>CM050451.1:19773564-20373564 GCA_027563935.2 Costus lasius | reverse complement strand
ATCTTGAGATAAATAAGACTCTGAGACTGCGAAAGAGATTGAGATTTGAGGAGACACAAGTTGTAGAAGAAAGAGAAGAAGAATCCATCATGGCTGAAAGAAGGACATTACACGACTATGCAGCCCCAAATACACAGAGAATTCATTCCAGCATCACTAGGCCTGCAATTGATGCAAATAGCTTTGAGATCAAACCAGCATTCTTATCAATGATCCAACAGAATCAGTTTGGAGGATCTCCTTTGGAAGATCCAAATCAGCATCTATTTCTTTTCCTTGAATTCTGCGATACAATAAAAATTAATGGTGTATCTGATGATGCTCTTAGACTGAGATTGTTTCCTTTTTCCCTCAGGGATCGAGCAAAAGTCTGGCTGAATTTACATCCAACTGGAACATTCACTACCTGGGAGCAGTTGTCAAATGCCTTCTTGTTGAAATACTTTCCACCCAGTAAGATGATCCAGTTGAGGAACCAAATCACGGGCTTTGCACAGAATAATGGTGAATCACTTAGTGAAGCATGGGAACACTTCAACGAGCTACAACGGAAGTGCCCTCATCATGGATTAGAAGATTGGGTTTTAATTCAAACTTTCTATAATGGTCTGCTATACAACACACGCTTAACTGTCGATGCTGCTGCAGGGGGAGCACTGATGAACAAGACTATAGAAGATGCCTATGCTTTGATTGAAGAGATGGTGCTTAATCACAACCAATGGACAACTGAGAGAGGAGTGCTGTATCGTCCTCCGCATGGTAAGAATGATGGTGATGGTTGGCGCTCTTTGGCAGAAAAGGTAGACTCATTATGCAATCATTTTGATTCCTTTCATATGCAAACTGCTTCTATTTCTTCTGTCATTTGTGATGTTTGTGCGAACCGTGGGCACTATGCTGAGGAGTGCAAGGTTATAGTTGGTAAAGGTGAGGAACAAGTGAATGAAGTAGGGGATTATAATCAAGGTAGATCTAATGACCCTTACTCCAATACCTACAACCCTGGTTGGAGAAACCATCCTAACCTGTCTTGGAAAAGTAACAACCAAACTAGTGGGCAAAACGAGAATAGGGGGTATAATTAGAGACAGTCAAACCAGAGTCAACCCTAAAAATCTAGTTTATAAGAGATGTTTGAGAAATTCATGGGTAAGCAGATGAGCAAGAATGATGAGATTGAAGAAACCCTTAAAGAAATGAAATCTAGGTTGGATGGTGTTATGGCTCATAATAAGATGTTAGAAAATCAGATAGCACAACAAGTTAGTACTTCATATAGACCCCCAAGGAAATTACCTGCAAAACCTGAACCTAACCCTAGGGAATATTGCAATGCTATCACAACTAGGAGTGGAAAACAATTGAAAGATCCTAGAGAAATATTTGATGATGATGAGGTTGACCCCGGACTTGAAATTAGCAGTGAAACTGTTTTAGAATCACAACCTACAAAGGTGCAGTCCCATCACAGCTCTCCACCTTCTAAGGGGGATGAACCTTCACAGGATGGTGATTTGCCCTCTAAGGTTGATGATCCTAAAACTAGTTTACCGCCACCATATAGGCCACCTATTCCTTTTCCCCAAAGGATTGTGCAAGCTAAGTTGGATAGGTAGTTTGAGAAATTTTTAGAGGTTTTGAAAAAGTTGTATATTAATATTCCTTTCACTGATGCTATTTCTCAAATGCCTACATATGCAAAGTTTTTAAAAGAAATTTTATCCAACAAAAGAAAAATAGAAGATTATGACACTGTTGCTTTAATTGAAGAATGTAATGTCATCATTCAAAACAAGCTGCCACCCAAATTGAAAGATCCAGGTAGCTTTTCTATCCCATGTTCTATTGGGAGTGTTACTTTCGACCGAGCCCTATGTGATCTCGGTGCTAGTGTTAGTCTAATACCTTTGTCTGTATGTAGGAAACTGAACATTGGAGAACTCAAACCAACCTCAATTTCTTTGCAACTTGCTGATTCATCAGTAAAGCATCCGGTTGGTATTTTAGAAAATGTTCGTGTTCAAATTGGTAAGTTTTTCATACATGCTGATTTTATAGTTCTAGATATGGAGGAAAATTCAAAAAACCCTATTATACTTGGTAGACCTTTTTTGACCACAGCTGGAGCACTCATTGATGTAAAAAAGGGAAAGTTGACTTTTAATATTTGTGGTGATTTAATTGAATTTGACTTAACTGATTCTTTAAAAAGGGCATCACATTCAGGGACATGTTGTAACATAGAAATAATTGATGATGAGGTTATTTGTGACATGCATAGTTTATTTGATGAACCTTCGAATTTTGAAACTGATGTATCTTCTGAGTGTGCTAATAAAAAATTCCAGGAAAGAGCAATGAAAAAGAAGAGGAAGAGACGAAAGAGGAAAGGAAAATCAAAACTGCTTGAGAAAGGAAAAAGGCTCATAAGTAAATTCGGACACTGTTTTAGGTCTGAGCCTTATGTTCTTGAAAGCCACGAACGATACACTAAACAATCATTATGGCAACTGAACACACGATCACGATCAAATCTAAGTGTTCAATGGTCAAGTTAATGACCATTAAATTAGCGCTTCTTGGGAGGCAACCCAAGCATTCTTTTGTTTTTGTTTCTTTTGTTCTTGTTTTTACTTTTATCTTAGTTATTTGCTTACTAGCTTTTTATTTTTCTCTTTGTAGGTGGATCCATGTTGAATTTTTGAGTTTACCGGCATTATTTTTAGAGATGAGGAAAACTTTCAAAAAGTGCATCCTTGGACCTTGCAGCATTTGCTCCAACACTATTTTTGATCTGAGCCTTATGTATTTTCGGTCAGAGCATGCCATATAATTTTGTGAGTATTGTTTGCACTCTCTAGGGATTATTTGATTTGATATGATTATCTACACTTTTCTTCTCTTAAATTCTTTCACTTTGCATCCTTTGCATCGTTCGAGCCTTATGTGATTATACGGATCTTACACTTTTGGACCATGACTTTTTGAGTTTGATGCTTCACATCCTTTGAACTAATTATGACATATTTTGATGTTTTCTATGATGATGAATGTGTTCATGCATGAGATTAGGACTAGACCTATTATATTGAATTTATTTCTCTAATACATATTTGCTTTTGAAATTTTTCATTGATTGATGAATGAGATTTTGGGTGAACATGTTATTTGATGAATTTGGTTTAAAAGTGAAACTACTTCTTTGAATAAAACTAGCATATGAGTATGATTTTTGAATTGATGTTAATTGATTAATTTAGTTGATATTCATGCTATTTGCTATTTGTTAGGAAGAAAGATTCCTTGATCCAAATAAAGTTAGGACTCCCCTACTTGGCACTGTGGGAAAGTGCAGTGGTACCGAAGGATATGGGTTGAAGTATAAAAATAGAAAAAAAAAGAGAGAAAGAAAAGAAAAAAGCATGTGTCTATGTGGGTGCATGCCATGGAGAGGGATCGATCCACATTAACTCCACTATCCTTGGTAAATTCTTTCCAATTAGAGGATATGAGTTCTATTGCATTGGTTATGTGACCCGTGCACTCTAACTTCGTCACCAGAAAAAAGGTGGTAATCGAATTAGAGAATGTAGATGAAAAAAAAATTGAGTGGAAAAAGATCTTGGAAATCCTATTCCTGTAAACAAAAGTTGATAGTTATGAATTGAAACTGAATGAATTCTTGAGATTGATATTCTGTTTATTGTACAAGTTATGAAATTTTATTTGATTAAGTTGTGGATCTTGAGAATTGAATTCAAAGGGTGATATGTTTATTTGAAATTTTATGAAGCAATTGGTGTGATTTTTCATTAGTGATTGTATTTTTGAAATTTATTCTTCATGAGAAAGTCTATGCCTATGATCTATTTTTGGTTTTTGCTTGAGGACAAGCAAAGTTTGAGTCTTATGTGTTTGATGACTCCAAATTTCATATGTTTTTCATACTTATTCGGTAGTCTTTTGAGCCATAATCTTATTCTCTTTCTTTGTTTTTATACTTTTCTTGTCAAAAGCTTCGGAATCTTCACCATCTTTGGTTTTTAATCAATTTCAGGCAAAAAGACATCATTATCACTGGTTTTCAAGCAATCTCAATGAATGAATGAATTCTAACCATGAAGAGAAGTCTACCCATCAAATTTCAAGTCAAAAGGATGCTCCTAACAAAAATATGGCACTGCCGTGTAAATCTACATGGTACCATATTTTACCGCTTTCAACCAGACGAAAATACGGCACTGCCGTATTTTTCCCCAGAACTTTCACGGTACCGTATTTTGGGCTGATTTCAACCAGAAGACCTAAGCGAGAATACGACACTGCCGTGTAGAAGTACACGACACCGTAATTTTTGGTGATCCAGAACAGAGAGTTTCAGCAGAAATACGGCACTACCGTATTTCACCCCGATTTTATCACGGCATCGTATTTTCCATCGATTTTGACCAGAGAGGTTTTGGCACAAATACGGCACTGCCGTGGGCAAATACACGGTGCCGTGTTTTCTACCCAGATTTCACAGAACGAAATACGGCACTGTCGTATTCAGCATATGGTACCGTAATTTCTAACCCAGATTTCTGAGTTTTCCACGGCAAAATAAGAAACACGATTTCCGGGGATTTAGGAGTCCAAATTTAGATCCAAAAGAGGCAGCGGACTCGTCTTCAAGAGGAGAAGACACGCGAAGCAAAAGGAACAATTTTTATCACGGATTCAAGGCGAATTTCAGAGAAGGGCGGATTCGCTAGGGCTCGTCGGTTCTCAGTCCATAAACCATCTCCGGCCACAATTTTTGATAAAGAGCTTCATCTCGTGAAGGAGAACATGCATCTCAAGTTCTAGAGAGTTCGGAGTTGAATCGAAAGAGAAATCGACACAACAGTGGTGACAGCGCTATTCAAAGCATATTACGGGCTGTAATTTCATTACAGCCCTGTTTTGTAATCTTTCTTCCCTCTTTTCGATTCCTTATCACTCTAAGAACATGTTTTATTATAATCCTTTCATCATGGTAGCTTAATTTTTTTATGGGACATGGGGTTATAATCTCTTTGATTCTTAATGGTTAGAAAACATTAACTTTTGTCAAACTGATTTTATTATGATAATTTTACTCTTGTGATTGATTGTTCTTTAATTCTCCCTTGTGTCTTAAATATCAGCATGTTTTAGAGTTTTGCGAAATAGACCGAGAGGTTGAGTTTGGAACTACCGTAAGAGATTAGGTTGTTCTTCGAATTCTGATTTTTAGAGAACTATAATGCCTTGTTGATTTTATGACTCTTGATATCGAGCTAATGTGTAGACTTGATTTGATATTGCAAGAGATTGAGTGTCGAGTCGTTGGAAACCCTTGAGTAAAACTAGTGTTGAGACTCGGATGCACGAGAGTGATCTTTGAGTTTCCACTTGAGGTGATCAACCTAGAATTCGGATGCACGAGAGTGATCCTCGAGTTCTTAGTTGATGATTTACTTATTCTCAGCATTGAATATATCTTGCATGAGAGTGGGGATCGGTTCTTTGTATGGTTGTCTGCGCGAGAGCGAGATAATTTATTTATGAAGTAAATTATACCTTTATCGTGATAGAATTATATTGACATACACTTATTTTAATCTAGCCATTAGAAATTTAAAGTAGATGAACCCCTAGTCCCAGTTTCTTCTCTTATATTCTCTCCGTGCTCTTTTCGATAGCTTGATTCACTATTTTCTGATTGCCTAGCTAGCAAGAAATCGATTATTCAGTACTTGGCAACAAGGTCTCTGTGGTTGGTTTCTTTTTATATTACTTCGAGTATCCGTGCACTTGCACCGCCTAAGGAAGAACATGAACCCAATGATATGAGACTAGACTTAGTGGAAACTACCCTACCCTTAGTGACCAACAAGATTAGTTTACCTCAACCTAAGGAGCTCCCATGTCTAGATCAAACACTTGAACCATGTGAGCCTACCCTTCATGACATAGGGTAAACTCTAGAGGACCCTTCCATAGGCAGTGAACCCTTAAGTTCCATGCCACTTGACTCTAATGAAAGTTTAGATGAGCCTTTAGACACCTTAGAGAACCAACACCTTCAAATAGAGGACCATCACATTTTAGGCTTAACTCAACCTAAGTTTGGACCATTCACCATGGATGATTTGTCTAAGTCCTTACCCAAAGAACACCTTTAAGACTAAGGTAGACCAAACAACTTGCCTAAACCCTCCTTTGAACACTTTTAAGGCCTCTTGCACTGAACCATCCAACTTAGGCCTAGACCCACCACTAGAAACCCAACCCTTATACATAGAGGATCCTTCATCCTTAGATCTCAAACCACATGAGTTAGGATCCCCCACCACTAAGGAAGACTTAGAACCATTTGAACTTGACTTAGATCCTAAGCCACACCCCTTAGGACATCCTCTAGACTTAGAAGTTCTTCCCCAAGACCCAATGATCATAGAATCTTGTCTCTTAGGTCCCTCTACCCATACCCTCAAACCACCCTTAGGACCAACCCAACTTGAGCATGCTAAAAACTACATTGCTTTGATTATTATCGAGCACATAGACTTTGTTATTCCTGCATACTTAGACACTCAAATCCCTTACCACAAGTGTACTAATTCTGATGGCCGAGAAAGGGAATTCACTGTAGGAGTACCTGATATAACACAAGGAATAGAAGCACAAAGACTCAATGGTTGTAATGCTTACTCTTGCTCTTACCTACATATGCATGCTTACTCATTTTTTTCAACTATGCCACTTTTGTACGGGAACCCTACACCTTATAATGTGGAAGATCCCATCCAAATTTTAGACATGTTTTGTGTGCATGAGCATATGGCCAACCTTGTGAACCAAGGCTTGTTCACCCACTCCAATGGTGAAGAAGTTTGGTTACCCAAGGAACATTTTACATGGAACACCTCTAAACATTTCAACCCGTGCAAAGACAATTCTTCGGAGAAGAAGTTTTTTCACCCGGGGAGAATTGATGGGGGTAGAGACCATGACCCAAGAAAATATAAATGGAGCTTAAGGCTACCCTAGTTTATGGGTACCCTAAGGCACCTTTGCATTGCATGCATCATGTAGCTACATTTGGTAAATTTTATACTTTGTTTTGTATTTTTCTTTTATGGAAATTATGTTTCATCATACTAGAATAATGCATGTCATAATGTTGCATCCTAGTAGGAGTAGTGTAATAAGCATTTACAAGTCATGTGGACAAGCTCAAGGCTAGCTCAAGGCTCACTCAACAAAGCTAGCTCCAAATATGGAAGGTCACTTCAAAGCCTTACTCAAAGTGAAGACTTGAGATGAAAGGAGTTCATCTCACCTTTCCAAATTCGTATGCCTCATCAATCATGGATTATTTCAGCCACCTCAAGTAATATGCGCCCATGAAAGAAGAAAAACCAAGATCCCAATCCCTAAAATCAAGGAAGGCAATTAATGGGATTTTTGTTCACACCATGGAAGGAAACAAGCCAACCATTCTATCAATCCTCTCCAAATTCGCCCAAGACAAGCATGGAAGCCTTGCCACCTCATGAAGCCACTTAAGGGAAGAATTCAAAAGAAATTCGTCCAAGCACAACATTCAAGCCGATCACATATCAAGAGAAAATCATCCATGGCCAAAGAAGGAAGCATGCGCCCAAAGCCACCAAGAGAATTCTATATTCGTCCAAGCCAAAGAAGGGAATGTTTCAAAAAGAATTCGACCAAGCATTGACAAGCAAGCAAGCAAAATTGGCGTTCACACTCAAATATGGGAAGTTTTAAAGCCAAATCACAATCAAAGGAGCCGTTGCCTCGACAAAGCATTGAAGACTATAATTTCTTTCTTAATTTTCTCTTTTGTAACGTTGAGGAAAATGTCTACAAACCCTTGTAATCGCATGGAACTTGTAGCAAGATTTGAATAATGGAATTGTCGAGTAGTTGCCTAGCAACTTTGGGTGCTTGTGTCGCCCCTCTCCCCCTTCTTCTCATCTGAGGTACTTGTGGCACCTATCTTCACTTCTTCTTCCAAGGGCCACGGTTCCCTTCGCTAACCCTTCTATCAAAGCTCTCACCATCCATTGCGCAAAGGAGCATCACCCTCAACCTTCAAGTGGCACATATCATCTCTTCATCAACTTGGCGCAAGAACATCTTCTTCAACCTTGGTGGCGCAACCTTCTCCATACCCTACAACAAACTCATGACGCATCTACATCCTCTTCATCAACCAATGGTCTCAGCAACATCATCTTACTCAACAATTGGAGGCGCAAGTTCTTTATCTTCAACAACAAGTGGCGCAAGGAACTTCTACATTAATATCAAGAGGCTTCAACAACATCATCCCCCAAACCGAACACTCTCCTTTGTCCCTTGTTTGTATTTGATGTTTATCTGATTTTCTCTCTTCACTAATAGATTTCCTTTGTCTCTTGAAGCTCTCGGCATCAAAAGGGAACCCACAAGATGAGACATCTTCAAGGACTCATCTATGGCCGAGACTTACAAGGCCTTCTCCACCCAAGACATGAGCAACACATCCTCTTTAATTAGATTAGTTAAGTAGTTTGTTTGATCTTGTTAGCAAGAGGAATTTGGAGGCTTAACCTCCCCTCTTGAAATTTCATTGTAAAGGCCATTTAATAACATTATACCCAAGCATGTTTGGGTTTGATGTGTTGGAGTGTTTGTAATGATGCAATTCCTTCCATTAGAGTAGGACCGTTGAAGACCGGGACGTTACGGTCCTTCTACTCTCAAGGATCGCTCTGTAAGTATCCCTCCTAGTTTTTCAATTCTAGTTTAAAATTGTTGAGTTTTAGGATTGCATGCTTAGCCTTAGATCATTAGATCACATGTTTAGTGTAATTTAGTTTTAGAATGTGGTGAATTTCATGTTTCATATTTAGTTTGTTGATTTAGTATGCATGTTTAGATTCAGTTTTTATTGTTAAAATACCAAAAATATATTTTTGAAAACCCCATAGTTAATCTTGCATGCTAGCTTTTGTTTATCTCAAATTTATTTTTCAAGCTAGCCCAAATTGCATGCTTCCCCCCTACATCAGAGTGGCTTTGTTTAGCCTCCTGTAGTCGATGCACATGCGCCATCCAGTCACGGTACGGGTAGGGATAACCTCGTTGTTCTCGTTCTTGACCACAGTGACCCCGCCTTTCTTTGGCACAACATGCACCGGACTTACCCATTCGCTGTTTGATATTCGGTAGATGACCCCCGCGTCAAGTAATTTCAGTATCTCCTTTTTGACCACTTCTTTCATGTTTGGGTTCAAATGGCACTGGAACTCCACTGAAGCTTTGCTGTCACTCTCTAGAAAAATCCTATGCATACAGAGTGAAGGATTAATTCCCTTAATATCCTCTAATGAATACCCAATCACTTGTTTATGGAGGCGTAGTGTGGTCAACAACTTCTTGGTTTCTTCTGCATTTAGGTCAGCACTGATGATCACAGGACAAGTAGAGTTAGCATCAAGAAATTCATATTTAAGATTATCTGGAAGGGGTTTAAATTACAGTTCCTTCTTCACAAAAGGACCAGACTTAGCCTCCCCAAGGCTTTCAAATTGCGATCTCCTGAATCTCTCAGTGTGAGCAATCTCCAACCCTTTCGCTTGGTCTTGAAGTTCATTAGCGCCACTTTCATGTTCATCACTCAGTAAATAGATGTCCAGAGTCTCTTCAGCAGTCGGTGATGGTGGTTCGATGTTATCCTCCATTATTTCCATGCTACAGTAGGATCCTGCAAAAGATGGTTTTTTCAGAGTAGAAGACAAATCAAATTCTAACTTTTCCTCACCAACATTCAGTGCCAATTTCTCATTTTTCACATCAATAACGGCGCCGGCAGTTGCTAGAAAGGGGCGTCCCAGGATGATAGGGAGTCGTGTATCCTCTTCCATTTCTAGAACCACGAAGTCTGCAGGGATAAAAAAATCCCCGACCTTTATGGGTACATCTTCAATGATTCCAACTAGACTGATCGATCTGCTAACTGAAGAGTTATGGAAGTAGATTTCATCTCACCCAG
Source organism: Costus lasius (assembly GCA_027563935.2). Classification (NCBI taxonomy): domain Eukaryota; kingdom Viridiplantae; phylum Streptophyta; class Magnoliopsida; order Zingiberales; family Costaceae; genus Costus; species Costus lasius. The sequence continues at coordinate 20,363,492 of CM050451.1, read as the reverse complement.
CGCCAACTTCCTGCAAATAGATAATGAGATTAAGCTGACACTAGCTCCTAAGTCACAGAGAGCTTTATCGAAAGGCATATTTCCGATTTGACACAGAATGGAAAAACTCCCTGGATCCTTGAGTTTGGTTAGGAGCCTATTCTGGAGGACGGTACTGCATTCTTCAGTTAGAGCTACTGTTCCATGTTCCTCAATCTTTCGCTTATTGGATAGGATTTCCTTTAGAAACTTGGCATACGCTGACATCTGCAAAAGAGCGTCAGTAAAAGGAATATTGATATAAACTTTTTTTAATACCTCTAAAAATTTTCCAAACTGCCGATCTAATTTGGCCTTAGCTAATCGCTGAGGAAAAGGGACGGGCGGTTTGTATGGTGGAGGTGGAATGTAAACGGGTTCCTTTGACACATTTGAGGTTTGTTGCTCTAGCTCTGGATTAGCTGCAGGGTTGTCTTCAGGTGAAAGTTCCTCAAGTGAAACTTGTCCTGTCCGTTCTCTAGGTTCAGGTATCTTGGGATCTTCTAAATGGATTCCACTTCTCATTGTGATCGCATTACAGTGCTCACTGTAGTCGATTCTCTCTTAGAGAGAACTGGTTCTTTGATCCAGTTGCGTGATCTAGTTTTCCATTATTTTCGAGTAAGTGGAGACAGAGTCCACCTTCATGTTCAACTGGCGAATTTGCTCACTTATAGAATCGTTGTGCTTCAACTGGATAATCATGAAATTTTCCAACATTTACTCTAACCTAGATTTCTGTGGAGGATCTTGTTGTCTCTGATTGGCAGATGGATGTTGTATTCCAAGAGGGGGCCTGAAATTAGAAGAGAAATTCTGATTAGAAAAATTTGCAGGAGGAACTTGCCCTTGATTTAACCTGTATGAGAAATTGGGATGATTTCTCCATCCTGGATTGTATGTGTTCGAGTAAGGATCGTTCTGGTTCCTGAAATTCCCAATAGTGTTGACTTGTTCAGAGGGAGCGCTCAAGATGTGGCAATCATCAGGGGAATATCCTGTCACTCCGCAAACATCACAAGTCACAGAGTTAGGAGTAGAAACATTTATAGAATCAAGTTTAGAAGAAAGTGAATCTACTTTTGCTACTAGGGAATTAATCATATTCATGTCAAACTTCCCTAAACTTCGAACTGGTTGACTCCTCTCTCCTGACCACTAATAATGGTTGAGGGCCATGTCCTCTATCAACTCCATCGCTTCATCATAATTCTTGTTCATTAGTGCCCCACCAGCATAGCATCTACAGAAAGCCTAGTTTGATATAGCAATCCACTATAGAAGGTGTGAATGATCACCCATTTCTGTAGACCATGGTGCAGACACATCCTCAATAATTCCTTGAACCGGTCCTATGCTTCATACAGGGACTCTCCTTCTCGTTGGGCAAAGTTGGTGATTTGATTTCTAAGCTGGGCTGTTTTGCTCGGTGGGAAGAATTTTGACAGAAAAGCTTGAGACAATTGCTCTCACGTTGTAATACAGGCCTGCGGTAAACACTGCATCCATGCCCTAGCTCGATCCCTGAGAGAGAAAGGGAAGAGTCTTAATTTGATAGCATCGGGATAAGCACCATTAATCTTTAAAGTGTCGCAGCATTCTAAAAAAATAGATAAATGAAGGTTAGGATCGTCAGTGGCTGCTCCACTGAATTGGTTCTATTGCACCATTTGTACAAGTGACGGCTTTATCTCGAAGTTGTTAACTTCGATAGCCGGTCACGATATGCTCGAGTGCACACCAGAGATGGTGGGTGCTGCAAAGTCCTTCAAATAGCGGTTGGCTTCCATTGTCTGACTGTCAGAAAATTGTCCTTCAAGCTTTAATCTTTTCAAATTTCTTCTGACCAAACAGAAAGTACACTCTATCTCCGAATCTCCAGGTACAAGTTTCCTTGTTCACACAGTATTCCTGGGCATAAACAAGTACCTTGACAGAAAGGATCAGTAGTACCGCACTAAATAGAAACTTGCAACTAGAAATAAAAAGCAAATAGACAACAAATAAACAAAGTAAGAAGGAAATAAAATCTAACTAAACCTAGTCTACAAATTTCCTAATCGTGTTAATATTGGCAACCTAGTCCCCGGCAACGGCGCCAAAAACTTGATATGGCCTAAACAGGCTGCTACCGCAAGTACACGGTCTATCGCGTAATACAATAAGTATCGATCCCACGAGGACTAGGGGTCAAGTACTAACTGATCAGTCAACTAGTAGCTAGGTTAACAATTAATGGAGAAATGTCTAAAATCCTAGTGCATATAAGTAAACTAAAGCAATTGAAGAACAAGCAAGGCAGAAAACAAGCAATCGAGGTTTGAAGTCTATGAGAGGAGATCGGGGTATCGGGTTTCACCACACTGAAGTATGAAGAAGTATTAAGGTTTGATATTTTAATTAAGGTTCTACCTATGTTCTCAAGGTAATCCTTCCTTAGGTACAGATGCGCTCCCTCTCAGGACACGGTCCGCTATCTGATTTAACCCAAGTCTCCTACTCTCGTGGCTTACCGGGTTAAACGGACCTAGTGGGTTCTGTGAAGGATTAGGGTTCCTTGACTGATTTTGACAACTCTCGTTGCCGAAATCACCAGTCTAGCCTAAAGGATTCCATGACTGTGGTTCACCTCTTAGTCCTTCCCACAACATCTAAAACATGAACATGCATGGCCAGTACATAATCATGAAATAAAACATCCTAGAGATGAATAAGAATAGAGATAAATAAGAGAAATATATAGATCAAGTCATAATATTCAACATCTTACAGTGGGCTACGCCCGGAACCCCAAAAATAGAGTTAAGCTATCGTATACATCGTGAAATACATGAAATCTCTCATGCAAATCAATTCAAACTAGAAGGAGAGGTAGATCATTGATGGAAGAAGGTCCAGCATGATGATCCTCATCGGAACGATGGAGAAATCGAGCCGGAATAGTGTTGTCACCTAGAAAATCGCTCGAAACCCTAGGTTGTCGCCGTTTCGCTTCGTTCTCCTCAACCCCTTGATCAAATCCAATGATTCAGTCCCAAAACGTGCGTAGCCAAGTTAGGAAGGTGTCCACAAAATTTCCCCAAATTCCCCCTCGAAATAGGAAGAATCGAGTGAAAAATCGGTCGCCTGTCGGGACGATACACGATCGTGTATCAGTGCACGGGCACGCCCGTGCACGGCTCGGTGAGAAGTTATTTTTTGAGAACGTACTCTTCATGGCCGTGTATGGATGCACAGCTATGCCCGTGAACGTCTCGTCGGAGCTTGGGATAGTCACCTCATGCACGGCCATGCATGGATACACACCTATGGCCATGCATTCTGTAAAGGGCTCCGTTTGTTCTGAAATTTGGCATGTAGCTTCGTCTCATCACGAGGAGTCATCCCATATCTTCAGATCTTCAAAATTCCACCATTTTTAGGCCAAATACCTATATTTCAATAAAATAAAGGAAAAGTGAATACTCTGAAGAATATGAAGCATTTAAGTAAATAATTGTGACGAAACATGCAATTTACTCCAAGATAATAATAAAATTAAGCCATGATATATCATATATTTGCATATCATCACGTACGCTAGAAAACCGAAGATATCGTTCAGATCTGCGATGGTGAGGTGGTATTCTATATTAGCAAGCCGGAATGTGACCAAGCCAGGTCGATTTCAAGGGTTGATACTTTCACTTCCACCGAGCTGAGGAATTCGAGCGTGAATGGGATATAGGTGGGATGCGCATATTGCAAGAATCTGCCGTAGTTGAATTGCCTAAACATCTAGAGCAAGTCATCGAAGATGCCCAAAGCAGATGATGCGGCGATTCGAAAGAACTTGGTATCGCACCGCTTGGTGACTGTCCCTCATCTGGATTTTAGTTAGTGCAGCAGGTTGTTGCGAATGTTTTGGTCACGGGCTGGATGTGCCTGCCAGATGTTTTCTAGTTCCCTTCTTGCGAGGTGGCATGGCAGATTGAGTAGATGAGGCAAAGATGCCGAAGAACAATCGGGCGGAAAAATAGAAGTCACGACGAGGAAATAAATGGGAACCTGGAGGTGAGAGCTCACCGGAGGTGATCGGAGAAGTCACCGAAGAGTTGGTGATCGGCGGTGAAGTAAGCGGTGGCGACTTGGTGGGGCAGACGGTGGGGTCACAGAAGTGTACAAAAATGGGAAAAATCGGGAACCCTAGGCGGACAAATCAGGCAAAGCTTAAGTGAGTAAGCTTAACGGGTCGGGTTGCCAGGCGGACCGGTTAAGATATTTAGTGATTGTGCCCAATAATCCTGTCAGAACAAAGTTATGAAGTTCTCCCCGAAAGAGTTGTCAGGAAATCACGGTCGCGACTTTCATCGTTACCCAGTCATGATATTCTCATAAATTTTTGGTGCCATCTTTTACAGTCGTAACTTGAATAACGGGGCAATCGTGATGCTCTCATCAAACTTATACTTCATTCTGTCTTTTAGAAATTCTGCCCATGATTTTCGTTGTGACCCGCCCGTGATTTCTTCTGGAAGATTCGCACAGATTTTATGGCCGTGACCATAGTCATGGCTCTGCCGGAATATTTTTGGCAGATATGTCTTTGTTTTGCCTTTTCAAGAAATCTTGGTTGCGATTTTTAACATACCCCGGTCATGATTTCGTCGTGTAATTCTGTGTTGCTGATTACGGCTGTGACTTCCGTCACCTTCCTGCTGTAATTCTCTAAGTGAAATTTTGATGTTGGCTGAATGATAATCACGGTCGAGATTTTCGTTAGGACCCACCCATGATTTTATAAAAAATGACAGAAAACACCTGCCTCTACCAGATCAGTTTGGGATATTCCTTTGTCATTCAAAATCTAGTAGAATCATCAATAACCACAACTAGATAGGCAGGAACATATGAAAACTAATGCAAGAAACAATATAAGCAATGAAAGGGCACAACAAGGCCCCCATATCACTTCCAACTATTAAGAATCAAATGCTAACATTGGGGATAAGCAAGTAAACAGTAGATGAGCGTGTATAGTCTCCCAAGAGAATAGATTAAAACCAATCAATTCGAGTACAGCTTGCATCATTCTCGATAAGCTGCCGCTTGTCAGGGACTCCTATGATGACTTCAATATCAGTGTTTCGCTCTGGTGTTCAGTACTTGGTGGTTATTTACCAATAGAGTGTTCATGTGCTACCTGTAAGATTACCACCAACATTAGATATCAAGACTTTAGAAGCGGAGCAAAATGGAAACAACTATGAGGAGGAAAACCAAACTTAGAGCAGAGAAAATCTGGATATTCTAAAATTGATTGATATCTCCTAGTGTCATTTTAATATATAACAGAAATATGAGATCACTAAGGATTTTAGACCAATCATCAAGATAACTCCTCAAAACATGCAAACTAAACTAAACTACACAAACCATGAAAGCAAGAAAGAAAGATGCTAAAAATAAATTCAACTAGAATAAAATGCTTGGGTTGCCTCCCAAGAAGTGCTAATTTAAGGTCCGTCAGCTTGACCATAGTCGGTGTTATCTTGGTCAGGGGCAATCAGTGAGGAGTAAGACAGTTTCCTCTGGTATCGATTCATGCGGGACATAGTGTTTAAGTCGCTGTCCGTTAACCTTGAATGTGCCGGTCGAATCACAGAAAATATCCACAGCGCCGTGAGGATAGACTTTGCGTATTACATTGGGTCCCGTTCACTTAGTTCACAATTTACCAGGGAAAAGCTTAATCCTAGAGTTAAACAAAAGTATAATATCTCCTTCGTGAAATTCCCTTTTTATGATTCTCCAATTGTGCCATCTTTTAGTTCGTTCCTTGTAGATTCTGGCATTCTCATAGGCTTCTTACCGAAACTCATCAAGTTCATTGAGTTGAAGTTTTCTAGCATTGCCAGCTTGTTTCCCATCAAAATTCAGTTGTCGTATCGCCCAAAAGGCTTTATGTTCAATCTCTATTGGTAAGTAGCATGATTTACCATATATCAACTAGAATGGTGACATACCGATTGGGGTTTTGAATGTTGTACAGTATGCCCATAAAGTACCGTCGAGTTTGAGTGACCAGTCTGTGAGAGTACGGGATACGGTCTTCTCTAGAATGTGTTTTATCTCCTGGTTTGATATTTCCACTTGGCCACTAGTTTGAGGGTGATAAGCAGTGGCCACTTTGTGTGTTACTCCATATCTTTTGAGAAGTGATTCAAATCTCCACTCAATGAAGTGAGATTCGCCATCGCTTATTACAATGCGGGGCATTCCAAATCGCGGAAATATCAATTTTTTGAAAAATCTGAGAACTACCTTGGAACCTTGGAGTCATTTGTTGGTGCGGCCAAGGCTTTGAACCATTTGGAGACATAATCAACTCCGACCAAAATGAATCTATTACCACATGAAGATGGAAATGGACTCATAAAGTCAATACCCCAAATATCAAAAATCTTGATCTCAAGAATGGTGTTAAGAGACATCTCATTTCTTCGCGATATTCCACCCGTCCTTTGGCAGCGATCACAAGATTGGACGTAATTCTTCGCGTCTTTAAATAGGGTCGGCCAAAAGAATCTGCATTGGAGGACTTTATATGCTATCTTCATACCACTACAGTGCCCTCCATAAGAAGAAGAATGACATTGGAATAGTACATCTGAAATCTCTTCTTCTGGTAAGCACCTGTGAATGATATAGTCTGCGCAATGCTTGAACAAAAGTGGTTCGTCCCAATAATAGTATTTCACATTGGATACAAACTTCTTTCATTGCTGGTACGTGAGATTCGGAGGCATAATACCGGCTGCCAAGAAATTTACCAAATTGGTATACCATGGTGTCTTTATTGTGGTGACGGCTAGTAGGTTTTCATCCAGGAACGCATCATCAATCCCCCCCCCCCCTTCCAAATTGCTCTCGGAAGTGGACATAGGGCGGGATAGATGGTTTGCTACTAGATTATCGGCCCCCCTTCTTGTCTTTGATCTGAATATCAAATTCTTGCAAAAATAATATCCACCTGATTAATCATGGTTTTGAGTCCTTCGTCATGAGGTACCGGATTGCCGCATGATCTGTATAAACAACAACACGTGAATCAATTAAATAGGATCAAAATTTGTCAAAAGTGAACACTATGGCTAAAAGATCTTTTCGGTTTGGCTCTGTACTCCATCAAGCGTTCGACTAGCGTAATAAATGACATGTGACCGGTTATTCTTCCACAGCCCCAAAATGACTCCTACCGCATAGTCGCTGGCATCACACATTACTTCGAAGGGTAGCAACCAATCCAGAGGTTGCATTATGGGAGCAGAAATCAACGCTTTATTCAGTTGCTGAAACGCATCCATGCAATTCTGGTCAAAAACAAATGGAACATCCTTAGCAAGTAGAGATGTTAAAGGCCTAGCAATTTTAGAGAAGTTCTCAATGAAGCATCTATAAAAACCTGCATGTCCTAGGAAACATCTTATTCCTCTAACAGAGTTTGGAGGCGGTATTCTCTCCATCACATCAATTTTTCCCTTGTCGACTTCGATACTGCACTCCGATATCAAATGATCAAGAACAATCCCTTCTTTTACCATAAAATGGCATTTCTCTCAATTAAGCACCAGGTTCGTCTCTTCACAACGCTGCAAGACTCGGCTGCAAGACTCGGGTCAGATTAAATAAACAAGAATCAAAACTAAACCCATATACCGAAAAGTCGTCCATAAAGTCTTCAATGAAATATGAGAATGTCATCATGCACCACTGGAATGTAGCTGGCGCATTACATAAGCCAAATGGCATACGCCGATAAGCGAAAGTGCCGAAAGGACATGTGAATGTGGTTTTCTCTTGGTCTTCTAGATGTATCGGTATTTGGAAAAAACGGGTGGCTTTATTCAGTTTCCAGTAGTCAATACACATGCGCCACCTAATAACGGTTCTTGTCGATCCTCATTCTTTACCGTTACTCTTCCTTTCTTTGGTACCACGTGTACTGGACTTGCCCATTGGCTATCTGAAATAAGGTAAATAACCCCTGCATCCAATAATTTTAGAATTTCCTTTTTCACTACCTCTTTCAGGTTCGGATTTAACCGTCTTTGGTATTCAATACATGGTTTGCTACCATCTTCGAGGTATATCCTATGCATGCAAAAAGAAGGGTTAATACCTTTTATATCTTCCAAAGTATAACCATACCTTCTTATGTTTTTGTAGTTTATCGAGGAGAAGGTTTGTCTGCTCTGAATCGAGGTGGGCAGCTATAATAACGGGGTAAGTGGAGTTCTTACCCAAAAATTCATACCTGAGGTTGCTTGGCAAGGATTTGAGCTCTAAGTCCATCCGCTCACCAACCTCAGATTTCGGCGCTGGTAACTCTTCAAGTTTTTCTGTACCTGGCTCCACTTCGGTACTCGAGTCGAGAATATTGGCATAGGCACAAGCCTCCTCTTCCTGCTCCCCATCATCTACATTTGTCAGGCAAACCTCGAGGGGGTCGACGTCTGTCTAAGGGATGTGGGGCAAATTCCGCTCATCGTCAAGGATTCCGATACTACATCAGGAGTCTGCAAAAAGAGGCTTCTTCAGACTTTTAGTTATATCAAATTCAGTCGTTTCCTCACCTATGTGCAGTGTCAACTTACCATTCTTAACATCGATTATAGCACCGGCAGTTGCCAAAAATGGTCTGCCCAGTATTATAGGAAGCTTGGAGCCTTTCTCCATCTCCAGTATAATGAAATCAGCTGGAATAAAAAATTTATCGTCATTAATTGGCACGTCCTCTAGAATTCCTACCGGATGTCGTACGGAACAGTCGGCTAATTGCAACGAGATATTTGTCAACTTGAGGTCTTCGATATCCAGTTTTTTGCAAAGAGAGAATGACATCAGACTTACACTAGCTCCAAGGTTGCATAAAGCACAGTCAAAAGGGGTGTTTCCGATCAGGCATTGAATGGTAAAGTTGCCTAGGTCCTTCAATTTTGGCGGTAACTTATTTTGGATGATTGCGCTACATTCTTCAGTTAACGCCACTGTGCCATGTTCCTCCATTTTTTTTTATTAGATAAGATTTCCTTCAAAAACTTAGCATAGGATGGCATTTGTGATAAAACATCGGTAAAAGGGATGTTAATATACAATTTCTTTAAAACTTCCAAAAAATTACTAAACTGCCGATCAAGTTTTGCTTTTGCCAATCTCTGGGGAAATGGGATGGGTGGTTTGTAAGGTGGTGGTGGAACATAGACAGGCTCACTCTCCCTCACTTGTGGTTCATTTTCAAGAACAGGTTCTTCTAGTTCTGGAGTTTTGGCCTCACTCTCACAATGGTCATCCTTAGGCATTTCTAGCTCATCAAGCTATTTACCACTACGCGTGGTAATGGCATTACAGTGTTCTCTAGGGTTTGTTTTAGGTTGTCCGGGCAATCTACCTAGTGGTCTTGTAGATGTGCTGGCCTGCTGGGTCATCTGATTTTCTAGTATCTTTTGGTGTGTGGTTAATCCCTTAATTGCCTCTAAGATACTTTCTATTGCTTTTGTTTGTGTTAACACAAAGTTGCCAAAGTGCAACTCTAAGGTTTGCTCTTGTGGTATCGTGTTAGTATTCGGTTGGGCTGGCTGGTTGAATTGCTTAGGCTGATATCCGATGTTGGGAGAATGAAATCCAGGAGGTTGCCTATAGTTTGATGGTTGGGCTACATTGTTGTTTCTATAGGAAAAGTTGGGATGATTTTTCCACCCAGGGTTGTAGGTGTTTGAATAGGGATTGTTTTGGACTCTCGGGTTAAGTTTACCTACAGTGTTCACTAAAGCGGGTGGGGGGGGGGGGTCTTGGGATACTAAATTCCCTAATTGACAGGTGTCAGAAAGATGACATTCCACTCCACAAACTTCACACATAGTTGAGTTAGAAGCAGTAGGACGCATATTCATAGAGTCAAGCATATGAGATAATGAACCTACTTTTGCAGCGAGAGAACTAAGAGCGTCGAGTTCATACTTACCGGCTTGCCATGATAAAGTACCTCTCTCGCTCGACCATTGGTAGTGAATGAGCGCCATTTCTTTGATCAGATTGTAGGCATCATCGACTCCTTTGTTCATCAAAGCTCCTTCGGCTGCTGCATCAACGGTAAGATGAGTGTTATAAAGTAAACCATTATAAAAAGTATGTACCAATACCCATTTCTCGAGGCCATGGTGAGGGCACATTCGTTGCAATTTCTTGAATCTATCCCACGCCTTGTATAATGATTCACTGTCCTTTTGAGAAAAATTAGTAATCTGGTTTCTTAGTGCGCGGTTTTGCTCGGAGGAAAATATTTTTCCAGGAAGGCATCTGAGAGTTGTTCCCATGTGGTAATGGATCCAGATGGTAGAGAATGTAACCAAGCTCGCGCCCTGTCTCTAAGTGAAAATGGAAAAAGTCAAAGTCGCAGAGCATCAGTAGTCACACCATTCATTTTAAGAGTATCACAATATTCAAGAAAAAAAGATAAATACATAATCAGATCCTCAGCAGAGGATCCACCAAATTGGTTTTGCTGTAACATCGACAGAAGCGACAATTTTATCTTGAAGTTATTCGCCTCTATCAGTGGACGTGCAATGCTGGAATGAAACCCTTGGACATTAGGTGCTGCAAAGTCTCGAAGTGATTTGTTAGCATCCATGATTGATGTTTGTGAATCCTGTTCGGGTTTAAGTTTCTGAAGCTTCTTGCGATGCCAAAATGTTCTTTCAATTTCTAAATCAAATGGTATTGCAGGTTCCAAGCGTGGAGTTCTATGCATAAACTAAAGTTCTAACAAGGTAAGTGTTGACACAGATTTATATAGAGTTTCATGTGTTAGTTTACTCATGGAATCATGCTTATTTCGCGACTTTAAGCCTTACAATTGCCTATATTTGGATACATTGATAGAACCTACACTTGTTTCGGTATTTTCACGTTTTCAGGTCAAATTGACCACATAGAAGGTAGATTCTGGAACTTTGGTAGCAGAGGAGCTCATCCTAACTCAAGATGGTCCTAACCAGGAGTTTTCGGATTCATTGAAGCCTTTGTGGAAATCATGACTGGGTCCCGATCAGAATCATGCCCGTGATCGTCACTATGTCTGAAGCTGAAATCGATAAATCACGACCGGGTCATGACCAAATTCTCACCGAGATTGCGGACCCGCCTGTTACGAAATCGCCGTTTTCTCCCACGTTTCTTTGATTTGATCTGAGGAGAGGCTGAAGGGCACCTAGGACCTTTCTCCTCTATTGACGAAGGAGGCGTGGAGCAGCTTTTAGGGGAGATTTCCCTCACGAAATCATCATTTCGTGAGGTATGGGCGGCAGAACCTTTGCAGGAAATGGAGGTTGGCAGAAAACTTTTGGCTGGAACTCTGCAGCGACTGCAGCAACTTTTGCAGGGCATGGGGAAGAGAAGAAAGTCCACTTGAAGGAAGATACAAAAGGGAGTTCATGCTCCAAAGAAAAGAGGGAGGATTCGCACGGGTGAAGAACGAGAGGAGAAGTGTCGCTGCCAAGGAGAAGAGAGCCACGCAACCATATTTCCTAAGGATCTTTCCTTGTGTGAGCATCTCAGAGCCAAGCTGTAAGAAAGACTTAGATCTGCACTTGATTTGCTAACCTATTGTATAAACTCTTGCAAGATATTTCATGATCTTACGCTTTTATTGCAACTCTTACGCAAGCTTGTTGATACGTGTAATGTTCATGTTTGAGAATATTGTTTATGTTGATACCATGAACATGCTAAGCTAAGCTCCTAATCAGGATGTGGGAGTAGCCCTTTTGATGCCTTACTAGTTTGGTAGTCTAGATTTGAATGTTTTAATCCAACTCGATCCTATGTGCGCGCCTTGCCTGCGCATCCCATCTTGGGTGTGCTTGAGCCTCTGCTCCTTGCATTGAGGTTTGTAAATCAGATAATCATAGGGAAACTCGCTGATTGTCTGTACTCAACCAAGGGGTAGTTAGGGTTTTAGACGTGTCGGGGAGACCAAAAGTCCGACCGTGCGTCCGAAGCATTCGATCGGGGGTTTTATCAAATTTGTTCGACCTCTTTGCCTACGCCTCTCGAAAGGGAGCGTTTGAACCTGTATTTTCCCGTGTGGGATTTGTAAGGCAGGAATTCTTGGGGAGAATCCACTTGACGAACTGCACTCTCTTTGTGTTAGCTCCTGGATCTTAAACGCATCTGGCAAACTTCTTGCGCACCAGTACGTTAGATTTTAGGAACTCTACGCCTGCGCTGCCTGAAAGGGCGCGCTTGAGCCAGAAGTTACGCGGGGGAGGTTTGTAAGCCAGGAATTCTCGTGGAGGATCTCTTTTGTCATCCTACGCCCATACTGGAAGTACTAGGAGCTTAGGCGTATTGGGGAGAAGCGTTTCCGACCAAGCGCCAGAACCTAATAGATTTGACCTATAGCTACCGGCTGTAGGAGGGAGCAACTACCTAAGTGACAAGGAAGCCGAGTCCCTTGGACAAGAAAGGATAAAGGCATTAGAGTCTAGACTATTAAGCTGTAAGGAGTCAAGGTGGTGAACCCACATCTTGATAATTCAAACTATTAAGACTCTCTCGTGCAAATTCCTCCAATTACATTTTCGTGCATTTAATTAGTTAACATTTAGACTTCGTTAATTTCACATCGTCTAGCTAACAAGTTCGAGATCTGTCAGTATTTGTCCATCTGTCCCTGTGGGATCGATATTTTATTACTTCGATAGACCCGTGCACTTGCGGGTGACGCCTACCTAACATTGGTGGGCGATATTTTATTACCACGCGTAATGGCAAGCAGCTTGAGGAACCAGAAATGCCCAAGGATGGCCATTGTGAGAATGAGACCAGAACCCCTGAATCCGAAAAACCAAATGGACCTGTTGAGAGTGAACCACAAACGAAAGAAATAGAACCTGTTTATGTGCCTCCACCACCCTACAAACCGCCAATTCCATTTCCCTAGAGGTTGGCAAAATCAAAACTCGATCATCAATTCGGTAAATTTTTAGAAATTTTGAAGAAACTGTATATCAATATACCATTTACCGATGCTTTATCACAAATGTCATCCTATGCTAAGTTTTTGAAGGAGATCTTGTCAAATAAAAGAAAAATGGAGGAACATGGCACAGTGGCGTTAACTGAGGAATGCAGCGCAATCATCCAAAACAAGTTACCGCCAAAATTGAAAGATCCAGGCAGCTTTACCATTCAATGCCTGATCGGAGACACGCCTTTTGACCGTGCTTTATGCGATCTTGGTGCCAGTGTAAGTCTGATGCCACTCTCTCTTTGCAAGAAACTAGACATCAGAGACTTGAAGCCGACGAACATCTCTTTGCAATTGGCTGACCGTTCTGTACGACATCCGGTAGGAATTCTTGAAGACGTGCCAATAAAAGTCAGTAAATTTTTTATTCCAGCTGATTTCATTGTACTTGAAATGGAGGAAGATTCCAAACTTCCTATCATACTGAGCAGACCATTTTTGGCCACAGCTAGTGCTCTGATCGACGTTAAAAATGGAAAGTTGACACTGCGCGTAGGTGAGGATACGGTTGAATTTGATATTACCGGAAGCCTGAAAAAGACTATTCTTGTAGATTCCTGCTATAGCATCGGAGTCGTCGACGACGAGCTCAATTCGACTTACATCCCTCGGACAAACGTCGACCCTCTCGAAATTTGCCTGCTAGGTGACTATGACGAAGAACAAGAAGAAGAAGTTCGTGCCTATGCTGATATTCTTGACTCGAGTACAACCATTGAACCAGAAGAAGAAAAACTTGCGGAACCATCTGCGCCGACGTCCGAGGTCGGTAAACAACTTAACTTAGAACTCAAATCCTTACCGAGCAACCTCAGCTATGAATTTTTGGGTAAGAATTCTACTTATCCTGTCATCGTAGCTAACCATCTTGATTCAGAGCAAACGAACCTTCTCCTAGATAAGCTTCGACAATATAAGAAGGTAATTGGCTATACTTTGGATGATATAAAAGGTATTAACCCTTCTTTATGCATGCACAGGATACACCTCGAAGAGGAGAGCAAACCATCTATCGAATACCAGAGACGTTTGAACCCGAATTTGAAAGAGGTGGTTAAGAAAGAAATTTTGAAACTATTAGATACTGGAGTCATCTACCCTATTTCAGATAGCCAATGGGTAAGCCCGGTACACGTGGTACCAAAGAAAGGAGGAGTAACGGTAGTAAAGAATGAAAATGATGAATTGATCCCGCAAAGAACCATTACCGGGTGGCGCATGTGTATCGACTATCGGAAACTGAATAAGGCCACTCGCAAGGACCATTTTCCTCTTCCCTTTATTGATCAAATGCTTGAAAGATTATCCACTAACTCGTATTTTTGTTTCTTGGATGGATACTCAGGATTTTTCCAAATACCGATAAATCCAGACGACCAGGAGAAGACCACATTCACATGCCCCTTCGGTACTTTCGCTTATCGTCGCATGCCGTTTGGCTTATGTAATGCACCAGCTACATTCCAGCGATGCATGACGGCTATCTTCTCTGATCTCGTTGAAAACATCATGGACGTCTTCATGGACGACTTTTCGGTATACGGGTCTAGTTTTGATTCTTGTTTATCTAATTTGACCCATGTTTTGTAGCATTACGAAGAGACGAGCCTGGTGCTTAATTGGGAGAAATGCCACTTTATGGTAAAGGAAGGGATCGTTCTTGGTCATTTGATATCGGAGCGTGGTATCGAAGTCGATAAAGCAAAAATCAGTGTGATAGAGAGAATGCCGCCTCCGAACTCCGTCAGAGGAATCAGAAGTTTCTTGGGCCATGCAGGCTTTTATAGACGTTTTATTGAAAATTTTTCCAAAATTTCTAGACCTTTAACATCTTTGCTTGCTAAAGATGCTTCATTTATTTTCGACTAGGACTGCATGGATGTGTTTCAACAACTGAAAGAGGCATTGATTTCCGCCCCGGTAATACAACCTCCGGATTGGTCGCTGCCTTTCGAAATCATGTGCGATGCGAGCGATTATGCGGTAGGAGCTGTATTGGGACAGCGGAAAGACAACCGAACTCATGTCATTTACTATGCCAGCGGAACACTAGATGGAGAACAGAGCAACTACGCCACCACAGAAAAAGAATTTTTAGCTGTAGTCTTCACCTTTGATAAGTTTCGATCATATTTGGTTAACTCATGTGTCATTGTCTATACAGATCATGTGGCAATTAGGTATCTCATGACAAAGAAGGATGCAAAACCGCGCCTAATCAGATGGATACTATTATTGCAAAAATTCGATATTCAGATCAAAGATAAGAAGGGAACTGAAAATCTAGTAGCGGATCATCTGTCGCGCTTGACAACCACTCCTGAGAGCGACTCTGAAGAGGAGATAGATGACACGTTCTTAGACGAGAACCTAGTAGCTGCTACTACAACAAGAACACCCTGGTATGCTGATCTGGTAAATTTCTTGGTGGCCGGTATTATGCTTCTAAATTTAACGTACCAGCAGCGAAAGCGATTTTTGTCAAGCGCAAAGTACTACTACTGGGATGATCCACTTTTTTTTCAAGCGCTGTGCCGATTGTATTATTCGAAGATGCTTGCCTGAGGAAGAAATCTCAGACGTCCTGTCCTAGTGCCATTCATCTTCCTATGGAGGACACTGTAGCGGTAAGAATACAACATATAAGGTTCTCCAATGTGGATTCTTTTGGCCAACCCTATTTAAAGATGCGAGGGACTACGTACTATCCTGCGATCGCTGCCAGAGGACAGGAGGGATATCACAAAGAAACGAGATGCCCCTTAATACCATTCTTGAGATCGAGATCTTTGACGTATGGGGTATCAACTTTATGGGACCATTTCCACCCTCTTGTGGTAACCGATTCATATTAGTTGGAGTTGATTATGTCTCCAAATGGGTCGAAGCTTTGGCTGCCCCGACGAATGATTCTAAGGTAGTTCACAGATTTTTCAAGAAGCTGATATTTCCACGATTTGGAACGCCTCGTGTGGTAATCAGTGATGGCGGATCTCATTTTATTGAACGAACGTTTGAATTACTTCTCAGAAAGTAAGGAATAATGCACAAGATAGCCACCTCTTACCATCCTCAGACTAGCAGACAAGTTGAAATATCAAACCGGGAGATAAAGAACATTCTTGAAAAAACCGTATCACACACATGAACAGATTGGTCACTCAAACTCGATGATGCATTATGGGCGTATCGTACAGCATTCAAAACTCCTATAGGTATGTCCCCATTCCAGTTGATATATGGTAAATCATGCCACTTACTAGTTGAGATTAAACACAAAGCCTATTGGGCGATTCGACGACTGAATTTTGATGGGAACCGAGCTGGGAAGGTCAGAAAAATGAATTTAGGGAAGAAGCCTATGAGAATGCCATGATTTATAAAGAACACACCAAAAGATGGCACGACCGAAGAATTATGAAGAGGGAATTTCGTGAAGGTGAATTGGTACTACTATTTAACTCCAGGATCAAACTTTTTCTTGGCAAGCTTCGAACTAAATGGACAGGACCGTATGTAGTACAGAAGGTTTACCCTCACGGTGCTATAGACATTTACCGAGAGTCAGCTGGTACATTCAAGGTTAACGGACAAAGGCTTAAGCACTACATCTCCCATGAACCGATACCGAAGGAGGACACTGCATTGCTCCTCACGAATGCTCCTTCACCAGAATAACGCCGATGATGGTCAAGCTGATGGACCATTAAACCAGCGCTTCTTGGGAGGCAACCCAAGCTTCTTACTTTAGCTAAATTCGTTTTCAGCATTTTTCTGTCATGTTTGGATGTTTTGTGTTAGTTCAATTTAGTTTGCACATTTTGACGGGATCCTAGCTTCCTCTGTTATAAGTCTGAATTTCATTTCCTAGTTATGTCCATTTTGTTTTAATGCCCCGTGAATACAGACACAGCCGTGAAGATTTGAATTCAAAGACATCGGTAAAATCACGACTAGGTCCTGATGAAAATCTTGGGCGAGATCTCTGAACCTTAACACCTTAGCAGATCCGCCAGGCCAGCCCGACCCGTTAAGCAACCCATTAAGGGTTTCACTTAAGCCGCTCGATCGGGATTTCCAACTAGGGTTCCCGATTTTTTTCCTTTTCCGTACGACTCACGCGGCGACCCCACTGTGTGCCCCACCTACTGCCGCCGCCGTTCGCCTCATCGCCGACCACCAACCCTCCAGCGACTGCTCCGATCATCTCCGGCGAGCTGACATTCCAGGATTCTGAACTTTATTTCGCCTCGAGGTCCTCAACAACCAGCTTCCAATTCTCAGTGTCCGCCTCTGTTCGCTGCTCGAGAAGCCATGCCGCCCCGCAAGAAGAACACCGAAAAACGCCCGGCAGGCACCTCAAGCCCTCGACCGGTGGCGCCACCACAGCAACAACCAGTGCCACCAGAAATCCAGATGAGGGATAATCACCAGGCGGCAAGGTACCAAGTCCTTTCCAACCGCTAAATTGTTAATACTCATTATATCGATCCACCCACGCTTGCTGCACTAGGAATCTTCGACGATTTACTTTGGGTGTTTCGACAATTTGGCTGGAGGCGATTTCTGCAGTACGCTCACCCCACGTACATCCCTTTCACGCTTGAATTTCTGAGTTCTGTTGAGTTGAATGTCTCTGCGCTAGACACGGATCCAGGGCTGATAACGTTCAGGCTTGCGAACACTGAGTACTGATTTACTATAGCTGACCTCAATGACATTTTCGGTTTTCCTGCTTATGCTTCCAGAGTCGGTCCACCTAACTTCAATGACGATATTTTCTGGAGGTGTATCTCCACCATGTCCGCCTACTCGCCCCGCAATGCCAGAGCTTCAACGCTCTCCAACCCCTGCATCCGATATGCGCATAGGTTACTTGCGCATTCGATTTTCGCGAGGGAATGAGACGGAATTGTGCGCCAGCCTGAATTACTTTTCCTTTGGGGCCTCTTACATCACTTCTAGATAAATGTCGGCTATCATCTCGCCCGATCAGAATCATGCCCGTGATCGTCACTATGCCTGAAGCTGAAATCGACAAATCACGACCGGGTCACGACCAAATTCTCGCCCGAAATCGCGGACCCGCCTGTTACGAAATCGCCGTTTTCTCCCACGTTTCTTTGATCTGATCTGAGGAGAGGCTGAAGGGCACCCAGGACCTTTCTCCTCCATTGACGAAGGAGGCGTGGAGCAGCTTTTAGGGGAGATTTCCCTCACGAAATCATCATTTCGTGAGGTATGGGAGGCTGAACCTTTGCAGGAAATGGAGGCTAGCAGAAGACTTTCGGCTGGAACTCTACAGCGACTGCAGCAACTTTTGCAGGGCATGGGGAAGAGAAGAAAGTCCACTTGAAGGAAGATACAAAAGGGAGTTCACGCTCCAAAGAAAAGAGGGAGGATTCGCATGGATGAAGAACGAGAGGAGAAGTGTCGCTGCCAAGGAGAAGAGAGCCACGCAACCATATTTCCTGAAGATCTTTCCCTGTGTGAGCATCTCAGAGCCAAGCTGTAAGAAAGACTTAGATCTGCACTTGATTTGCTGACCTAATGTATAAACTCTTGCAAGATATTTCATGATCTTACGCTTTCATTGCAACTCTTACGCAAGCTTGTTGATACGTGTAATGTTCATGTTTGAGAATACTGTTTATGTTGATACCATGAACATGCTAAGCTAAGCTCCTAATCAGGATGTAGGAGTAGCCCTTTTGATGCCTTACTAGTTTGGTAGTCTAGATTTGAATGTTTTAATCCAACTCGATCCTATGTGCGCGCCTTGCCTGCGCATCCCATCTTGGGTGTGCTTGAGCCTCTGCTCCTTGCATTGAGGTTTGTAAATCAGATAATCATAGGGAAACTCGCTGATTGTCTATACTCAACCAAGGGGTAGTTAGGGTTTTAGATGTGTCGGGGAGACCAAAAGTCCGACCGTGCATCCGAAGCATTCGATCGGGGGTTTTATCAAATTTGTTCGACCTCTTTGCCTACGCCTCTCGAAAGGGAGCGTTTGAGCCTGTATTTTCCCGTGTGGGATTTGTAAGGCAGGAATTCTTGGGGAGAATCCACTTGACGAACTGCACTCTCTTTGTGTTAGCTCCTAGATCTTAAACGCATCTGGCAAACTTCTTGCGCGCCAGTACGTTAGATTTTAGGAACTCTACGCCTGCGCTGCCTGAAAGGGCGTGCTTGAGCCAGAAGTTACGCGGGGGAGGTTTGTAAGCCAGGAATTCTCGTGGAGGATCTCTTTTGTCATCCTGCGCCCATACTGGAAGTACTAGGAGCTTAGGCGTATTGGGGAGAAGCGTTTCCGACCAAGCGCCAGAACCTAATAGATTTGATCTATAGCTACCGGCTGTAGGAGGGAGCAACTACCTAAGTGACAAGGAAGCTGAGTCCCTTGGACAAGAAAGGATAAAGGCATTAGAGTCTAGACTATTAAGCTGTAAGGAGTCAAGGTGGTGAACCCACATCCTGATAATTCAAACTATTAAGACTCTCTCGTGCAAATTTCTCCAATTACATTTTCATGCATTTAATTAGTTAACATTTAGACTTCGTTAATTTCACATCGTCTAGCTAACAAGTTCGAGATCTGTCAGTATTTGTCCATCAGTCCCTGTGGGATCAATATTTTATTACTTCGATAGACCCGTGCACTTGCGGGTGACGCCTACCTAACATCGGTGGGGGCTATCATTAAGTAACTTGTTAAATCAAGAAAGGTATAAACTGAAATAAAAGAAAGTATACTAATATAAAATGAAGCTAAAAGTGTCTAGTCTAGTGATTCCTAAATCTGGTCAATATTGCCGATATTAGTCCTCGACAACGGTGCCAAAAACTTGATAGGGTTCCCGAAAGTGCACGGGTCTATCGAAGTAGTAAAATATCGATCCCACAGGGACTAATGGGCAAGTACCGACAAATCTCGAATTTTCTAGCTGGACGACGTCGAAATTGGTAAAGTTTAAACGTCGAACTAATTAAATGAACGAGAATGTAAACGAATGAATCATACGAGAGAAATTTGATGAAAGATGCATCAGGATATTGGTTCACTACTTTAACTCCTTACAACTGAATAATCAAACTCCATTGCCAACATCCTATCTAGTTCAAGGGATTCCATCCTTGATGTACAGGTTGCTCCCTCCGATAACCTCATCCACTCCCATGGATTGGTTACCGGTCTAATCCATAAGGTTCTGACATTTGGAAGGCCCTGCAGTCTACTTAAACATGTCTAAGTTCCTAATACTTTTGGGGTGAGCACAGGTTTACCAAAGGGGTCCCCCCCCCCCCAAAAAAAAAAAAATCTTGGTTTATAAACCTCCACCCACAGAGTACCGGCTCAAGCACTCCCTTCCGGGCAGCGCAAGCAAAGGGCACTGAGACAATCCAATGCGCTGGCGAACTTTGGGTTTACCAGTCGTGTCTAAAATCCTAATACTCACACCAGGGGAGTACTATTCGTCAACAGGTTTCCCCTAGGCCCTGATTTATGGACCTCGCTCAGGAAAATATTGGCTCAAACGCTCCCTTTTGGGCAACGTAGGCAAAGGGTACAAACAGATTAGATAAACTCTCAACCGAATGGTTCCAATGCGTGGGCAGCCTTTTAGTCTTCCCGACTCATCTAGGATCCTGACAATCCCCCTAGATGAGTATAGTTTGTCAAGCCCCCCCCCCCCCCCCCCCAAGAATTCCTGGTTTATGAACCTCACTTGGGCAATTGAAGGCTCAAGCATCCCCTTTCGGGTAACGCAGGCAAAGTGCACACATAAGGTTAAGCAAGGATCTAGGGCATATGGAGTAAGATTTTTACAGCTAATACATCATCAAAGGGTTACCCACATCCTGATTCAAGGTTTAGCATACAATACTCATGATAATAGTATAAACAATGATCTTAGTCATCAAACACAATTGCAGATTTGTGCAGGAATTGCAAAAGAAAAGTAAGATCATGCAAATCTTGCGAGGATTTATACAATGAAAATAGCAAGTTAAGTCTAGCTTAAAGATCTCCCTTACAACTTGTATCTGAGGTGCTCATGCAAGGAAATCTTCAATGGTTGTAGATGCGCAGCCCTCTTCTTCCCGTCACTCTCTTCTCTTAAGTCAACGTTTTTCCTCTTGTCTCCGATCCCCCCCCCCCCGGTACCTCATTTCTCCTTTGTCCAAGGCTTTTATCTCCTTTCCTCCTAGTGGGCTTCTCTTCCCTTTCCAAGACTCTGCAAAGTCTGCCTGCAGCCGCTGCAATTCTTCAGCAAGAAAAGTCTTCACCGCTCTCTTCCCATGCCCTGCAGCCGCTGTTATCTCTTCAAACCACACCATCATCATTATCCCAGCCGATTTCACCCTCTAAAGGCTGCTCCAGGGGTTCTCGTCAACAGGGGAGAAAAGACTTGGCTGCCCTCAAGCTTCCCCTTGGGTTAGGGGTTGAAGAAACTTGGGTTAAAATCACAGTTTTGAAACAGGCGGGTCCGCAATCACGGGCGTGATTCTGGTCGTGACCCGGTTGTGATTTGCCAATTGCAGCTTCAATCGCAGAGATGAGTCATGGGCATGAGTCTGATCATGGCTCGGTCATGAGTCTGATCATGGCTCGGTCGTGATTTCTAGTGGAGGCTCCAATAAATCTAAAAATTTTCAGTTAGAACTATCTTGAATTAGGAGGGTTTCCTCTGACCTCAAAAGTCCAAAATCTATTCTCTTTATGGTCGTTTTGACCTAAAAACCTGAAAATACCAAAAGAGGTGTAGATTCCATAGATGTATAGCAATTAAGGCAATAATAGGATAGAAAACCAGGAAATGAAGACAATTTCGTTAGTGAAATCATGCATAAAATGCTATATAGGTTTGTGTCAACACTAATCAACCAAAAAGAAATCAAAGTGAGCAGGAGTTGCCTTGTCCAATTTTCAATTGGACAAAAATATTATGATGAAGTTTGTTGTGATGTGGTTCCAATGGATGCTTGTCATCTCATCTTGGGGAGGCCTTGGCAATATGATCGAAAAATAATTCATGATGGGTACAAAAAATACTTACAGCTTTATCAAGGATGAGAGTGAAATTCTTTTGATTCCCTCCAAGACTAGCAGCAATCAGCCATATGGTTTAATAAAAAAAACTTGTCTTTACTTCCTAAGAATATGATGCTAAGAGAACTAGAAGAAGTCAAGAGAGGATGCATCCTGATGATATTTGAGTCCAACATTAAGTAGATAGAACACCCTCCTGAAGTTGCACCCCTATTGCATGAGTTTAAAGATGTGATTCCTGTAGATATAACTCCAGGTTTGCCACCTTTGAGGGACATACAACACTGCATTGATTTCATTACCGGGTCAGTAATTCCCAATAAAAGCGACACATCACATGAGTTCGAAAGAGCACGAGGAGTTGCAATGACAAGTTAAAGAGCTTCTCTCTAAGAGTCTCATTAGAGATAGCAAAAGCCCATGTGCTTTGCCAGCACTTCTTGTACCAAAAAAAGATGGTTCGTGGAGGATGTGTATAGATAGCAGCGCTGTGAACAAAATAATGATTGACTATTAATTTCCTATACCCCATTTAGATGACCTTCTGGACCAATTAATTGGGGCTGTCATTATCTCATGCATGGACTTACGTAGTGGTTATCATCACATTTGCATGAGGGAAGGAGACGAATGGAAGGCCACATTTAAAACTCAAGACAAACTCTATGAATGGTTGGTCATGCCATTTGGTCTCTCAAATGCTCTAAGCACTTTTATGTGATTGATGAGCAATGTTTTCGACTCCTTTGTACATAAATTTGTTGTGGTGTATTTCGACGATATCTTAATTTATAGTCAGGATCCATCTCAACATTTGGATCACCTCTGTTGTGTTTTTCAAATACTAAGAAAGCAAAGGTTGTATGCTAATCTCAAATAAGCATGAATTTTTTGCGAGTAGTTTCACCTTTTTGGGCGTATGTAGTTTCAAGGGAAGGACTAAAAATGGACCCTCACAAAGTGCAAGCAATTCTTGATTGGCCACCACCGGACTCACTACAAGCGATTAGAAGCTATCATGGCTTTTCATCTTTCTACCGTAGATTTCTTATGGGATTCAGTACTGTCATAGCTCCAATTACAGAATGTCTAAAGGGAGGCATGTACAATTGGAATGACCATGCACAAAGGAGTTTCGAACTTATTAAAAAGAAGGTTACTGAAACCCCTGTACTTGCTTTGCTAGATGTTGCCAAACTATTTGAGGTGGAATATGATGTGTCTAATGTGGGGATTGGAGCCGTTCTTAGTCAGGAAGTCCAACCATTAGCTTTTTTTTTTTAGTAAAAAGTTGAATGAATCTCGCAAAAATTACTTTGTGTATGCAAAAGAATTTTACACCATGGTGCAGGCTTTAGATCATTGGAGTTATTATCTGCTGACTAAACCCTTCGCATTGTTTTCAGATCATGAGGCCCTCAAGTATATCAATAGTCAAACAAAGCTCAATCGATGTCATGCCTTATGGACGAAATTCATACAAACTTATAGTTTTATAATTAAGCACAAGAAGGGCACTCAAAACCAAGTAGCCGATGATATTTTGTTGAATGTTTTGTAGGTACAAGTTATGGGCTTTGAAGTACTTAAAGTGTTGTAGTCCAATGACATGTTCT
This sequence comes from Costus lasius, assembly GCA_027563935.2. NCBI lineage: Eukaryota > Viridiplantae > Streptophyta > Magnoliopsida > Zingiberales > Costaceae > Costus > Costus lasius. The sequence goes on along the minus strand of CM050451.1, from coordinate 20,339,734 downwards.
TTGGTGGTATCTTGAAAGAATGCACCAAGGGTCCTCTTCGGTGGTTTCACATACACGATAGTTTTGTTTTTATAGGAAGTTTACTTTGCATACCTCAATGTTCCTTGCGAGATACTATTTTAAAGGAAGCACACAACGAAGGATTAGGAGGACATTTCGGACGTGACAAGACCCTTTTAGCTATCAAGGAGAAATTTTATTGGCCCAAAATCGAAAGAGGCGTGGAGAATTTTATTCGGCACTACACCGCATGCCATATCGCCAAAAGTTAATCACAAAACACCAAATTGTACACTCCCTTGCCTGTACCACAAGCACCATGGGAAGATATTAGTTTAGACTTCATGGTCGGGCTACCTCTAACTCATAGAAATAAAGAGTTCATTCTTGTTGTGGTCGACAAATTCTCGAAGATGGCCTACTTATTACCTTTTCTTAAGAATACAGATGCATCTATAACGGCCGATTTATACTTCTGGGAGATAGATCAACTACATGGCATTCCTTTGATGATCACCTCTTACAGCAATCCAAAACGTATGAGTCATTTCTGGCGAACCCTATAGCTCAAGTTGGGGACAAAATTATAATTTAGCACAACAGCACATCCACACACTGACAGACAAAAAGAAGTTAAGTTTGGGTAACTTGTTGCGGAGTGCTTTGGGTAAGAATATCAGTGATTGGGATCTCCTACTTCCTCAAATTGAGTTCAAATATAACCATTCTATCAACAAGACAACAAAATGCAGCCCTTTTCCAGTGGTATATGGACAAAATCCAAAGGGTTCTCATGGCTTAGTCCCGATACTAGCTTCGCAAGCATATAACAGTGATGCGAATGAGAGGGCCAATCAACTCAAACACTTGCATGGTCGAGTCCGAGATCATATTGTTAAGCAAAACGAGAAGTATGCTTAATAAGTCAACAAGCATCAATGGCATATTGAATTCAAGGAAGGGGATTGGGTCTAGATCCATTTAAGGAAGGAACATTTCCGTGGGGCAAATTTTCCAAATTGGGTGCATGGGCTATGGGACCATTTACGGTGATGCAACGAGTAGGAAGCAACGCTTACAAGATCGATTTACCTAAAGAATATGATGTATCCAATACTTTTAACGTAGCCGATCTCTCCCTATTTTATGGTAAGCATGAAAATCTTAGCTCAAGGATGAGCTTCTCCCAACATGGGGAACTTGATGCCATGGCAATCTGTGCAGTCCCGAGGATGGAAAAAAGTGTTGACGGGACGATTATCAACCTGAAGCTAGAAGTCAGTCAAACAATTATATTATAATGTATTCATGGGAAAGTTTTCCTTGTCAGATGTCAGCACATATACAACTTATAGCTGATGTGGACCCTCAGGGGAAAAAGATGGGGGAACAAAAGGGAAATGGGAAGGAGGAAGCCGTAGTTTTGGAAGAAAAAGAAAAAGAGTTGCCCATGGCAGTGTTGGAGTCTTGATTCTCTATTATGTATCCTGGGAATCTCATTGTAGGTGGTGATGGGGTTGATTCCATGTTATGTTACCAATATTTGTGTGCTTTCTCTTTTCCATGAGTAATAGCTGGATTTCCACTTTGTTGAAGCTTTGTTTTGAGTTGTTGTGAAGGCTCATGTTGAGCTATATTTTTGATGTGGGTTTCTTATGTTTCTGATTTTGGCACTTGTTGAATGTTGATGACAGTATTTGACTTTTGTGGTTAATTTATAACTGGATCCTTTCACCTGGGTGTGTTCTTGTGGTGAATAAACAGTTAGTTTCACTTGTTGTCTATTTCTCCTACTATAGATTTCTTTTGCATTTGCTGTTCAACTGTTTGTTCCCAGGATTTTTTTCTCTGCGTCATATGCTCTGTAAACTAATCAAAAACTTATAACACACAATAGCTTAACTTGTATATCCACAATCATTACTATAAAAAAAAACTAACTGATACTATCAAGATATCAACTATACAAAAAAAAAAACCAAAATCAGACAATCAGAAACTAAATCAAAATGAATTTGATCGATCAAAATACCAACACAGAGATCGATATAACTCGATCAACCAAAATACCAACATACAGGTAACAAAATCAACTCCTTATATCAATACAACATATTAGCACTAATATCTCTAACTATCTATCAGGTGTTGAGATAAACTCTAGGGTCCAGGTAGGTGAACCCACGGTAACCAACAACGAACAGTGGTTTGATGGCGAACAGCAATGCACGATGAAGCAGCCAACTCCGGTGAAGAAGAAGATATCGTTGGCGCTCGAATACACACGAGCACACTACGAAAACACAATTGAGGAGGTCGACTCATACCTGCCGACAAAAGAGAAGGGCTAGGAGTCATCGGAGCTTGAACGGCGACGAGTTCGGCATCGAACGGGTGAGGCAACGCTTAAATCGAGTGAAAACGAGAGAAGTCAACCATGAAATGGGAAGAAGGGAGTAAGCGGTGGAGAGAAAAAGGAGAAAAATTAATGAAATTTTTTCAGTTTGTAATTTAGTCTACAAGTTTTCAAAAATTACAAAAAGATCCTGGCTGGATCACGTGGTCACGACATTTGTACAATTTATCATTATCACATTGGCACTGTAAATAACATAATTGGTTAACCTAATGAGGTAGAAATTAAAGAAATGTCAAACATGTGGAGGGTTTATATGCAAGTTCTCAAGACAATGAAGTTCCGTGACAAATGGCAATCCTAGATCAAATAATGCTTTATAACTATTAGGGTCTCAGTGAATGGTGGTTACAGGGGAAATTTATATGGAATGAAAGGTTATTTAACAAGGGTCTCAATGTCAGTGACAGGATGCAACTCTCAATCAAAAGATGTTTTTTGGCTCGCAATGCAAAATAGAGTACCAACTAAAGCTTGTGTGGTGTGGAGAGGCATCCTCTCAAATTCTAAGATTCTATTTCTATTTTGTGAAGACTGAATTAAACAATAGATTGCATTTAATTTCACTATAGATTTTCTTATCAATTGTAGAGCAAAGCAATAAAGTGGATTGGACAACAATGGATATGTCCATTGACAACTAGCTAAGCGCTTTACAATTGAGAATCACTATTCAAAAATCAAAAATAGATATGAAGCTTATTTTTCTTTGTTATGGAATGAATGATTTGGAAAGCAAAAAAATAGGAGGGTATTTGAGGAAAATTCATGTTTTAACTCTCTTTAATTACTTTGAGTGACATGATTAGCAATAAAATACTTTTCTTCATCTACTCAGGTTCTATTGATATAGCATATTTAATCGATTCATATTGTATCCTTACTCTATTTGGGTTATCTTTTTTATTGCCTCTTAATATAATTCTAGAAAATATTCGTGCAAAGAAAAGTAACATGCTTATTTATCTGCTTACCTTGTATCCTTACCTTGTTCATTATTCATCTGCTTATTTATTTACTTTTTATCCTTAGACTTTTGTTTTATCTTGGCCTGATAGCATACAAAATAGTACAGGTACAAAAACATGCATGCATGCATGCATGCAGGCTCCTCGAATCTAGCTTCAGTTAAGGAATCTTTTCTTTCCTTCCCCCCCTTCCCCACGGAGTTGGGGATCGTCTGATTGTAGGGAGGGGATCGTCTGATTGTAGGGAGGAGAGAGAAAGAGTGAAAAATAGATTTTCACAATCCAACATTTGTACAAAATAACTTTTGGTTCGTGAAAGTCAAAGCATCTCCAAGCTTAGATTTCTTGCTTTATATGTCACTAATAATAAGATCAACGCAAGTAATTAAAATAATATTATCCGATATGTGTGAACGTTCTTGGAACACAGTGACAAATCAATCGTATGCAGCTGCTTTCGTTTGGGGCTTATCATAAGGGGATGCATCTGAATATTGACCTGAGATGAAAAGGACAAGCTCACATGAACTCAACCAGAAAAACGTGGCCAATTCTCCCTTCCCCACCCCTACATCAAGCTGCTATTATCTTACTGTTCCGTCTCTCTCCTCCATTATCAGCATCTTCAGCTTCCCATTTGGTTCACTGCAAAGCCAAAATACCCTAATTCAGCTTTCTAAAAGGAACCTTCTTGTAGCTAGGGGGAGGAATTTCTCACGCCATATGTCAGCCATCTTTCCAAGTGGGTCAGTGAGGACCAGCCTAATCTCCACATCTCCTTCTTCTCTGTAGTCAAATTAAGATAAGGTATGTATATTGCAGCAATTTGATCTCCCCTTCGATACTTTTTTCTCTGATCATGAGAAGCCAAGCAAAGAGAAATTGGATGAATCGACACGGCAGATGAGTAGCAGTATTCTTTTGAAATTTTAGTTTAATTTCTGTTCAAGGAGGAGAAAGATTTATGTGATGGATTTGACAGCAAGAAGAGGTGATTCCTACATGATTAAGGATGAAAAACGAGTGGAAGCCTTCACCCAGACCTACCCTTCCATTTTCCCTAATTTAGCTCCATCATCTTCTTCGCCCTCGGCTACGACGCCCTTCGGTTGGTGCCTTGGTCAGTCCGAGATCAGTGCAGCGGCGGGCGGGGACGGTGCAGATGGCTGCAGCAAGGACGAGAATTTCTTCTCGGAGAAGGAGCACATGTTCGACAAGGTGGTCACGCCGAGCGACGTGGGGAAGCTGAACCGGCTCGTGATCCCCAAGCAGTACGCGGAGAAGTACTTCCCGATGGATCCAGCCGCGAACAAGGGCATGCTGCTGAGCTTCGAGGACCGGACGGGGAAGTCGTGGCGCTTCGGCTACTCCTACTGGAACAGCAGTCAGAGCTACGTGATGACCAAGGGCTGGAGCCGCTTCGTCAAGGACAAGCGCCTCGACGCTGGGGACGTCGTCTCCTTCGGCCGGGGCCTCAGCGAGCCCGGTCGCGACCACTTTTATATCGACTGGAAGCGGCGTCTCAACAACCAGGACCAAACTAGGTTGCCACTGGCTCGGCCAATGGGACCATGGATCGGCGGCAACGGCGGGGGGCGGTACTTCAATATCCCGCTCGTGGCGGCTTACGACCTCCACCGCCAGCGCCAGGTGTTCGGCGGGCACGGTGGCGCCCCCTGTGCAGGAGGTCAGTTTCTTTACCTGAGATCTTCAATGGCAGGACCGCCGCAGCTAGGGCTGCCATACCTCGGCAGTTCCGTTGCGCCGATGGTTCTTGATTCGCTGCCGCCCGCGCGGAACAAAGCGGCGGCGGCCAAGCGCGTGAGGCTGTTCGGCGTGAACCTCGACTGCTCCGAGCCGGAGGGCAATGCCCGGCTCCCGAGCGCTGCATCCGCGATTGCATCGTGGTCGCCGGAGAGTTGCACGATTCCGTTTCTTCCGTTTGCCTACGGCGGTATCGAGGCGTCCTCCTCGGCCACTTCGCCGCTGACTAGCAAACACAATCTGACGTTGTCTCTTGACTTGTGAAGCGGCTGCACTAGATCTCAATAACCCATCAACGTTGCCAAGGTTAATTTACACTCTGTTTTATAGCATAATTAATTTGATGAATTCATACACAATTCTTATATATTTATTCCCTCAAATTCGATCTCCAAAGTGTTATATTCTGATTGACTTTCTTGTTAAACTTGAAATATAATTGTCTTCTGGTATAACAATTTATACTTGTTAATTAGTTGTGTTCATAAAGGTATGAAAGTCAACAAAAAAAGGTTTGAAAGTCAACTGCTTACTAAATATGCACTTGATCTTTAATCCAATTACAGCACTTGTTAATTTTAAATTTAATTGGAACTATTGCAAGGCTTACTAAATCTATCTTTGGACTTTATTTTATGAATATTGTGTTTCAAATAGTGAAAAATGGAATAACTATTGCCTATTAATTGACTAGTCCCAATTGCCTATTTAAGCTAGAAATGATGATTTTAGAACTCATATTGCACCTCTTAATTATTTCTTCATTTTTTTTTTAGAATTATATTAAGTTAAAAATGGTTTCTTCCATGATGAATTTATTTTTGTCACCTCTCCTAAGCCTATATATCATATCAATGTTTATACCAATATTAGAATATTAGAAGTACCTTTTGTGTCTCTCTAATGAGCAATAATATAACTATATTTCTTTCTTTGATTAAGTCATAAATGACTCTTTTTTGCATTTCATTACTTATGGACTATGACACTCGAAACTCATTTATTAGGTTCATGTTCATCCAACTTATATATCCATCACTGTATAAAGTAAGGACAAGATGAATAACTTTATCTTTGACTCTACCTTCACACTTGTGTTGTGAGGAGAGCAAATGCAAAATCCACATTAGCTTTCAATTGTAATCTAAATAATGACAATGACTATGTTGGAAAGAGGATTTGGAAGAACAAAGTTCTATATTGATTCAATATCTAAATCTTACACTATACAATATGCTAATATATATATTTGTAGTATTCAAGTGACAAAATTTCTAATCCTAAATCAATATTACAAATGTGCAATGTGGATCTCCATTATTTGTAAGGTGTCTATCAAATAAATGTATCCATGTTTGCTCCTTATTATGCATCTTCAAACTAGAATTTCAGCATTCCTTAGCGTGTGTTGCAACAAAGGCGTTGGTGTTCGATTAATAAGGTAAGTCGCTATTAAAACTCAGGTTATGTTGAGGAGATGTCAAAGTTTCCTTTCGACTACTCCATTTTGCTATGGGGTAGAGATACAGGTCCTGTTTGGCATGGTCAGCTACTTTTGCTAGTCAAAATAGTTGATTTTGAAAAGCTGGAGTGTTTGACAAGCTACTTCTAGGTTTGAAACCTAGAACAGCATGGGTTTGGAAAAGTTGGAAGAAAACTGCTTTTGGCTACTTTCTGACTAATTTTTTTCTTGCATCTCATATTCACACTTATATTCGTATGTCTTTACGATAACAAAATTATTATTTTAATAAAAAATATTAAATTTAAAATTATTTTTAAATACTTATTTAAAAAATTTGACCACCATAACAATTTAGTCAAACACTTTTTAACTTTTCCAACTAGCTACATTTCAACCAGTAGTTTTTCAACCAGCAAAAGCTAAAAGTTTCAGTTATGCCAAACGCAACCACAATTAGTTTGGTGCATTATTTCTTTGCTTGAATAAAAATTCTTCATTACAAACTCAGATCCATTATCACATTGAAAGATTTTGACCTTTGAATCAACTTGTGTTTCTGCAAGGTTAACGAATTGCATGATATAATAATGAGTATTTGACTTATAATTCATTAGATAAGTCCATGTGCAGCATGTGAAAGCATCCACAATTCTCAAAAAATATTTTGCCCCAATAATTGAAAGAACATATAGCCTCCCCAAATATCAACATGAATCATTTCAAAAGGTGCCTTAGTCTGTGGAAATTATTGAAAAAGGCAAGGGAGCTTGTTTAGCTAATGGACAGATTAAACAATCAAAATTATTTTAAGAACTCATGTCTATAATAACATGCAACAATAAAATTATTTGATGGATGCCCAAGTCTTTGGTGCTAAATACTTATTGGCAAAGATCTAGATGATCTTATACTATTGCTTCTAGGCTGTCGAGTAGGGTCTAGGTAGTAAAGGCCTCCTCGCTCAATTCCTATCCCAATCATTTTTCCCAATTGTTGGTCTTATAGCATACAAGCTTTGTTGGTAAATGAAGCAAGGTATGGAGGATTTCTTAATAACATGCTAACTAAAATAAGATTTAGCTTGAACGAGGGGACACATAATACATCGTGTAGGGTGAAATATGCAATTCGAACATTTCCTACATGCGTGACAACAATAGTTGTTCCATTAGGTAGATGTACTGTTCTATTTGTGACGATGGATTTTGTTTCCAATAAGTTGGTTGAGTGAACCATGTGGTTTGTGGCACCAGTATCAAGTATCAACTCAAGATTTTCACTACTAGTAGGAGCGCAAAAAGCTATCCGTAAGAAGTCACTTGTATGGGTTGCACTACTAGCTCTATTAACCATCACTTTATAGTTGTTTCTAGCCAACAATGTCATGAGATTTTGATACTGCTCTACCGTGAGAGTGAACATAGCATTTGCTTTTCTATGTGGTTCGCTCTAGAGGGACCATTCTTGTGTTCTCACCTATTGGAGTAGTTATATGTAGGCTCTAGTCTTCATAATTTTTCGCAACTGTGTGACCTTGTAGTTTGCAATGATCGCATTTGAGGTATGCTTGGCATGTGTTTGATGTGTGACCCATTTTGTCACATTTTTACATTTCAGATAAAAATTCTTAGATGAATAATTCTTTCAAACTTTTGTTGGTTATATTTAACAATAAAGACTGATTTTCAACAAACATTGTACTTCTAGATCCATTGGCATTTAACATTCCCTATTGTTTTTCTTCTTGAAGAACTAAAGAGTAAGTTTCGTTTACCATGGGGAGTGGATCCATGAGAAGAATTTGTCCTCTCATGCTTGTAAATATAGCGTTGAGTCCCATAAGGAATTTCATTATCTTTTAATTTTGTTAGAATTGTATGACCTCCTTCATGGCTCCATATGCACAACTAAGGATGTTGAAAAGGGTATCTTGTTCATCCCACAAGCCTTTGAGTTTGATGCAGTAATTTCCTACCGTCATATTACCTTATTTAATGTTGTGGATTGTTTCTTCAATGTGGAAGAGACCAACACTATTAGTGCATGAGAATTGATCCCTCATATCTAGCCAAATCTCACGGGCGCTTTCACTATATATTATGCTTGCACCAATGTCATGTGAAATTGAATTAAAAAGTCATGCCTTCACTAAATTGTTGCAGCTCTGCAATAGTCTTTTGGTGACTTGATTATATTCTTGTTGATGAATCCTTCTTTATTTTTGATACTACGAGCCATAAGCATTGCTCAATTTAGAAGAACAAAAAATTTCATGACCACTTCTGAGCTTTGCATGGAGTTTGATCATAAATCACTATTAAAGATAGAGGTACAATTATTATGCTTGATTGGATCATCAATCTCCAGGGTGGACCATACATCCTCAAGATCTCTAGAGTGGACCATTTCACCTCATCATCATATTTCCATGCTGTTGAAAGGTAAAGTCAATGTGGGGCTCAAATTACTTTGCAGGACGGCATGCACATATGAATTATGGAAGAAGAACAATTAAACTTTTATGAAAATAGTTACATACAAATAAGCTGATATGCATATCAGCTCAAATGAATAAAGTTTACGTTCCATATTCCACATATAATTCAGTAATGTCAATCATCAAGATGCATAAAAAAAAGAATTTTAATACAAGTCAAATGAGTCCACATTGACCAATCACCATCAGTAATTTTTCGTTTGATAAGTAGACTTGCCAACAATTCTTCTATAATAAATAAAATAAATTATATAATTTTAAATTATATTATTAAATAATATATTTAGGTCTAGCTATAGCAACACTCATAATATTATAAATCACTTCCATAACATTTAAACTTATATATCATCTTTGTTGCTATTTTCTGAATCACTATATTAGGAGAAGTCAACCAACTAGATATTATTATATTAATCTCATAAATTTTAGAAAAAAGATAAAGATTTATAGTGGGATAACTAGTTTCATAATATAATTATGTAATACTACTAACAACTTTAATTTTTTTCCACTAACTTCACTTGCAAATTTTCATCGTGTTACTATTGGCAAACAAGTGTATTTACGAGCAATATGTTTGAATCTACAAAAATATTTTCTTTTCTAATATGATAATATCAAATATTTTATAAGCGCAATATGTTTGAATCTACAAAAATATTTTCTTTTCTAATATGATAATATCAAATATTTTATAAGTTGAGCTTCATATATTTGGACAATTTAAACATAAATTCTTAGTATAGATCATGCACAGTTGTTTAGATATCTCTTTTAAATTCTTGATTTTTTTTAGAGGTTACTATCCAATAAGCTAAACACTATCACGAGGGATGACTTTGTCAAGTAATCTTTCACACTATAAATATAGAGAAAGAGGGGTTGAATGCACCAACAAGAGGGAGAGAAGAGGACAAAATGCTTAAAGGAGGAAGACTTCACCAAATTGCTGCTAGTAATTTTGAAAAACTCAAATTTTATTAATGCAATGAACATATTCCATGTAACAAAGAAATTGTAAGCCATTTTATAGGGCTAATTCTGGTTAAGTGGTGAATGAATTATATTCCCATTGGCCAAGTGCTAGTGGGCTTCGATCTTCCTTAGTTGACTATAATTTTCTTCTCTAGTTGTCTATTTTGAATCCTTTATAGCGTGTTTAGTAGGAAGGAAAGGAAGAGCGAAAGGATGGAAAGTTGGAAGGAGAGCTATAAAATGGTGTTTAGTAGGACGGATGGAAATAAGGAAGGAAAAATAGAAGGAAAATGAGAGGGAAAATAGCCCTATTTGCATTCTGCCCAATTTGGGCGGAAAATTGGACAGAAAGTTGGATTTGCCCTTTTCATACATATTTTCACCCTTTTCTTTTTTATGCCCGCTCCCTCTCATGCTTTTCTTGCAATCTTCTTCATCATCGTTGTCATCACCGTCGTCATCGCCATTGTTGTCATCATCGTCACCATCATCGCTTCTCATATCTCGTCACCGCCATTTCATAGTTGCCTCTTATCGTCATCATCGACATAAAAATAAAAAAAAATAGAGTATGGTTATCAATCTTTTTAACTTTCTTTCCTTCTAAATAAACACAATAATGAAAAATCTTATTATTTTCTTTCTTCTTTATTTTCCCTTATTTTTTTACTTTCTTTTCCTTTTAACTTTCTTTCTTTCATACTAAACACAACATTAGTGAATCATCATGCTAGGTTGTGTTTGCCTTGATAGTTTGGTTGGATCTAGCTTGAGCTAACTATCTTGAGATGGCTAGTATTAGATGAATGCAAATGCATGCTATGCACTAACCTACTATAATGCATTATCACATCAATTTTACAATCATATGCATGCTACAATGTATATCCTATCCTTTCATATGATTAACTTGCTCCTTTTGCTACTTAGCATCCCAAACTCTTACTCCACACAACTCTTTACACAACACATGGAGTAGTACAATGCAATTGTACAAAAGGACTGTGAGTAATAATAGGTATAAAGTTGAGGCCAACTATCTACTACGAGGGTGATCTACTAATGATACTAGTGAGGCCTGAAAGAATTACTATGGTATCAATCAAACCCAACCCCTTATGTCAAGGACGATTGTATAGGAAGTAGGCTTTTTGGCATGCAAATTCTAAGTAGCCTCCTCCTCCTCCCCCACCCCCCACCCCCCCCCCCCCCCCCCCCAACCAATCATGGATGACTAGCTTGTACTCACATTAATATGTATTCAATCTTAGTCTAATGAAAAATTTTGAGTACAACAAGTGATGCATGGAATGACTAACTCCAGAATTACTCTGAGCATCGAAAGAATTATATTCTCTATAGGAGAATTTTTGCCCTCCTCGGTGGCAACGGTGAAAATCATGTCAATATTGTGTTAGTGTATATGTTCTCAAGATCAATTATCATATTCATTTATTCATTTGAAATAAGACTTGTTGTCATGTTGGTTGTGTAATTAATGTGTAGAATAATACAATAATATCCCTAAAGATTAATTTTATCCAATCACATAATTGAGTTCTTAGTCAAAGTATCTTGGCAAATAAGAGACGAGTTTGTTGTATGTGAGACTAGTTTGTGGACATATTGAGTGTTTGGAATCAACACAGAGACATGTGTACACTAGTAGTGTATGTACTGGATCGATTTGCCATGAATCTATGGCTTGAGTATCATAAGTCAAGTTTACAAATGATAGAGGTATATTGGTGCTTAGACTTGAAGTCATTAGTACTTACACATAGTGAATGAGTTACTTTGATATAGCCTACCACTTCTATGTAATTGGAAAGTTATAACAACTGTTATTTAGTATATTCGCCATACTAAGGAAACTATGCTCTCTTACTCAATTCATTTTCACATGGTTAGAATATCAAATATAGTACATTTGTCTACTTTGAATATCAATAGGTAAGGAGATTATATTGCATAAAAAGAACTTTGTTATTGGCTAAGAGTTGTCAATTGATAATGCAATCCTATGACTTGGGTAGTAGAGATTTGTTGCTAGATACATCTCACTCCTTATGATGATCTATCTGGTTTATCACTACCAATATCATATGAAACCTATAGGGTCGCATGTAGATGCTTGGGATCACATTATGATTAAGCAGCCTTAGATGAAATTATGTATTAATTTGAGTCCTTTTCAAATATTGGAGATGTCGGATCAATCCATAATCGATTGAATGAACGTTTCCTATTAATTAATTCTATAACAAGAATAAGGCTAGGTGCCTATTCTAAATGATATGGTTCAACTAATTGGTCTTTAGGCTAAATGAGCAAATAGATAGAGGTGCTTGGGCAATTGGTGCCTGATCTGGTGTGCCAGTAATGCCTAGGCGGTTGACTAATGCATGGGAGACTACATTGGATCACTTTGGATCAATGCATGATCATAATTGATTGAATGAATGGTACCTATTAATTGATTCTTTAACAAGAATGGGGATAGGTGCCTATTCTAAATGATATGGATCAACTAATTGGGCTTTAGGCTAAATTCTCTGGGCTTTAGGTCCAATGAGTGGTAATATGGTGAGGCAGGAGGAGACCAATTACATACATCTACCATAATGTTGTGAAATATTTTTAGCAGGGGTGCATGATAAAGGCACCATCCAAGGGTGGGTTGACTCAATCAAGGCTCCACCTTAGAAGGTTTGACTTAGTCAAATTTTAATTTTGGAAGGTAATTTTTCTAAGTAATTGATAGCATTTCTCAGCTCCAACCAAGATAATTAATTGGTCTACTATGCCATAATAAAAGAGACACTAGTGCTTTATAATAAATAAGCATTTAGAAGGGCAACAATATAGGTGTTGGAAATTGATTATGCCCCTCAAAGCTCTTGTCTCCCTTTTGTCGCCACCCCTTCTCCTTCTATTCCTTGTGGCCAAGAACTCTAAGAAAATTTTCCAAGGCTTTAATCCTTTCTCTCGAGCCTAGCATCAAGCTTAGAGTAAGGTGATCTTTAAGGAGTCGCTAAATGGATGCCAGTAGAGGATGGACATTTGTGTGTCTATACCCTTCTTGTGTCGATAACTTCAAGCACACTTCAAGGGTAATCTTCTAAACAAATCATTTGATTTTATTATCTTGTATGGATCCTCTCGAATAGGAAAACTGGTTTCAGGTAATTTCTTCACTGTATTTATTTTTGTTAAAATTTGATTATGCTCTAGGCCATAACAATCAAAGCACATAAAAAAAAAAAGCCCGAGCACTATCTCAAATAATAAGCCTAGTCCAAAGAGTGACCACATTTTGTGAACATTGATCAACCTAATTTTTTGTTCTATTTATGAAAAGAAAAAAAAATCTTGTTAAAAAAGAATTTATCTTTTGTAGTCAAAGCAAGTAAAAGTTATTATATATCATCTCTTGTGATAAGGTAATATGTAAAATAATTTCTTTACCAATTGATATTCTAATTTGACAAGGGAGTCACAATTATTGAATCCAATCTTATAGTCATGACATGAACAAGTTATTTACTTGGGTGTGGCCACATGCTTCCAATCATGCACCAAGAGATGTGACACCATGGATATCATACTTCCCTAAGAAAGGGACAAATCCTACTATTGGTACATCATATTTCTTATACAGCCTATGACGTACTAATTGACAACCATTACAACCTTCTTGTTATGGTAAAATGGTAGGTTATATCAAAATACATCACTCACCATATAGGAGTGTTGATAGTCTCAAGTTAAAGATCAATGCAAACCATCATGATATTGACTTGTTGACACCCAAGTCAATACTCATGGTGGGTCGATCTAACACATTCTCACCAATGCACCTGTGTCTCTACATTAGTGTCCAGCATTCAACTAGCTCACATACTAGTCACACATGTGCTAAAATTATTCTTTATCCATTAAGGTACTTGACTGGGGATATTTTAGGAATGACCAAGGCCAAATTGTAGGGACATCATCATATAATCCGATACAACATGCAGGTATAGAAAAAAAAAACAATGATGATGATCTCTTTATCAACAAATGATCATAATACAATATGCATATTAGACTAATAGAATTGGTCTCTAGGGCACATAAACTAATACATCCCTAGTCTGTATATTTGTTGTACCATACAATAAGCATGATGGTGCCATCTTTAAATAGAAGAGTGGCATATAAGCTTATGATTTTACCTGCGATGGCACCTTCAAAAATATGAGTAATGTCTCACATGTTTGAATAAGTGGGGGCTATGGTCAAAGGTATCAAGTATCAACTCTTTTCAATTTTGGATCTCACCTCCACATATGCACCTAGTCCATGCAGCCACATCCTCGTGGGTGACACACTCACTTATTTAAAATTATATTGAACTCTTTAATTCAATTATGCAGAGAGAAAATGTCATGTTCTACCTAAGGCACAAGAATGTTGAGATTTAACGTAACATTTCTACGATAATATTTCTATATAGTTTAATCCCTTTGTCTTATGTATCTTGATTAAACATAAGTTATGGAATAGGTCTTTTTCTTATAATTCAATCATTATATTTCTTGATTCTTTTTCACCAATGTGGAACTAATGGAATCAAGGACCACCAACCTAGTTATACAACAAACAAACCTAAGAAGATAAGGCTAGATCTATTGTCTTCATCATCAATAAAAAAACAAATAAAAGGTTACACAATCATCTCTTAGCTCTCCATAGTTCTATCAAATGCAACACTCCCTCACAGTTGGGACCCCTACCTTACAATTTGACTCATGCTTACTTGAACAAAAATGGATCAACAGCTATTAGAATCTAATGTCACCAAATTATACATCTCCAAGATGACTTACAAAAGAATGAACGGCTAATTGACTCATTTAGCAGTCCTATCCAAAGTTGGTTCAATATCTCATATAGATTCATTTGAGTATGATCATGCATTTTTAATCTCACTTGATCAAGAGACATAAGATACCAACACTCATGTTATATAAGAGGGACGAATTCTCTCCTGATCACTCAATCCGATTTGTGATATGCCCTATTATAACATTTATGATTATCTAGTTATATGTGACATTTGATTATATTAAGTATACCACTAGTTACCTAGAAAGCTTACGTGATTTCAAGTTTGTGGATTATATACACTATTATCATAATGAGAATGCTTACAACATTCTATAATAAGTCATACAACATTCTCATGGTAGACTTCTCCAATATGCACCCATGTATTGATTTAACATCTAATATCATGGTAACTTCTTGCCATAATCACAACACATTAGTTTTAGTATATTATTATTGTCTCAATCCACAATAATACTCAACTAAGGATATTTATGAATAATCATATTATGCTAGGAAAGTTATTATAATTATTTATATTACATAGATATCAAGTAAATATAATAATAACAATGCTTTTAATAAATAAATATAAATATAATAACAATATATACTAAAATTATCATCCAATAAGTGGTCTTAAGAACATATGCCAATGAAGACTTTATTTGATATTTGTACATGACCCAGTAGATTCTTTGATATTAGTACTAATAATATAATCTCATTATAATATTATAAATAATAGATGTTACATATCATTTGATATTAGTACTAAGTTAGAATATATATTATGATTTTATATTACCTTATCCAGGATAATATTACCATGTTGTTTAAATTTTTTTAGTATCTAAATTAAATATAAGTTATAAAATGTGCCATAATTGTATAGTTCAATTAATATGTTTTTTGATTGCTAAGTGAATTAATCTAACAAGTGTAAGTGATATCTAATTGATTCATTCAAGCACGAGTATGCAATTTTATTCTCACCCGATTAAAAAACCCAAGACACTAACACTAATACTAGGAGGTACATCATTTATTGATCACTCATATTTTTTTTTCATAATTTATAATATACCAAATTATAACTTTATAGTCTATGTAGCATTTTTAAGATAAGCATTCCAATATATTATTCTCTAATATTTACTTATTTATTCACTTGATATCTCTTATGACAACTATTTATCATCAATTATTTATCTGCATGATGAGGACATAGAAGACAGGCCCGAAGACAGGCCTAGAAGATCTAAACGAGCCCATCGAAAGCCGGCCCGTTATCGTATGAGCAATTGAATTTAATTATATATATATATATTTTTATTAGATATTTGTATTAGGACATTATTTTAATTTTTTACTTAGCATGTAATTTTAATTCCTAGTAGGATTCACGTGTCTAAATTTAGTTAGGGTAATATGTATTTAAACCTTGTAATCCCTAAGGGGAGGGGAACTTTTGCTTAATCAAAATTTGCTTATGAAATTAGTTTCGTCGCTGAGCGTCTCCACCGTGAGGGTGTCGCCGTGAGGGCTTGTTTGCTCGCCACCTCCTTCACCTTATTCCTTCCCCGCCCAGAAATCTAGCCGCCGCTATCCTCCATGCAAATCCAGCCAAGCGCGCAGTTTGCCTCTTCGTCCAGATTATCCAGACGTAATCACCGCAAAGCATCGCCGCCCCTTCATCCATCGCCGGGTCCGGCGCCTCCGATGTCCACCACCGTCTTCCATGAAAACCAGTCGCCATCTTCCCACTTTGTCCTGAAATCCCATGCCGCCATTCAAGCCCTAACACCTCCAGCCGCCAGCCCTATCCTGAAGAAGTCGACGCCGTCCTTCGCCTGCTAACGATCCTGTTGCCCCTTCGTCCAATCATCCACCAAATCCATCCGCCGCCACCATCGCTCACTCATGAACACACCGCCACCATCCTTCAAGCAACGAACCCTAATTCCATCTATTCTTTCGTGATTCTGCCGTCACTACAACTGCCCACTGCCTCCCACTTCGTCACATTCGACGCGTGCCTCCCCATTCACCCACCGCTTTCAGTTTCGCCCACCTCGCTCAACCGATTGCATCGGCCGCCCTCACCTCCCGACAGCAGACTCCTCAACACTTCCCACAATTGCCGCCACTCAACGTCACTGCGCCCTGTGAAATCTGGCACTGAATCTTTGATAGCGCCCACGAATATGGTAGGCATTTCCAGCAAGTGCACGGGTCTATCGAAGTAATAAAATATCGATCCCACAGGGACTGATGGGCAAGTACCGATAGATCTCGAAATTGCTAGCTAGACTACGTCGAAATTGATGAAGTTTAAGACGATGAAATAATTAAGTGCACAAAACATAAATGGGAGAACTCACATGAGAGGATTATAATGAGGAGATGCATCAGGATATGAGTTCACCACTTTGACTCCTTATAGTTGAATAGTTAAACTCTTTTGCCAATGTCCTATCTAGTTCAAGGGGTTTAGCTTCCTTGTCACGTAGGTAGCCCCCCCCCTTTCCAATAATCTCGTCTGCTTCCACAGATTAGATTATCGGTCCAATCCGTAGAGTTCTGACACACGGGTGGACTAGAGTCTCTCCGCTATGTCTAAGCCCCTTATAATCTTCGCAAGTGAGTACAGATCCTCAGGCGAGTTGAAACTCCTAGAGATGCTGATTGACTAACCTTACTTACGATGACTAAAGGCTCAAACACTCCCTTTCGGGAAGTGTAGGCATAGCACACCAACGAAATGGATAAACTCTCAACCTAATGGGTCTGACGCGCGGTCGGACTAGAGTCTCTCCGCCGCGTCTAAACTCCCTATAGTCCCACGAGCGAGTACAGATCTGCAAGCGAGTTTTTCTTCCAAAGATCTAATTTACAAACCTCACCTCGGTATTCCCCTAAGTGAGTACAGACCCGCGGGCAAGTTTTCTCCTATAGATCCGATTAACAAACCTCACCCTTGCGACTCAGGGCTCAAGCATACCTTTCTGGACAAATCTTTCCTATAATCCTATAAGTAAGTACAGCCCTGCAAGCGAGTAAACTCCTAGAGAAGCTAATTAACAAACCTTACTCAATAGATTAAAGGTTCAAGAATATCCTTCTGGGTATTGCAGGCATTGCACGTGCACAAGGTCGAGCAAGGACCTTGGCGATTAGAACTAACTATCGCAACTAGTAAGTTATCAAGGGCTACCCCCACATCCTGATTGGGAAGCTTAGCCTATCATATTCATGATGATAACGCAAGTAATAATCTTTGATAACATATGCATAAGAAAATGTGTGCAGGAATTACAAGCCAAAGATAGGATCATGCGATATCATCCTATGTTCATACAATAAGCGCAAGAAGTAGAGTGAAACTTATGGATCTTCCTTACAAACTTTGTTTCTGAGGTGCTCATGCAATAGGATCTTCAATGGAAGAGGAAGCGTGGCTCTCCTTCCCCTCCTTCTCCAGGCGCAGCGATTCTCCTTTGTTCCCTTCACCTGTGCGATCCTCTTTTTGAATGATCCTCTTCTTCTCTCTTTTATCTCCTCTCATCCTGGTGGATTCTCTTCTCTTCCCCATGCTCTGCAAAGCTGCTGCAGCCGCTGCCACTTTCCAGCAAGAAAAGTCTACGACAGCTTCCTCCTATGCCCTGTAACTCAGCCACCCACGAAATGATGATTATTCCAGCCGATTTCACTATCTAAAGGCTGCTCCAGGCTCTTTTGTCAACGGGGGTGAAAAGACTTGGCTATCCTCAAGCTTCCCCTAGGGTTAGGTTACAGAGATTTGAGTTAAAATCGCGGTTTCGAAATAGGCGGGTCCGCGATCTCGGGCATGAATTTTGTCATGACCCGGTCGTGATTTATCAGTTCCAGCTTCAAGTAAAACCACAATCACGGGTATGATTCTGGTCGGGATCCGGTCATGATTTCCGACAAAGGCCTCGATGACTCCGAAATCCTCTAGTTATGATCATCTTGAGTTAGGATGAGCTCCTCTACTGCGGAAGTTCCAGAATCTACCCCTTTTGTGGTCGTTTTGACCTGAAAACGTAAAAATCCCAAGAGAGGTGCAGATTCCATAGATGTATCCAAATAGAGGCAATTATGAGACTTAAAGTCGTAAAATAAGGATGATTTCATTAGTAAAATGGCATGTAAAACTCTATATAAATCTGTGTCAACAATCTCCTTCCGCCAGACACCTGCTCCCCGATGATTTGGTTGCCGTCACTACTCAACACCAACGATGCTATTATCTATCAATTGCTTTGCCGTCACCAGTAGTTGCAGACGACGCCAGTGCCACAACCAGTCTGATCAGACGATTACAACATCTGCCACATGCCTCGTCGTTGACGCCCTTTCAGATTTGATGCCAGCTTCCCTGTTTGCGTCTGTGAGAAAAGTTTGAATTTGCCCGAGGTCAAGTCACTAAAGCTCTGTCCCTCTACCCTGGTTCTGGATTAAGCCTACAATTTGGAATCAACCCATTAATAGAGGTAATATTTCTTAATTTTTGGGCATTCAAATATTGGTAATTTTCACTTATTATTGATAATCGTATCTGCTCTATATTTTAGTGCATGCACACTTAATAGAATTTCCACTTAAAATTGAGAGTATGTTTAATTAAGTTAATTGAGAGTATACTTAGTTAATTGTTTGCATCATAATTTTACTATTATTGCTTCCTAAGATTTAATCATAGTGCCTGAAATCAATAACGAAGTTCAGTTCTATATCCTGGTATAGAAATTTACAACACCTCCCATATCCACCCTATATCAAATTGGTATCAGAGGAAACCTTGATTCCCATCCACTACTGCATACCAGACTAGAATCCCCAATAAAAAAAAGGAGAAAAAAAAAGAGAGAGAATATATATATATATATATATATATTCAAGGGATCTACATCATGACCACCAGATCAGGACAAGAATATCAACCTCCAGATTTACCCCCAGCTTTATCTAGTTCCAATAACGAGCGAGACCAATTGTCCAAGACACTTGAACGATTGAATGCCTAAATGGATGCATTTGACTCTAGGTTGGTACAACATGAAGAACTAGTAGTGCATCTTAACAGTCATCTAGATCTTTTAGAAATGACTTAGCCTACATCTCGTCCTAGGTCACCACTAGATGAACAACCAACAAAATATACCACACGTAGATCCACTGCAAATTCTGACCCTCGTAGGCACCATACTAGGACACACACTCCTGATCACCATGATTGGGAGATGGATCCATCTCCACATAGGGAGCCTGCAGCACCTCAATTTAATCAACGGGATCGAGAGGATGATGACATCATTCGATCTGTTCGATTACTGATACCGACCTTTGACGGTAGTCTTGGCCCATGTATTTTATTGGATTGGATAGTTACTATGGAACAATACTTTGACTCGTGTCTCCTACCAGAACATCGTAAGGTTCGGTTAGCAAGTTTGACTTTATAGGGACTAGCAAAACTTTATTAGACAAACATAGAAAGACAATTAGCTCGCCAACATCAACCACCTATAGACATATGGGATGAGATGAAACTTAACCTACGTGACAAATATATTCCTACCCATTTTAGAAAACGTCTTCTTGAACAGTACCATAAAGTGCGTCAGGGTACCAGTACTGTGATGCCTTACATTTTAGTAGTGATTTCTACTTATATTTCATGATGAATTTGGGCCTATTTGAATATTTTTACACTTCTTTAAGACTTATTTAGTTAAAAACTTCAGAATCTTTACTTTTCATCTATCTTATCGAATTTCAGGTAAAATCACCCAATTCTGAAGTCTTTTTGAAGAATCTGAGAGCATGAGGTGATTCCTTATGAGAAGATAAAACTACCCATAAAATTTGGGCTCAATCGGAGCTTTTTCTAGATTTCACGGCCAGGTGAACCCCACGCCGTGGCCCGTGGGGTTCGGGGTTCACCGGTGATCTTGCCGAAGGACGAAACTCACCGCGCATTTCACTGCCTGGTGAATCCGGCGGGGTTCACCGATGATGTCAGGGTATCCGAAAGTCACCGCGCATTTCACTGGCAGGTGAACCCCATGGGGTTCACCCGTGATTCCGTCTGATAAAACCTGGACAGAAATATACTGTGGACTTCACTAGTAGGTGAACCCCGCAGGGTTCACCTGTGATTATTTCGCAACGGAACTGCACAAAACACTTCAAGGTTTCCTCTGATACTATCGCAGCAGCCCGACCTTCACTCGGTTTTTCATTGATTTCGGGCCTGATTCAAGTCCAAATTTAACAAGTGAGGACTTTTTGGAAAGCTTACTCGAAGGAGAACAGATAGAATATAAAAGCCCTAAATTTCGTGACCTAAGGAGGAAGGAATCTTGCGACGAAGTGGCTAGGGCGGACGGACATAGCGAACAGGCGACTTTGGGGCGATTTTTGGAGATTCGAGTGTCAGAACTCAGCAATCCTTGGCTATTTCGTTCTGTTCATCATCTCCTCCCTCTTAGAAACCTTTTCCTGCGATTTTCCTATGTACAAAGAGAGATCTTTTAACGTTTTGATGATGGTTGTTGCGTAAACTTTATTTCAGGGCTAGGTTGAAGCCCTCTGACGATTTCTATTTGCAATTCATGTATTAACTTTGTTATTTGGATCATATTCTCAGCATATTTTTCTTGAAGTATTTATTTCTTGATATTTACTCTGGCCAAGTATTATCATGTCATAGTTATTACAGTTCATAACGAAAGTAGGATTGTAACAACGGAACCTCTTTGTGAATCTTGCGAAGGCTCGACACGAAAGTGCTTGTTCTTCGTTCGAGGGTCCATAATCTACCACGGAACCCATTTTGTTTGTCTAGAGCAGTCCACCGTGAAGGTAGGAGACGTTCTGGATAAATACCGGGGTGTACACTCGAAAGAGGGCACCTTGTACTATATGGTAGATTCCTTATGCAAATTTGTAAATCCATGTAACTGATATTTATATCTCAGCGCAATTAGAATCGTCAGAGTGGTGGAAACCAAAGCCCTGATATTCTCTCTCATATATTTTCCCTATCGTAGTTGTTTGATTTCTTGCTTACGATTTCGCTTAGTTTTAGTTTTTTAAAGTTCCAAAAAACCACGATTTGATCAGCTTAGATTCCAAGAATTAGATTTTCTGGTACTCACCTTGTTCCCTATGGGATTCGATATCTTTTGTATTACTTCGACATTTCCGTGCACTTGCAGATAGTGTCAAGCTTTTGGCGCCGTTGCCGGGGAACAACGGTTGATATCACTATACTTCTAAGGACTAGTAGACTAAGCTTTAGTTAGTTTTTTTTATTCTGTTTCACGCTGCTTTCTGCTTGTGTTAATTGCTTTGAACTTCTTAATTGAGTCTGACAAATTTTTATGCAAAGAAGTTCCAGGGCAGGAGCACTCTTGGAAATCGATCTCAAAATAGAACGAACCTTCAGACAAAGAAGGAAGCTTAAACAAGATCTGAAAAAGGTGAATCAAGAACAGATGGAACACCTTCACATTGACATGGAGAACGAACCAGCGCCTCAACCTGAGAACAACAACAATGCTAGAACACTACGAGAATACGCAGCACCTTTTTCACATGGGTTTCAATCAGGAATTGTTAGGCCTAGTGTCGAGGACAATAATTTCGAAATTAAACCTGCTTTACTTTCCATGATACAACAAAATCAATTTGGTGGTTCTCCTCATGAGGACCCCAATATGCATTTGTCTATATTTTTGGAATATTGTGATATGTTAAAGATTAATAGAGCTACTTCTGATGCTATCAGGTTGCGTTTGTTTCCCTTCTCCTTAAGGGACAGAGCAAGGGCATGGCTCCACACGATCCCCTCAGCATTAATATGGACATGGGATGAACTGTCTCAAGCTTTCCTCTCGAAGTATTTCCCTCCTTCGAAGACAATCCACCTCAGAAACCAGATAACAAGCTTCATGCAAAAGGATGGAGAGTCTTTGTACGAAGCCTGGGAAAGATTCAAATAGCTTCAAAGATTATGTCCGCACCACCGGATTGAGACTTGGGTTCTAGTACACATGTTCTACATGGGATTGGAATATAATACTAGACTCACAGTCAATGCAGCTGCTGGAGGATCGGGCTTAATGAGCAAAGTACCTGAAGACGCTATAAGCCTCCTGGAGGACATGGCACTGAACTATCATCAATGGAATCCAGAGCGAGGTACACCTTCTAAGAAAGCAGGTAAATTCGATCTTGATTCATTAACTGCTCTCACTGCGAAGGTAGACAATCTAACTAAGAAATTTGATTCATGGTCTGTTAACTCTTTAGATACTAATTCATTATCTTGTGAGTTGTGTGGCGTCACAGGACATGCAGGTGCTGAGTGCTGAATGGGAGATGGACAAGTGGTCCAAGGTCAGACTGAACATCTAAATGCAGTTGGAAATGCAAACCCCATGAACAACCCCTATTCCAACTATTACAACCCTGGCTGGTGCAACCACCCGAACTTCTCCTACCGGACCACGCAGCCTATACAACCAGGGTAAGCGCCACCACAAGTTCAACCTCAGCAAGGGAACTTCAGGCCGCCACAACAAGAAAATTACAGGCAGCCACCTGGGTTCCAATAGAGAAACTACAATCCTCCCCCTCAACAAGCAAATTACAATCCTCCTCCAAGACCGGCCCAGGACTCTCAACTGAGTAAGTAGATAGAAGAGCTGACTGACATGATGAAACTGATGATGACGAGGATGGACTCCTTGGAGACGCATAATAAAATGTTGGAGAGCCAGCTTGCGCAACAAGCTAGCTCATCCTCTAGAGCACCAGGGAAGCTTACATCACAACCAGAAGTTAACCCGAGGGAGCAGTGCAATGCAATCTCCACTCGGAGCGGCAAACAACTCAAAGACCCTAAGATGTCGACCGATGAAACAAGGGATGAAGTGACACCGAATCCTGAGGAGCCACACGTAGATTCAACACCGGCGGAACCTGAGCGAACAGAGGAAGAGCGACCCTATGTTGGGCCGCCAGCCTACAAGCTGCCGATACCTTTCCCTCAGAGGCTTGTCAAAGCCAAGCTAGACAAGCAATTCAGTAAGTTTCTAAAAATATTAAAAAAACTATATATTAACATTCCCTTTGTTGATGCCCTTTCGCAGATGTCGACCTATGCGAAGTTCCTGAAGGACATCCTCTCAAATAAACGGAAGCTAGAAGACCAAGGAACCGTGGCACTCACTGAGGAGTGTAGTGCAATTTTGCAGAACAAGCTTTCACAAAAACTCAAGGACCCTGGCAGCTTTTCCATATCATGCCAGATAGGAAAGATGACCTTTCAGAGAGCACTATGCGATTTAGGAGTGAGTGTCAGCATCATGCCGTTATCATTGTGTAAAAAGCTAGATTTGGGTGACTTAAAATCGACTAATATTTCTTTGCAGCTTGCTGGCAGATCAGTTCAGAGTCCAGTGAGTATTTTAGAGGATGTACCCATTAAAGTAGGGGATTACTTTATTCCTGCTGACTTTGTTGTGTTAGACATTGATGAGGATGACAAACTTCCTATTATCTTGGGAAGACCTTTTCTTGCTACAGCTGGTGTTGTCATCGATGTTAAAAATGGAAAACTGGATTTAAACATCGGTGGCAATGTTATTCAATTTGATCTGTCTAACTCTCTCAAAAAACCTTCTCTTGCAGGTATATGTTATGGCGTGGGTGTACTTAAGCGCACTAGAAGTTTGGAAAACAATGGACACCGCCTCGAACACCATTTTGAAGATGGACTAGTCAAGCAAGGGGAAGTTCTCGCCCCTTTTGACCCCCCCCCCTGATTTGATAACTTGATGACTCTATGGTCGAGCTATTGACCTAAAACTAGTGCTCTTGGGAGGCAACCCAAGTTTTCTCATTGTTTTCATTTTTCTTTCTGTTACAATAGTTGACATTCAATTTTTAGTTTACCATTGTTGAATAGTTCACTCTCTTGCTTATCTAGTACTATTTTAGGAGATTTTGATACCGATATACACTGATAGAGTTTTATTTTTGGGATGTAGATGCGCTATGCGAACAGGAGATTTTTACTGGATTTTTAATGCAGCTCAGTGCACTTCACAGCCAGGTGAACCCGGCGGGGTTCACCCGTGAAGTACACTTTGCATCTTGACGGGCAGTTTTTTGAAGGGTATTTTTGTTAAATAAAGATGGAGCCAGCCATATCAAGTAGTGCATATTATTCCTGGATTTTTAGCAACTTACCGAACACTTCACGGCTAGGTGAACCCCATGAGGTTCACCCGTGAAGACAACTAAATCTGACCGGGCGCGTCCCTAAAGTGTGCTTCATGATTAAGGTGAACCTGGCTGGGTTCACCCGTGTTTCTATTGGAACATTACCCGTGTTTGCCCTAAACCACGGGTAGGGCTCGCGACTTCACACCGCTGCCGCTCCATCTGCTCTAGATCCCTGATTCCCCCGACGATCTCACGCCCTCAAGTCTTCGACGGACCCCCCCCCCTTCTTCTCGATCTGCACCTCCGGTGAGGTTTGCAACAACCTGATCCGCTCCCCGCTGTTAGTATTCTGGTTTTCCCTGCTCGCCGATTTCTCTGCTTTCGCCTCCTCGATCGGCTGCTATCTTGTTTTCGTGCAAATCTCTATGGGTTTTTGGATCTTCTCTTGCAATCTGACCTAATCGCACCAAGGCGCAAGGTGCTTGCCTTCTGTCGCCGTGATCCGCAACCTGTATCTGAATCTTCTACTGTCGACGATGACTTCGTCCCGCACGGACAACCTCCACCGCCACAAGCCACTCCTGCTAGTCAGCCGGCGCGACCCTCCTCTTCCAGAAACCCGGCATGCCATTCTGCTCGGCAGCCCCAAGCTTATACATCTCCGCCAAATGAATTCGGCATCGTCTTCAGAAATGCAGAGCATCAACAAAACTATGAGCAGCTTCTCCATCGTCAGATAACCAACACCAGATACTTGGACCGAAACACTCTTGTTATGCTAGAGCTCTTAGATGATGTTGAATGGATGTATTCAAATGTTGGATGGGAGCAGTTCCTACGGCTAGCCTCGCCCACATACATCGGAGTTACATTGGAGTTCCTCAACTCTTTGGACGTGAAAGCCGCCGCAGTAGTCGATGAAGACCCAGGGCGCATCTCCTTCAGGATGGGGAATATTAAGCACAGCTTATCCCTTTCTCAGCTTTGCCAGATTTATGGCTTCCCGGAACCTTGCACGCGCAAAGTTCCAGTGGAGTTTAATGAGCAAGTTTTTTGGGCATCAATTATGAATGAGTACTTCTATTCAGCCAGAGTAGCCAGGGCTTTAAGTATTTGCAACCCAACCATCAGATATGTCCATTGTGTGCTCGCTCATACCATCTTCGGGTGAGGGGAGAGCGACGGTATGGTACGCCAGTCAGAGTTATTTTACTTATGGTGCATGCTTTACTCTTTTAGGGACAATTCTGGATTCTACCTGGCAAAGCAATTCAGCCGCATTACGCACTGCCGCAAGGGCGCGATAGTTATTGGCGGCCTCATCACCCCTCTTGTAGTATCTCTTGGGGTAATTCCCTACGGCACGGCCGAGGCTAGTGGAAACAACCGACTCGAGATCGAGTCGTGCGTTTCCATGAAACTCATCGTCCACCGGGGTGATGCTTACTGTATGACGTTTAAAGATAGCCAGTTCTGCATGCCGTTGCCTAATCCAGAGCGCACCACTGTGCGTATTCAAGAAAACTAGTGCATCAAGCCAATCGCTGACCCTCAACCAGACCCTGTGGACACTGCACCACCAGCCCCAGGCGCGTTCTTCTATGGCGGCTCCTCCTCCGATTCTATGTTGAGCATTCTTCAGGAGATGAGGGAGGAGCAGCTTCAGCAGCGCGAGCTCATTGATCAGATGGATTCCTCCATCTCCTTTATACGCCAGGAGCAAGCTTCCTGTTGGGAAGCTAATGAGGCTGAGATGCAGTGACAGCACAAGATGCTGGGTTTGATTTGGGAGAAACTGTGTTATGGATGACCGGTTCGCCTTGCTTAATGAAGAAAACATAAAGAAAATACTGGTCTCTTCAGATGAAGAGGAAGCGCCAAGTCACACTTCGCGCGGTAAGGGCAAGAGCTCCCGAGCTTCTAGCTCCCATTCGCGCAAGAGACGCTAGCTCCATCCCGACCCGACGTTCCCACCCTCTCCTCTCACATATACGACGTTGCATAGAGGACTATGCAACATTTTAGAGTGGGTGAGCTGTCTTTACTCCAGCTTCTGTTTGGTTGTTGTGTTCTGACTTTTTATGGTTTTGTTATGATACTTTCTAATGGATGTTATTATGATATTGACATTGTATCTTATATGTCACTATTCGTGGGCCTTTTTTTTTGTGAACCGCTTGTTTTTTAGCTTTAGTATTATGCTATAACCTTCTTTACATGTTACATGATGTGTGGATCTATGTGTTTTCATGAAGTTGTTTTAAAGTATATATCGCTAGTCTTGTCTAATGATAGCTTTACAAAACTCTTAAAGTTAAATGCATGATTGGTTGGAATTTATCAAGACATGTTGAATGTAGTACTTGTTGGAAATTTACTCAATAGTCATGTCCATATATTCTATGAATTAGAAATTTTCTAATTGGACTGTTTTTAGGTTGTTCATTTAGTGGGTCAAACGTTTTCATGATTTTTCAATTGATTTTAGTTTGCAATTTACATTCGATTCATATTATGATACATAATCTATTTTCAAACTTTGAATTCCTTTCTATTATTGGGGAAACACTGCATTTGTTAAAAGCCAGGATATGTTGATTTATGTTATTTAAAAAAAAAGAAAAAAAAATCCCACTTAGATTCCTCTACTTGGCACTGCAAAAAATTGGCAGTGGTACCGAAGGATATGAGTTGAAATCTAAGAAATGTGAATTGAAATAAAAAGACTCCTTTACTTGGCATTGCGAAAAATTGGCAATGGTACCTAAGGATATGAGTTGAAGTCTAATGCAATGATCAATGTTTTGTATCCTAAATAAAACATTTGAGTCAACCCCAACATTATGAATTAGAAGGATAGGGATGGAATGAGTATTGTGTATGCTTGATTGAATCTCTTGTTTACTACTTTCTGAATTGGTTGACATCTAAAAACTGTGGGACCAAACTGATGAATGCTTAAGACACTCCTCTTAGTTAATTTCTTATGATTAAATCATGGATTGCTAAAAAGTATTTTTCTGAACTTAGGTGCGAACTTCAACACGAAAAGATTATTCTTATACCAAGATTGTATTTCAACTTATTTTATTGCTTGAGGACAAGTAAAGATTTAAGTCGAGGAGTATTTGATGCCTTACATTTTAGTAGTGATTTCTACTTATATTCCATGATGAATTTGAGCCTATTTGAATATTTTTACACTCCTTTAAGGCTTATTTAGTTAAAAACTTCAGAATCTTCACTTTTCGTCTGTCTTATTGAATTTCAAGTAAAGTCACCCAATTCTGAAGTCTTTTTGAAGAATCTGAGAGCATGGGGTAATTCCTTATGAGAAGACGAAGCTGCCCGTAAAATTTGGGCTCAATCAAAGCTTTTTGTAGACTTCACGGCCAGGTGAACCCCACGGGGTTCACCGATGATCTTACCGAAAGACGAAACTCACCGCGCGTTTCACTGCCTGGTGAACCCGGCGGGGTTCACCGATGATATCAGGGTATCCAAAAGTCACCGCGCATTTCATTAGCAAGTGAACCCGATGGGGTTCACCCGTGATTCCGTCTGATAAAACCTGGGCAGAAATATACCGTGGACTTCACTGGTGTGATTATTTCTCAACGGAACTGCACAGAACACTTCACTGGTAGGTGAACCCGGCGGGGTTCACCCGTGATACTATCGCAACAGCCCGACCTTCACTCGGTTTTTCATCGATTTCGGGCCCGATTCAAGTCCAAATTTAGCAAGTGAGGACTTTTTGGAAAGCTTACTCGAAGGCGAACAGATAGAATATAAAAGCCCTAAATTTCATGACCTAAGGAGGGAGGAATCTTGTGACGAAGTGGCTAGGGTGGATGGACATAGCGAACAGGCGACTTTGGGGCGATTTTTGGAGATTCGAGCGTCGGAAGTCAGCAATCCTTGACTATTTCATTCTGTTCATCATCTCCTCCCTCTTAGAAACCTTTTCCTGTGATTTTCCTATGTACAAAGAGAGATCTTTTAACGTTTTGACGATGGTTGTAGCGTAAACTTTATTTCAAGGCTAGGTTGAAGCCCTCTGACGATTTCTATTTGCAATTCATGTATTAACTTTGTTATTTGAATCATATTCTCAGCATATTTCACTTGAAATATTTATTTCTTGATATTTACTCTGGCCAAGTATTATCATGTCATAGTTATTACAGTTCATAACGAAAGTAGGATTGTAACGACGGAACCTCTTTGTGAATCTTGCAAAGGCTCGACACGAAAGTGCTTGTTCTTCGCTCAAGGGTCCATAATCTACCACGGAACCCATTGGGTTTGTCTAGAGCGGTCCACCGCGAAAGTAGGAGACGTTCTGGATAAATACCTGGGTGTACTCTCGAAAGAGGGTACCTTGTACCATAGGGTAGATTCCTTATGCAAATTTGTAAATCCATGTAACTGATATTTATATCTCAGCGCAATTAGAATCATCAGAGTGGTGGAAACCAAAGCCCTGATATTCTCTCTCATATATTTTCCCTGCCGTAGTTGTTTGATTTCTTGCTTACGATTTCGCTTAGTTTTAGTTTTTTAAAGTTCTAAAAAACCACAATTTGATCAGCTTAGATTCCAAGAATTAGATTTTCTGGCACTCACCTTGTTCTTTGTGGGATTCGATATCTTTTGTATTACTTCGATATTTTCATGCACTTACGGATAGTGTCATACTGTCGCTGAGTACATGGCTCCCTGTGATGAGCTCATGATTCGTTGCGACATGCACGAAGACCCAGAACTAACCCTGGCATGGTTTGAACAAGGCCTACGCCCTGAGATTTGTTGTGAAATGGTGCTCCACACCATTGATACAATCGAAGTGGCCTTTCAACGTGCATCTGAGATAGATAGAGCACTACCAAAAATTTGAATTCCGTCACTCTATGCCATCAATCCAATAGAGACGTAATCCTGACATAAGGAACAGGCCCCTTAGAGCCATTGAACCACAAAAATCAAATGAATCACAAGCTATAGAGAAAGGAAAGGCCCCACTGAAACGAGATGTCAACACTGTAGCTTGCTATAGATGTCATGAAAAGGGTCATTATGCATCTGAGTGCCCAAAACGATCACTATATATCAGTGATGAAACACATTCACATGAAGAAGAGGATGAAGATACAAAAATTGTTAATCATGAGTTTGATGAATACCCTAACACAGAAGATGAAAGCACATTAGAGAAAACACAACACACTAATGCTGTTGTTAGGTGTATTTTAGTCCAACCCAAACCTACAGAGGATTTGCGTAGGACTAGCATTTTCTACACCTATACTAAATGCAATGGTCACCCCTGCAAAGTAGTGATCGATGGAGGAAGCAGCCTTAATGTTGTGTCTCGATCGGCTGTCACCAAATTTGGACTTAGCCTTGAACCACACCCCCTTCCATATTCGGTCGCATGGGTAGATAAGTCAAACATATAAGTTACCCACAGATGCAAGGTGCCTTTACACTTTGCTACTTATTCTGACCAGGTGTGGTGTGATGTGCTTAGCATGGTTGTTGCCCATATTCTTTTGGGATAACCTTGGTTGTATGACCTTAATGTTACCCACTTTGGTCGTGACAATACCTATATTTTTTAGTACAAGGGACAAAAAATCTGGTTAACCCCATCTCCCCAAAAGAATTGAGAGATTCGACATCTAAAGGTGTGATAAAAAAGATTCATTGAATGAAAAGCCCTTAAACATTATTCGACCTACACCCTTTATTTCTGATGTCCTTGAGTCGAAAGTAGTATTCACTTTGCTGATAAAAGAAGCCACTCTTCCTACTAGTCAAAAAATAGATCTTGGCGTTCAGGAGTTACTAGATCAGTTTGCTGACATCTTACCTAACGAATTACCTGATGAATTACCACTAGCTAGGGATATTCAACATGCCATTGATTTAGTGCCAGGTTCATCCTTACCTAATCGCCCACATTATAGGATGACTCCAGCTGAGCATGCCGAATTACAACGGCAAGTTAATGATTTACTTCGCAAAGGCTTTATCCAAGAAAGTCTTAGCCTGTGTATTGTTCCTGCCCTATTTACTCCTAAGAAAGATGGGAGTTGGAGGATGTGTATTGATTGTAGGGCTATAAATAAAATCACTGTGAAGTATAGATTTTCGATCCCTAGATTAGATGACATGTTAGACTTCCTTGCAGGATCAAATTGGTTCTCCAAAATTGATTTGTGTAGCAGATACCATCAAGTTCGAATTCGCCATCGTGACGAATGAAAGACTGCTTTTAAGACAAAAGATGGTCTTTACGAATGACTAGTTATGCCTTTTGGTTTATCAAATGCACCCTCTATATTCATGAGGCTAATGACACAGGTTCTTCGGCCATTCATGGGGAAATTTCTTGTTGTCTATTTTGATGACATCCTCATCTATAGTAAGATACGTCAGGAGCACTTGGAACATCTTAGACTCACTTTTGAAATTCTCAGAAAAGAAAAATTATATGTGAATCTAAAAAAATATTCCTTTTTGACAGACCATGTTATCTTCTTAGGATTTATTGTTTCAAAAGAAGGATTATCCGCTGATCCTGAAAAAGTGAAGGCAATCACGAACTGGCCTGAACCGACCACTTTACATGCTGTGCGAAGCTTTCATGGGCTCGCAACTTTTTATCGTCGGTTCATCAGAAATTTTAGTACCATCACGGCCCCTATTACTGATTGTATTCAAAAAGGGGATTTTCAATGGACATCTGCTGCTAGTCGTGCTATTAAAATATTAAGTATCTAATGACATCTGCCCCTATACTACGCCTACCTGATTTTGATAAAGTGTTTGAGATTACATGTGATGCTTCATGTGTAGATATTGGTGGTATGTTGAGTCAAGAAGGACACCCCATTGCATTTTTTAGTAAAAAGTTAGCATACGCCAAATTGAAATACTCGACATATGACAAGGAGTTTTATGCAGTTGTGCAATCATTACGACATTGGCGTCATTACCTTTTACACCAAGAATTTGTCCTTTTTAGTGACCATCAGGCTTTGGCTTATTTGAACACTTAAAAGCGTTTAAACTCACGCAATGCAAAATGCTTTGAATATCTGCAACAATTTTCTTTTGTCATTAGACACAAATCTGGCAAAGAAAACAAAGTCGCGGATGCTCTGAGTAGGGTCCATATCCTGCTCAACACAATGCAAGTTGAGATTATGGGTTTTGATGAAATAAAGAAAACCTATTTTGACTGCCCAGACTTTTCTGAAACCTTCACAATGCTATCAAATGACCAGGCAGTTGATTCTAATTTTGCCCTACGAGATGGATATCTATATCATGGAAATAGAATTTGTATTCCTTGTACATCAATGCATGATTTCCTTATTTAGGAGTTACATTCAGGAGGAGTCACTGGACATCATGATAGAGACCGGACCACCAGTCTAGTTACCAATCGGTTTTATTGGCCTAAGTTAGCTACTGACGTTGCTAGAATAGTGAGGCATTGTGGAACTTACCAACACATGAAAACTAGAAAGAAAAATACAGGATTGTAGACACCATTACCCGTACCCGACACACCTTGGCAAGACGTCAACATGGATTTCGTTCAAGGGTTACCACGTACTCGAGTGCGACATGATTCCATCTTCGTTGTTGTAGACCAATTTTCAAAAATGGCCCACTTTATACCATGTAGGAAAACTGCCGATGCCTCTCACATAGCTGCCATATATTTTAAGGAAATTTTTAGATTGCATGGTGTACCCCGCACAATCACTTCTGATAGGGACGTCCGTTTTGTAAGTTACTTTTGGAAAACCTTATGGACATTGTTAGGCACAAAACTTAAATTTTCTTCTGCTTATCACCCTCAAAACTTAAGTTTTGTAAGTTACAATGCAAACAAACATTGTAGGCCACAAAATTTCAGTGAGGGAGATAGAGTGATGGTGAGATTGAGAGCTGAGAGACTCCCACCTGGTTCTATCAAGAATTTACATACAAGAAGTATAGGTCCATTTACGATTAAACATAAAATAAATAATAATGCCTATGTTGTGGATGTACCTAAAAATTTGGGAATTAGTCTTATTTTTAATGTGGAAGATATATCATTGTATTATGCACTAGAGGAACCAAAATCCAATGAATTAACACCACAATAACTTCCGGATGAAGTAGAAGATGATGAGATTGAAGCCATCATAGAAGATCAAATTATTTTTCATCCTGATCAAGCAGAACATAAATACCCGGTGAAATAGAAAAATCATCCAGATACAGACAACACATGGATTCTTGAAGACGAACTTCGACAGATTGCACCAGAGAAGTTGGATGCCTATAATTTTAACAATTCATCGGAGGTGAATTTTTCGCCCCCCGGGAGAATTGATGAGGACATAGAAGACAGGCCCGAAGACAGGCCCGGAAGATATAAACGAGCCCATCGAAAGCCGGCCCGTTATCGTATAAGCAACTGAATTTAATTTTATATATTTTTTCTTTTATTAGATATTTATATTAGGACATTATTTTAATTTTTACTTAGCATGTAATTTTAATTCATAGTAGGATTTACGTGTCTAAATTTAGTTAGGGTAATATGTATTTAAACCTTGTAATCCCTAAGGGGAGGGGAACTTTTGCTTAATCAAAATTTGCTTACGAAATTAGTTTTGGCGCTGAGCGTCTCCACCGTGAGGGTGTCGCTATGAGGGCTTGTTTGCTCGCCACCTCCTTCATCTTATTCCTTCCCCGCCCAAAAATCTAGTCGCCGCTATCCTCCACACAAATCCAGCCAAGCGCACAGTTTCCCTCTTCGTCCAGATTATCCAGACGTAATCACCGCAAAGCATCGCCGCCCCTTCATCCATCGCCGGGTCTGGCGCCTCCGACGTTCGCCACCATCTTCCACGAAAACCAGTCGCCATCTTCCCACTTTGTCCTGAAATCCCACGCTGCTGTTCAAGCCCTAACACCTCCAGCCGCCAGCCCTATCTTGAAGAAGTCGACGCCGTCCTTCGCCTGCTAACGATCCTGTTGCCCCTTCGTCCAATCATCCACCAAATCCATCCGCCGCCACCATCGCTCACTCATGAACACACCGCCACCATCCTTCAAGCAACGAACCCTAATTCCATCTATTCCTTCGTGATTCTGCTGCCACTACAGCTGCCCACCGCCTCCGACTTCGTCACTTTTGACGCGTGCGTCCCCATTAACCCACCACTTTCAGTTTCACCCACCTCGCCAACGACCTCGCTCATCCGATTGCATAGGCCGCCCTCACCTCCCGACAATAGACTCCTCAACGCTTCCCACAATCGCGGCCGCTCAACGTCACTGCGCCCTGTGAAATCTGGCGCTGAATCTCCTTCCGCCAGACACCTGCTCCCCGATGATTTGGTCCCCGTCACTGCTCAACACCGACGATGCTATTACCTATCAATTGCTTCGCCGTCGCTAGTAGTTGCAGATGACGCCAATGCCACAACCAGTCTGATCAGATGATTATAACATCTGCCACTTGCCTCGTCGTTGACGCCCTTTCAGATTTGATGCCAGCTTCCCTGTTCACGTCTGAGAGAAAAGTCTGAATTTGCCCGTGGTCAAGTCACTAAAGCTCTGTCCCTCTACCTTGGTTTTGGATTAAGCCTACAATTTGGAATCGACCCATTAATAGAGGTAATATTTTTTAATTTTTGGGTATTCGAATATAGGTAATTTTTACTTATTATTGATATCGTATTTGCTCTATATTTTAGTGCATGCACACTTGATAGAATTTTCACCTAAAATTGAGAGTATATTTAATTAAGTTAATTGAGAGTATTTAATTGTTTGCATCATAATTTTACTGTTATTGCTTCTTAAGATTTAATCATAGTGCTTGAAATCAATAACGAAGTTCAGTTCTATATCCTGGTATAGAAATTTACAACACCTCCCATATCCATCCTACATCACTGCATTTAGAATAATATTTGACTAAAAATATTTAAAACTATATATTACTTTAGAAATATAATAATAATAATTTATATTATGAATATATTAAATAAATAAAATAATAATATCATTTTAATGGATATAAATATATTAAATATGTATTAAAATTATCATCTAATAATTATTTTTGTTACGGCACATACTAATATATACATGGAGATATCTGTGGTCAAGAGAACTTGCAGGTTGACTTTCATCTCCCCGAAAATCGAGTATCTCTATTCTTGGATCTTAGAACAATATTGTACCTGTTCGAGAGCTTGCTCGAAACATCTGAAAATGTCAACAAGGAGAAAATTACTTAGCTAGATCTCGGGAGAGTGCTCTTCATGGGGCCAACGGATGAACACCGACCGAAGTCATTGATCAAGCAGAAAAAAAAAGAAAAAAAAATCGTTTATTTTAGCTAATTATTAATTTGATCGGTCTCTAGACCTTTCATACAGGCCAGGTCTACTTGGCTGATAGCTATAGTTCCTAGTAAGGTTGACCGCTGTAGAAGTTGACTAAGATCACTCTCCAGATACACAGAAGCATCCCTCTGCATCCCAACTTCTCTTTCCAACATCTTCTGTGTGGCAGCTCAAGGTTGACTATTCATGAACATATCGCGTTGATATATAGTCGACCCACAGATGCGATGGAATGCATGGTTGGCCGGTCAATGTTCATAAATTACTTAACCGAAAAATTGGTGTGGACTTTGTCAACGTCAACTAATTATATTTAGTTAGACGGATAGAAATAAAAGGAAAAAAATAGATAAAATATATTATAGATTTTTTTTTTATGTTTATCTAGAAGAAAAAAAAATTAAATAATTAATATATATATATATATTAATTTTAATTTTTTTATTTATATTACATAAATACTATTAATATTATAGAATTATTAAATATTAAATATAAGCAGTAACAATGAGGATAAGCAGCAACGACAAAAACAAGCAGTGGCAGCGAGCTCGAACGACGATGGTGAGGACGAGTGGTCAAGGACAAACATAAGTGAGGTAAAAAGTAAGAGGTGAAGTTAAGATATAGTTTTAATTTTTTGTCCGATACAAGCGAAAAGGAAATGAAGAGTTTAATATCTAAATTTTTCTATACTTTTTTTCTTATAGCTTTCCCCTCAAGTAAGTAAGCCCTTAACGATCGTTTATGGAAGAAAACTCTCATACAACATCTCACGAGAGAAGGCCCTAATAAGACAACCTTCATCAATAATCCCTCCGAAGATAAATCAAGAAAGAGGAACAAGCAATCAATCACATAGACCATTTAGCCAGTGTCTTCTCTTGTCTTAGGTTCGAGTCAGACCAAATTAAACCGAGCAGGCCCACGCTCAACCGTACCAACTTGGGGACCTCCTCTTGCTAATTGGATGAACTAAACAAAGGGCACGAAACAAATTTGTTTCTTTGAAGGGGTCAAACGAGAAAGGACGCTCCTCCTCTTTCTTCAATAATTAACATTGCTCGAACGCGACCTTTGGCTTTAGCGACCGGCGCACATGGACGTTGAATAACGTAGTATTTTCTTCTTCTTTGACCGTTTGGCAACAAACGCGCCGTCCGCCATCTCCTCCTCTTCTCCAACCAAAACCCTCCGTCCCTCCATATATTCGATCGGCGACCACCAAATTGGGGAAGAATCAAGAACAGTAGAGGAGAGGAAGAAGAAGATGGAGAGCTCGACGCAAGAGTCCCCGCTCAGTTCCAACGTTTTCACCTTCGATTCACCCCACCCGGTCTACGCCATGGCCTTCTCCCCTTCCTCCGCCGCATCCGCATCCCCCCGCCTCGCCCTCGGCTCCTTCATCGAGGACTACGGCAACCGCGTCGACATCGTCGGCTTCGACGAGGACGCCCTCGCCTTCCGCCCCGATTCCGCCCTCTCCTTCGAACACCTTTACCCTCCCACCAAGCTCATGTTCAGTCCCCTCCCGCTCGCCCTCCCACCGCTCCTCGCCTCCGCCTCCGATTCGCTTCGTCTCTGGCATCTCGGCCCCGACTCCGCCGACGTCCGTTCCGTTTTGGACAACAGCAAGTCCAGCGGTTACTGCGCCCCACTTACCTCCTTCGACTGGAACGACTTCGAACCCCGCCGCATAGGCACCTCCTCCATCGACACCACCTGCACCATCTGGGACGTTGACCGCGGCGCCATCGAGACCCAACTCATCGCCCACGACAAGGAGGTCTACGACATTGCGTGGGGTGAGGCCGGCGTCTTTGCCTCCGTCTCCGCTGACGGTTCTGTCCGCATCTTCGATCTTAGGGACAAGGAGCACTCCACCATCGTGTACGAGACCCCGGACAACCCCCTCCTCCGTCTTGCCTGGAACAAGGTCGACCGCTGCTACATGGCCGCCACCATGATGGACAGCAACCGCGTCGTCGTGCTCGACATCCGCTGCCCCGCTGCACCTGTCGCTGAGCTGCAGCGCCACCGCGCCAGCGTCAACGCCATCGCGTGGGCGCCTCAGGCCGCTCGGCATATTTGCTCCGCCGGGGACGATGGGCAGGCCCTAATTTGGGAATTGCCAGCGGCCGCTCCTGTGACTGGATCCTCTGCAGTGGCGGCGAGCACCGCAGTGGCGTCGGAGAGTATCGATCCTTTGCTGGTCTACACGTCAGGCGTGGAGATCAACCAATTGCAATGGTCTGCCGCAAACCCTGACTGGATAGGGATCGCCTTTGCCAACAAGGTGCAACTGCTGCGGGTCTAATTCCCTGTGAAGGTTAGCTTCAGGATGCATCCTTGACTCTTGTATTGATGTTTAATTGATCGCAAGAATTTAGTCTTTAAGCTTTAGAGTACAATGTATTCTTAGTGCGCAGCATTTCAATTTCCACGTCATCTATAGTTGTTTGGGACGAGTCTTTCGATTATATGCTTGTGGATATAGTCATCAACACTTCATTGCGAATGTTACACATATTCTAGTTGTCCTTTGAGTTGCTTTTGATTGAAGTGCATGGACATGAGAAAGAATTTTTTGGTTCCTATTAGGACATACAATTCCTGAGATTGCTTATAGATCCAATTTCTGATAGCAATGCCCTAATTTAGAATTTCCTACACATTATACCAAATAGGTCCTATATGTTATATCAGTTTTACAGTTTATTCTGAAAATTTGAACGCCATAATCCAGAGATTTCTCAAGTTCGATGGAGCACAAAAAAACAAATACTGGAATCGAAAGGAATCACATACCAAATAGATCCTATATGAGTAACAGAGTGTGTGTGAAACTCAACAACACATTTTGCTTCTAAGTCATGCTTCTGAGCCTTTGTTTGCTGGTTGAGCTAGACATGCATCTTTTTCTACATAAGAACTTATGTAGTACCATGCTGACAAGTGGATGGGAATATATGCTTGCTTTTGATTGTTGTTTTCATCTATTTTCATCCATTTATGAAGTTTGTTGGTGGGTATGATATATTCTCTCAACAAATGAGAAGTAGGAGGTGAACTATGAACTAGCATATGCGTCTAACGTTACTGAACCATGACTTATGAGCTGTGTTCCCTTGTGATGACAAAACTCAGGCTTCAAAATGCACAATGAAATGTACTAGGTCAGAGTTAAGGAAAGAATTAGTGATGTTGTTAGCCTCGGTGAGTGATTTTGTGAAATTTGTGAGTCTTATAAATTGCTTTGGGCGGAAACCCTGATCTTCATTACTGACCATTTAATTTTTATTTATCACCTACAAGTAATTGATTCTGAACATTTGTATAGACACTAATGATGAGAGAGGGTAGTAAATCATCCAATTTGCCTCTGATATATTTGTTTCTTAAAAATGCCATGAATTGCTTAATTAATTAGAGTGTAGCATGTCTAATTCATTAGCCTGAGCATAACATGTCTAAAGTTCTATTTTTCTTTTCCTGCAAATGAAATGGGCATACTTTTCAAGTTCTAGTGGAGTAACATAGGAATATCCCATCTCCCCTTATATTTTTATATTGGTTCAATGTGTTTTCACTCTCTCTTAGATTTCAACACTGCTACGAAGAGAATTACCCTTTTAAAGTTGATGTTTCTGTATTTGGTAAATTTTTTGTTTGTAGATGATTTGCTTATTGCTGCTAATTGCTAAAGCTAACAAGAAATATCACACCATGCTTAAGGAAAATTAAATTTTGGCAATAATTTAATTTCAAGATAATATGATCAAATCTTCAAACTTTTCCCTCCTTGTTTGATGCTCTACATTTGTAGAAATCTGCATATCAGGAGGGTTCTTGGTCTTTTGAAGAGTTTGGACAACCTGCTTTGCATTTTTTGGAGAGACATGATTTAGTTGATGAAAAAGACCTCTTCAAAGTACAAGGATAGATGAAAAGTTTTATTTCTCAAGCTGATCAACACTATTGTCCTTTGAATTATAATTCGAGCATTTATATAGGCTTTGATCCACATCCAAACAATATTTATACAACTACCTATTAATACATTGCATACATACTAAGTTTACTCAGTAGCATACCCACTAAAATAACTAATTAAACATCCATGCATTCTTTTTTGTTGGAAAATAATTCAATTATGATAAGTTGAAAGGAAATTATGACTGGAATATTATGCAAGGTGACACTGAATGAAAGAGTCACACATAATTTCTTTTCATTTGTTTTACTATGTTTTTCTTGTGCCTTGGGACACACATGACAACCAAACACTTTTTTTTTTGTCGTGTGGTTATGTGCTTTTGATACATTTTCTCTCTTTTCTACTCAACGATAAGGATTGTAGATCTCAGTTTATGGTAGCCAAGGGACTTTTGCCTCATAATCGAGCAGTTGACTCGACATGTCATACAAAATGATCAGTGATATGCAACATTGATTGACAAAGAAATATGTAGAATGGTCAGCAACAAACTTTGATGGCGATTGGAGTAGTGGATCAACGATAACCTACGCTTGGGCAATTTAGGACTAGGGATGGTTGATGACAGCAGTTAATTGGTGTTCAACAGGTTTGTGAAGGCAAGAATTAGGCATTGTGCTGTGAGGAAGCAAAAGGAATGATGAGAACTGAAGTGTGTGGTTTGATGAGGATTTCTGTTTTGACTGGGTGCAACAAGGAGAGGTGAACCAGGCTCTTATACCAATTTAAGCAAAACAAGAGAGAGAAACTGAGATTAAGAGAAGAAGTAGGATTGAGGTAATAACTTTGACAAGTCATCAACAATATTCCTCTTCATTACAATTTCATCTCTATCTAGACTTAATCTCTAGACTTAATCTACACTCAAACTTAATGCCTATTAACACTAGCATAACTATCCACTAACACGGCACATGCTCACTAAGGTAATTGCTCACTGACATGTCACTAATATAACTAATTAATCATTGACTATACTGTATCATTCCCTTTTGCCCACTAGCCTTTTCTTATTAATAGTAGCATTTAACATGTAATATGTTTTCCTCTGATTATTTGCCATTGGATATTTTAGCTCTTCAGTGATTATTTCAATAATATTGCTTCTCTTATTATTATGATTATCAATTTTACTACTAACCCGGACAATGAGGACTCTTGGATTTGGATCATGCATCCATGATTGTAATGCCATTTCTTGACAATGAAGGACATGATGAAAGGCAAATTGGAGCCTTCAAAGTTCTCCTGCAGTGGAATTATTTCTTTGAAAATTTTGTTAGAATCACTTACTGATCTCCATCTTTCTGAAATTCAATTCTTCTTTTTTATCTTTTTATTATGTATGCAGAACTTGGTGAAGATTCTGTCCAACATCTTTTCTTTTGTTTCTTTTCTCCTGAGATTTTGCATAAGTAATCCACTATATTTGAATGTAAGTTT
Organism: Costus lasius; assembly: GCA_027563935.2. Taxonomy (NCBI): domain Eukaryota; kingdom Viridiplantae; phylum Streptophyta; class Magnoliopsida; order Zingiberales; family Costaceae; genus Costus; species Costus lasius. The sequence continues at coordinate 20,298,638 of CM050451.1, read as the reverse complement.
TGTTTCTTTAATACCTGATCTTCTAGTGATTGGTTTACAGGAGGTGCTCATCTTTGTGCCTCTCGCCCTTCTAGTCATTTGTCCTTTATTGCAGTCTCACCCTTTAATTGATCATGAAAACTGTAGTGGTTAGGCATAAAATCCCCTACCTCAATATAAAAATGTTTTTCTTTTAAACCCACTTGAAAGTTAAGTGGAAATCACCAATTCGTTGCCTCCTTGAACATTTTCTCCTCCAGAACAGAGTCCCAAAACTGTGTTGGCAGCGGAGTCATGGAAACTACCACTAATTCCTAGCATCACTACTCTTTCAATCGAAGATTCATTTTCTCCTATCTCCAAACATATTATCATATTTGCACTCTAGTCCATAATTTGTAAAAATCTAGAAACGTGCCCTTGCATGTCACAAATAGATACTCCATATTAAATTAACACATTATGAAATAAAAAGACATTTAATAATAGCAAAATTTCCAGACTATAACAGTCATATTCTTGGATAAAATGGAGGATACAATATTCCTCATATAGTTCTCTTTAACTCTCCATCTCTTTTCCTCATTCCTCTTTTACCTTATTTTCCCCTCTTGATTGCAGTGACTATAATTTGGCGTCACCAAGCATCTGTAATCCCAACTTGAATTCGGTAACAATTACCTAGATTAGTGATTTCATGCCATGATTGGCACACAAAATCAATATTGGCAGATTGCAATTAGCAATATAATGATTTCAAAATGAGATCTATCTATTCACTGTGCTAGACTTATTTTTGGAAGATTTAACTTCTCTTATTTACAATCAGTGTTATCAATAGCGGATCGCGGAAAATAGCGAAAAGTTAAAAATCCGCAATATGATATAGCGGATTGCGTTGCGGGCAAATAGCGGAAGTCACATGGCGTTTAAAATATATATTATATACATAAAAAATTAAGTATAACGTTTGAAATATATATTATATACCTAATAAATTAAACTGTATAAAAATAAAATAAATTGTATAAAGAAAGATCCCTTAGTACTAACTCAATCCAAGTCATAATTTTAATTTCTAAAACTTAAAAACATTATAATGTGGTCCTATCCGCTATAGCGGTGTTATAGCGTTTCATAGCGGATTGCTCAAAAACCGCTATGGAAAAACGCTATAGCGCCGCTACTGCGGCTATTTAATAACATTGTTTACAATAGGCACTCGATTTCTTAATCAGATTGGCATATGTTATGCAGATCTAGATTGGCCAATATGGATTCAAATCAGCAAATCTTGCCATATAGAAATCTACCCATTAATAATAGCTACCATGATGGAAATATGGGCTTAAGTACTTTAAGGTGAACAAGCTTCTAATATGTGAAAGGAAGCTCAGTCTCATAGTATATTTGTCACTGAATGGAAAAATAAAATCAAGAGATCTGGTCATTAGTAGAGAGGAATCCAATAGTCTCTTAGTGCCAGAGGTAAAAGTCAATTGAATGAAATCGATGCCTATCATTGGATAATGCCCAATGAAATAAGTTTATCATCATAGATAACAACTTATACTAGTTATTACCAAGGTTTGTAATACCGGACCAGCGACTCGGTCCAGTGAGCCATTGGACCGGTATCGTACCATACATACTGAGTGATTCTAGGCGAGCAGCGGAAGGTGGTAGCGGCATTGGAAGCCAGCGGAAGCTTTGATCGAAGCTTCCAGCGGCTCCAGAAGCTTCAATCAAAGCTACCAGCGGCCGCCCACTGCCTCCCTCCGCCTCCGCAGTTCACCCTGGAGCCATGCTCCAATGGTTGTTTCGGAACCGGACGGTGAGCGGTACAAAACGGTTTTGGTATCCTTGGTCATTACCAGTGACCTAAGTGAATCGATCTTCTTAGGTTTTAACTTTTAACTAATCTTTAGGTTGGTGTTCTGACTATGCGACTAGTAATTGATTATCTTGGTTGAATGCTTAATTTTAAGCAGAATAAATTTGAATTTATTTGATGCAGGTGGAAAGCATAAGTAAAACTACTGATTAAAAATTAATTATTTATTTTTTTATTTTTCAGAATAAAGATCAAAATTCAGGGAACAACCAGAGATATAGTGCTATAAAGAATAATTATTTATAAAAAGTAGCTATGCAAAGGAGTAATATCCAATGATCTACAAAGGGAATCAACTAAAGTAAATAGTAGAATGAAACTAGTTCTTTTCAGGCATATCAAAAATAGAGAGTCATTATGTGTCAAGCATGTAGAGTATCTGCAACAAGATAGCTAATCAGATTAATAAATAAAATTAGTACAAAAATTTATTAGAATTCAAAAGTTACAATGTCTCATAAGACGTTCTCATGACACTTCTATGAATCCAATTGATATGAGATGTAGAACAAAACATGTTCTTCCTGGTCGTGTTAAGATCAGGGGTTATATAATATCCAAGCACGCTAAATTCCTGCAAAAAGAAGACTAATCAGATTAGTGGATGAAACGAGCGTAGAAGTTAATTAGTCTTCAAAAGATGCTATGTCTTGTAGGCTGATATGGTGAATTTGGATTTGACTCAACTGATCCGTATGATAGAACAAAGTTTGATCTTTCTAGTTGTGGCAAAGATCAGAGGTTGCAGTTCATCCAAGCTCGTTAGTTATCTGCATAAAAAGGACTAATCAAATTAATACTAAGCACAGAAACTTAGAACATAAACAGAAGAGAAGAAAATCTGTGAAGGTTTGAGATTTTGGAAGTAAGCGAGGCTTGCTGGTTGGCGAGGCCGGAGTTGGAGAGGATGAAGGAGTGCTGCTGTGGCCGCCGGTGCCTTGGCAAAGACTTTAGAGGGTGGACATCGGCATACAGACAGCAGAGCTGAGCAGCATAGACGCTACCTTGTTTTTGCCAAAATAGGGAAGGTTGCAAAGAACCTACTATAACTGGAGATCCCTGTGATCATTGTGAAGTCGCGGCTGGAGTTTGGGAACGAAAGGTGGTCGGTCAGAGGAGCAACGCCGAAGAGCAAAACTAGGACGGAAGCTCAGCGGAAACAGGGGATCTAGACGGTCGTTTTTGATCCGGCGATCAGAGTGGTAGATGGGCATATGCCAGCGGCTAAAGGTTCTTCAATGGAAGAAGAGGTGGTGGCTGAAATCTCGTGGGAGATCAGATGGTTGGATTGTCGGCGGCGAACTCACAAAATTTCAAAAATCCTGGGAACACTCATGACTGGTTGGTTTGATTTCGGAAGGAAGAAGAGAGTAGAGAAGAGAGGAAGAGAGGAGGGGCTTGGCCCTAGAAGGAAAAGAGGGGGGATACTAGAAACTACTTTATTCAAATTCAACAATCAACTAACGATTACAAAGATGAGGGAGATACAAATAAGGAGAAGCTTGGCGAGACGTTGCATGGAACGTTTCTATTTCCTTCTTTGATTAGCAGTTGATTAGCAGGGATAGACGTTAAAGCTTCCTTGTGAGGTGAGATTTAGACGTTGAAGATTCGTTTGCAACACTGAAGATGAGCGTTGGCTTGATGAGATCCCTTGATTGGCTGATTTGAAGATGAACATTATCGCATGGCTTCTTTCCTTCATTGCTTGGCATGGATGCTTGTCACGATTGTGGAATTGATTGAGAGTATGCGGCAATATATTCTTTGGTAAGTGAACTTAAATGTCTTAAGCATCTCTTGATGTGGTTGAAGTAGTTCTTTTTCCAATTATTGAGCTAGCTTTAGGAGTGAGCTTGCTAGCTTATTCGAGAGCCTCCATGCCTTATAAGTGATGACATGCAACTATGATAGTGAAAAACAAAGCATATAGGGATAACACATGAATAAACAACTGCCTGTTCAATCTAATCGTTCAAGGTTGGAAGCTTACTTTTACTTGGATAGTAATTTAGCAAATATAGTTTACCATGAATGGATAATTCATAAATAATTTTACAACAATTGAGACAACATGTGTAGCAACAAATTGCTCTTAGCCTGAATTATCAAACAAACGTAGTGAATTACAAAATAGGTTTTTTTTTTCTTTTTTGACGGTTTCAATCTGAACCATCCTTACACACCGTAACATATAAAAAACAACCACCAACTTATCAGTAGGGGTGTCCATAAATCGGTATAAACCGATTTACCGAACTGGTTTCGAATTGAATTGGGTCGGTTCAGTTCGGTTTTATAGAGATATAAACTAAAATCGGTTCAGTTTCGGTTTCGGTTTGATTGGTGTAAATATTGCTAAAATCGAACCGAACCGATATATCCCTATGAAATCAAAATTGGCTAATCCATGAAATCGAAATCGGCTAAATCTAATCCCTTTTATCCCTTAGACCCGATTCGACTAATCCCTTATTCCCTAATCGGCTAAATCCCTAAATCCCTTAGATTTTCCCTGTAAACTAAATCCCTAATCGAATCGAAAAACCCTCTCTGCGACTTTGCCTCCACTTTCCCTTAGTCCTCTTCGGTTCTCTGTCTCCATATCCGACTTGCCGCCCGAGCCTCGACCTGCACGGCTCGGCTACTCCAGCCTCCTCTCCGGCGACTGGACTCCTTTGACCTCTCCGCCTGCTCTCCCGCAGCCCCGCTCAGCCATCATTCGAATAGCGGAAGCCGCGGAACGGGTTCGCCTGGTGCATTACAGCGGTGGTGCCTCTCCCGCAGTCCTGCTCCTCTTGCTTTGCCCGGCCACCTCTAACCTCTCCGAAACTCTGAGTCTCCATGGTCTGTGGTTCCACAAGTTGTAAGCATAGTGTTTTCTTGGAATGTTTTCAGTACAATGATGAATCATTGATTTGGTATTAACTGAATAGATCTGCATGATGATATCTGAGTGAGAGTTGCTTCTTCATTGAGATTTTAGGGAGTGTTCTTTGATATTGACTGAATAGTCATTTACTTTATTGATGATGTCTTCTTGATTAGGTATTGACTGAAATACTGAATAGATATGCTAAAATTGCCTATTTATTTAGGTTTTCTCTTTCAACAATTTTCTAGCTTCTTTCGCTTGTAAGAAATGTTTGAATCAGTTAATGATCCATCATCCTACTTCAACTACAAGAGATCCTTCTATGGCGAGTAACTCAAAGAAAAAAAAATTATGAAACCACGAGCAAATGTATGGAATCATTTTTAAAAAATTGAGAATGATGGCATCCCCAAAACTGTATGTGTTTATTGTAATAGTAAATCCCATGGTACTAGCACATTGAAATCACACTTGGATAGGTGTACAAATTATCTAATTTTGCAAGGCCAAAATGTAGGTAAAAGTACAACACATATTAATATTTCTTTCAAACAAAATGAGAGAGGTGGACCAGGTGGTATAATATCAATATGGAAATTTGACCAAAATCTTATTATAAAAGCTCTTGCATGAATGATAATTATTGATGAACTACCATTAAAGTTCATTGAAAGCAAAAGTTTTAGAGATTTTTGTAATGTGGCTATACCACGTTTTTAAGTTCCTTCTCGACAAACAATCTCTAAAGATTGTTTTGAGATATTTGTTGAAGAAAGATTGAAGAAAAATATTTTTTTACAAGAAAAGTACACACGCATTTGCTTTATTACTGATACATAGACTTCAATACAAATAATGAACTATATATGTATCATGGACATTTTATTAATATGAATTGAAAATTACACATTAGTTTTGAATTTTTTTCCATTTACTAGTCATAAGGGTGCATATGGGAGATATTTAGAAAGTGATTGGAAAATTATTCGTGATTTAATTTCAATGCTCAAACTTTTTTACCAGTTTACTTTGAATGTATCTACCACTTTGACTACTACTTACAATATTTAAGTGAATGAAATTAATCAATAGCATCAACATTAAATGAATGGGTAGATGATATGACTCTTGATCCTAAGTTTCATGAAATGGCTACAAAAATAAACAAAAATGGGATAAATATTGAGGATGTTTAGAAAAATTAAACTTGCTTCTGTTTATGACAATAATTTTTGACCCAAGATATAAGATGGATTATTTGAAATTTGCTTTATCAAATATATATGGTGAAGATAAAGTTTTAGCTATATTGAATAAATTGAAAATGAATCTTCAAAAATTATTTGATGAGTACAAGACTAATATAGGCTTTAATGACACTTCTAATGTTTCTTAAGCATCAAGTTCTGATACGAAAATAATATGAGCGAAGTCTTTCCAAAATTGAATTGAAATATAGGAGATATAAGGAACAAATTGCCATTCAAGAAAAATTTGAGTTAGATAAATACTTGATTGAAGAAGCAGAACATGGAAATTCACATTTTGATAGTTTAGGTTGGTGGAAAATGAATACGATTAGATTTTCTATTCTAGTTGCAATAGTTTGAGATATCATGACGATTCCTATATCAATTGTAGCTTTAGCATTAGTTTTCAACAATTCTAAAAGGATCGAGCACACAACCACCCGTGCTGAAAACTGATTTTGAAGTTACAGTTGATATAGGAATTGCCATGATATCTTGAACTATTGCAGCTAGAATAGGAAATTTAATTGCATTCATTTTCTACCAACCTAAAATATCAAAATGTGGATTTCCATGTTCTGCTTCTTCAGTTAAGTATTTATCTAACTCAGATTTTTCTTGAACACCAACTTGGTCCTTATATCTCTTATATTTCAATTCAATTTTGGAAAGACTTTACTTAGATTGTTTTCCTGTATCAAGTTTCAGAACTTGATGCTTTAGAAACATTAGAAGTGTCATTAAAGCCCATCTTGGTCTTGTACTCATCAAATAAATTTTCATCGTACATCTCTGATAAAGCAAATTTTAAATAATTCATCTTGTATCTTGGGTTAAGAATTATTGCCATAAATAGAAACAAGTTTAATTTGTCTAAACATCTCCAATATTTATCCTATTTTTATTTTATTTTTGTAGCCATGTCATGAAACTTAGGATCAAGAGTTATATCATTTACCTATTCATTTAATGTTGATGCTACTTGACTAATTTCACTTAAGTATTGCAAGTAGTAGTCAAAGTGGTAGATACATTCAAAGTGAATTGGTAAAAAAGTTTGAGCATTGAAATTAAATCACGAATAATTTTTTAATAACTTTCTAAAGGTGTTTCATGTGCATTACTAGTTAAGAGTTCCAACTTATAATGTGAATCTTCTTCATGAAATCTTTCAAAAGCTCTTTCATATTTTTGTGTTGTATCTAGCATAACATAAGTTGAATTCCATTGTGTGTATATATCTAGTGACAAATGAGCTTTACTTTTAATTTACTCTTGTGAAACACGTGTTAAAAAGTTATAGCCATTGTGGAGATTGTCTTATGTATCTTATTGATTCTTGAACTTTTATTATCGACAAGTGAGATATTTTTAGTCCATCTTACACCACTGAATTCATAATATGTGCCACACATCACACATGCAAAATATCTCCACTAAGGATCCTGCCTCCTTCTCAATTGCTTGTCCTTTACTTCAAAAGTGAAATAACAGTGTCATTAGAACTTGCATTATCAATTATAATAGTCATAACTTTAGAGATTCCCTAATTTTGTAAGCTCTTTTCCATAGTTTTTTCAATTAATTCACCCTTATGACTAGTAATTGAAAAAAAATTCAAAATTAATATGTGCAATTTCCAATTCATATCAATAAAATATCCAGTGATACATATATAGTTGATTCTTTGTATTGAAGTCCATGTATCAGTAGTAAGACAAATGCGTGTGCAATTTTCTTGTAAAAAGTTTTTTCTTCAATCTTTCTTCAACAACTATTTCAAAACAATCTCTAGAGATTGTTTGTTGGGTAGGAACTTGAAAACGTGGTATAACCACATTACAAAAATCTCTAAAATTTTTACTTTTAATGAACTTAAATGGTAGTTTATTAATAATTATCATTCTGAAGCAAGAGTTTTTCTAATGAGATTTTGGTCAAATTTTCATGTTGATATTATACCACCTAGTCCACCTCTCTCATTTTGTTTGAAAGAAATATTAGTCTGGGTTATACTTTCACCAACGTTTTAGCCAAAATTAGATACTTTGTACACCTACTCAAGTGTGATTTCAATGTGCTAGTACCACAGGATTTACTATCACAAAGATAACTGTTATCGCAATAAACACATACAACTTTAGGGATGCCATATTTCTCAATTTTTTTAAAATGACTCTATACTTCTGCTCGTGGTTTTATAAATTTTCTTTTCTTTGAGTTACTTGCTACAAAAGAATCGCTTGTAATTGAAGTAGGATCATTAAATGGATCATTAGATGGATCATTAACTGGTTCAGATATTTCCTACAAGTGAAAGAAGCTAGAAAATTGTTGAAAGAGAAAACCCAAAAAAATAGGTAATTCAAGCATATCTATTCCGTCAATACCTAATTAGGAAGAACACCTCCTAAAATATCACTTAGATATCATCAATAAAGTAAATAACTATTCAGTCAATACCAAATCAAGAACACATCCTAAAATCTCAATCAAGAAGCAAATCTCACTCAGATATCATTAAGCAAAATTTTTCAATCAATACCAAATTAATGATTCATCACTGTACTAAAAACATTCGAAAAAAAAAACTATGCTTACAACTTGTGGAGTCACAGCCCACAAAGACTCGGAGTTTCGGAGAGGTAAGAGGAGGCCGAGCAAAGCAGGAGGAGCCGGATTGTGGGAGAGGCACCACAGCTGCAACGCACCAAGCGAACCCGTTCCGCGGCTTCCGCTGTTCAAAAGGTAGCTGAGCGGGACTGCGGGAGAGCAGGCGGAGAGGTCAAAGGAGTCTGGCCGTTGGTGAGGAGGGTGGAGCAGCTGAGCAGGTCGAGGTACGGGCGGCAAGTTAGAGATGGAGAGTCGGAGAGGACCGAGGGAAAGTGGAGGCGAAGTCGCAGAGAGGGTTTTTCAATTCAATTAGGGATTTAGGTTATAGGGAAAATCTAAAGGATTTAGCCTATTAGGGAATAAGGGATTAGCCGAATCGGGTCTAAGGGATAAAAGGAATTAGATTCATCCGATTTCAATTTTAGGGATTAGCCAATTTTGATTTCATAGGATATATCGGTTCGGTTCGGTTCGGTTTTAGCAATATTTACACCAATCAAACCGAAACCGAACCGATTTCAGTTTATATCTCTATAAAATCAACCCGATTAACCGAACCGAACTGAATTTATCAAATCGGCTCGGTAAATCGGTTTAAACTGATTTATGGACACCCCTAGGCTAAGGTAACCTTTGGCTCCACTTATACTTTCATGGCCTATGGTCCCTTCCTCCATCAATTCTCCCTTGTGAAAAAAATTCTTTCTCGAAGAATTCTTCTTGTGCAAGTGGAGAAGTTTTGGATGGGCGAGAGTCAAATTTTCCTCAAGGATGCGAAGCGTCAAAATGTTGTCAGCATCGCATCATCGTGTCTTGTTGTTCCATGTCCATGGTCCAAACTGCAAGTCAGGGACACCTGCATTGAATTCCCTTTCTCGGCCATACACATTAGTGAATTTGTGATAGGAAATCCTATGACTTAAGAAAGAATAAGAAATGATGAAATCAATATACTCAACTTCATTAAGTGTAAAGAGCAAAGCATGTTTGAGTTTATTATGTTTTGTTAATTCTAATGGTGGCTTAAGGGTGTGGGTAGAAGGACCTAAAAGACAAGATTCAAGGATCATAGGGTCTTCAAATTCTAAGGTTTCTCCTAAGGGTTGAGGATGAGGGTCTAAGTCAATTTCAAAAGGTTCTAACTTAGGTTCAAAGTGTGGTTCAAGAAGACCTATGGGTGTGGGTTCAACTTGGCTCTCAACTAAGTCATCAATGGAAAATGATCCAAACTTAAGTTGTGGTGTGCCTAGAGGAGTCTCTATGGAAAATTGATTGTCACTTAAGATAATAATGGGTTCCTTAGTTGGAGTGGAGGTGCTAGACTCAAGTTGAGGACCTATGGGTATTGAAGGTTTGGTTCAACATGGTTTACCTCTTGAGTTTCAAAAGTCTCATCTAGACTTATTTTAGTTTCTAAGATAAGCTCTAAGGTTGGCTTAAGCTCTAAAGGGGTTGAACTCTCATCTTCTTTTTGCAAGGACTGCTCCATAAGTCTCTTAATCTCTTGCTGAATCTCTTCAATTTGTTTATACATCCTATCAATAGTGTCATAGATCTTAACATGTGTTGGGTTTTCATCCTTAGGGTAAATTGTGTTCCAAACCTTTATGTATGAAGCTATAGCACCAAGGCTTGCTAAAATAATATCTTTGAAAGTCATGCATAAATTCTTTCCCTAATAAGAGTCAAAACCTTCTAGACTCATCACATCACACCAAATTTCAGTTTTGATATGGTCTACATAATAGGAACTAAGCATTGAAAGTCAACTAAAGTTAGTAGTCAAATCATCCCATGTTATGTAGTAAGGGTTACATGTTTCTCTATGGTGAGGCCAAATTGTTAAGGGATCTAATAGATATGACATTGAACTTTGCATAATGGTCAATGATAGTTTTACCTTTATAACCATTGCACGAAATATGAGTTGTATAACTATTAGGCCTATGTGTGAGAACCTTATAATTATCCCTAACAGTTATTAGTTCTTTTTTTGTTGTAATTTCTCTTTGATAAAAGTGATGCATGATGAAAGGTTTAGGGTGCAACTTGGGTGTAAGCAATTTTTTTTTTCTAACAAATAACTTAACAAACATGCAAAAGCAAGAAACAACTAAACATGAAAGCATATAATAATTTTTTTTTTCAAAAATTTAAGCTAAGGATCAATGTGGGCAGACAAGAGTTGACTACTTGCTTGCTCAGATGATGTAGGTGGGAAGCATGAGTAAAACTACTGATTAAAGATCAATTATTTATTTTTTTATTTTTCAGAATAAATATCAAAATTCAAGGAACAACCAAAAATATAGTGTTATAAAGAATAATCATTTATAAAAAGTAGCTACGCAAAGGAGTAGGATCCAATGATCCACAATGGGAACCAACTAAACCAAATAGTAGAATGAAACTAGTTCTTTTCAAGCGTATCAAAAAATAGAGAGTCATGATGTGTCAGGCATGTAGAGCATCTGCAACAAGATGGCTAATCAGATTAGTAAATAAAATTAGTATAAAAATTTATCTGAATTCAAAAGTTACCATGTCTCATAGGACGTTCTCCTGACACTTTTGTGAACCCAACTAACCCAACTGATCTGAGAGGTAGAACAAAACATGTTCTTCCTAGTTGTGTCGAAGATCGGGGGTTATATCATATCCAAGCATGCTAAATTCCTGCAAAAAGAAGACTAATCAGATTAGTGGATAAAATGAGTGTAGAAGTTAATCAGTCTTCAAAAGATTCTATGTCTTGCAGGTTGATCTGGTGAATCTGGATTTGACCCAACTGATTCGTATGATAGAACAAAGTTTGATCTTTCTAGTCGTGCCAAAAATCAGGGGTTGCAGTTCATCCAAGCTCGTTAGTTACCTGCATAAAAAGGGCTAATCAAATTAATACTAAGCATAAAAACTTAGAACATAAACAGAAGAGAAGAAAATTTGCGAATGTTTGAGATTTTGGTAGCAAGATAGGCTTGCGTCACTGGTTGGCGAGGCCAGAGTTGGAGAGGACGAAGGGGGGCTGCCATCGTCGTAGGTGCTTTGGCGGAGACTTTAGAGGGTGGACGTCGACATATGGACGGCGGAGCTGAGCAGCATAGATGCTACCTTGTTTCTGCCAAAATAGGGAAGGTCGCAAACGGAACAGGGCGGTCGCTGGAAGCCGTAGAAGGCACGAACGCGGAACCTGCTTTCACTGGAGATCCCTGTGATCATTATGAAGTTGTGGCTGGAGTTTGGGAACGAAAGGTGGCCGGTCGGAGGAGCAACGGCTGAAAGTTCTTCAATGGAAGGAGAGGTGGTGGCCAAAATCTCGTGGAGATCCGATGGCTGAATCGTCGGCGGAGGACGCACGAAATTTTGAAAATCCTGGGAACAGTCGTGATTAGCTGGTTTGATTTCGGAAGGAAGAAGAGAGTAGAGAAGAGAGGAAGAGAAGGGCTCGGCCCTAGATAGAGAAGAGGGAGGAGAGCATCCAATAGAAGAGGGAGGATACTAGAAACTACTTCATTCAAATTCAACAATCAACTAACGATTACAAGGATGTGGGAGATACAAATAAGGAGAAGCTTGACGAGACGTTGTAGGGGAACGTTTCTATTTCCTTCTTTGATCAGCAGGGAGAGACGTTGAAGCTTCCTTATGAGGTGCGATTTAGACGTTGAAGCTTCCTTCTTTGCAACATTGAAGATGAGCGTTGGCTTGATGAGATCCATTGATTGGCTGATTTGAAGCTGAACATTATCGCATGGCTTCTTTCCTTTATTGCTTGGCGTGGATGCTTGTCACGATTGTGGAATTGATTGAGAGTATGCGGCAACTTATTCTTTGGTAAGTGAACTTAAATGTCTTGAGCATCTCTTGATGTGGTTGAAGTAGTTCTTTTTCTACTTATTGAGCTAGCTTTAGGAGTGAGCTTGCTAGCTTCCACTTATACCTTCGTGGGCTATGGTTCCTTCCTCCATCATTATTGCTTTAGGAATCAAATGAAAGTATGAGGCTAAGCCTGTTGAATAGAATCACTGCCATTCTGCAGCTAAGGATTGTGGAAAACATGATTAAACTTTCCAAATTTTCAAGAATATATATATATATAGACATGTACATATATATGCATATGTATACATGTATAGAATTTAGTGGTATTGATTAGTACCATTGTGCCACATATTGACCCTAAGCTCTATATATATATATATATATATATATAGATATATGTACCATAATACCGTGTATGGTTAGTACTGGTTTTAAAAATCTTGTTTTGATAAAAAATTCTTATGAAGAAAATATTGAGCTACATCCACTCTGCATAGCAGACCATAAGACTAGTTTTAATGAGTCTCTTATTTTCTTTCTTTTAAAAAAAATATGGTCAAAGGAATTTAGGATTGTGAGTGTTAACAAACAGAAGTTCTTTTTCCTGAGTTTGAAATGATCAAAACCTTAAAATTGCACATATTATGAGCAGTCAATCATCTTTTGCATGATCCTGAAATTATTTTTTCATTGTATTACATATATATGTATCTATTCTGGTTAACTTGCATGATCATTTTATTTACTGATTAGAGTGAACAATTGCGATAAGAGTTCACTAGTGTATGATAATCAATGTTTTGGAATACCACTGCTAGTCTTAGGTTGGACCATTACATACCAGTATATGCACTATATCAACACAGTACAAAAAGACCAACGAAAGCTATTTCAGGCTATCATTTTGAACTGGCCCTATCCTCTAGTTCAATTGTACAATGGACCCGAAAAATTTTGAAATTAATTAAATTTCGTGTCAAGGGATTAAATTTAACTAAAATTATATTTATGTCTAAAGAATCCTATAACTTTAGTTGAAATGTGATATCTTACCTTACTAAAAACCCTTTTGATTTTGAATTTGCTCTACTCCTTTAGTTTGATCCCATATATCCTAGAAATCTACAAAAATTAAAATTATTAAATTTTATGGTGTTTATAAATTAATTTTGAATGAAAGTATACATATGTTAAAATTTGATATCTTAGCTTACCAGTAGGTGATTTGTACTAAAGCAACTTAATAAGAGCCCCTATTATATCCAAATTGAGTAGTTACTATCAAAATAGAAGGTTGTACTCAACTTAAGACAATCTTATGGTTCTACAATGCCAACATTTAGAAGTCTTCCCGTACGTTGATGTCCACATGCTTATTAAAACAGCTCAGTTCACTTTCTCTTGCGAGATTAGCACTATACACATATATACATATGAAGTAACCTTTGCATCTGATCTTTGTAGCTAGGTTGTGACTATGATTTCTTGCAGTCACTCTAATGGTAGATTGGTTCTCATCTTCTCATAGTCTTCTAAGATATTTGTTCTTTATTTTCAAGGTATGGTTCTCATCCAAGGCTTGTTTGTATATCTTAGCTAGCATTAGTTTTGTCTCAGCACCATGCATTAAAATCTCTTAGGTTATGTTTACTTGAATGGAAGAAAGGTAAATTAGAAGAAAAAAAAAACAAGGAAGAAAGAGAAGTAATCACCTAACATTCACGTGATCCCCCCTCCCCACCATTTGGAAGGAACTTTCATTTTCTTTCCTTCCAAATAAAGGAAAAGTCTTTTCCTTCCTTTCTTTCCTCTTTTCCCTCCAAGCAAAGTGTTAATCTTTCGGTTGGGCATCCTTCTTATCTTATCCCCATTTTGCACCATTAAGATTCAAGCAATACGTTTCATTTTTTTGCATTCTCCTCTGACTGGGATCATTAAGCTTTTATCTCCTAGCAATGTTGCTGTTTTGCAGGTACTGCCATATCTTGTGTTGTATAAAGAAATAAAAGCCAACCCTGGTAGTTTTTCAAGTTTCTGTTGTTGCACAGGATATTTTGTATTTGTTATACAAGCTCTTTTTTCGTTTGCTCATTCTTCTGAATGAGCTTCACTTGAAACTGTTTGTTGATAATGATAATTCCTCATTCTAATTGTATATGGGGTTTCTTTCTTTGTAGCTGCTCATTTTTTTCATTAATGGGAGCTAAAGTGGATGAAACTTTGATCAGACAGACCCTCTTTCCCTGTTGCCATAATGATGCCCAGCGCCCCATCTCCAATAGAAGTTTTTGATAAAATTGTACATTCTCGAGTATCCAGCATAATTAGTATAAGATTGGCTGGTCTAATATACCATTGACTAATTTTTATCTTCTAGCTTCAGTGCTTTAATTGGGTATTTTTCATAGACACAATATAGTTACGCATTTAGGTATTTTTCCAGGTATGTAGAGTCTCTTTGGAAGCACTGACACCAAATATCTAGGAAGGCAATTCCAAACTCCGGTTTGGGCTACTTTCATTTTTCTGAAGGTTGGCATTATGTGTTTGGAACTGGCAGCATTCAGTTTCTCTACTACGTTTTGCAACTCAGCTGGAGGAAAAATGCCGGAGTTTCCTTTAAGTTGCAGATGTGGTCTCGACAACCACAGTATTTAACAGCCTGTGTGAAACTGAGATAATTGTGTTACTTGCTAGACTGCTCTTTCTCGCTTTGTAGATTACACGTGCCTAGTTTCTTATTTTGAAAAGTTTGAAACTCTGTTTGATCGTTCATCTACATGACAAAATATTGATCAACTTGTTCATTCTACCATTTTATAATATTTTTTGCATATATTTTCTTATGTTCATTTACGTTTGATAGAAGGTATTGTATTATATTTATTTAATATATGATAAAAATAACGATAGTATTATCTGTAGAATAATTTATTTTTTTTTGAAAATTTTCTATTTAAGTGTTATTGTGGATTGGAAATAATAATATTAAATATGATATATCAAATTATCACATGGTATATATTAAAAAATTTAATATATTAGACTAATGTATTATGATATACGATATGGATTATTAAATGAGTATTATAAGTAATTTTTAAAGTGATAATAGTGTATCTTTTTCATATAACAGGAGAGGTACCCTGAGCTCTTAGAGATGTGTAGTGTTGCTTAAATAAATTGATATATAATATTGTTCTTATTTTTTGAGTTAGTATACTTATGAATTAAGAAATATAATAAATAGGCTATAACATAATTCATGACTTGTGCTAGGGATTAAATTGCATACTAAAATGAATTACAATAAAGTTTTGTTGAATCACTATTTTCTTGTCACTTTGATGGTAATATACAATAAGATCACTCATTACTTAGGATATTACAATTAGTTTTAATATCACTACTAATGTTACATAAACTTACTATGTCGCACAAAAAAATCAAATTGGAATGCTTGAGAATTGAGTTTGATTTGATAATGAAGTCGGTTGGCTTAACTATTTTAGATCATATAACTTATGATTGAGTCAAATGGATTCATTCCTAAAGTTTTGGCTCAATTTCAATGTGCACCTTCAACTCTATTCCTCTCTTTTTACATCTTAAATTTTTTTCATATTTCCAAACCAACTTGATGTACGAGCATAAATGCTCGATTGAATAAGTCTTATATAGATAAAATAATTGTGGTGCAATTATACATCACACTCTGATTTTGAGATCTTCTCTCATTGCAAAATTGAATAATCTTCATGTATTGTTATGTCTTACACTAACTAAAATTAGCAAATGTTTCATATGGAGCACCCTTCTAAGAATGTTGCTTGTGCAAAGAATATAATATATAAACTAAATAAAATCATTTATGAATTGAAATAAAACTTGAGAGTTTTGTTTAAAAAGTTTTATAGTTGGCTCAAAGTATTGTACAACTAGAAAACAAATTGTTTCATCTGGGACTCCAACTATATATCTTGGTAATTAAGACTATGTTTTTTTTGGAAGGAATCGGAAGGAAAATATGTTTTAATTATTAAGAGGATAATTTTGTATTCAAATTTCTTGGTAAACATGATATTTATTAGGAACTGTATTTGTTTGCAAGATGGATTGACTATTTCTTTTTTTTAAAAAAAAAATATTTATTGATCTCGTATAAAAAACTAATCTCATTTAATGTAAACCAGCTAACACTCCAATTATTCCAAGTCACATGTTATGCAACAATGATGACATTGAAGAGATGATCCGGCATAATATTAGAGACACTTGGGAAAACTTAATCATCTTATTGTCACTACATATTTGAAATGATGAATTAAGCCTCCAAATTCCTCTTCGGTAACACTTAAACTAAACTAATGAATTAGAGAGAGAGAAAAGAGAGGGAGGAAGAATCTTGTCAGATATTTTTTGTATTAGTATTATGTAAATAAAATATATTATAATTACATTAGCTTTATATTAAGATCGTTAAAGTATATAATTTTCATATGCATAATAAATTTAAGAATAAAATCATATCATGATTCATGATGATTTGATAATGATTGATTATAATAATTTCTTCCTGATAAAACTAGATTTCCCTCTCTTAATCCTTTAATGCATAATTGAAGACCATATCATCCTTTTATTGATTGAGAACATACGTTAATGAGTAGAGAGAGGACCAATTTCTTTTTATCTATTATAACCCACGTTCCATTAATGCATAGGTTAATAAATAATTCTTATAACTAATAGGATTTAGAAACTTATCAATTATTAAACTATGCTAAGTTATTTAAAATAATTAGTACATTAGAACTTATGGACCATAAAATAACCTATATTCTCCCACTTGATCCATACGACATTATCTAATCTTTTAGTTTAATAATATAAAGTAATAAATCTATTTTTTAAATTGGTTAAATCATAAGCACTATTAAGTAAATACTAATAAGGATCATAGCGAGTATATGTCATTAGATCAACATAGTCCCTTCCATGTATCATATTATTAGTTATATACTCAATATATTCTGTTAATGAAAAATATGTCATAATGGTTAGACAATATTGCATTTGTCAAAAATAAATTCTATTGTACGAACATAATTCATTTATGTAGATATAACAAATAACATAATGAAATGGGGTGCATTAAAATTTAACAGAAATATGAATTAAATGAGCTCAAAGTGTCAAAATATCATCATAATTTTAATAATGATTTTTAGTAAATGCCCCCTCCTTTTGACATGTGTACCAAATGTCTTTGATGGTAATCCTTTTGTTAATAGATATGCTATCATAAGATTGGTGCTAATGTGTTCAATTGATACTCTTTGTTTCTGAACTTCCTCTTTAATGGCAAAGTATTTCAATTCTATATATTTAGCACCTCTTGAATACTTATCAGTTTTAGAGAAAAAACTCATGTAGAATTATTACAATAAATTTTTAATGGCTTGACAGTATGTTGACAATTTCAAGTTTTGAAATAAAATTCCACGGCCATAATCCTTGAATAGTGGCCTCAAAGCATGCCATAAATTTAGCCTCCATAGTTGATACAGTGAAAATAGACTACTTTACACTTTTCCATGAGACTGCTCCTTCAGTTCAAAGGAATAAATAGCCAAGTGTGGAGTTTTCTATTATCAACACATTCAGCATAATCTGAATTTGAATATCCGATCACCTCAAGATGATTGGATCTTCTATAAGTGAGCATATGATCTTTTGTTTCTTATAAGTATCTCAAAACTTCCTTTGTAACTTTCCAAGGATCCAATCCTGTATTACTTTGATATTTGCCCAACATTCCAATAGCAAAACTAATGTCTAGCCTTGTATATGTCTGAGCATATATCAAGCTACAAACAATAGAAGCATATGAAATTTGATCCATTTCTTTATATTCCAATTCATTCCTTGGGCATTGCATAAGGCTTAATTTATCTCCTTTCTAAATTGGAGCAAAACACCTCTCCATATTGAATTTCTATAGAACTTTATTAATATACACTTTTTGAGACAATCTCAATATTCCTTGTGATTTATCATGAATTATTTTAATTCCAATCACATAGGATGTCTCACCTAAATCTTTCATTTTAAAGTTCTTTGAAAGAAATTTCTTAGTCTTATGTAATAAACTATAATGATTAGTAGCAAGCCAAATATCATCAACATATAGAATTGAAAGCGCCTAGATAGATATGGGATCCCATCATAATGATTCTAAATTTGCATTGCATGCATCATATTAGGTTAGAATTTTATATAAAATTCACATGCACCCACATAGTGACAAATTTGGTATGTTTGTACACTATAATATGCATACATCCACTAAAATGTAAATTTTATACATTATGGTAGGGTTAGTGCATAATATTTTTTAAATTGCATTCAAGAATGTATAGGTGAGTTCCTCAATTGCTATGCAAGCTAGCTAACTCAAATCACTTTAAGCTAGCTCCACATTGAAGAATAACTTTCAACTACTATAAATGAAGATCAACTAGTTGGAAGGCACTTCAACTCAACCTTCCATAGAAAACATGATGTTGCCACAAATCAGCCTTCAAATTCTACTAATCAAGTGACTTGCCCCTCACTTAGTTGGAACATTTAAATGCCAGCTACCTTGTATCCGAAGGAAATTCACCGGCCACACTTAGCGGAAGCTTTCAAGGAAGCCCACCAGCTAGCAAAGGAAATTGCCAGTGGCCTTCAATTGGAAGGAGCTGCGCTAGCAAAGCCTACCGCAGCTCCATTAGCCCGCAATTAAGAGCTTATTTATTTGGGGGAAAAGTTAGAAGGAAATGAGAGAAAGTAGGAAGGAAAGCAGTATAGGCTTGTTTACTTGGGCAGATAAATAGTTTAGGAGGGAAAGTTACGCATTAATCCTTCCATTTTCTTTTCGCTCAAATCAGGCGAAAAGCTAAAACTATGTCTTAACTTTACTAATTTCATACCTCACTTTTAACTACACCGTTGTTCGTCTTCATTAACTATAAGCTTTCCTCGACTACTCGTCCTTGCCATCGCTGCTCGAGCTCGTCACCACTGCTAGTTCTTGCCACCACTACTTGTCCTCACCGATGTTGCATGTCCTCGCCGCCGTTGCTCGTATTTAATATTTAATATTTAATAATTCTATGATATTAATAGTATATAAATAATATGAGTGAAAAAAATAAAAATTATAGTGTATATATCAATCCTTCAAACTTTCTTTCCTTTCAAATAAATACAAGGAAGGAGAACCCATAACACATTTTATCCATTTATTTTTTCTTTATTTTCTTCTTTCTTTTCCTTTGCACTTTCCATTTGTCCAAGTAAACATAGTGTAAGGGATGAATGAAAGGAAACGAGTCTACATCTACCCAACCAGCCAAACTCTGATGGAATCAGTTCAAATCTCAGAATCTCTACACCCAGTATGAAAAATGAATCAGCATGAAGACCAAGTTTCACTAGTAATAGACAAAATCATAGCCATGAATACAATTACAAGTAGAACATAAAAAAATATTTTTGTTAGCAAATTTCAACGTGGGAGTTGCCTACTTTCTAGTTTTCTTATTTCTAGTTGATTGTGTTCAGCCCTTCATGTTTAAGACTATTGTAATGACAAAAATACTGTAGCTTAAATATCTTTTTGAGATATGGGGAGTAGCATTTTGAATTCTTTTAACATTCATGTTTTGCTCTTTTTATTAATTTACTTGGATGTCATTAATTTAATTATAGACACTTAACTACATATGGAATTGTTTTGGCCAAATAATTACATGTTTTAGGTATTATGACAAGTACTAAAAGGTGACTCATAATATTAGAACATTATAATTAAACCTATAAAACTAGACTACGGGAGTAGCTAGAGTTATCAAAAATTTATATAGAACTTAATGAGTTTGATTAGATTAATTGGCCACTAGAACTTGGTATTAGTTTAGTCAAACATCAAGTTGGGCTATAAAAAATATGGAATTTAGAAGTAAATTCCCTTTAACAATTCTATGTAACTAATTTTAAATTGCTAACATTGATTATTATTAGAGTTCATTTTGGTGAACCCCACTTCCCAAAACTTTTCCAGCATTCTTATCTTTCTTGCTTTCATCTTAACAATCAAAATTGATTCACCCAGAGTACAAATTCATAGTTAATTAGTACTTAATTCTAGATCCTAGTGAAAATGATATTTTTGTTATTTTAACTAAACTATACACTTAGTAGTGTGTCTCAATAAGTTTTTGTCGTTATTGCTAGGGACGTCATCAATCTTCTATCTTTTGGATTCAAGGGACTACCATTCGACTAGAGAGAGGCTTACCCTATATGTAATATCTCAAGTTTTTAAAAAATAATTTTAGAAAATCAGAATTTATGTTTTGGACTACCATTTGATAATTTTTCTAGCATTTTTTGGGAATTTTATAAAGGTTAAAAGAATTAAGTTTTATGTTAAAAAGTATTTTCGCGTTAGCGGAGGCTCAAATCCATGACGCACGTGGAGTTTGAGCTTTAGGGTAAGTCACAATTTAATAAATAAATCACACCCGATTTTATTTGATTTAAAGCTAATTTGATTTTATTAGAAGGACGTAGCTTGAAGCAAATCCTTGAGAGAGAGATTTTTCTTGCAATTGTCGGGAAGAGGATTGAACTACTTGTTGATTTTAATGGAAGAGGGAAAGAAAAGAGCTCGGAGAAGAGGAGAGAGGAAAGGTATTTATAGTCTATAAATACCTATGTTTTTAATCTTCTTTTAATTAATTAATTAATCAAATTTCATCTAGGATGGTGTGTGATTTCGGCTAGTTCGATTTAAGTCCATCACTCAACCGGCCTGAATTTGGTCTGCATCAACAACCGGTTCAATTTCAAAAATAAAAAAAAAAACAGAAAAGAACAGAAAACCGACCTTAGCACAATCTGCATCGTCCACGTGTGCTATCAAGACAACGAGATGACTGAGCCAGTAGCATCGCCTCAGACTCTTCGCCTCGAAGCAAAGCTAAGACCAAAATCTATCCGTCCGGTTACAATCTGACGGTCAAGAATCATTCTCAGACGTCCTTCCCGCGTCCAGAAGGGAAGTAGGGGTATTATAGTAATTTAAAGACGAAACAGCTACTACTTTTGTGTTCACATTCAACTGAAGTAGGGGTATTATGGTCATTTCAAGACGAGCATCCACTTCACTGCCGGACTCGTATAAACGCGGGAAAAAAAAAATGGAGGAACAACCACAAGATCTCCAGCCCCGTTGGGTATTATCTTGTTTGGCGGAAATTTTTGGGGTTTGGTCTCCTGCGACGTTCGTTGTCGATGCTTGATCACTCTTTTGGCTCTCGTCTCTGCAAGTAGTTTTCTTTGTGTGATAAAGGAGGGAAATGGCTGTTTTCTTGATCGAATTGCCGCTGGGCTTCCGATTTCATCCGACGGACGTGGTGCTGGTGAACCACTATCTTAAGGGCAAGATCAGCGGCCAAATCAGGAAGGAGGTTCAGGCCATCCCTGAGATAGATATCTGCAAGTGTGAGCCCTGGGATCTTCCTGGTGATCATGCCCTTTCCTTTTTGCCTTACCCTCTCATCCTTGTATTTTGTATTAGGTAATTTTGTGATTGATTTTTCGTGGGATTCGTGGTGAATGTTTGTTTTCCCCTAATTTCCTTTTGTAAAAATTGGATCTTGATTATTCTTTTTATAATTGCAGTGACTTCTTTTTGGTTTTCTATAAAGTTTGTTTTTTTTTTTAAAAAAAAAAAAAAACTCTAACTGTAGTTGTGCATTTTTTGGTTGTGCAGATAAATCATTGTTCAAATCAAGTGATTCAGAGTGGTTCTTCTTCTGTCCCAAGAACCGTAAATATCGCAATAGCAGCCGTTCTAACCGAGCTACGGAAGCTGGCTATTGGAAAGCCACAGGCAAGGATTGTCTCATCAAGTCCAAACCAAATTCTACCACTATAGGCACGAAGAAAACCCTTGTTTTCTATAAAGGGCGTGCCCCCAAGGGCGTCCGCACTGGTTGGATCTTACACGAGTACCGCATTGTTGAAACCGAGTTCGTCTCAGGAGAGCAGGTGAGTTTCTTATTTGCTGTTTGCAATTAGAATGTCTTATGTTTCTTTGTTTTTGTTTCTATAATAAAAACACTCTTAATTTTGAGCAAAATCGCTGTAGCGATCGTGTTTCTTCCCATAGAATTTGTCGTCGAGTGTATTTATATGTATCGATATCAACAGAAGCCGCATGGTATTTTAAGTAGCTTCCTCATATTGAATCTTCATTTCCTGCCAATTTAAAATTAAGATGCATTCGTTATTTGGTACTTTGATGATGTTGGGATGGTGAATAACGTTTTTGAGAATTTCTTGAGGCGTATTAAACCTGAGACAAGTGTTGCCCTAAATATTTTGATGGCAGCTGATGATGTCTGTTTATGAGTGTGGCTCTATTAGGATGCAATAGAGCCAATATAGCCAGTTAAATGACTCATTGTCACTCAATTTTCTGCTTCGCAATTGTGCCTTGATGTTTCAAGGATTGCCCTTCTGATGCTTATGCAAATTTATATCGCCTAAGCTTTCAAAAGAATGATGATGTGGCACCACCGTTGGAGTGAACCACATAGGCTGATTTATCTTGCAGTGGGAGGCACATCATCATAAGAGGGAACTCTTGTTGATGATTTTAGTTTTTCCTGCCATATGTTCTCATAGGTTTAATTAATTGCTTTCAATTTGGCTTACTTTTGGATGTTCCAAATAGGTCATTTCAATGTTATTGACTTTAGCACTTGCCAAGTTAATGATGTTTGTTTGCTTTCTTTGGTTTCTTTAGCTTATTCCGCCATATGATCTTTAGTTTAGGTAGCCAACAGAATGCCATATTCTTGAGTTATATGTGGTAGGATTGGTCTAATTTTTTATTGACCTAAGAACTTAATGTTGAATTAGTTCATGTTTGATGCAACTGCTTCATACCTGAACACGAATAGAGACAATCTATATTTCATGTCCCCAAAGTGTGCTGACCTTGACTTTAATTGGCTAAGAGTTTCTTAACCTGCTGAAGTTTCTCCATATTATGTTTGGGATAAGTCAGCTTGTGTATTGATTGAACTTACTCTTGATTAACTTCCACATAAGCTTTGGTGGGATGATTCAAGGTTTCAAATACCGGTTTGGACTAGTGTACTGGTTGCTCGTACCGGATGAAACCAGATGAAACTGGGCGAAGAGTGGAGGAGTTTGATGCGTGAGTGAAAGCTTTGGTTGAAGGAGTTTGATGCGTGAGTGAAAGCTTTGGTTGAAGGTTCCGGTGCAAGCGGAAGCTTCGTCCGGTGTGAACGGAAGTGAGTGGAAAGCTCTGCCAGAGCTTCTGATCTCTTCTCTTTTTTCCTCTCCTCTTCTCTTCCTCTTCTCCTCTTCTCCTATCTTCTTCCTTTTCTCTTCTCTTCTTTGGCTCCACTCCACACTTGATCTGCTTAGACTAGTACAAACTAGTTATACTGCACAGTACGGATCAATTTCTCAAACCTTGGGATGATCTTACAATTAGTTGTCTTAGAATAGGTTGATCTTAACTTTGATTATCTTAGGAGTTGTCACTTAATCAAGTATGTTTATGTTGAGTTTGGGGTAAGATTGCTAAGTGTTACTTGAAGTAACCTTGGGTTAGTCTAACAACTTGAACAAGTGATTTTTCATAGTCGTAGACTTGTATACCATAAAATGCATCAATCTACTAGATCAAAAAGTCGTGATCTAATTTGCACCCGAACTCGGGCTTAGGAATGATCAAATGGGTGAAAGTGCATACTCAATTAGGGCATGTATGCAAATCGGGCTGAACCTTGTGTAGTCAAGTTGTTTGAACACAATGTAGACTAGGCTTGAGTAGTGTGGTTTGGGCTAGGGGGCAATTTAGATTGGGCATAGAGCACTTTGGACTTGATCTAGGTCATTCTCTAGGTTTTGGCCTTGGTTCTAACTAAACTACAGTGGCTTGTTGTTGGACTATACTATATTCAATATTTCAATTTTGGTTAGTTGACTTCGTTTGTTTCACATGTATACCAAGTTGTTTTAGGATTTTGAAGCATGTTTTGATGCATCTGGTCCAAATTTAGTTTATTGTGCCCATATTCGATTTCTATATATTTTTACAAGTTTTAACATAATACATAATTTCATGAGTTAAGATTTTAAAAATGCAAAAAAATTGGGATTTGTTCTCTAAAAAATATAGTGATAAAAAGATAATGTTTTTGAACTATATTCTGTCGAGATTACTAGTTTGTTCACACAATCGTATCATATGTTGTTATGTTTTTATTAATAATTTGAGATTAACTTAGACTATGTTTTATTGATTAAAATTATGAGTTTATAATATACTACAACCAAACTAAGGAGATATAATGATACTATCTCGATATCTTCAATGAAATAAATTTATTATCATGTTATCAAGTTGATCGAAAATTAACGTTATATTTTTAATTAATTAAATAATATTATAGAACCTTCACACTCTACTTAAAATTATTGTATTATACATGCATTTTATGGCAACTGAGTTTCACAAAGATTTCTAATGTTTATTTAAGAAATAATTTTTAAAGAGAACATAAAAACTAATGATTTCTATATAATACTGAGCGAATCAGTATTATTAGTATGATGTTTTATCATCTTAAAGTTTACTATGAGAACGTAACTCAGAATATATTTTGCACATATTTCATAAGATTCATGATAATGAGATAAGAATGGTGAAGTAGTAAATAAATTAATGAAACAGGTTGATATATCATTAGTGTTGTTTCAATTAAATAACTCTTATAATTTGTAAAAATCATCAAAGTCTCTACCTAATACATTCTGTTGAATGCTGTCATTATTTTGTGTAACTTAATTGAATTAATCATTTTTTAACACTTACAATATGAAGATTTGTAAATATGAAGTTTATAGAATCCGTTTAATAATTTATAGAGAATTTGGCGTAATTATAAGCTAACTTCATTAGAAATCACAAGTGACTGAACTATTCTCACATATCACCTTTTATATTCCCATGCCTTTGTTTCTTTTTCTTGTTTTGAAATTATGCTACTTTGTTATTGTGATCTTCCATCAGCGGTTGGCTTTTAGACAATTCCCTCTCGGCAGCTGTTTTCAATGAATACACTCTTGTATTAGTGTCTTCTGAGCTTGTACGCTTCTTTCTTTTCTTAATAGTTAATCCATGCAGGGTGATTTTGTTCTTTGTCGTTTATTCAAAAAACCTGAGAAGACAACTATAATATCTGATGATGATTGTACGAGGAGGAATGTTGACGAAATGAAGAATACTTGTGTGTCTTCTGCTCCAACCATGTTTCCAGGAGCTGTGGAGGATGAAACAGATGCTAGTGTGGAAACTTTAACTACAGCAAACCAAAATTTTCCTGTCTTTGATCTGCAAGGAAACGTGCAGCATTTGCCTGTGACCTCAGATATGCAATCATCAGGTGCTCATCAGCTGCTAGCAGATGAAGCATGTTATCCGGAGTTAAGCCATTTAGATGAAACTGTAGTTTCATCAAATGCTGATCATGAACCAGAAGAGACAACTGAGGTAAGGTGTTTTTTGGTCATCATACTTATTGTATTTTGTTCACTAAATATGATAAGTTATTGAAATACACGGCTTGTATATCTTAAATTCCTAAATTTTGTTTTCAAATGACACAATAAATTTTACTTGCCTGCCAATTTATTCAACTTGCAATTCAATCAAGTGAATATCAGCTTATCCCTCCTACAAAATTCAGGTTTGTGTAGACCAGCATCTGCGCCCAGATTTACATGAATTTGATCCTGATGATTTCCATGTACATTTCCCAATAGAACCAGATTTGGGGCAGCCATTTTATGGTGTCGAGTTTGTTGACCAGATTGCACCAGAGTTCCACCAATACGATCCTGTTGAACATTTCTCTGTCACAGAGTTGTTGGACTACTTCATTTGTGATCCAGAGGACTGTTTAGATGATGCATCAAATGCCCTTAGCCCAGTTTTGGAGCACGAGCCAGAAGGGCAAAGCTTTATTTGCCGAGATACTTGTCTCAGGGATTCATTGTCAGTCAGCAACAGCAAGACGGACAAAGTTGAAGATGATCTAGCTACTATATCACATGTGAAACTTTTTTTCTTTAATTTATTGTCTTTTAATGCTTGTCAATTTGCTGATTTGCATGAAAAATATATCATAAGCATTACAGGTGGAAACTTGAGATTTTTTTTTTTTAAAGAAAAAAATTCTGTATACCTCAGGATGGAGTGATGATTCCTGGTGTAACCAGCAGCCGGCCCATTTGCTCAAACTGCTCGAGTCAGAATAATATTTATTTTCATCCTACAAAACAAGACATAAGTCAGTCTTCTTTGTTTCCTGATCAGAATTTGGGGCAAGATAGTGCCTCTATGGAGACTTGTACTAGTTCCTTGCATCAAGTATCAGCCCCCAGAACTGATTGTGTTAAGCACTACAAGTAGTGAGATGGTCAAATCAGTTGTCAGCAAGGTATGATATCTTACTAGTAACTTTTTGGAATGATATGGAGATTAACTACATTAAGAACTTTCTCTTTTTACTGAAGCTTTACCAACTTTTAGATGGAAAAGACTGCATTACAGCTGTTGGCATTATCTTTTGATCTAACAAGTCACTCGTAGATTGTATCTAACATTTGGACTGTTTATAGGTTGGGAAAATTCCGGAGCATCATGTCTATGAAGGGAAGCCAGAGGACAGCCGTTGTCATGGTAATAAAGAGAAGCAAACTATGCTGCATTCATTATATTTTGATCGCTGCTTTGCCCACTGCTAGAGTTCAAAAAATTGTAATCAGTTGGATGCGTTCTCAATTATTAGTTTACCATACTTTTTGACTAGCTTCAGTACCAAGCTTTATCAACGGCATAAGTATGAGTTCCATAGTATCATTATTTCTCGAGCTTGAATGATTATGGATTGGCAATCTAAAACCCTATAATTCTGTCTTAGTTTATTACTATTATGGATTGGCGTTTTGAATAGCTTATTTCATCTGGATAATTACCCCTAGAAAGATCCTGCAATTGATGGTTTCTAAATTTAGAGCCACTCAGTTCACTTTTTCACATCTCAAAAGCTGATCCCATAACTACCCATAAGCTTAGTGACACATGAAAGTTGTTTTAAAAAGTATTCCTTCCTCATGACATTGCTGAACTTTGATCCAAAGCCAAAAGTAAAGCTGAAGCTGACCCTTGGCAGCAATGACTTCAAGCTTCAAGATGCATATTTTAGGCTGGTCCTTGTGTTATGTTTATTTGAACCTCCTGTTGGTAAAGATTACTTATTATCTGGCTTTTCTGTACAAGCATCAGCTTTGTTGATCACCATTTTTGTAATGCAGAGGATCCAGTCTCTACTGTGATACCTACCTCTTCTTCCGAGATATGTGATGATGCAAAAGAAAATACGTTGAGATTGAGGGCAAGATGGACACACGATGAAGACACATGTAGAGAGCGTTCTTTGAATGCAGTGCCAACTCCATCTGGCTCACACATAATGATCAAAATCATTTTGGTTCTATCAGCTCTGCTTTTTCTCTTATTTCTTGGATTAAGTTGGTGCCTTAGCTCTTGACACGCAGACATTCAGAGTTTATTGAGCAATTTTGAGTGCTGAGAGCACTCAGCTCTTTTGCCGCTTATGCAAGTGCAAGTGCTGAGGCATGATCCAGCGTAGAGGTGGCCAACGGGACGGCCTGTGGCCCGCACGGCCTGGCACGACATGGGCTAGGCACGGCATGGCCTATTGGCTTGGTCAACGGAGTCAACAGGCTGTGGGCGGCCCGTGGCCCGTTCTGGGTCGTGCTAGGCTAGACCCTTCAGGCACGCAGAGCGGGCCGTGCCTGGTATGGCACATGGGTTGGCCTAGGTAAGGGTGTTCAAAAAAACCAAAAAATCGATAAACCGTGGTTAATCGACCGAACTAAACTGCTTAAACGGTTAACCGAATTGACCGGTTCGGTTCACGATCGATTTTTAGCTTATAAATTTATGGTTCGGTTCAGTTATAGTTTGGGAAAAAATTTTTCACTAGTTAACTGAACCGACCGAATATATGTATATATATAACTTAAGTTTATAAAATGATTATTCATTTAGTACAATGGTTATGCATTACTTTATAAGATTGTTAGTCATGAGTTCGAAACCTGTTGACTACAATTTAAAAATTAATTATTTTATATATTTAATATTATATAAAAGTTATATTTTATATTTAATATTATTGGAGGAAGATTTTTTTCATCGGTTAACTAAAAACTGATGGTTAATTGAACAAAAAAATTGGTTAACCAGTTAATCAGTTAACTGGTTTTTTGATTTGGAAATGGTTTGTAATATAGCCGAACCGTTCTAATCGGTTCGAGACAGGATTTGAGGTCACGGTTCGGCGTGAATACCCCTAGGCCTAGGCACGTCCCGTTTTTATCATTATTTAAAAATTTTTTTATATTACTATTATTATTATTTTAATGTCTAAATAAAATTTTTAATAAATTTTTTTATAATTTTTTTCTCTGTATTTTTTAATTTATATTTTTTTTAAGAAGCTTTTATAGTTGTAGTAGTATTTTTACTATATAAATGATATTGGATTAAGAATTTTTGGTTAGATTAATAACATTAGTATTAAGTGGGTAAGGGTTTGAATCTTGGTGGGTTTAAATCTTGGTGGGAGTAAGTATGCAGTCGGGCTTGGAATGGCCCGCGTACCCATATCTAGCCTATTGTGTCGGGCTTGGCATGGCCCGTCGTGTCAGGCATGGCTTGCGTGCCTTGGACGGACCCTGGCTTTGGTTGAGCCAGGCCTGAGAATTTTCTTTCATGCCAGGCGCACCATTAGAAATGGGTTGGCCATCTCTGATCTAGTGCTATGCTACCTTTTTGTTTGGATTGGACAAGTAGAGATAAGAAATATTGGAATTAGATTAGATTTCATTCCAATTTCGTAGTATATCAATGAACGTAACTATTACTATTTCATCTAAGTTGAATAACCAAGGAATTTATTTTACTGTGAATTCTAATAACTCGAGAAGTTTTGATTTGGTTATGATCCAAAGAAAAGAGGAAAAAAAATGAAATAATCATTCCATAAACCATAAAAAAATAGAGTAGAGTAAGGTAAGCATATTTCTTTTTTGTTTGCATAACATAGATAAGTCATGCCATACAATTGAAATAAAAAAAATCCATGGGACGATTCCAAAATTTATACTAGATCCATTGGGTAGCTGATGAGAGAAGTTTTTGTTGACAAATGGAAAATTAGATTTGAAAGGAATTATTCCTATAGAACCATTCACCAGTCGTACTTGTACTGCAATAATATAAATAACTCGCTATTCATTCAGTTTCTAGTCAATAATAAGATTATGTTATGTAGGAGAGATGGCCGAGTGGTTCGAGGCATAGCATTGGAACTGCTATGTGTAGGTTTTTGTTTACCGAGGGTTCGAATCCCTCTCTTTCCGTTTCTCTTAATTCACCAACGTTACTGAACACAATATATCAAATAACAATTTTAACCATCATCCCAACAGGAGAACCTTTATTTGATAGAAATTATCTATTCCTAATTACAGTGGTAGGTAAAATACGGAAAGAGTCAAAAAAATCTTAGTGTTGGTCCATTTGTGATATGTGAATAAAATGAAAAAAAATATGGATCAAGACCCTTAGATCTATTTATTTTAATTTAGTTCGTCGAAAAGAGACAAAATTTTCTAAAACTTTGTTATTTTCGTTAGGTTCAAGTCTAACGGGAATAATATTCAACGACTAACAACTCATTTATTTTCAAACAAATCCATTTACTATCTATTTACTACTCCTTTATATTGGAAGGAGTCAAAAGTCAAATGTTTTGGCAATTCCTCGTGGGGGCATAAAGCAATATAATTTTGAATCAGAGCTTTCGATCTTTGTTTATCCTTCGTAGTAATATCTCTTGGTTTACAACGATAACTTGGTATATCCACTATATGACCATTAACTAAAATATGTCTATGGTTAACTAATTGCCTAGCTCCAAGAATGGTCGAAGCCATACCCAATCGGAAAAGGATGTTATCCAAACGCATCTCAAGTAATTGTAGTAAAACCTAACCCGTTGACCCTTTGGCTTTTCCAGCGATATGCACATATCTAAGTAATTGTCGCTCTGTCAGACCATAATGAAAACACAATTTCTGTTTTTCTTCTAGAATGCAAATGGTTTTTAAGATCACTTCCGGATCTAGGTCTTTTACTAGTTAGTCCTGGTAAAACCCTAGATGGCGTATTTTTTTAAACGAGGTCCTCGGTAACGAGACATAAAGACTCCTTTTTTGTTTTATTTTATTGAAATTCAACTTTTCAAAATAAAAAAAAATGAAAACTGAACTAAGAGATAAACAAAGCAAAGCTAAATCTACTGAAATAAAATAAAGTATAAAGATAAAGTAGAATAAATTGTATCAATATCTAGATTTTTTGTACATGGATTTATTTTTTATATATATTTATATTTATTGTATTTATATTTATATATAAATATTGTATATTTATATTATTTATATATATGTTGTATATATAGGAAGTTGCGGCTCCGTTTTATGGTTTGTTTTGTAGAGAGAGATCGAATTGCTCCAATACATTTTTTATTTATAGTTGCAAGTTACCACGATCAGTGATTTAACATTTGGAGAAAAAAAGAGGAGAAATTATCAATCATAGAAAAATCGATAGAGAAAAAGCCGGCTATAGTTGCAAGTTACCACTAACCTCTGAGCTAAGCGGGCTCACATAACCACATAAAATCACATAACAAAATAGTATATAGTAATTGAGGAAACTATGGGATTTTTGCTATTAGCTGATCTTAGCTATTCATTTAATATTAACTTAACTATATGAAAAATGAAATTTCATTTAATATGAACTATATTATATAGAATAGTTAGAATTCTTTCTAACTATAACTATAATTTCTAATTTCTAACTAGAATGTATAATATATTTATATAGATTTTATATAGATTAAATAGATATTTTATATAGATTAAATGGATAGATTAAATATATTAGAATACATTAATAGATTAATCAAAATGGATAAAAAAATTTGAATTTCATTTTTCTTTCATTTTTTAAATTCATTTTTTTTAATTATAATTAATACCAAATTGATCAAATTGGAAATTATGATTAGAAAAAATTGAATTACTTCTTATAATTCTTTTTTTTTTTTTTTGAATTTGCAGTTGCAAGTTAAGTTATAGAAAATTTTAGGAAATCATATCTAAGTTAATTATAGCTATAGCGGACCGGTCCTAAGATAAGGATAAAGGATAAGAAAAAGAGAATACAATCTAAACGAAATTGACACATTCTTGTAGTTTGATTCAGAAAAAGAGGAGATAGGACGAAAAAAAAAAGAATGAATATCGACCATTCCATATTCCATCCAAGTCGCACGGTAAAAATGAAAGAAAGGGAGAAACGTATATACGTTGGATATATCTATCCATATTGAATTGCGGATATATCAATGATAGAATCATTTTTGATTGAAACAAAACAGGGTTCATTCAATATAGTGAACTGGTGGAGAATAGCCAAAAACAAAAAATAAAATAGCAGCATACACTTTTTCAATATAGAAATCATTATCTAACGAATTCAACGGATCCAAACAAACAAAATAAATGAAAGAAAATTACAACTGGATTTTGGTATCAAAGGGGATACGGCGAAATTGGTATACGCTACGGACTTGATTGGATTTAGCTATAGTGGGGAAACCCACTAAGTGGTAACTTTCAAATTCAGAAAAACCCTGGAATTAAAAATAGGCAATCCTAAGCCAAATCCTTATTTTGAGAAAACAAAGGTTTATGACACTAGAATAAATAAGGATAGGTGCAGAGACTCAATGGAAGCTGTAGCGAATAAAGTTGACTACGTTTCGTTGGTAGTTGGAATCCGTCTCTCAAAATGACAGAAAAGATATTCGAATATACCTAATACGTACGTATATATACTGACATATCAAACGATTAATGACCGGAATCCATATATATATAATTAGTTATAATACGAATAATATGAATGTTATAATATGAAAAATTCAGAGTTATTGTGAATCCATTCCAATAGAAGTTGATTTAATAATAAAATATTCAATTATTAAATCATATATAATTTCTATTATTATTACTATTTCTAGAATAATATTCTATAATAATAAATAATAACTTCTCCTAATCACAGCTAATCCTATAATCATAATTCTTATTCTTATTATTTCTTATTATTTATTATCTTATTATTTATTATTATTATTATCTTATTATTTATTATATTATATAATTTGTTATATTCTAATATAATAGAAATAGAATTTGAATTCTATTCTATTAAATTAGAATATAGAACTATTATAGAATTTACTAGAATTTAAATATTTTAAATATTTATAATATTTATAAATATAATTTTTCATTTTATTCTTGATTTTTGTTATGTTATATTTTGTTATGTTATTTATTATGAACAATATATTATTCATTATTCATATACATATTATTCATATACATCTTTATTAAATGATTTATATCATACATATTCATACAATATTCATGCATATAAATACAATATTCATACATATAATAAATATTAGAATATCGAATATATAAATATTATATATTTATTAAAATTTAAATTTATTGATTTTTTTGCTATACCTACTTGTGTGTATTTCGATCAATCCAAATGTGTATTTCGATCAATCCAAAATAATCGAAGGCCAACTCTTCTAATTCCTAGCATTCTTATAATTTATAATTTATATATATAGGATAGGTTCCGAGATCTATCAAAAGAATCAATGGAGCAAGAATAGTAGAAAAAAAAAATTCAATTCTTAAGCGCTCGGGGGCGCTTAAGTGGGAAAAATGGGGTGCTCTCGTTTTTCCCCTAAAAATAATTTTTTTTATTTTTTTTAGAAATGATGTACATCTTGTAAGCTATCCAATGATATTAATATTAGGGTATTTTAGATTACGTATACGTATAAAATATCGTAATTAATATTAGATTTTTTATAAAGTGAATAGTATTTTTTATTTTATATGTGATATTGGTTAGGGTATTTTATTTGTATATGTAATCTAAAATACCTCAATATTGGTACCATTGGATAGCTTACAAGATATACATCATTTCTAAAAAAAAATAAAAAAAATATTTTTAAGGGAAAAACAAGAGCACCCCGTTTTTCCCACTTAGTGTTGGGAAACCCCGGGGATATTTTATAATTTTCAGAAATAGAGATTACACAAAACATTGCACAGCGGAAGCAATATCCCCGAAACGAGCCGGTCCCAAAAACCTAGTGAAGATCGCATGCGAGGGAGTCGACACGATGAAATAGAATATACCTTACAGCAAGATGAGGCCGATGTCGAGGTAGGCGCCCAAGCGTGCGCCCTCTGCAGTCTCACACACACAGATTCCTTAAGTCCTCTTCTTCCACGCCCGGTGCTAGCCTCGGGAAGAAGATCCAAGCCTTTTGTTCACTTCATTCACAACTTGCGCCACCTCCAAGGTATATGCGCCAAGGATGAAGAAGGATGAAGAAGAGGGAAGCCACCAAGCACCAAATTCCCTGCGCCAAGAGGAAAGGAAGATCAAGGCTTGCGGCTAGGGTTTGATGGAAGAGATCACTTGCGCCAAGACCCTTGCTCTCGCCTCTCTCTGTGTTCTCACGCCTCCAAGGAGTGGAATACCTGAGAGGGGGCGCCCAGGGCCACTTATATAGAGCAAGGGGCGGTTAGGGTTAGGGCTAGGCGCAATTTGCTTCCATAATGAAGCAAATTTGCCCACTTCACCCCATTATACCCCTTAGGTGCCAATGGGGTTAGTTCTCTCCCCATTATACCCCTTAGGTGCCAATGGGGTTGTTATTGGGCCTCATTGGTTGATGAGCAAGCCCATACTTCATTGAATGGGTTGATTAAGCCATTAAATCCAATCCAATGCAACCCAAATCCAAATGTGACCTAACCATGGTCAAATTCGGGTCAACTTATCATAAATGAAGTCTGGCTCCAATAACATTCTTCCATCTCATCAGGCCCATCGGCGCTGATGAATTCTTCCATATAGATCTGAGTCATCCAATAACTCGATCATAAGGCTTCCTGATCAATACGAGAACTCAAGCATCAAGGTGTGTGACCCTGTAGGTTCCTCTGACGCTGGCAGTGCTGACCAAAAGTCACCACAAGCAGTGAGTGGCACCTAGCAGTGCATCGCTTCTACCCAGGTCATTGGAATGGATATTGACATCGACATCCCCATCATCGCAATTAGGTACAGATGCATTCCAGTCTCTTTGCCGTACTGATATCCGATTGGACAAGTGTGTCACCACTTGTTTTCATCCAATCTCATGTCTATGACTAAATCAGGTCTCACTTGGGTATGACCATACACTTTCAGTCATAGAACCATAGAGGAGCTCCATGGATATCAAACTTCCCTTAGGAAGGGGCAAATCCTCTGTCTGTCCATTGATCTTCTCACCTGGGTCGTGACTGAAAGAACCCCTTTCAAGAGGGGGGCGAAACCCAGCATGGCGCATATTAAAATTTTAAGCAGCGGAAAGGGTTTCAAAGGATTAGTTTCATGAGATATGATCAACCATATAAAATCCGATTGCACGGAAGAGATAGAATCATACCATAGCCATTTCTAGATGGCGCCTTGGAAGCAAAGATCGAACTGGATCTTCTCCAGAGGTGACGCACACAGTTGATGTCGCCTACTCCTCTTTGGCGCTCCTTGTGCTAGCAAGGCCCAAAGGTGTCCTTGTCGAATGGTAAAAGGGAAGAGATGTTTTGCTTGGCGATTTCTTTTTCTCTTTTCGTCAACCTCTTCACAACACCAAGTTCTCTCGTCAAGAGCAAGAGGCAAGGCGACGAACACAAGAGAGAAAGGGGGGGGGGGGGGGGCGTGAACGTGAGAGGTGGTCACGCAAGAGAAGTGCTATCTAAAAATAGCATGCCACTTCTCCACTTGCGATCATGGGTTTACCCCAATCGCCAACTCACTTCACCCTTGAACCATGCGCTCATCCATGAGCCGGTTCATCTTGAATTTGGTTCAATAGCCAAATAAACCAAGCGACATGGCCTAGATCAAATTAAAACCCTAAGGTTCCAGATCTAACCGTTGATCTCTTGATGCTCCTGATCTCACTGATCAAGCATCCATTCTCTCGATCAAAGCTTACCGATCTCAAGCCCTAATCAATCAAACATGATCAGACCGGATCTCACTCATAATCAGAGATTAAATCCCTTTAAACTGAACCCAACTAATTCAGTCCACACGATCTGACTTAAGTAAGCCATATCATCAATTGTGCGACCCTGAGGGTTTCCTTTAATTGTCGGTAACGATAACTTACGTCATCACGATCAGTGAGGGGTATCTAGCAACACATCACTGTCTCCCGATATAAAGAAAAGAGTCTTCCAAGACTACACCCAAAACACAGCACAAGTGTGAATCCAACTCACGAAGCATACATATTTCCTTTGCCACTGGATGTTCTTATTGGACAAGCGTGTCAAGCTTGTAACTCCAATATGATGAGCATGATTAGATCAGATGAACATAGTCACCTGGGTATGGCCATACACTTTCTCAATCATCTCATCCAGGGGGCCCCTTTAGAACATCACACTCCTTAAACAAGGAGACGGCAATCCTATGTCTATCACTAGTGCCCTAACATGACTCAAGCTCACCATCCAAGATAGTCTATAATCATTATGTTTCAAATGATATCGAACTATCTCAAAACAATGACAATCATCATTTAGAAAACACAAGTGATCTCAAGTCAGAGGAAATGTGCCACTTGTCATATACAAGGATTATTCACATTGCGACAAACAATTGAATATCCTAGTAGGGTCTGTCCAGTACATCCAATGTACCCATGAGTTTACATCTTATTCCATGCTCGAAGCATCCTATAAGATCAGAACACATATTAGTCTCAATCATATCAAGGCTGTCTCATGTTCACCAAGATATATCGACTAAGGACTTATAGCATGTCAGCCTAGCTGAACAGCTTTGAGACATTATCCAAGAAGAACATATATTGCAGCAGACAATGTAGCAAACTGAATAATAACCATGCCTTTATAAACATAAGAGTTTATTACATGATACTGATACATTCCCAAGGCCTCAAACATTAGGCTAAGGGCATACCCCAACAATCTCCCACTTGCACTTAATCTAATGGTTGAGAAATCTCAAACCCATATTATTACAGTGCTTCTCATGCTTCTGCTGCGCCAGAGGCTTGGTAAGCGGGTCTGCCAGATTGTCATCTGTATGAACCTTGCAGACTTTGATCTCGCCACGATCTATGATCTCCCTGATCAAATGAAATCGTCTCTTTATGTGCTTGGACTTCTGGTGCGACCGTGGTTCCTTTGCTTGTGCGATTGCTCCAGTGTTATCACAGAAGATAACCAAAGGATCTGCACTCGAAGGAACAACACCAAGTTCTCTCACGAACTTACGAATCCACACTGCCTCCTTGGATGCTTCCGAGGCTGCAACATACTCGGCTTCTGTTGTGGAATCAGCAACAGTTGACTGTTTGAAACTTTTCCACACCACTGCTCCTCCATTCAAGCTAAAAACATAGCCTGATTGCGATCGGAAATCATCCTGGTCAGACTGGAACGAAGCGTCAGTATACCCTTCAATACTGAGTTCTTCCTGACCACCATATATCAAGAACATATCTTTGGTCCTCCGCAGATATTTTAAGATGTTCTTGACTGCAATCCAGTGCGCCAAGCCTGGATTACTTTGGAAACGACTGGTCACGCTTAACCCGTAAGCGACGTCTGGGCGAGTACACAACATCGCATACATAATGGATCCAATAGCCGAAGCATAAGGCGTATTGTCCATTTCATCTTTCTCAGTCTTTGTTTGTGGACACTGACTCTTCGAAAGACTCAGACCATGTCT
The DNA here is from genome assembly GCA_027563935.2 of Costus lasius. Lineage (NCBI taxonomy): Eukaryota > Viridiplantae > Streptophyta > Magnoliopsida > Zingiberales > Costaceae > Costus > Costus lasius. The sequence continues at coordinate 20,261,019 of CM050451.1, read as the reverse complement.
GACTGGAAGATATCCTCGTTTAGAATTCTCTAAATGAAATCTCTCCAGGACTTTTTCGATGTAAGTACTCTGGCACAGCCCGAGAAGCCTCTTAGATCTATCCCTGTAGATCTTCACACCTAATACATAGGCTGCTTCTCCTAGATCTTTCATCTGGAAACATTTCTTTAACCATGCTTTAACAGCATGCATTTCAGGAATGTCATTTCCAATGATCAAGATGTCATCGACGTAGAGGACTAGGAAAGTAATTACGCTCCCACTAAACCTCTTATACACACACGGGTCATCCTCGTTCTTGATGAAACCAAATTCAGTGACTGATTCATCAAAACGAATATTCCAGCTTCTTGATGCTTGCTTAAGTCCATAAATGGACTTCTTTAACTTGCATATTTTATGACGATCTGATGGATTAGTGAAACCCTCAGGTTGTGTCATATACACATCCTCATCCAGATTTCCATTAAGGAAAGCTGTTTTCACATCCATCTGCCAGATCTCATAATCGTAATATGCAGCTATCGCGAAAAGAATCCGAATAGACTTAAACATAGCTACAGGTGAGAAAGTTTCATCATAATCTATCCCGTAGATTTGTTTGAAACCTTTCGCAACTAGCCTGCCTTTATAGGTAACCACGTTACCATCCATGTCAATCTTCTTCTTGAAGATCCATTTGCAGCCTATAGGGATAACTCCCGGAGGCGGATCAACCAAATCCCAAACTTGGTTATCTGACATGGAGTCCATCTCGGCGCGCATAGCTTCAAGCCATCTTGCTGACTCCGGTCCACTGACCGCATCCGCATAAGTGAGGGGTTCATCATGATCAATGATGTAGACTCCGTCATAACGCTCAGGTTGTCGACGAATCCTTCCCGATCTTCGCGGTTCCCGTGATATCTGAGCCTCAGGCTGTTCAATAACCTGATCTACCGGCTCAGGCTCATCCAACTGTGCTTGACTACTTTGTCCTTCCTCTGGATTCTCATCCAGCTTTATTTCTCTCCCACTGGCCTCTTGCAGAAGAAACTCCTTCTCAAGAAATATGGCCGTCCGAGCAACAAATACCTTGTTCTCTTTGGGATCGTAGAAATAATAACCCTTAGTCTCCTTAGGGTAACCGACAAAGTTACATTTGTCAGATCTGCTCTCTAGTTTCCCAGAGGCGAGCTTTTTGACATAAGCCTCGCAGCCCCAGATCCTGATAAATGTCAAGCTCGGCTGTTTCCCATACCATAACTCATATGGAGTTTTTGAAACTGCCTTGGATGGCACTCGGTTTAGTACCTTTGCAGCTGTTTCCAGTGCAAAACCCCAAAAGGAGTAAGGAAGAGTAGCCTGACTCATCATAGAACGAACCATATCAAGTAACGTTCTATTTCTCCTTTCGGACACACCATTCCATTGCGGTGTTCCTGGCGGAGTGAGCTGTGAGATAATCCCACACTCCTTCAGATAGTCAGTAAACGTATGACTCAAGTATTCTCCACCTCGATCTGAGCGAAGTGCCTTGATATTACGGCCTAGCTGATTTTGTACTTCATTCTTGAACTCTTTGAACTTGTCAAAAGATTCACTTTTATGTCTCATTAAATAGACATACCCATATCTACTGAAATCATCAGTAAAGGTAATGAAGTACTGATAGCCACCTCTGGCATGTTTACTAAATGGCCCACACACATCACTGTGTATAAGGTCAAGTAAACCTGAAGCCCTTTGACCTTTGTGAGAAGAAGGTGACTTCGTCATTTTACCCATCAAACAAGCTTTGCATGTATCAATCTCCTTATAGGAGAATGATCCCAGCAGTCCATGATCATGCAACCGCTTAATGCGTTTCTCGTTAATATGGCCTAAACGACTATGCCATAGCAAGGTGCTGTCATCAGCATACTTGGCTTTCTTAATATCAACATTTTGTATGGAACGCTCCATGTCCAACATGAATAATCCATTGCTAATTGAACTAGTTGAATAAACAATATTATCATAAGATAAAAGACACTTTGAAATATTGCATTCAAAGGAAAAACCCTTCCTGACAAGAGCAGGAATGGAGATAATATTTTTAGTAATACTGGGAACAAAATAACAATTGTCTAGTTCCAATACAAGTCCAGATGGTAAAGAAATGAAATAGTCTCCTACAGCAACAGCAGCAACCCGTGCCCCGTTTCCAACTCGTAGGTCCACCTCATGCTGTCCCACCTGTCTTCTTCTCTTGAGTTCCTGTACATTTGAACAAATGTGAACTCCACATGCAGTGTCCAACACCCATGATATAGAAGAAGAAAACATGACCTCAGTCACGAATATACCTGAGCCAGAAGCGATGCTTCCCCTCTTATCTCCTTGGAGCGCTTTACAGTCCTTTTTCCAATGACCCAGCTGGCCACAGTGGAAACACATGTATTCCTTGGACCGCTTCACCTTTTGCTTCAGAGCCTTGCTGTAGCTCTTGACAGGGGTCTTGCCCTTCTTCCCCTTCTTCTTGTTCCTGGAAGGAACCATTAAGACAGAGGTCGAAGGCTTTCCCTTCAGAGTCTCCTCAGTAGTGAGGAGCATATTCAGCAGCTCTGCCGGAGTACAATCGATTTTGTTCATATTAAAATTAATAATGAACGCGTCGAATGAAGGCGGGAGAGACTGCAGAATAATATCCACAGCAAGCTCCTGGTTGATGGTATGCCCCAGTTTCTCTAGAGCCTCCTTGTGCCCAATCATCTTGAGCACGTGAGCTCATACTGGGCTCCCTTCAGCCAGTTTGCTCTGAAAGAAGAGCTTTGTCAAATTGTAGCGCTCAGTCCTTGCCTGTGCAGCATACAGCATCTTGAGGTTCGCTATCATGTCTATAGCAGACATATCCTCATGCTGACGCTGCAGCGGTGGCGTCATAGACGCTAACATCAGGCAAGCGACATCAATGCTATCATTGACGTGCTTTTCATAGGCTTCCCGAACCGCCCTTGCGGCGTTCGGAGCGGGCTGAGGCGGTATCGCCGTCTCGAGGACATACAGTTTCCTCTCTGCCTTAAGAACAATCTTAAGGTGTCCAAACCAGTCAGAGAAGTTCGGCCCAGCAAACTTCTCCCTTTCCAGTAGGGATCGCACATTGAAGTTCATGGTGTTCGTTGCTGCTGGTATCTACAACAATGCAAGAACAGCAAGGTCAGTATCAATGTTAAGAATCAATCAGGACTTAAGAAAGATTCTTTTTCTCACTATTTTATCTGACTGAAAAATCCATTAAACAGTCCGAAAGAGTAGAACTCTTCTAGTGAGATGGGATCCGGATTTCATACTTGGTTTCCGCGTCCCGCTCAGGCGAGATAAGATGCACAGAGAGTACAAGCACTAATCTCTGGTAGGCAGTCCCTGCCGATCGCCAACCCGTGCGATTCCCCTTCATCTGGGCAATCCAGCAGACTGTGCCAACTGAGTTGGTACAACACAGTCTCTGATTCCACAGATGGCTGCCTCCATGCGCTACCATATGCGCCACATATGTAGCCTACATGGTCAAGCTGACCCGACCTACTTCCTGGACCACCACGTGCTATGCTGAGCAACGAGAAGGGATAAATCCCTACCCTGTAACACGCAGGTGTAATCCCACACCGTCTGAAGATAGATGGACGTGCCCACTGAGTGGGTACAACACGGCTCCAACGATAATCAGAACAGTGAGGTTTCGCGTCAGAAGGCTTACGAGCTTGATATTTTAGCGTTGGATTTTAACGGCCTTTTATCTTCTTCACTATCATGCAATTCCTATGGTGATAGCAGAAGATAAAGTAATCATGCAATTCTAATATTTAAATAATAAAATAAAAGAAAGCATGAATCTTATGTGGTAAAAGCCCATAGCCCTAAGTAAGACCTTAATTTAACTTAAGTCTTGACTTGCTTTTGCTTCATGGGGCTTTTGCTGCTCATCTGGCCCAAACCAGGGCCCAAGCGCCATCTGCAGATCTGGTGCGCTCACCAGGGAAAATGCGCCAGGTCCTAGGGTCGAACCCTAGACCTCCCACCTGGTCAAGCCACTGCTGCATGCGCCTCTACCAAGTGTGCTCTGTGCTCTTGTCTAATTAAATTACAAATTTAACTATCTAGACAAGATTGACACGCAGGTCAATTTCACATTATAAATTAATTAAACTGTGATTCGCAGATCACATAAATAAAAATTAATTTACAACAATAATTTCCAGGCACGCAGGCCCCAGCACAGCACACAGTTAACTTGGGCAGCCCACATAAGAATAAATAAACATACAGATGCATCAATCATCATGTGATCCAATCATGAAAAATTAAATTTTAAAAACCCCTTGGGATGATTTTTAATTTTCCTTATTTGCCCTACTACCTTACAATGGTCCATTACTAGGGATCCACTCATCAGACCTGGTCAGATCCACTGCCCTTTCATGCACCAAGTCCTAACTGACTTGAGTCGACCAATAGGCCAACGATGCATGCGCCAAGGGCTGAACGACCACACTGAGGTCTGGCAAGCGGGTGTGACCCCGGGCCTAACTCATGTGCGTTCATAGGTTGTCTCAATCAGACATCGCTACACGCCTGTCTGCAGTCGACCTATAGCCACCTCAAGCTTGCGCCAAGGTGCTATCTGGTCGACCCATCAAGGCTGTCAGATAGTCTGATCAGACTGGTTGGATCTTGACTAGACTGAGATTTCAACCCTAATAACCCATCTAAGGGTTTACAGTAGGCGCTTTAGATCTAAGGTGATTCGCGCATGTGATATAGGTTTTAAGAAAACATACAAAAACATGCGCCAATAACAACATGCGCCATGGTGAAAATAACATCTATAGCATAAGTATTCGCATGTGACCTCTAGATCTTTTTTTCTTGCGCAAACATGGATCAAATGACATAACATGGCAATCATAAGCAAGCATGAAACATTGGCTCTGATACCAATTGAAAGAACCCCTTTCAAGAGGGGGGCGAAACCCAGCATGGCGCATATTAAAATTTTAAGCAGCGGAAAGGGTTTCAAAGGATTAGTTTCATGAGATATGATCAACCATATAAAATCCGATTGCACGGAAGAGATAGAATCATACCATAGCCATTTCTAGATGGCGCCTTGGAAGCAAAGATCGAACTGGATCTTCTCCAGAGGTGACGCACACAGTTGATGTCGCCTACTCCTCTTTGGCGCTCCTTGTGCTAGCAAGGCCCAAAGGTGTCCTTGTCGAATGGTAAAAGGGAAGAGATGTTTTGCTTGGCGATTTCTTTTTCTCTTTTCGTCAACCTCTTCACAACACCAAGTTCTCTCGTCAAGAGCAAGAGGCAAGGCGACGAACACAAGAGAGAAAGGGGGGGGGGGGCGTGAACGTGAGAGGTGGTCACGCAAGAGAAGTGCTATCTAAAAATAGCATGCCACTTCTCCACTTGCGATCATGGGTTTACCCCAATCGCCAACTCACTTCACCCTTGAACCATGCGCTCATCCATGAGCCGGTTCATCTTGAATTTGGTTCAATAGCCAAATAAACCAAGCGACATGGCCTAGATCAAATTAAAACCCTAAGGTTCCAGATCTAACCGTTGATCTCTTGATGCTCCTGATCTCACTGATCAAGCATCCATTCTCTCGATCAAAGCTTACCGATCTCAAGCCCTAATCAATCAAACATGATCAGACCGGATCTCACTCATAATCAGAGATTAAATCCCTTTAAACTGAACCCAACTAATTCAGTCCACACGATCTGACTTAAGTAAGCCATATCATCAATTGTGTGACCCTGAGGGTTTCCTTTAATTGTCGGTAACGATAACTTACGTCATCACGATCAGTGAGGGGTATCTAGCAACACATCACTGTCTCCCGATATAAAGAAAAGAGTCTTCCAAGACTACACCCAAAACACAGCACAAGTGTGAATCCAACTCACGAAGCATACATATTTCCTTTGCCACTGGATGTTCTTATTGGACAAGCGTGTCAAGCTTGTAACTCCAATATGATGAGCATGATTAGATCAGATGAACATAGTCACCTGGGTATGGCCATACACTTTCTCAATCATCTCATCCAGGGGGCCCCTTTAGAACATCACACTCCTTAAACAAGGAGACGGCAATCCTATGTCTATCACTAGTGCCCTAACATGACTCAAGCTCACCATCCAAGATAGTCTATAATCATTATGTTTCAAATGATATCGAACTATCTCAAAACAATGACAATCATCATTTAGAAAACACAAGTGATCTCAAGTCAGAGGAAATGTGCCACTTGTCATATACAAGGATTATTCACATTGCGACAAACAATTGAATATCCTAGTAGGGTCTGTCCAGTACATCCAATGTACCCATGAGTTTACATCTTATTCCATGCTCGAAGCATCCTATAAGATCAGAACACATATTAGTCTCAATCATATCAAGGCTGTCTCATGTTCACCAAGATATATCGACTAAGGACTTATAGCATGTCAGCCTAGCTGAACAGCTTTGAGACATTATCCAAGAAGAACATATATTGCAGCAGACAATGTAGCAAACTGAATAATAACCATGCCTTTATAAACATAAGAGTTTATTACATGATACTGATACATTCCCAAGGCCTCAAACATTAGGCTAAGGGCATACCCCAACAGTGACATGCTCAATGACAACCGTTATTACCCCCCAACTACGGCGAGGTGTTAGGTTGTATCAAAGCATATCCCTAACCATATAGAATAGCCAATGACCTCAAGTCAAGGGATCAATGCATCTCCTATCACTTGTGAGGATAACTTATGACACCAAGTCATTGCCTCACAGCAGGTCGATCCAGTATATCCACCACTGATATACCCATATGTCTGCGTTAGCACTTCGTGCCTAACCAGCCCATATACCAGTCTCACAAGTACCAGAGTTGTCCCATATCCACTCAGGCACATCGACTGGGGATTATCATTTGAGCATAGATCCAATCTGTCTCCAGTGACATTACCATGTAAGTACACAGTCGCAGATGTAGACAAACATTGATAATGACAATGCTAGAATAATATATAAAATATCAATGTCAAGTAGTACAATAGTGGACCAAAACTAGGTCCTAGGGCATATACACTAACACTTAGCGCTTAAAAATTTTATTCAGAATGTATGGGCATATACTAATCCACTAGAAATCTAACAAAATAAAAAAAAGAAAAGAAAACGAAACCAAAGAATCTTTTTATTTTGTTAGATTTCCCATCCCAAAAAGTCATTGCTTGATCCATTAACAGCGCGGAGTTCTATTCTATGATCTACGATAACTTCTTCAGATATGGAAAAGGAGTAGATTAATAGAGTAGCCCCTCCCAATTTTTTATGCTTAAACATGACATCAGATGAGTAAAAAAAGCATCAAAATTTTCTAGGGCCTAAAAGAAAGGCGAAATGCACGATCCACGTATCACGGAACGGAAGAAAGATCCAATGAATCCACTCGTTATAAGATTTCTGGTCAAATCAGGGTTTTGGGCATAAAGATTCCACTAACCCATAAAAAGGGGTGCCAACCCTTGAGGATGGGGTAATACGTCTAAAAAATTATTCCATCTGACGTACTATCCCGGAATAGTGACATGAACTAAATGTCCTTTCCAGCTAAAGAACTTACTCCGAAAAGTCCTGACAAATGATGATTTAGGCGAGATTCGGCAATTTTGAACCATGAAATACTTGGTTTCCATTTTGATTGTAGGTGTAACCAACCTGCTATTAAGGATATAGCAGAAAGAAATAATAGAAAAGAGCTCCAGTGTAAAGATCTTCATTAGTGCATAATCCGATTGTATACCACCACTGATAAACACCAGAATAAGCGACATTCACTGGACCGGTAGCACCTCCTCGAGTAAAGGCTTCTACAGCTAGTTGACCAAAATGAGGATCTCAAATTGCATGAGCAATAAGTCTTACATGTAAAGGGTCTTGTATCCATGACTCAAAATTTCCTTGCCAAGCTACATGAAATAGATTTTCGGATGTCCACAGAAAGATTATTGCTAACTGCCCAAAATGAGAAGCAAAAATGTTCTGATAAAGACGTTCCTTAGTAATATCATCATGACTCTCGAAGTCATGTGCGGTAGCAATACCAAACCAAATACGACGAGTAGTGGGGTCCTGAGCTAAGCCTCGGCTAAACCTCGAAAATCTTAATGCCATAATACCTTTCAAATCCTCCTAGCCATTATCCTATTGCAATAATTCTTGCTAAGAAGAATGCCCATGTTGTGGCAATTCCACCTAGAAGGTAATGGGTTACTCCTACAGCACGTTCTTGTACAATGCTCAAGGCTCTAGACTGAGTAGCAGGAGCAACTTTTAATTTGTTATGAGCCCAAACGATGGATTCAATGATTTCTTGCCAATAACTTGTAAGAATTATGGCCCTAATTTAATGGCTATATTTCTTTAACGGTACTTGCCTTTTTTGTTCAAATTCTATCTTTAATAGTGGAATCAAAATCAAATCGCATCACTATTTAATTAATGGAAACTTGATGGATGTTTCATATAAGGAAACACGGATATAGTAATTTGGTACTCTCTCTATATCAATATATACATGAAAGGAGTCTATTCCATCAAGACGTGTATTAGAACAGAGATCAAGCGAGAGAAACCAAATTAGACTTGGTAATTCTTCTATTCTCATCGATCATGATGTCTTCCGCATCAAGTACATATTTATATTATTATTTTATAGTGACGATTATTATTCGAAGATTCAAAAATTTTATGAATCACAATTTTATGATAGTTGTTTTATGTTTTACATGATATGAATATTAAGATCTTACATGTGGTATCAAAGCCAAGTTGTAGAATAAATAATCTATCCACATAATAGTTATCATGATAATTAAAAATTCTACGTATGTGTTTTAGATTTTAATTCACGTAAATCAGATTTACCTGTTTTATGTTTTCGGCACAATAAAAAACAAAGAAATCAAAGAAATCTTTTGATGATTTAATGTTTGGTGGCATTCAAGTAAATAAAGTGAATTTTTTGTGCCGAAAGTGGAAACGTATGAATTGCTTCATGTTTTGTTTTAATGATTTGTGGCAATTCTATAAATAAAACGAAAGAGATGCTTTTTGTGTTTATACAAGTAAAAGGAAACGTATCTCTTACGAATTGGAATTTTGTTTTGATTAATATTATGTGGCAATTTGATAAATAAAAGAAAGAGATATTAAAACTTTTTGTTTACTTATCTCTTCACTGCGGCATGAAATTACTCGTGAACAATATAAATTATTGTTTTATTATAACTTATGTGTGTAAAATTACGCATCTGATATAAAGAAATTATTCTATGCGCTCGGCTTTCACAACTTATACTCAATTAGTGTTTATTTACGTATATAGATCTATGTCATAGATCTATTTTGTTCATCAGTGAATAAAAATTAGGGTTAATAATTTTTATCATCAAGGTGATCAAATTATTAAATTAAATTCTTTTAATAATAAATATTAATCACCAAAGTGATTATTTATTATTAAATATTAATATGTACCTCTTTTAATAATAAATGTTAATCACCAAAGTGGTCATTTATTATTAAAAATAATAATGTTTTGATTTATTTATATAATAATAAATCATTATTGCATAATTATGTTTATTAGTATGTATTTTGATTTTACCCAGGTAAATCAATATTATGTGACTAATAAACATAATGAAAGGAAATTTATTGTTAAGTATAGTTATGTATCCAAAGATGCTAATTATATTTAATAATATTTATGTAATTATTTAAAAATTTTCAAAGCATTAAATTTATGATAATATATTGTTGTATTTACTCAAAGGAAACATACACTATATTTTATGTTGTTTTAAATATTTGAATCTATACTTGATTGAGCATTTATGTTTGTGCAGCTCTTTCTCTTCATTCACATGCTTCTTCTGTTACTGTGTTTAATGGTTTGAACTTTTCTGAATGGTGCGAGAAAGTCAATTTCCACTTAGGTGTTTTAGATCTTGACTTAGCACTATTAGAAGAAAAGCCTACTACCATTACTGATAGGATCAGTGAGGAAGAAAAGTCAAACTATAAAGCATGAGAAAGATCAAATATATTATGTCTTAGTTTCATGCGAATGACAATTGCTAAGAACATTAAGACTACAATTCCACAAATTGAAACTGCTAAAGAGTATCTTAAACTTGTGGAAGAACGCTTTTGTTCTGCAGATAAATCTCTTGCAAGAACATTAATGGTTGAACTCACGACCATGAAGTATGATGGGTCGCGTAGTATGCAGCAACATGTCCTAGAGATGACAAATATTATAGCAAAATTAAAGACCCTAGGTATGAAAGTTGATGACTCCTTTTTAGTGCAATTTATTATGAACTCATTACCTTCTGAGTATGGCCTTTTCAAATTAACTATAACACTATCAAATACAAGTGAAATGTTAATGAATTGGCCAGTACGCTTACTCAAGAAAAAACAAGACTTAAAAAGCAAGGAGTTCATTCAATTAACCTTGTGGGTCAAGGAGCAAGTAAGCCAAAGGCCAAGAAATTTAAGAAGAAAGCACCTGCTAAAGTATCACAGGTTGCTAATGCAAATAAGAAGGAACAAAAGACAGATAAGTGTCACTTCTATAAAAAGGAGGGACATTATCAGAAAGATTGTCTGAAACGTAAGGCTTGGTTCGAAAAGAAAGGTACTTCTAACCTTTTTGTATGTTCTGAACTAAACTTAACTGAAGTTCCTTCTAATTCTTGGTGGCTTGATTCCGGTGCTACAACTCATGTTTCCAATATGATGCAAGGATTCCTTGCAATCCAAACCATAAACCCAACTGAGAACTTCTTGTTTATGGGAAATCGAAAGAAGGTCTCAATTGAAGGCATGGGGACTTATAGATTAGTGTTAGATTCTGGCTATCAGTTGGATCTAATGCAAACTCTCTATGTACCTTCAATTTCTAGAAACTTAATTTCAGTTTCAAAACTTGATGAATGTGGGTTTGATTTTAAGTTTGGACATGGTTGTTTCAATTTATTTAAACATGATTCCTGTATTGGCACTGGAATTCTTATTGATGGTTTATATAAATTAAAACTGGATGTTAATTTTTCTGAATATCTATTTTGTGTTAATCATTCTATTAGATGTAAGAGTAGCATGATGAAAGAAAATTCCGCTTTTTGTGGCATAAGCGTTTGGGTCATGTATCCAAAGAAAGATTAGAAAGATTAGTAAAAGATAAAATTATTCCAAATTTAGATTTTACTGATCTTGATACATGTGTGGATTGCATTAAGGGAAAACAAATCAAACATAATAAGAAAAAGGCCACAAGAAGCACTCAGCTCCTTGAAATTATACATACTGATATATGTGGACCTTTTGATACTTCATCCTTTAGTAGAGAGAAATACTTTATCACCTTTATAGATGATTTTTCATGGTATAGATATGTCTATTTGCTTAATGAAAAATCTCAAGCTGTAGATGCCCTTGAGGTATTTATAAATAATGAGGTTGAAAGGCAACTAGATAAGAAAGTGAAAATCATTAGGTCTGATAGAGGTGGTGAGTACTATGGTAAACATGATGAGTCAAGACAATGTCTTGGTCCATTTGCTAAACTTCTTAAAAAGTATAACATATGTGCTCAATACACTATGCCAGGAACACCTCAACAAAATGGTGTTGCAGAAAGGCGTAATAGAACATTAATGGACATAGTCAAGAGTATGATGAGTAATTCCTCATTACCTAAAACCTTGTGGATGCATGCACTTAAAACTGCTGTGTATTTGCTAAATTGGATTCCTAGTAAGGCGGTTCCTAAAACTCCTTTTGAGTTGTGGATCGGTAGAAAACCTAGTATGAGGCACCTTCATGTTTGGGGATGCCTAGCAGAAGCACGAGTTTGTAATTCACATGAAAGAAAATTAGATTCTTGAACTATTAGTGGTTACTTTATTTGTTACCCAGAGAAATCTAAAGGGTATATGTTTTATTGTCCAAACCATAGTCCAAGAATTGTTGAAACAGCTAATGCTAAATTTATTGAAAATGGAGAAGTTAGTGGGAGTGCTGAAAGATGAATTATGGATATTAATGAAATTAGGGTTGATGTTCCATTGCCCATAAATGTTCCAATATCCATATCCACATCGAATGTTGCCCCAAAATTGGAGGATCAAAATGATGTTGAGCAACATTTGAATGAAGCAGCACCTCATGAAGTAACTAACTTACATCCAACTGACATCAATGAACCACATGGGATAGTCTTAAATAAACTTGTAAGAATAAGAAGGTCGGCTATTCCTAATGACTATGTGGTTTATTTGCATGAGTTAGAATTTGATTGTGGCATTTATAAAGATCCTATTTCATTTTCACAAGCCATAGAAAGTAAAGAGTCTGATAAATGGATTAATGCCATGAAAAATGAGTTAAACTCAATGGCATAAAATAATGTCTGGGATCTCATTGCTTTGCCAGAAGGTTGTAAATGAGTTGGATGTAAATGGGTCTTTAAGACCAAACATGACTCGAATGGCAATATAAAACGATATAAAGCCAGACTTGTTGCTAAAGGTTATACTCAAAAGAATGGCATAGATTATGTAGAGACATTTTCCCCTATCTCAAAGAAAGACTCATTAAGAATAATTATGGCACTTGTAGCTCAATTTGATTTAGAGTTACACAAAATGGATGTGAAAACAACTTTTTTAAATGGGGATCTTGAAGAAGAAGTTTACATGGATCAACCTAAAGGTTTTACCATAGAAGGAAAATGTCACATGGTGTGTAAACTTAAGAAATCAATATATGGACTAAAACAAGCTTCACGACAATGGTATATGAAGTTTAATGATACCATAACATCTTTCGATTTTCAAGAAAACACTGTTAATCGGTGTATATATCGAAAGATCAGTGGGAGTAAGTTTGTATTTTTAGTTCTGTATGTTGATGACATTTTGCTTGCTGCTAATGATTTAAGATTATTGTATAAAACTAAAGATTTTCTCTCTAAGAATTTTAAAATGAAAGATATGGGTGAGGCATCCTATGTGATTAGAATTTCAATATTCCGGAATAGATCACAAGGATTGGTAGGATTGTCTCAGAAAGACTATATCAAGAAAATTCTTGAGAGATTTCATATGGATAAATGTTCTCCAAGAATTATTTCAATTCAGAAGAGAGACAAATTTAGTTTTATGCAATTCCTAAATAATGATGTAGAATGAAAGGAAATGAAATCTATTCCATATTCTTCAGTTGTTGGCAGTTTAATGTATTTGCAAACATGCACAAGACCCGACATTAGCTTTCCAGTTGGAATGCTTAGGAGATATCAAAGTAATCCTGGTATTGACCATTGGAAAACTGCAAAGAAAGTGATGAGATATCTTCAAGGAACGAAAGACTATATGCTCATTTACAGAAGATCTAATCCATTAGAAGTGATTGGGTATTCGGATTCAGACTTTGCTGGATGTATTGACAGTAGAAAGTAAACGTTTTGTTATTTGTTCCTACTTGCAGAAGGAGCAATTTCATAGAAAAGTGCCAAACAATATGTTATTGCTTCATTCACTATGGAGGCAGAGTTTGTAGCTTGCTTTGAGGCTACAATTCATACATTATGGCTGCGAAACTTTATTTCAGAGCTAGAGATCGTTGATACTATTTCTAAGCCACTGAAAATTTATTGTGATAATTCTATAACAGTTTTCTTCTCCAAGAATGATAAATACTCTATAGGTGCAAAACATATAGAGTTGAAATATTTTGCTATGAAAGAAGAAGTTCAGAAATAAAGAGTGTGTATTGAACACATTAAGATAGAACTCATGATTGGAGATCCTTTAACTAAAGAATTACAACCAAAGACATTTAAAGAACATGTTCAAAGAATGGGTCTTGGTTGTAATGATAATTGATTGTAATGATGCTTTAACACTCTTGAGCTCAATAATATATTTCTGATTTTTATTGTTAATTTTCTTGTTCATTATGTTTGTGTACACCTAATTGACATTGAACAAGAAAATAAAATGTTTATGAGACACTAATGTGGACCATTATGAATTTTATATCCCTTATGATACCTAACTTATTGAATTACTAATGTAGTGGTATATGGAAGGAAGTATACGATGCTATAGTGTACAACCGCTATAACCTGCATTATGTGAATTTAGTAAGCTGAGGTAAATTATGTTGATGATGAAGATTTGATTTTGATTATGCGCACTTAATGTTTTCACTATTAAAATTAAGTGTTGGAATATTGGGCTAAGTGGGAGAATGTAAGAATTATGGCCCTAATTCAATGGCTATATTTCTTTAACGGTACCTGCCTTTTTGGTTCAAATTATATCTTTAATAGTGGAATCAAAATCAAATCGCATCACTATTCAATTAATGGAAACTTGATGGACGTTTCATATAAGGAAACACAGATATAGTAATTTGGTCCTCTCTCTATCTCAATATATACATGAAAGGGGTCTCTTCCATCGAGACGTGTATTGGAATGGAGATCAAGCGAGACAAATCAAATTCTTGAGACTTGCTAATTCTTCTATTCTCACTGATCATGATATCTTCCGCATCAGGTACATATTTATAGTATTGTTTTATTGTGACAATTATTTATTCGAAGATTCAAAAGTTTTATGAATCACAATTTTATGATAGTTGTTTTATGTTTTACATGATGTGAATATTAAGATCTTACATAACCACGACTACTGAATAGAAACATTAAACTAAAAGCCCAAACAAAATGAGCACCTAAGAAAAAAAGACCATATGCGGATAATGAAGAACCATAAGAATGAATTACCTGATATGCCTATGCCCATAAGAAATCTTGGAGCCACCCATTAATAGTAATGGAACTCTGCGCAAAGTTTCCTCCTGTAATATGAGTTACTGCTCCTTGATTACTTATAGTACCCCAAACATCCGACCGCATTTTCCAACTGAAATGGAAAATCACAACCGAAATTGAATTGTACATCCAGAATAGACCAAAGAAGACATGATCCCAGGCAGATACTTGGCATGTCCCCCCTCTTCCAGGTCCATCACAAGGGAAACGAAAACCAAGATTTGCTTTATCAGGTATCAAACGGGAACTGCGAGCAAATAGAACACCTTTCAGTAGTATCAATATAGTTATGTGGATCGTAATGCATGAATATGATGGACTAAAAAGTCTGCGGTTCCTAATGGAATAGGTAACAAAGCTATTTTGCCGCCTACTGCTACTAACTCACCACCTCCCCAAGTTAAGCTGGTACTTGCTGTTGCACTAGGAGCTGTTATGCTAGGTGCTAAAGCATGGATGTTTTGTACCCATTGAGCAAAGATGGGTTGTAATTGTATAGCGGTATCTGAAAACATATCTTGTGGGCGCCCTAAAGCATTCATGGTATCATTATGAATATACAAGCCAAAACTGTGAAAACCTAGAAATATAGGAGCCCTGTTAATATGTGATATGATTGCATCGTGGTGTCTAAGGACACAATCTAATAGATCGTTGTATCGAGTAGTTGGATCGTAGTCTCTTACCATAAAAATTGCTGGATGTGCAGCAGCACCAACTATGAGAAACCCACCGATCCACATGTGATGGGTGAACAACGAAAGTTGTGTACCATAATCAATAGCTAGGTATGAATAGGGAGGCATGAAATACATATGGTGAGCTACAACAATGGTTAAAGAGCCTAACATAGCCAGGTTAAGAGATAATTGAGCATGCCACGACATTGTTAGGATTTCATAGAGTCCCTTATGGCCCTGACCTGTAAATGGACCTTTATGCGCCTCTAAAATGTCTTTGAGGCCATGACCGATGCCCCAGTTGGTTCTATACATATGACCAGCGATCAGGAAAAGAATTGCAATAGCTAAATGATGGTGCACAATATCGGTCAACCATAGACCACCTGTTATTGGGTCTAATCCTCCACGAAAAGTCAGAAATTCCGCGTGTTTTGACCAATTCAAGGTGAAAAGGGGGGTTGCTCCCTTGGCAAAACTAGGATAAAGTTGAGCCAAAAGGTCCCGATTCAAGATAAATTGATGAGGAACTGATATCTCTTTAGGATCAACTCCAGCGTCAAGAAATTGGTTAATCGGTAAAGATACATGGATTTGGTGTCCCGCCCAAGAAAGAGACCCAAGTCCTAGTAACCCCACTAAGTGGTGATTTAACATAGATTCTACATCTTGGAACCAAGCCAATTTTGGGGCGGCTTTGTGATAATGGAACCAACCGGCAAAAAGCATTAACGATGCAAAGACCAATGCGCCATTGGCGGTACAATAAAGTTGTAATTCACTAGCTATTCCAGATGCTTGCCAAATTTGAAAAAAATTTGAGGTTATTTGTATTCCTCGGAAACCCCCACCCACATCACCATTCAATATTTCTTGACCTACTATTGGCCAAACTACCTGGGCACTGGGCCCAATGTGAGTAGGATCACTTAGCCATGCTTCATAATTTGAAAAACTAGCGCCATGGAAGTACATGACACTCAGCCAAAGAAAGATATTGGAGAGTTGACCGAAATGAGCACTAAATACTTTTAGAGAGATCTCCTCCAAATCACTGGTGTGACTATCGAAATCGTGAGCATCAGCATGTAGGTTCCAGATCCAAGTGGTAGTATCAGGGCCCTTAGCTATTGTTCTTGAGAAATGGCCTGGTCTGGCCCATTCCTCGAAAGACATCTTTATAGGATCCCTATCTACAATGATTTTCACTTATGGTTCCGGCCAACGAATATTCATTAAGTCCTCCTCTTTCCAGACAACACATACAAAGAGACCCGCCAACAGTAAAGTTTTTAATGAACCTCTGAAAGATAGCTATTTTATTTATGATTAGTCCCTTTCTTTCCTATCTCTCATCCATCCATTTTCTTTAGTTATTCACTAGAGCAAGTCAATCCGAGGCAAGTGTCCGGATCTATTATGACATAACGATTAGGCGCCCAATGGACCCCTTTTCCTTGGAAAGTCTTTTCCAAGTGTGACAAAAAAAACTATTTTTGGGGACAACCTAAACCTAGTCTACTTATATCTGAATGTATAAGTACCCATATGAATCTACTTCCATGGAATATCTTATTACTTTACTATAAATCACAAGATCATTCATTAGAATTAATAAGATCCATTTCTTTATCTATATTGATCGGACCAAGCCTCCGCAATTTCAGAATCACCCTGTAGAATGGCCTGCTCTCCCCGGTCGGAATAGGTGGTTCCTTCCCTTAGAACTGTACTTGAGAGTTTCCTACCTCATAAGGCTCAACAATCGATTCTTTTTTCTTGTGTCCCATCTTAATCTACCCTATCCTAACAGAATTAGATTTGTCATAAAAGTATCCCATTTTTCCCATTTTTGTTAAGTTAGCCCGAAGAAGTTAATTACATAAGTGTAAAACTCTCATTTTTTTTTTTATCAATAACAAGTTTTCTCTGTCCTCCCACCTTCATAAGAATGAAGCATAGATCGCTCCTATATCCTATATATAGTGTTATAATATAATGTTAGAGTTCTCTTAAAGGTAACTTTCTCGGTTTCATATATGAAATTTATAGAGATATAGGGTGTGTTTAGTATAGCTAGAGTTTTAGCTTCTGCTGGTTGAGAAAGTACTGATTGAAAAATAGTTGGCTGGAAAAGCTGAGTGGTGTGCTAAATTAGTGCAGAAATTGATAGTCAAACAAGTCAGCTTCTCAAAAATAGCTTTTGTAGCCAGCAAAAGCAGCCTAGAAACTGTGCCAAACGCACCCATAGAATCTTTGAAAAAGACTTTTAAAGAAAAAAGAACTTACCATCTTTGGGATCTGATGCTACACCGTTGCTCAATACTTTAGTGGATCGACTCTATTACATAAGTTGATTCCTAACTTTTATCCCGTATCACGATATAAGTAAGTAGTTCTTAACTCTATCGACCCAATAGCTTGCTAATTGATCTTTACGGTGCTTTCTCTATCTTTTCAATCCTTTATCCATAGAGTATAGTATATAGGCTGTATCCATTTCTTCCTATTTTGGTTCTCGTGAAGTCTCTTTATTGCTACAGCTAATAAAAACCATTGCTTTAGACGATGCATATGTAGAAAGCCTATTTTTTGTAATATTTACTAGTCATTGGCCATCTCTAATCCAGTGCTATGCTACCCAGGTGTCGTGTTGTACATAATATGTAGTGTCATTTATTATGTTGCAGTTTCCCTTCATCTCCCTCACACATTCTTCACTCGTTAGTAGTGTTTTTGAGATTTGATCTCCATGGGATTGGATTTTGTTAGGACAGTCACAAATGGATGCATGATGTAATTATCTCAATGCAACTTTGTTTTAATAAATTGTAATTTTGTTTTTTTTTTCTCAAACTAGTATTTTTACTTGTATTCTTTTTTTTTCTTCTAATTAAATGCTTATAGTTTCACTAATGAATGATTACATGATCTAGGATGGCTCACTTTATAATTGCTTGTTTATCTTACATGCTATTGTTTGTACTTGAATACCTTGTTACTTGTGTTTGAGCCTCTTACCCTGGGAAAAATGAACCTAGAACATCCTCTTACTTTCATCTTATAGTAGAGAGGGAGAGAAGAGAGAACTTTAGAAACTACATTATGTCAATTCATATTACATATTTGTTTGATACAATCGTCTATTTATAATAGATGTAGAAGGGAATACTATGTAAGGTAGTATTTTAATGACAAAATCATATCTATATAATTGATTTGTTAATTTAATTATAATCTTATTGTTTCATTATTGATTGTGATCCTAATATGCTCAATCCCTTTAGCAATTGGATTGTTTTGTTAGACTCTCAAAAGGCTATGGGGTTACAAGCCCCTCATAACCCTGACTTCTAGCCAATCCAGTTCTTAGGATGTCATGTTACAGTTAAAATTTTTAGCTTTTGATAAATTAAAAAATGCTAGTTAAAAAGTAGCTAGGTTGAAAAGTTAGAAAATGTTTAGGTAAATATGTGCTAGCAAGGTAGATGGGAGTGTGAGTTAGTCAGGTTTGGCATAGCAGTTCTTAGCCAGCTTTCTACCAATAGTATTGCTCCTGGATTTGGAATTCAAAAACTACTTGTTAAACCGCTCAATTATTTACAAAAATAACTAAATCAGCTATGGAAATGAGCTCGAACCTCATTCGAAAAATGTAATTTTGTGAGCTTTATTTTCTCTAGATTAACCAATCTTATGGTTGATTGGTTAGCCAAATATGCTAGAAACAATAAATCTTGTAATATGTGGACTCTGGTATTCCTCCTATCCACAGGATTTCAAGTGTACTTTGAACTATGAGCTTTAATTTATCTAATAAAATTCGCTTTGGAAAAAAAAATCTATAATTATTTTTAATAATACATATATGCAAAAAAATAAATCTACGCAATTAAACTATAAAATACTTATATTCTATAATGATAAAAGTAATTAAGTCAAAGTACATTAAGATACTTGTAATAATCTAAATTATAATAAATTTCAATTAATTAAAGCAATTTATACAAACAAATTAAGATAATGCAAATTCTAAAATTTTATCTTACAAAAATATATATTATATGATCGCGTTTCTTGAAGGGATTATTTAATTTGTGGTTCTTTAATGCGCAAATTATTTAATTTTGAAATTATTCAAAATAAAATTACTTTCAATAATTATCCTAGATCCTTCAAAATAATTTCATAGAGCTCATAAAAAATAATTTAATTATATGAAATTCAAAATAATTTAAATTCATAAAATTCAAAATAATTTAATTACGAAATAATTTCATAAAAGTTGAATTATACTAGAATATAAAACAATTTATAAATATTAAAAATATTTAAATTTAAAATAATTATGTTAAATAATTAAAATCATGAAAATTCTCAATTAATTATTCACATATTCAAAATTTAAAATTTCCCAATAATCGAACCCATCTCAAAGTAATTAAATTCACAAAATTGAACTATAAAATTTTGAAATATTAAGATTGAGAACATTCTGTAGTATATAAATTAAAGTTACGATAAATTGAAATTTTAATTTAAGAAGATTACAAAAACATAAAATATATTTCAAAAAAAAATTCAAAATTTCAAGAAGACCAAAAGATTTTAAATAATCGTTAGACTAATAAAATACTATAGTATATAAATTAAAGTTATGACAAATTGAAATGTTAAATTAAGAAAATTACAAAAAGATAAATACAAAAGACATCAAATTACACGTCCAATTTTAGCTACATTATTTACGCTACCCCTTCGATGGTCAATGCTTCCTCTTTGAAAATTAAAATTGAAACGCTACATTATTTGTCACTAACTTGCCCTATATTTCTTCGCCTTGTCATTGACCCGCCTCATTCCCTAATCCTTAGTGAAGTATCAAAGTATCAAAATTGAATCGAAGGAAGTACGTCCGTGACAACTGCCTATAGTAAAGTATTAAAGATTGCAAAAATCAACCCGACTAATCGCACAATACAAAAGGAAAAATTATTTTTCATTTTGAAAGCAGCTGCTATTCGAAAGGAGCAACTGAAACGAACCTTTTGAAGTGGAGCTCAACATTTAAACGACGAGCAATCTGCGAGTTAATGCCATCCCAATAACATATAGTAGTTTCAATTACAATCATCCCGGTCTCTGATGCGTGACGAGGCGCAGCACACTGCAACTTAACCATGCATCTGATGTATAATCAAGCACTGAGGAAATTTCTGAGCGTTGTTAAAGAATTCCGAAATGCAGCATGAAGTCTCTCTGCGTTGAGATAAATACCAAGGCGAGCATCAGTTTGGCTGGATAGCGGTTCATCTGCAAGCACATGATGGCGGTGTGCATGATTGGGCAGTAGTTGGAGATTGACATTGACCAAAGATTGAGGATTGAGATTTCAGCCTATCACCATTCATTCTCTCAACCATCCAAAGTAGGAAGTAAGTTTTGTGAGGAAATCTGAGATTCCCCTTGTAAATCACTCTCAAGGACAAAACATTGCACCATGGACATGAGATGAACAAAGATGGCCGGGTTGGATGTTTAACTACAGCCGACTCTCAAGTCCCAGGACACAGTTCTTACACAGCGTCTGGCCACACCACAAGACATAAGGCGCATTCTCAACAATATTA
Organism: Costus lasius; assembly: GCA_027563935.2. Lineage (NCBI taxonomy): Eukaryota > Viridiplantae > Streptophyta > Magnoliopsida > Zingiberales > Costaceae > Costus > Costus lasius. Next base: position 20,239,756 of record CM050451.1, on the reverse strand, counting down.
AAGGACTCACACAGCAAATTGAGTACTCCAAGCCGAAAAATTTTTGGCAGTTGGGTGCCCCTATCTGTCAAACGTGAATCGCAAAACAGTAATGTGAATTGTAAAGTATAGTCAATTTCATGAACTTTGATTAACATACACGAAAATATAATCACTATTTAATCATGGTTTAAAAGTCAACCTATATAAAACTAGTCAACATACACGAATTGGCGGGATTACACGAAACTGGTGAGATTTCAAGAAAAATAGGTGGGATTCCACGAAATGAGTTTAGTTTTTGTAATAGTTTTTCGTGAAATAAGTTCAGTTTCGTAAAATAATAACAGTTTTTTGTAAAATGAGTTCAGTTTTCATAAAATGGTAACAGTTTTTCGTGAAATAATATCAGTTTTTCGTGAAATGATATTAGTTTTCGTGTAAGTCAACGTAGTTTTTGTGAATGTTGACTTTAATTAGGATTAGATCTGGGTTTAAACATCGTGAACGTTGACTAGGGATCGTAAATTGACTTAACTTTGAGATTTGATAAATATACTTCGTGTCTTAGCGATGGGGGCACTCAACTGCCAAAATTTTTTCCTCCAAGCCAACCTCTTTGCTAGCACACGAAGAAACCTCATCATCAGAACAATCAGGATTTGATGAACTTGCTTTTGTACTGCTGGTATTTCCAGTTTTAGTTTTCGAAGCTATTTTCCACATTATGCGGTCAAGAATGGCTTCAGAAACTGGTGAAGATTCCTGCTGCAAAGATAAAGGGCCTGTTTGGGGTGGCTGGAGCTTCTGTTTGGTGGCTGGTTTGAGTAGAGCTGGTCTGAGTAGAGCTGGTCTGAAAAGCTGAGGCTGTTTGGGTGCATTAGCTGGTCTGATAAGCAACTGTGAGCTGCTGTGCTGTGTTGTTCAGTTCTATTAAGAATTTTTTTTTTAAGTTATTTGTAAAATTTGAAATTACTTTACACAACAATAAATAATTTTTAGACTATTATATAACTAAATATAATTTAAAGTGGACAAATTAAAAAAAAAATTGCAAGAGTTTTCCCTATATTTTAAGTGCGAAACCCTGCATACATAATATATAAAATAATATCCAACCATGACAAGAAAAAATTATCCAAAATTCATCACAAATACTTGTAATCACACATAACAAACCATCTAAATATCACAACATAGTAGAATTCAAGTCCACATAACAAACCATCCAAATATCATAACATCCAACGAGTACAAAGTAACCACATTCATATAATAGCAATACAATAAAATATTTGCTACACATGTGAATTCATTAAACTTAATGCAATCTGATTTCGAAGGTGATCTATCTCCGTAGACACATGTTGATCTTCAGCATCCTCTTCATCTACCTCATAATCATCTGTTGGGATAAGATCTGGATTAACATCAAATTCTTGAAAAATGTCATCAGTGTTTGTTCTTTCCCTAATAAAATTATGGATGGCCATTGTTGCAATTACAATTTTGACTTGTGTCTCAAATGCATATGAAGACATGTCACGTAATATGTTCCACCTCTTCTTCCATACTCCAAAACATCGTTCAATACAACTTCTAAGAGATGAATGAGATTTATTAAATACTTCTTTAAGTCCTTGTGGTGGATGTCCTTGTTGGTATTCTTGAAGATGATATCTCACCCCTCTATAAGGTCCAAGAAACCCACTCGTTTGTGAGTATCCAGCATCAACTAAGTAATACTTTCCTACAAATATTACGAAAAAGTTCAATTAGTACTTATTTGTGATGAAGGGTTGTAAATTTGAAAGTTTATACTAGAACGTGTATAAATGAAAATAAATTTATACCTACTGGGGGTTTTGGAAAATTTAAATTCATCGCTTTTGAAAGAACTTGGGCATCATGTGCAGAACCTTCATATTCAGCGAGTACGTATGTGAATCTCATATCAAATGTGCATACAGCTAAGATATTTTGAGTTGGACGACCTTTTCTTCTGATAAATCAAACTTGATCACTAAGAGGTACGACTGTATCTATATGTGTTCCATCTATAGCTCCAATGCAATTCTATGAAAATATAACAAAATTTTAGAATAGAATACATACTATAAGCTATCATATTATTTTAATCAAAAGACTTACCTTGAAATGAGGGTAATAACGAGTATCATGTAATATTTGTGGTGAAATATCTCGAAACTCTCTATCTGTGGATTGTATCAAGACCTTGGCATACTTGCATACTGATTTCAACACCTCATGAAAGATCTGACTTATTATTTCACCAGAATGTTGAAATATTTCTTGCGTATGTCTGTTAGATGCACCTTGTGCTAATACAAAAATAAAAGACCCACTTTTTCAAGAATTGTTAGATTGTTTGAGGATTTTAGACCATATGAGTTCTCCAAAATAGTACATAATTGTTTGAAATCATGTTTATCCATTCGCATCATTCGCCTACATCTTTCAGTGTTCCCTTCCATTAACTCTCTCATCCATCTCATTCCTGTATGCTCAGACATCATACAAGGTGACTTATCTACATATTTTGAATAATACTCCTGTGCAATAATACTATTATAATGAATCAGCATCAAAGTGTCATGCATTGTATTTTTAATATACTCTTCTGCATCAATCTCCTGTGGAGCATCACTGTCACGTATATGATCAGCCATATCTAGGAACAAAAAATTATGGACATTGTTAAGAATTTAAGTACACAAGCATCCAACACATATTACAAGTAGAGTAGAATAGATAGTAATAAAAATTAAGGACAAACATTCAACAGAGTAGAATTTAAGGACAAACATCCAACAGAGTAGAATTTAAGTACATATGCATCCAACAGTGAATATGCTCAACACATAAGCATCCAACACATATTACAAGTAGAGTAGAATTCAAAGGAACACAAGTCTAGTTACCAACATATATAGATGCAGCCTATGGAATGAAATTTCCTGTGGAACGTTGCATATATGTCAACCATCCCATCCTTTGATCAACTGTCTTCAGATTTTTCCACACTGCTCTATTTCGTTGGTCCCTGAATAAAGCACACGCGAAAAAATATATCTCAGAAGTACCATCTACACCAGGAAGAGTCAATACATCCTCCAGTATCTCGTCCAGAGTACACCCAGGAGCATCTGCTAGCTGAGCTTCAATATTCTTTCTTTGTTGAATAAAATCTCTCATTTCAATCATATTATCCTTCATCAGTGATGCACCTACATTCTTCCTTTTTCCCCGTTGACTACCACTACTTGGTCGAGAGGTTGTAGCAACATGCACTGATTCATTAGTATCAGACATGGGCACATCATTTTCTTCATTTACACCCAAGTCTGCAGCAGATTCTTCATGCACTTCTGGTGTAAATGTATACTCACAGGTTGCTATTGTATCTCCAAACATCGTATCCAACTTGGTTTCAATGTTAGGATGAATACCTTTTTTTCGAAATTTTGCATAATCTTTATTCACCTACATTTACATTGGATTAAAAATTGATTTGATTACATTTGATAAAATATTAATAATAACCTAAGTACATACCGCAATCTTACTCGCCCACCAATCTGGAGTCGCATCTATTGTTTCGAATCTTAAGTCCCATCCTAGTCCAGTCTCTTTCCCCTTTAACTCTTTCCACAACTTCCAGTCTGATTTCAATTGATCCCATTTGTTTTTTAATACTTTTCGATCATATGGTAGCCCACTAATTTTTTGAAAATTTTCAACAACAAACTTCCATCCATTCGGGTTGAAATGAGATCCAGGACGCATATTTTTATCAATAGCAGCAATACAAACATCACAAAAATTTTGTGTTGTTTGTATATTCCAAACTGCTTTATCACCTTTAGTTGACATTTGAATTTTGAACATAGACCAAAAGAGTACAATTTAATGAGAAAGGGATGTGGACTAAAACATATTCAATATTATCAAATTTAGCTACTAGAAACATTAGCAAATGAGTTTATGGATTCACGTATATCTCTATAAAAGATTTAAATACTTTCAGGAAGAATCATATTCCTTGAATTGGTCAGTGATGTGCACTCTATTGTTCTAATCTTTGCTTGTTCATTGATTCTTACAGATTAAACAATGTGATGTTGCATTATTAGGAAGAAGGATGAGAGTCAACAAAGTGATTTCAAGGATGCAGTTGATGTTGCATTACTGAACATAGAAATTCCTACTGCCTCATTGTTTAATCTGTGCTAGAGCAAGGAGTGGCGAGCTTGAAAAGTACAAAATCCTAGAAATTCTTAGAAATTCCTAGAGAAAGGAGTGGCAAGCAAAAAATGGATACTGAACATAGAAATTCCTAGAACACAGGATTACAAATTAAGGTTAGCTTGAAAAGTACCAAATGTGCTAGATGCGATCGACGACGGAGCGGCAAGGAGTGGCGAGCAGCATTAGAAGGCAAGATGCGATCGACGACGGAGCGGCAAGGAGTGGCGGGCAGCGTTAGAAGCAAGATGGGATCGACGACGAGGCTGGCACTGGATGCGATCTGAGCTCTGGCGGCTGGATCTGAAAGGGCTTCACGCGTCAGAATGCCGGCGAGAGGTCGAGGAGTGGTGATCGGCGAGAGGCGAAGCGGCAAGGAGGCGATGAGAGGCGGATCGGCGAAGAGGCGAGTAGTTAGCCAAAATCTCAAAAAACGAAGGGGAAAATGAGATCCAGAGGCGTACGCTGAAGACTGCTAGGCTACGGCGACGACCGGAGGCGGGGATGGCTAGAGGTGGCGAAGATCAGAGGTGGCGACAGTGGCGAAACTCTAGACGAAATCTTGCGAAGAGAGGGGGATTCGTGTGATAGTAGCGGCTGCCGTTACTGTTGCCAGGCAGCCGCTTTCAATTCCAAAAAGCTGCCTCATGCCTGCTTCCCAGGAACAGTAAAGCTTCTCAGTCGCCGACTGAGAAGCTGGCTGCCAAACGCAGTGATTCGGGCTTTTGGCTGCCCGCAAACGCCAAAAGCCACCCAAACGCAGCCGCCAAACGGGGCCAAAAGCAGAATTTGCCACGAGTGAACCAGATTTTATTCATGAAGAAAAACAAGCACGTTCATTTTCTCTACTAAGGACAAAGAACAGACTCTTCATCCACAACTTCAACATAAATGATAAATGTAGTATATTTTACCGTGAAAGGATCAAAAGTAAGAATCAAATGTAATGAGCAATCAGCAGAAGACATATCAACATAGGAGTCCTCTTAGGAGGGGTTCCTTGAGAAAAAAAAAAATACTTTTGACCCAAAGAGGTCAACGTTTAGCTTATCTCTTCAGACACCGCTGTTCATTCAGAAGTCAGAACCCTTCTAGATTGAAGATATCCTCCAAACCCTCGAAGCAGCTGGTGTCGTAAAGCGGTTCGGAGTTGGTCTTCCTCTTCTTGAGGAGAGGGGTGCCCTGCTCACTGTCCATATCTTCCTTGCCATTCCAATAGATTTTACATAGGGCAAGCTCTTGGAACTGCACAAATGCAAGGCCAGAAAGAAAAAAAATGTCAACTTTTATGTCTTGCAACACATTTTGACCTAAGAAGAGGAAGATTGTTCGAGTTTCTGCCTGGCTAGAAGGGGAATGGAGCAGGTACTCTTGCATCATCCATTTCGTCTTAGCGGCAGCCCCGATCGCCTTGTTCTTGATCTTGAACACCAGAGCCATCTTGCTCCCGATGATGGCTTGGTCGTCACAAATGGGCTTCGGGCAACCGTTGCTCTCCCACGAGCCCTCCCCGGCGGTCAGTGGCGGATCTAGGACCCGAAGGTAAATGGGGGCGACAGATCTATGAGGGCAAAATTATAAAGATAAAAATTTTTTTAGTGGGGGCAATTAATAATTTTTATACATATAACATAACATATATATGTATATGTTCCATTGATTTAAAAAATTGAGTGGGGGCATTCGCCCCCACTAACTACAATGTGGCTCCGCCACTGCCGGCGGTCCGCCGCACGTGGAAGCGGCTGGCGTTCTGGCGGTGGTCGGCGCTCACACTGTAGCGAGTGAAGAAAAACATCTCCCCGTCTTTGCCATGGATGAAACAACCTGCTTACATTTGGGCGTGCGAATAGTTAATCGGCACTTGAAAGGAGAAATTTCGAAGAGGAGAAGCCGAGAAACCTACAAGATGGCAGCTTCCAGGGTTCGCATGAGTAGACGTCGAAATCGATCACCAAGCCCGCGAAGAAGGGGAGACCCTGCGTCCGTCGCAAGAGGTAGGAGACGACGCGCTCCTTGTCGGAGGGGCAGAATCGAACGCCATCCGGGATCGCTGTCGCCATTGGAAGCGAAAGCACGAACAAACAACGAAAAAAAGTCGCGTTACCTTGGACGGAAAGGAAACCGGAGGGAAAATAAAACTAGAGGAAAAAGAAAAGACCTCCTATATTCCTTTCTTATATTTCTTTGAAGGAAATTTTTTAAAAAAAATACTTGTTATATTAATTTTAATTTTTTTTTACATCAAATTAAAAGTGAGACGCATTAATATGATATAAACTTAATTATACTTATTTAACATTATTTTATTAATTAAATAAAAACCTAACAATAATAGATTTGAAACATAAATAATTTTATTAAAAATAAAATAAATATGAATTCTTATTTGTCATATTCAGATCATATTTAATTTTTTTACTTTACTACTTAAGTTAAAAAAGTTAATAATTACTTAAGTTTAAGAAAATTAATTTTTTAAACTTTATTAAGTTTAGACAAATACATAATTAAATATTATCAATTAATTTTTTTTGAATTGAAATGTCTTACAAGTACATTGGGTAAATATTTTGCATACTTGGAGGGCATAGAGAAAATACTTCCCTAGTATTTATTATCCCTTTGTTTATTGACTTTCATGCCACCAAGTCTGAGATAAATTGTGTCATTTGCATTACATCTTTGGGAAGTCAAATTAACAAAAATCATATCATAAAATTCCAAGTCAGGAATACATGCAAAAGGAGATATTGATGCCACATTCCTAGTTATAGAGTTCATGAAATTTACTCCCTGTGGTCCAGCTTTCACATAACAATTTAGCACTACATTCTAGGTCTTATCAACAGAGGCCAAATCTAACAAAAATGCAGCTTCATCCAATGCCACCTACATATTGCAAAAACAACAATACAAATTCAATTTACTCATCCTCCCACTCTGCAATCGCAACAACTCCCTAAGCAAACATAAGTAGTTGGGTTATAAGCACATGAGAAATATCTTCATATAGCAACATAAGTAATATGAGTAATTTATATTATTTACAACTAGTATCCATATCCAACCAACAAGTAACAATTTGATGAAGTAATAATATCCAACCACATCAACAAGCACTATTGTCCAATCATAATAAGTAATAACCAACCACAACAAGTAACACATAAATCAAGTTACAATATCCAACAAGTACTATCGTCCATCAACAAAACACAACACCAACAAATGGTAGAAAATACAACATAGCTCCAAGTCCAGAACTGAAATCATTTAAAATAAGTATTTCTTCTTCTTTGCATTGTATTTACGCCTAAATAAGTAAGCTTCCATTTTCAACATGAACAGAGGGATTAAACTTTGATGCATAACTTCCAATTTCCATATTGAGTTCTGAGCAGGCTAAACATAGCTAAGTCCAATTTATTGAAGTAGATTAGTTACCAAATAGCTTTTCAGGGCTCCTTTTGAGACTGAAAAAAATGTGCTTCTCCATAAGAAGCACAACAAAATTCATGCAGTCCTTCCAGCACGATAAGTTCTTCCACGAGACTACATTACCACTCTATCAATCCTACGAAATCCTAAATTTTAAGAAGTTTTACACTATTCAACGAGTACCGGAAAATATATGGCAATTATGATAAACATAACCACAAACACTTATTGGTTGACAGAATTTTAAGTCCTTAACCCTTTAACTTACTTCAAATGTTAAAGGGTTAGCTACATAATGATAGCTTAACTGCTGAAGCGCTCAAATCATAATACTGAATATATTACTGGATGCTTGTTTGCAGAAGGAATTTAAAGTTGAGCAATGATTATAATACTATATTATATCTCATTAATACACTGCCAAGGAAAGAAAGAGAAACTATTTCAAGGAGATAATAGTTTGATGGAAAACGTAATTTCAAAGGGTGTATAAATTGGTATCAATCTAAACATATTGTAATTTTAGTGACACATGCAAGTGAATGTACATTTTCAGTTCTCCATGCAACTACCAAAAGTAATTTCTTAACTGAACACTTTCCCTATTCTAACAATTAGTACCTATCAACTTCTATAAAGTCTTCTACGGATTCATTCACAAATCAAAAATCAATGTCTCTATTCTTCACAAAATACCATGTAACCAATGCTACATTATAATTTTCATTTAATTTCTAAAAAATTAATACTAATACTACACTATAATGAATTATCAAGAGCAGGTGTATATCAATATGGGAGATGTTAGGATTATAGAGATAATAATTGATATAGTGAGGCATATAGGAAACCATTTTGAGCAAAAACTCAACTTTAGTATAATTTGATTTACTAAATATGCAATTCTTGTTTATGAATATTGTTATTTTGTTAGAAAGATAAAAAAGATCAAATGAGCATCCATCATATTATTCTTTGTATCACTTTGAATAATCGCTCTCATTGATGTTGCTTTGCATTCTTTAACAAATGATGCTAGATAAAATGTGGATATTGCATGGTCTGATTTAGTGCCTAATGTAGTCAAATCTCTATGGCAATTGCATTGAAACGGAACATGCATGCTTAGCCCAAGAAAAGGGAAAAAAATCTATTTTTGACTATAAAATAAAGTCACGAAGAGCTCTAGTCTTAATTCAAAGCAAGTGAAAGAATAGACTTCCTTTTTAAAAATAGTGAATGCGATAGATCTGAGAGACCCGTCAAAAATTTTGTGCAAGATAAAATCATCTAGGGTAAAACTTGTAATGGCAACTCTTCTAGGGAAAAATCTACCAGAACGAAGTGGCAATGGAAGATCAACAGTGGCGAATGGGAGAGCTAGCGGCGAGCGGCCAAGCCAGCATCGTGCAGGCAACGAAGTCGAGCAGCATCGGGAGCTCCGTCGAGTGGTGTCACCAACAACCGGTAGCAAGTCGACCTCGTGAGGAAGCGACAGTGAGTGGAAATCGAGCACTGCTATGTTGCTAACTCATTAGAGAAGAAGCACGAGAGCCCAGCCCTTTTTTTCCACCCGATTTGGTTGGATAAGAATGGGAGGAAAAAAGCTAAGTTTTTCTTTCCACTTTTTTGTCCAAGTTTTTCAGTCCGCCTAAGGAAATAGTGGAAACATAAGTTTTGTTTCGTTTCCTTGCACTTTTCCCTCTTAGGAAACACAGTGTTAAAGGCATGAGTGTGCCTAAGATTTTTTAAGCATGGTTGCTAATCCACTGTCAAATTGCTTTGGGATGAGTGCATTCTATAGTTTTGGGATGTGTGTATGAACTCACACAAATTTCAAAGCTGATTGAACAATGGATTAGTACCATGCTTAAGAATTCTAGGCTAGAACATTTGCTCTCGAACAACAGTAATCTTGAAGTGAAATGTGTTTATTTCGTAAAAGGATTACTGTTAAGTCATTTTTATATAGGAATTTATATGCGACTTTCACTGTTGTATCTTCACTATTTTGGCATTTACACTTGATTATACACGGAATTATCGTAATATCTTCGGAATCTACACTCTTTGGTGTTTTTGCATCATTTCAAGGAAAAAGCGAGGGAATGCGACTGTTTTCAGCTAGATCAGCGTTCTCGGCAAGAACCACGGTCCACCCAGCGACCAGAATCACACCCCGTGGCTTCTGTGTCGCCTGCTGCTATTTTTTCCAGATTTTGCCCCTCGCCTTATACACGTCAGATAGAAGGTTATGAAAGGGTAAAAGAGGAACTCGACAAAGCCAAGGGGGACAAAAACAAAAATCCCTATTCACGTAAGAGAGAGGGGAGATGGATTGAAAAAGAACGCACGCACGTAAGGCAAGAGAGGCGGCGGCTGAGTGGTGGGAGAAGGAAGAAAACCCTTCGACGCGAGAGCATGAAGGAGGTGGACGACCGATTAGAGGAAGAGGAGGCTACTCCATGTGGCTTCTTCCTTCTTGAGGGAGTCTTGTTTTCCCATTTCTCATTCATTTGATCGCCCTTGTTATCCATGGATGTAACCACGGGATTAACTTATGCTTTGCTTTGGAACATGAGTATTGTAGCTTGAAACTTGTTTCAGGCCTAGGGAAAGCCCCTTGAATGTTCTATGTGTGGATGATCATTTTATTTCATAAGCCCTAGATTATCCTATTTTGCCTAGTTGCACCATACGAATGGAGTATTTCATTTGGTTATCTTCATGCTCTTAGACATGTGGTAAGGCTGAGAGGCACGTCTGGATGTTAGAAACCCTAGGCGAGAGTACCTCAATCATCATACGAGAGTAGTTGATTGAGTACGGGTAGTGTATGCCATTTTGCACTCTTTGGGTTTATTCGGTTATGCGTACTGCGACAGTAGACGTTTAACCATATAAACACCTCGTTGCATCCTCGAGAGGGGACAACTTATACAAATGATGGGAGGGTGTGCATAATCCGGCGCTCATTGAGTTTATCCTACTAGGCGTACTACAACGGTACACGCTTCGCAGTGTTAAGCACCTTGTTGCATCCTTGAGAGAGGACAACTTGCACATTTATGGATTACCCTAGGACTTATAAAGGGAATTCTATATTGTTACTCATCCATGCATAGCGCGTCAAGGCGGTCGACCATAGTCCTGATCTCGTGGATCCTCAGACCTTTAGTCGTGCAATTACTTTACTTTCCTATTAGTTACTTAGCTTTCTTCTTTAGCTTTAATTTAGCAACCACTTCACACACATTAAAGGATCGTCTAGCTTATGATAACTAAATCAGTCGGTACTTGGTATTTGGTCCTTGTGGGATCGATACATTTATATTACTTCGATAGTCCATATACTTGCGAAGTCTATCAAGTTTTTGGCGCCGTTGCCGGGGACCAAATTTATTAATATCGACACGGTTAAGTTATTGCTAGACTAAACATTTTTCTTTCTTTTAGTTTACTTGTTTTTAGTCATTTAACGTTAAGCTCTTTTATATATTGGATAATCACTGCATATCTCTTGTTAATTGGACAGTTGCCTTTGTACTTACTTGGTTTATGCGTAGGACTCCATGGTCGGGAGAACTAATACCTGCAGATCCTGAAATTGAGAAGACATTCCAGCGCCGTAGAAAAGCTAAGTCTGAGGCAACTCAGTCCAAGGAATCTCTTGAAAAGCTCAAGATGGATAACCGCCGGACACTTAGAGATTTTGCTTCACCAAACGCACAAGGGCTACATACCAGCATCACTCGGCCTCCGATCGAGGCAAATAATTTTGAAATCAAGCCGGCACTTGTGAACATGGTGACTCAACATCAATTTGGAGATTCACCACTTGAGGACCCAAATTTGCATCTATCAATCTTTCTCGAAGTATGTGACACACTGAAGATGAATGGAGTATCAGATGACGCATTACGGTTGAGATTGTTTCCATTTTCATTGCGGGACCGTGCTCGTGCTTGGCTGCACTCACTCGCTTCTGGATCCATCTCGACATGGGGGCAGCTCTCCAAAGCCTTCCTTTCTAAATATTTTCTGCCAAGCAAGACGGCCCAATTAAGAGCTCAGATCATTAATTTTGCTCAAAGGGACAACGAGTCATTATGTGAAGCGTGGGATCACTTCAAGGAATATCAAATGATGTGCCCTCATCATGGTATGGAGAAGTGGTTTCTCATCCACACCTTCTACAGTGGTCTGAACTACAATACCAGACTTATCATAGATGCGGCAGCTGGTGGTGCCTTAATGAGCAAGGAAATTGATGAAGCTTTCAATCTGATAGAAGATATGGCAATGAACCACCACTAGTGGTCAATTGAGAGAGCAGGACCACCTAAGGCAAGTGGTAAATTTGAGCTTGATGCGTTGAGTTCTATAGCAGCTAAAGTGGATTCTTTAGCTCACAAGTTTGATACATGGGGACTGACCTCCACCACCGCCTCAGTCAATAGTGTCTCTTGGGAGAATGGTCCTACGTCAGGACAAACTTCAACCGATTACCAAACGGGACTTCCTCCTTTTGGGGACTCTGCACCGGATCAAGTAAATGCTCTCAATAGCTTCCAATCAAGACCACAACATGATCCATACTCAAACACGTACAATCCTGGGTGGAAGAGCCACCCAAGCTTCTCTTACTGCAATAGCAATGCGGCGCAACAACCGGAGTATTGACAGCCCGTGGGATTCCAACAACCAAGACAACCACCTCCGCCGCAACCGATGAAGTCAAACTTGGAAACTATGTTGGAGAACTTCATGGCAGGGCAAGCTAAGCAAAGTGAGCGCATGAACGAGACCATCCAACAACTAGCTTCTCAAGTTGAAGCTTTAACCACGCATGGGAAGATGCTTGAAAATCAAATTGCACAGCAGGCCTCATCATCACCTAAATCTCTCGGGAGACTTCCGGGATAACCGAGGCCAACCCTAGAGAACAGTGCAACGCTATCACTACCCATAGTGGGAAGCAACTTGACGAGCCCAGGGCAAGGTTGGATATAGAAAAGGATGCCGAGCCGGAAACTGTGAGGAAAGAAGGAGATGGTATGGAAGGACCTGATGCTAAACAAGAAAAGAATAAGGGACCGGCATACACACCACCACCCCCTTATGTGCCGGCTATCCCTTTTCCGCAAAGATTGTGAAGGCGAAGCTCGATCACCAATTTGGTAAATTCTTAGAGGTTCTCAAGAAATTATATATCAATATCCCCTTCACTGATGCCCTTACGCAGATGCCATCTTATGCGAAGTTCCTCAAGGAAATATTGTCTAATAAGGGGAAATTGGAAGTTCAAGGAACCGTGGCGCTGACAGAAGAGTGTAGCGCGATAATTCAAAACAAACTACCTCCTAAGTTAAAAGACCCCGGCAGTTTCTCGATCCCATGCCAGATTGGGAACATGAGCTTTGATCGTGCTTTATGTGACCTTGGGGCTAGTGTCAGTCTTATACCGCTCTCAATCTGCAAAAGGTTAGATATGGGGGAACTAAAGGAGACAAGTATCTCGTTGCAACTTGCTGAATGCTCAGTTCGACACCCGGTGGGCATATTAGAGGACGTACCGATCAAAGTCGGTAAATTCTTCATTCCGGCTGACTTCGTTGTGTTGGACATGCAAGAGGATGTCCAACTTCCCATAATTCTTGGCCGACCTTTCCTGGCCATCGCTGGTGCAGTAATTGATGTCAAAAATGGGAAGCTCACATTGAATGTCGGTGAGGACGTTATCGATTTTGACATTTATGAATGCCTAAAGCGCCCTTCTTTTGCAGGGACCTGCTATAACATAGATCTTGTGGAGGATGAGTCCAGCAGCAGAGGCACTACTATCGACAACCCCGACCCTTTGGAGGAATGCCTCTCCGAAGATGTAAAAGAAGACGAAGCTAACTCTGAAGCACCATTTATCACGGTAAAAGATGTCAAGGAGATTGAACTTAAACCATTACCGGATAACTTGAGGTATCAATTCTTGGGCTCAACTTCCACTTTACCGGTGATAGTAAACGCAGATCTTGGTAAGGTACAAACTCAATTGCTTTTAGATACACTTAGAAAATATAAGAATGTTATTGGATATATATTGGAGAACATCAAAGGTATTAACCCCTCCATTTGCATGCATAGGATATTTTTAGAGGAAGGATGTAAATGCACCGTTGAAGGACAATGACGACTTAACCCAAACCTGAAAGAAGTAGTGAAAAAGGAGATTTTGAAGCTTCTTGATGCGGGGGTAATTTACCCCATCTCCGATAGTGAATGGGTGAGTCCGGTACATGTCGTGCCGAAGAAAGGAGGCACAACGGTGGTTAAGAACGATAAAGATGAACTAATACCGACACGGATGGTAACGGGCTGGCGAATGTGTATCGACTTCCGTAAATTAAATAAAGCAACCGGCAAAGATCACTACCCTTTACCATTTATCGATCAAATGTTGGAACGTCTTGCTAACAACTCCCATTTTTTGTTTTCTAGACGGATATTCCGGGTTCCTATAGATTCCTATCCACCTGGAGGATCAAGAAAAAACGACGTTCACTTGCCCTTATGGCACCTTTGCTTACCGGCGAATGCCATTTGGGTTGTGCAATGCTCCGGCTATGTTCCAACATTGTATGACTACAATATTTTCAAATATGGTGGAGGATGTGATGGATATATTCATGGATGACTTCTCCGTGTATGGTAGCTCTTTTGATGTTTGCCTCGCTAACTTATCTCGTGTCTTGCAGCGCTGCCAAGAAGCTGACCTCGTGCTTAACTGGAAAAAAGGTCATTTTATGGTGCAAGAAGGCATTGTGTTGGGTCACTTAATATCAAAGAGAGGGATAGAGGTAGACAAGGCTAAAGTCGATGCGATTGAGAAGCTACCACCCCCAACCTCTGTGAAAGATATTCGGAGCTTCTTGGGTCATTCCGGCTTTTACCGGCGATTTATAAGAGATTTTTCAAAAATATCTAGACCATTGACCTGTCTCCTTGCTAAGGATGTCCCCTTTGTCTTTGACAGGGATTGCTTGCAAGCTTTTATCATATTGAAGGAAGCTCTGATTTCAGCACCGATTATGCAACCGCCAGATTGGTCCCTCCCATTCGAAATCATGTGCGACGTGAGTGACTATGCCGTGGGTGCGGTATTGGGACAAAAAAAAGTGAACCAGTTGCACACGATTTTCTATGCGAGCTGCACGCTTGATGACGCACAAATCAATTACGCGAAGACAGAGAAGGAGCTCTTGGCCATGGTTTTCGCATTTGAAAAATTTCGATCTTACATTATTGATTCTAAAGTCATTGTTTTTACTGACCATGCAGCCATTAGGTACTTGATGACAAAGAAAGATGTCAAACCACAACTGATAAGATGGATTTTACTACTCTAGGAATTTGACATAGAAGTTAGAGATAAGAAGAGGGCCGAAAATTCAGTTGCCGATCACCTCTCACGTCTTATCCATGAGCAAAAAGGGGAACCAGAACACGAATCAAGTATTAATGACTTTTTTCCTGATGAGAAACTTATGGCAATCTCCAGCATTGAAATGCCTTGGTACGCAGACTTCGTGAATTTCTTAACCGCTAACGTCTTGCCTCCTGAACTTACTTACCAGCAAAAGAAGAAGTTCCTTTCTGATGTCCGTCATTACTATTGGGACGAACCTTTCCTTTTCAAAAGATGTGCTGATGGGGTCTACCGGCGGTGCCTACCTGAAGATGAATACCGTGATGTCCTATTTCACTGCCATGGATCTAATTATGGGAGGCATTGTAGCACATCCAAAACCGCCTTCAAAGTTCTCCAAAGTGGGTTCTATTGGCCAACATTATTTCGAGATGCCAGAAGGTTTGTGCTTACTTGTGACTAGTGCCAACGTACCGGTAACATATCAAGAAGAAATGAGATGCCCCTAAACAACATTCTAGAAGTGGAGATTTTTAATGTTTGGGGAGTCGACTTTATGGGGCCATTCCCCTCCTCATTTGGGCACAAATATATCTTGGTGGTGGTGGACTATGTATCAAAGTGGGTGGAGGCGATGCCGCCTCCCTCTAAAGACTCTCAAGTTATCATACAGTTGTTCAAGAAAATAATATTCCCACGGTTTGGAGTGCCGCGGGTGGTTATTAGTGACGGTGGCTCCCACTTTATCTAGCAGCGGTTTACAATGCTCCTCAGGAAATACGGAGTCACCCACAAGGTTTCCACTCCATACCACCCACAAACGAGTGGGCAAGTCGAAATATCGAACCGAGAGTTAAAGAAAATTTTGGAGAAAACGGTATCGAGAGCACACACCGATTGGTCAATAAAACTGGAAGATGCTCTTTGGGCGTACCGTACCGCGTTCAAAACACCTATTGGGATGTCCCCATACCAGTTGGTGTACGGTAAATCTTTCCATCTACCGGTTGAATTGGAACACAAAGCATTTTGGGCCATCCGGACGCTGAACTTTGACTTAAAATCTACTGGTGAGAAGCATCTATTACAACTTGATGAACTCAATGAAGTGCGACTGAGCGCCTATGAAATGCCCGCATCTATAAGGAGCGCACAAAGAAATGGCACGATCAGAAAATCTTGAGAAAGGAATTCAAAGAAGGGGATCGAGTGCTCTTGTTTAATTCTAGGCTTAGACTATTTCCAGGAAAGCTGAAGACACGATGGTCCGGCCCTTTTACCGTTAAGAAAGTTCACCCCTTTGGAGCAATTGAAATCAATGATAGGGAATCTAGAACTTTTATGGTTAATGGTCAGCGCTAAAAGTACTATTTCATCCATGAGCCACTTGAGGATCCAAGCACTGTCCACCTCTCCAATCCCTCTAAACCGCCTTGACAGAGCACTATGGTCAAGCCAAAGACCTTAAAATGGCGCTTCTTGGGAGGCAACCCATGCTCTTTTTCTTATTTTGCTAGTTCTTTTAGTAATTTACTTAACGGCATTTTCACTTTCTGGTAGTTAGCTTAATGGTATTTTCATTTGTTTAATTGTGATGGTGTTTTGACTATTTGACCTCCTTCTTAGTTTCACTCAATCTTGATTTTATTGACCATTTGCTTGCTTCTACTCTTTTTATGTAGTTTAGTTAGTTGTGTGCCTACCTTGATAATCCTTTTTAGTAGTTTACTTCATGGTACCATCACTTGCTATTTTCAATTGTTGTGCTGAGTTGGTATTGAGTTGATATTTGGCTTTATAAATCATTTGCTCAATTTCTACTCTCTCTATGTAGTCTACCAGCTGTGTGCTTATCTTGCTCATCCTTCTAGTAGCCCACTTAGTGGTATTTTTGCTTGTTGTTTACATCTGTCGCACATAGGAGGTGTGAGATGGTATTATGATGCTATTTGTCACTTACCAGTTTTAGTCTCTTTTGATTAATTTGTGAGGCCTGATAAATCTCTTGATTATGTGTCGTGGACCGCTTACCAGTTTTTGTTCTCTTCATGTGGCTTATTAAGCTGTGTGTTTTACTTTGTCGATGTTTTTGGTGGCTAGACTTAGTAGTATCAATTGACGGTATCGGGATGGAACTATGATGATATTTAGATCTATTGATCACTTGCCCAGTTTTCACTCTTTCTATGCTCTGTTCATGTAGATTATTTGGCTGTATGTTACTTTGCTGATGCTTTAGGTGATTTATTCCATGATATTCATGCTTAACATTGACCTTTGAGGGTATTTAGATGTCGTTTTGATGGTATCAATCTTTGTTCTATTTTGATTGCTTTGTGGAGCCTGATTATATGTTTATCATTGCTCAGGGATGATCTGGGTGCAAGTAGGGACCAATCGCGCCATTTCCAGAATTTCACGGTCGACCTGGCGATGACAGTCTCACCCGTGGTTCCAGTAGCTACGTTTCATGTTACGAGTTCCGTTCTCCACAGAAAGTTCCTCGGACCGCCCAGCGAGTAAAACCTCAGCCCGCGGAATTTCGGACCCTGGAGGTGACTCTTCAGAACAAGTAAAGTTTTCCACAGAAAGTTCCTCTGGGAACCTAGTAACCGAGACCTCGGTCGTGGTTTCTGGAGGCAGATCTCGCAGAGGAAAATATGAAATCTATGTTTTGCAGAGAAAGTTCCTCGGGACACCCAGTGACCGAAACCTCAGCCCGTGGATTCTGGAGACAGTTATGCAACGCAAATTGTCGAAGTTCCAGTTTTGCATAGAATGTATCTCGGGGTGCCCAGCGATGACAACTGCGCCTCGAGGTTTTCGGTGGGGTCCCTCTCATTTAACTTCAAATTTCCCTCTGCTTATATACTCTGCATCCGCCCGCGTTCCTCTCACTTCACTGCCCCGATCATTTCTCGCCCCGTGAAAACCCTAACTTTGCCTTCGCCCTTTCGTCGCCTCTTCTCTTCCACGAGACTTCACCGGAGTTCCCTTCCCTCTTCTTCTCCATGGGACCCCGCAAGGTGTGTGTCCGAAAAGCCTCCACCAGCAAGCGTCCTCGCACGCCTTTGCCCCCTCCTCCTCCTGCTCCCGCGCCGGCTCCTCCTAGCGCTCCTGAACACTCCACCACATATCGTCGGCGTAGGGCAGGGAAGGAACCTGCTCGCTCTCCATCCCCTCCTCCACCACATAACCCGGCCTTCCACCCTTCGACCGAAGGGCATATCATCCACTTTTGCGATGCCACCCACTAAGCTCGTTACTTTGCCCTTTCCAGGCGGCGCATCATAAATGCTCGGTACATGGACTCCCCGACTTTGATCCAGCTGGGACTTCTTGACGACATACTCTGGCTATTCCGGAACCCAGGCTGGGAGAAATTCCTGAACCAAGCTTCCCCCACACATATTGGCCTTGCGCTGGAGGTATTGAGCTCCTTCTCAACCAGACACTCAGGACCTAACAATGAGGTATTTTTTATCTGCTTTCGACTGAACAACATAGAGTATCATCTTCCGCTTGAATAGTTCAATTTGGTATACGATTTTCCCCCTAATGTTGAGTTCCATAAACCCAGTGGGAACTGGGAGGATGCCTTCTGGCACTCCATCTCCTCAAAGGCCCACTATTCCTCCAAGAACACCAGAGCAAGCGCCATCTCCAATCCCTGTCTTCGGTACGCCCACCGTCTGCTGTCTAACACAGTCTTTGCTCGCGGAGACAACGATTGTATGCTGCACCACGTTGAGCTCATCTATCTCTGGGCAATGCTAAATCAATTCCCCTTGAACACTGGTTACCACCTGGCCAAGCATCTGGAACACGTCGGCCGCACCTCCAAAGGGACTATCGCAGTAGGCGGCCTGCTCACCCCATTGGCCCTGCATTTGGGGCATAACCCATATGGCACTCCTGAAGCTAGAGGGAGCAGGCGACTTGATATGGAGGCTTGCATCGCAATGAAAATGATCTTTCGCCTCGGCAATGTTTACCACCTCACCCTCCGCGACAGCCTCCACACCATTCCACTGCCTAATACCGCGCGGACATCTATTAGATCACAAGAGAACTGGAACATCCGCCCCGACGATGCAGATGCTCCTGCTCCCCCTTCGGCAATTCATGCTCCCTTCATAACCGGACCACCACCAAGGGCTCCTCACAAGCCCACCACACACGACCTCCTGCAGACGATCCTCCAGCAGCTCTAAAATCAGGGGAACCAAATCAACACGTTAATGGAGAACGCACAGAGCGTGTATGCATTTCTTCGTTCTCGTTTCCCTGGTTTCCGGAGCACTGCCTCGTACCAGCACCATGTGGCCGATGATGACACTTCCTCAGACTCTTCTGATGCTTCTTCCAACGATCTCAGTGACGCGGGGGATGACCCCCGCGATTAGAGTTGTGAGTCCTCTGCACCCCCCTATTTTTGTAATCTTTAATGCTTTTCTATTCCGGCATCGGGGACAATGCCTCATTTACCATGTGGGTGGGGTACTTTGCATTTTTGATACAACTAGCTTTTGTTTTGACTTGGTTTTTACCGTTGAAAAGCTTTTACCATTTGGTATTCACTCTGTAAACCGAAGCTTTGGTCTCCCCTTACTTAAGAACCTGAAAGTATATTCTTGCTTGCCTTTGGGCATGTTTTCATGTGTTCTTTGCTGTTAGTATGATTCATTTACACGATTCTGCCTCTTTACCTATTTTGCTTACATAGATCTCTTGCATGCGATTAATCCCCTCGTGGTAGGTAACTTAAGGCTAGATTCTTGGTAAGCTGCGCTCCTACTTAAATTGTGGGACACCACTAGTTGTCTACACTTAATTTGATAGTGACTGGTTCCTTCTCCTCACCTATCATATCTTCCATTTTGGTCATCCCATTTTAGCCAATAGTCATTTCAAGAAAAGATTCTCTAGCAAAGTCTAGAGACATCTCTCAAAACAAAAAAAAAAGATGACAAAGATCCTCTCACAATTTTGATGTTTCTCTTTCTACTTCCATCTCAAACCACTTGGAGGCCTCAAACCTTGTATGAGGAGGAACTAGGACATTGATTATGAGGTGTAGCAGCTATGTGTGGAACGCATTCACTTTGGGATGCAATGCTTACCACTTTGATATCTGATAGGAGTTTATCACTTGTGGGATGTCTGACCATTACATGGATCGGTGTTAGCATTATCTTTGAGGGGTTTCGATTTGAGTCTTATGGATCATCCGTACAGCTTAGCTTCATTTTATCTTTGCTTGAGGACAAGCAAGAGTTTAAGTCTCGGGAGATTTGTTAAGTCATTTTTATATAGGAATTTATATGAGACTTCCACTGTTATATCTTCACTATTTTGGCATTTACACCTGATTATATACGGAATTATAGCAATATCTTTGGAATCTACACTCTTTGGTGTTTTTGCATCATTTAAGGGAAAAAGCGAGGGAATGCGACTATTTTCAGCTGGATCAGCGTTCTCGGCAAGAACCACGGTCCACCCAGCGACCAGAATCACACCCCGTGGCTTCTATGTCGCCTACTGCTGTTTTTTTCAGATTTTGCCTCTCGCCTTATCCATGTCAGATAGAAGGTTATGAAAGGGCAAAAGAGGAACTCGAACCAGCCAGGGGGGACAAAAACAAAAAGCCCTATTCACGTAAGAGAGAGGGGAGATGGATTGAAAAAGAATGCATGCACGTAAGGCAAGAGAGGCGGCGGCTGAGCGGCAGGAGAAGGAAGAAAACCCTTCGACGCGAGAGCGTGAAGGAGGCAGACGACCGATTAGAGGAAGAGGAGGCTACTCCTGGCGGCTTCTTCCTTCTTGAGGGAGTCTTGTTTTCTCATTTCTCATTCATTTGATCGCCCTAGTTATCCATGGATGTAACCACGGGATTAACTTATGCTTTGCTTTGGAACATGAGATTGTAGCTTGAAACTTGTTTCAGGGCTAGGGAAAGCCCCTTGAATGTTCTATGTGTGGATGATCATTTTATTTCATAAACCCTAGATTGTCCTATTTTGCCTAGTTGCACCATACGAATGGAGTATTTCATTTGGTTATCTTCATGCTCTTAGACATCTGGTAAGGCTGAAAAGCACGTCAGGATGTTAGAAACCCTAGGCGAGAGTACCTCAATCATCATACGAGAGTAGTTGATTGAGTACGGGTAGTGTATGTTACTTTGCACTCTTTGGGTTTATTCGGTTATGCGTACTGCGACGGTAGACATTTAACCGTATAAACACCTCGTTGCATCCTCGAGAGATGACAACTTATACAAATGATGGGAGGGTGTGCACAATCTGGCACTCATTGGTTTTATCCTACTAGGCGTACTACGACGGTAGACGCTTCGCAGGGTTAAGCACCTTGTTGCACCCTTGAGAGAGGACAACTTGCACATTTATGGATTACCCTAGGACTTATAAAGGGAATTCTATATTGTTACTCATCCATGCATAGCGCGTCAAGGCGGTGGACCCTAGTCCTAATCTCGTGGATCCTCAGACCTTTAGTCGTGCAATTACTTTACATTCCTATTAGTTACTTAGCTTTCTTCTTTAGCTTTAATTTAGCAACCACTTCACACACATTAAAGAATCGTCTAGCTTGTGATAACTAAATCAGTCGGTACTTGGTATTTTGTCCCTGTGGGATCGATACATTTATATTACTTTGATAGTCTGTATACTTGCGGAGTCTATCAATTACTTATAAAGGGTGGCAATCTAGTCGGATCTAACCCGGTTGAGACGGTACCCGACTCGATCTGATTGATTGGGTACTCAATTAGCTATACGTAAATTTTTTTTATTTAGAATGATAAAATGTAATAATTTTTTAATAATAATTTTAACTTTAATGAATTAATTTTTTTTAGACCATACTTTTTCTTTAATTTGTGTCAACTATTCTTAAGATTATAAATTATGTTTTTTATATCTTTCTATAAGAAATTCCTCTAGTTTTTTCTTATTCTTTGTCACTAGGTTCGAAAGTTATTTTACATCCAATTGGTCTTCATGTGACTACATTTGAAAGTTATTTCACATTCACTTGGTCTAAACTTGACAGGTCAATAGCTTCTAGAGATAGATGTCAAGTGGGGTTTAATGGTACCCAACCCATTTAATTAATAATTCAATATTTATTTAATGGGTTCAGTTCAAGTTTGAGTGCTATATATACTAGCCCATTCGACTAACTAAAGATCTCTCAGCCCATACTCCTCACTCATTATAATACCCAAATCATGCCAATGGACAAATAACAATACCTGTGCACAAGAGCAAGCAAGACCGACCCTTCGAGGGACTAGGGAAAATAATAGCAGAATATAACAACTATCCCTAAATGAGCTCACACACTAAAAGAAGAGGTTGATCAACTAGAACGCCTGGAAGAACTCGACAGATGATGCAAGTACAACTTTAGGTTCAAAACCCAAGGAGGTTAGACATTACCCTTATAGTGCACTTCGCTCCTCATGCCTTTGACAGCTGAAGAAACCTTCATTTGTTGCTCAAGCACCGCATACAACCCAAGCCTCCACATGTTAGCAAGTCACCACTTACATGAGAGGACTTGTATGTACGCGTGAACAACTCGCATGCATGAACAACCTCACGATAGGTTCATTCGTTTGCAGGGAGCAGGAGCAACCGTTCACTTAATCGTGGTCACCCAGCCACTCTCCTTTGTCTAGCTCACCTCACCGGTGCTGTCAAATGGAACCCTAGCACCATTGACCACTAGTCGCCGCAACATGAGTCGGTGAAACCCTAGCCGCTCTCCTTTGTCAACCTCCACTAGACACGCATCACGCTTTGTTCGAAGCCCCAAGAGTCACATGGAGCCGTCGATGAGCCATGCGCGTAGGAAGTACGTCGGCATGGACATGGTTGCTAATGCCATGGATGAGTCGCCTGCTTGTTTGACACTGCCGCCCCTTTGTCTGTTACAGCCGATGAGCTATTTGCACGTAGGATGCTGCATGTCTCACGCTGCATGCCTCCAACGCTGTCTACTATCACCACATGATGACCCGATAGCGCATGCATGTGTGTTGAATTGAAAAAGTGCACCATTCTTCCCTCTCTCTCATCTAGGTTTCCAGCCATTAGCATAGATGCTCTAGGGGAAAACCTAGACTGATTAATATCTCATGACGCCACCCCATAGCCCTTGAGGTCTATTTAAAACCCAGGGTGCCGCCCACATACACGCCACATGTCGCCACCTAATGCGCCACATGTGCACCACCAAGGCTTGCACTTAATTCGGACCATGGCCTTACCAGTTCAATGTGAACCTTGGGTCCAGAGCCAACTTATGTGTACACCCTTTGCACATGTTAGAGAGAGTGTCTATGCCTCCCATGCATGTTCGTTGCTCAACCCCCAAATTACGGTGATCAGTCGGGTCAACCCTCAGTGGATTTAACTCAATTAATTACTATGAGCTCAGGCGATCTCTATGCATGTGCACTGCGTCGGATGATCAAGGGATTAATATTATCCATTGTGCTCATTGTGCTTTGGGATTCATGCTAAATCCCGAGGGCATCACACCTACCATGATGCATGGTTTACATTTCATAATTTTTGGGATGGATGCATACATGATTTGCAATGCATAACTCATAGCATGAATTTATATGGTATTTTTAGTGTCATTTAACTGCCAAATTTAGTCTTAATTCATCACTTTTACATTGTTTTTGGTTTAAATATTTTTTATTTATTTTGAATTTGCAGTATTTCTTATTTTTATGGAATTTCAGGAAAAGACCTAAAAATTGATGGATTTTAAGACATATAAAGCTATGATAAGATTTCTTACAATGAGATAAAGAAACCCATTAAATTTTTAGCAAATTGGAGATTTCCATGATGGTTGACATTTGTCATATAAAGAAAGTCAGAACATAAAGCCATGACCCTTATCATAGCAAATAACTTATTTACTTTGTGCAAATTTTGTAAGAAAAAGACATCATAGCCTATGATCCCAATCCCTAACAATGATAACGAATGACCAAATTCACACAAATCATATATCAGAAGCCTATGCAAGGATAAATAGAGACTTCCCAATCCTAAAAGAGGCATCCATGCACATCCACGAGCACTCACAAGCATCCACGAGAAATTCGTCCTCTCCAAGACATTGACAAGCATGCAAGAGGCAGTTACAACATAGGCGGTGGCTAGGGTTTGGTTCTAAGAGAAACTAAGCTCTAAGTATGCCAAAGTAGAGGAGAGACACTACAATCAGAGGGGGAGAAGATAAGCAAACTATCCTAACCAAGTTATGAGAGGAATTTCAGCATGATCGCATGAAGAGAAGCATCAATTCCATTGGCGACAGTAACAAGTAGCAATCATAGGCTATGATTGCAAATTGAACATAGTCACAGGCAATGACCATAGATATAATCACAGTCAGTGACAGCAATCACACCCGGTTTACTAAAGTAGATTTAAGCAGCAAATCTCTATGGGGAAGTTGCTAAATTACTTTTTATTTATAATTTACCGTGTTTGTTGTCACTTATTAAAGAATATAAGCATTGTAATAAAAAAACCTTATAGCATAAACTTATTTTTGGAACTTGGGACAGAACCCATTATATTTCTCATGATTTAAACACAAAGATGGTTTTTATTATATTAATTGAACTATGTTAATTTAATTATACTTCAATTTAATTACATATTTTTGTTGGGGAAAACCACAAGTATAAAATTTTTTAAAAACAATAAACACAGTAGAAAAAGCCTAAAATCAATTTTTTCTATGCAAGTCAAGACACAAAGGGTAGGATAGTAATTTTAGCCTTAAAGTATGCTTGGTGTTGGCGATTAGGTGCACAAGTATCTGCCTTCTATTGATATACACATAGCAACCTGATGACACAAAAATTCATAGTAAATTTTATATCAATTGTATAGTATTTTTGAATCATATTTATGCTCTTTTGCTTGTTTTTAAGCCTTATTTGTTAAATATTGTGGGATCTATATATTTTTCTCATTTTTTTTATCATTTCAAGTAAAGGGCCTAATTTTGATAGATTTTGAAAGATTTGAGTGCACAAATGGATTCCAGACGTCGAGACGAAGCTGTCCGTCAATGTTCATGCAAATCGGAGATAGTTAGAAAATTACACCCCTGCCGTAATTATTTTTACGGGTGTAATTTTCTGCCCAGATTAAACCATTGCCGTGATAATTTTTACGGGCCATAATTTCTGCCCATAAATACACAGAAGAAATTATGGCAGTGCCGTAATTATTTTTACAGGCTGTAATTTTTTACCTAGAATTCACATAACAAAATTACGGCACTGTCGTAATTAAAATTATGGGCCGTAATTCTAAAAGTCACTGTTACCCTAGTCTTCCATCGTCGCCTCTCAAACCCAATTCTTCCGATGCAAAATTTGAGAGATCCAAGGCACCAATTCAAAATCTGAAAGAATCGGGCTCTTCTATAAATCGAGGAGAAGATTTGAGGATAGGAAGAATCCAATTTCATCACCAATCAAGGGAGAAATTGAGAAGGGCATCCCTAGGGCTTGGCCTCTCGTCGAGAGGCGTAGAGGCCACCTTTGGCGGAAAAATTTTCAAGAGAGCTTCGCCCAAGGGAGGAGAGGATACACCAAAAATTTCAGATCGAAAGGAGTTCGATTGAGGGAGAAATCAGCATCGAAAAATTCCAACCGAGAGAATTTTCGTGAGCTACTGTAGCAGTTACTATTCATCTAAAAAAAATTCACAGGCTGTGAAAATTTTCACACCCCCGTGAAATCAGTAACTTTTCTATTCTTCCTCTTTTGAATTTTGATTATTTATGATTTTTTATTATATTTTTAACTCCATGGTAGCGTAACTTTCTTGGGACATGGGGGTAATCCCCTTAATTTCATGATGACTTGATAATCATTATTTCATCAGAATATTTTTGTTATGACAATTTTACTTAAGTGATTAATGCATTTAATCTTTTCTAGTTTCAATTATCAGCATGTGTTAGAGTTTTGTGATATGGACTGAAAGGTGATTTTCAAAACTTGGAACCCTTAAATTGAGACTTAGGAACTTATCGTAAGAGATTTAGTTTGTTCTTATTTCTAGATTTATGAAGTTTAATTCTTGTTGATAAAACTAATCTAGGAAGTATTAATGAATTAGACATGAAAATATGCTAAGAAATTAGGTATTGGATTGTTGGAAACCCTTACCCTCTGTTTCCTTGGAGGGAAGGAAAACTATAAGGAATGAAAAACTGCAAGAAAAGAAAACTCTAGGGAAAGAAAAAAATCCATATCCTGTTTCCTTGGAAGGAAGGAAAAGAAGAAGGAAAATTAATTTCGAAGGTTGGACGAAGTGGCGTTGTGTTTTCTCCAACTTTTCCGTCCGATTCGAGCGGAAAAGTTTCGTAGGAAAAGTTATAAAATTTTCCATTCATTTTTCCACTCAAATTTTTCCTCTCGCCCAAGGAAACAATTGAAAACTTATTTTTCTTTCCTTTCTCTCTAGTTTTCCTTCTAAGGAAACAGACCCTTAAGTAAAACCTGTGAAACTAAAATATGATAATATTTAGTTTTCACTTGAGATATTGATATTAAGACTTAAGCACGAAAGTGATTTTAAATCTTTTTGTCAAGGTTTACTTATCTTTAACACTGAATAATCCTGCGCGAGAGCGAGGGTTGTTCTTTGTAGATTGTCTGCGCAAGAGCGAGACAATTTATTTATGAAGTAAATTACATCTTTATCATAATAAAGATAAACTGATGAACACTTATTTATATCTAGTTATTGAAATTAAGGTGGATGAAACCCTAGTCCCAGCTTTTCTCTCTGATATTTCATAAATTCTGATTGTTAGCTACATCGCATTCGATTTGCTTAGCTAGTAAGAATTCAACTCTTTGGTACTTAACAACGAGGTCTCTGTGGTTCGATATCTTTTTATTACTTCGAGTATCCTTGCACTTGCAGACACAACACAACCCCTTGATCATCACCTTGCTCTGTGCTTGGTGCAAGCCTTGGGAGTAAGGATCAAAGCCTTAGAGCTCTTTATTACAAGAAAGGGGGAGGTTGGTGGCAGCAATATGAGAGTGGCAAGAGGGCAAGGGGGAGTTGGCCAAAGAGAATAAAATCAACACATAAGTAGCTCCCCCTAGTTGCTTATTTATACCAAGCACATGCGCCTTGCTTCATAAGGTAGAATGGGCTACCCTCACAAATTATTTGCACTAGAGAAGACACAATTTATTTGAGTGAGGGCAGCTTCCTTTGTGGTTGACTTTAATAGTCACCCCTACCTCCTTTGCTTTGCAGTATCAAGGTAGGTGCCTCTAATTATCACCTCTTACCTTTATCATTCAAGGTATGCTCCTATAGGCTCCTTTACCTTGTTTGATCGTCCGCTCTACTTGAGTGCCTAGGCTTGGGCCAGCCGCCTAGGCTTAGAGCCTTTCTCTAGGCACCAAGTGACTAGGTGCAAGTCCCTATGCCCTCATTGGGCCTAAAGTCCAATACAACTATGCAATGCATTCCTTCATGCATTTAGTTGCATGCCTAGGCAGTACTGGCGCACTAGACTTGGCACCTAGTGCTCAGGCACAATGGCCTACTCCCCATTAGTCCTAAAGCCCAATTAACCTATCCAAATTACTTAGAATGGGCACCTAGTCCCTTTCTTACTGCAAATTGATTGATATGAACTATCCATTCAATCAATTACAATTATGCCCTGGTCTAGTATCTCGAATATCCTAAATGGATTCAAATTAATTCATAATTTGATACAAGACTACATGATCAAAATGTGGTCCCAAGTGTTTGCGTGTCTGATCATGTTGGTTCCATATAATATTGGTAGTGATGAACTAAACATATTATCATAAGTAGTGAAAGATATCTAGTAACACATTGCTACTAACCCAAGCCATAGGAGAAATATTGTTGGTCCATAACCCTTAGCTAGCAATAAAGTTTCTATATATGTAATATAATCCCTTTGCTTGCTGATAACCCATATCAGATAAGTGTCTTATACTTGTATTCCAATAATGTGGGAACGACTTGAGTAGGGAAACATTGTCTTCGAGGTATGGCCATATATTCTCTGTCATACTCTCATGGGAGGGGCCTTGGATTATCATATTTCCTCTACAAGGAAGGGGGACATTGTCTATTAATCACGCATACTTCTTATATAACTTATGACATATCTAATGACAACTATTATGACTTTTCAGTTATGTAGAAGTGTTAGGTTGTATCAAAACACATCACTCACCATATATAAGTCTTGATGACATTAAATCTAAGGACTAATGCACTTTTATCACTTGTGAACTTAACTTGTGACACCCAAATTATAGCTTCACAACAGGTCGGTCTAGTACATCCACCACTTGATGTCCCTAAATGTTTATATTGATTCCTAGAACTCAATCAGCCCACATACTAGTCTCACATATAGCAAAGTTGACTCATATCCACTAAGGTACTTGATGGGCTTCCCGCAAGTGCACAACCTATCGAAGTAGTAAATTATTGTTCTCTCGAAGACCAATGGCCAAGTACCAACTAACCTATTAATTGCTAGCTAAATAAATTAAAAATGAGATGATATTGAAATCTAATTAAATTAAGCTGACAAGTTAACAAGCATAAAACATAAACTGATGTAATCAATTTGTTGAGAGATTAGTACTTAGGGTTCACCACATTAGTTTTCTATAAATTAAAAAGGGGATTTCTACATTGAAGGGAAATTATCGGAGTGTACAGATTGCTCCTTTTCAATAGCACAACCTGGTATTCATTTGGATCAATCTCCTACTTTCTTAGCTATTGACTCAAAATAGATCCTTTGAGCTTTTAATAAATTAATTAACCCCTCAGGTAAACACAATTTTAGTCCATAGAAATATCCAATGGGCTATGTTGAGTCCTAAAATAAGTACATTATTTAAACAATCAAATCTCTTATAAATTATTTACAAATGGCAAAATAAATGAGAAAACTTCTAGAAAATGTAGATCAAGCACTCCCTCGAGAGAATTGATGAAAAAAGATGTTGATCCAAGCCTCTAGATGAAGGAAATCGATGCAATCATCCTCGAGTAACCTAGCCAAAATCTTCCCTCAAAACTTACTAAAAAGTCCTTGAAAACCTTCCAAAAACGTCATAAATATATTCATGACCTTTCACGTAATTTTTCCTAAAATTTGGTTAAAAAATAAGCCAAATTAGGCAAGAAAATATAGAGATGTCAAGCAAGAAGAATCACAACCATGAAAAATTTCATAAGTGGGTCATGTTTCTTTCTATGCATTTCTATGAAGTTGGTTCAACAGAATCATGGTCATGACCAATTTCATAGGTAGGTCATTATGTTTTTTATGTGATTCTAAAAAAATGTCTTAAGAAGATTATGACCATGATATAAATTATAGGTGGGCCATAATTTTTACTATGCATATTCTTCAATTTTCAAACTAAGGACTTCATGTCCATGACAACTATCATGACTCGATCATGATTTCTTATGTGATCTTTTGAAGATTATGGTCATGACTAATTTCACAGATGGGTCATAATTTTTACAAAGCTGAGAATTGCATTATATTTGATAGATGACCCTTCGTTTTATAGTATCCTTCCATAGCATTAGATTTTTTAAATTCTATTAAATTTGATCATTTTTCCTTAAAATATGGCAAAAGCTAGTGAAAGTGAGGATTCCAAATGATTTCAAGTATTAAAGTCTAATTAGGTATAAAAATAATGGATAAAGGAAATATTTTTATAGTAAAAATGTTCTAAAAATACTATATAAATATAAAATATTATATTCTTAATGCTTAAATTCTTACTTGTCCTAGAAAATATAAATTCTCTTAAAAATACACCTTTTTTAAAGAGAAACAAATATTACTATGGGACATTTGTAAAGTGTTGTTTGTTTGGAGGGGAATCGGTAGGGAAAAAAAAAGAAAAATACATTGAATTTAGTAGGAAAGAAAAATAAATTTAATGTGTTTTCTTTTTTTTTTCCTATGAATTTTCTCCAAAGAAATAAAGCCAAATGGCTTAGATAAATGACAGGATATGCCAATATCTAAAGAAGGATAGTCTCACTATATTAGATGGTTAAGCCCATGTCACTAACCTTGATGTCTCGAAGGACACGTGGTACAAAATATTCTTGCAAAATAGCCCTCAAGATAAAAGTTATTGGGAGAAAGAGACAAACGTAAGATTAGCAACTGCATCAGGCCGCCCAACTTAATCATAATGTTAACAAGGGCAGTGAATAGTCTTTGCTGTCCTTTGACCTTTCTCTTTCCTTTGACTTTTTGCCATTGTTTGTCACTTCCCAAGATATTATATTTTTTTCAAACAAAGCACCTAACTGCTCATGCTTCCAATCGCCAAGTAGCAGCACGTGGATCGCAACAAGCGCACCATCACGTGCACTGCACACAACCAACGGTTCATGATCCGTTAGGAGGTTGCACCGCACCATTTCCACACCTGTCCTCCGCTCACTTTCTTCCAATCACTGCGCGACAGCATAGCGGTGTCCACGTGGATTCACGCTGCTAAGCCATGTCCACTAGATGTTGTCGGCGATAGTGTTTCGTGTTTCGTGTTTCGTGTTTCGTAAAGACATTGAATCAGGCGATGCCGCGGAACTAAAGCGCTTTTTTTAAAAAAAAAATTCAGAAAAGTAATTGGTTCGGCGCTGTGGGACCCACTGCGGCAGGCTTCCCCCCGCAGCAACGTCCGTTGTGGCGAGTCCACACGCGTTGCCCGAATGTCCGCCCGCAATTCCGTCACCCCCCTCCCCTCAACGTTCTTTTCTCCGAGACAGAAAAGATCCGCACCTCTTTGCTACCCGCTTTGTCATTGGTGAACATTCTCTCGGCTCCACCACTAGCCACAATCGGGTAAGTCGATTAACAAAAGATCCTACGCATCGTTCCACACCTAGGTCTCTTCGACCACCGGCCTCGTACTCAACCCGTTTTCTACGCGGGAATTACCCATTCAAATACCCTCATATTATTGACCACACGATGGCCCGGGGCATGCCCTTCGACTCGCCCTTCGGGTAAGTCGGGTGTTTTTGTAAAATTGGAGACGTTCCAGCTGTCGGTGAAACGACACGATTCCAAGTCGTTTCCACCACAAACTGCCGGTTTTTTTAAGCAGCGCAGCCAATCACATTTCTTGGTTCATTATCTCACGCATAAGTTTTACCCCTCTTTGCCTTGTCCATTAGGGAGAGGCCTCTTTGTCTCTCTCACTGTCTCACACGCACATCCGCCGTTTCAATTATTACGGAGAGAGGGATTGATTTCTTGCGCTTTGATGGAATGAATTTTTGGGGATGCAATCGTGTTCTTGATCTCGAGGAATAATCGTCCGCAGCTTGTTGGGTTCCTTCTTTCTTGCCCTTGATCTATTCTCGCTCGGTTTCTTCTTGTTTGTTCCAAATCCATGGCGTCTGGATTCCCAGGGGGCGAGCTCGGGTTCAGTGACAGAGGCGGCGGAGCAGGGGGAAGCCTCTTGAAGCGGACGCTGGCGGACATGGAGAGCCAGCACCAGCAGCAGCATATGCAGTTGCAGATGCAGTTGCAGCACGCCCTTTTGCTTCGATCGGTGAAGCAAAGGACGCTTGCCGCTCCCTTCTCCGTGGTTCCTCAGGCTATCGTGGGGTCTCAGGCCTTCAACTCGCTGTCGGCCGCGCCGCAAAGCCTGTCTTCTGCTTTCTTGTCCACTAGTTCCTCCGGGTTTGGATACCCGCGGAGATCGACTGAGTTGGTCCCCGCTTCGGCAGCGATGATGGCTGGCCCGGTCACGGAGAAGAGGTCGTCCGGATCGATGCGGGACCAGCTCCAGGAGCTGGAGCGGCAGCTATTTTCGGACGAGGGCGACGAGAACGAGTCCAGCGCGTCAGGATCCGCCGTGACATACGCCGAGTTTGGCGATTCGATTCAGCCGCCACAGTTGGCGGTGACGCCCCAACCGACGGCAGTAACGGCGGCGAACCACCAATCGCCCTCGCCGACCAACTCATCCTCATCTACCGTTTCCTCCTCCGCCTCCTTCTCCCCTCCTTGCGTGCCATCGCCTTCGACCTCGAGGCAGATGCTTCTCCACACTGCCTCCGCCATTGGTGAAGGGAATCTGGAGATGGCCTCGGCGAATCTCGCGGTGATTCGGCGGGCGGCCAACCCTCGCGGCGACGCCGAGCAACGTCTTACGGCGCTGATGTACGCCACGCTCTTCTCTCGTCTCAACAATCCACAAGCAGGAAGCTCCCACGAGGTCGCCGAGCTTCGCACCTCAGAGCAGTTTGCGGCAACTCAGATGTTGTACGATCTCTCACCCTGCTTCAAGCTTGCGTTCATTGCCGCGAATTCCGCTATCTTGGAGGCAACGAGGGATGAGCCGAACATCCACATCCTTGATTTTGAAGTCGGACAGGGCAGTCAGTACGCCGCCCTCCTCCACGCCCTCGCGGAGCGCCGTCGCCACTGCCCAACCCTTCAACCTCCCGCCATCAGGATCACAGCGATTGCTGACCCTTCGACCCCGTTCACCAACATCAACAGCGAAAATCTGCGAGGCGTTGGCGAGCGTATCGAGAAGATGGCTGAGACGGCAGGAATAAAGCTCCGGTTCAGTGTGGTCTTCCATCGGGCGGCAGAGCTGGACGCATCGGTGCTTGGATGCGGGCCTGGAGAGGCCCTGGTCGTCAACTTGGCATTCGTCCTTTCGCGTGTCGCAGACGAGAGTGTCTCCCCAGATAACCCTCGCGACGTGCTCCTCAGGCGGGTGCGCGCGCTCCAGCCGTGCCTGGTGGCGCTCGCGGAGCAGGAGATCAACACCAGCACGGCTGCGTTCCCCGCCCGCTTCGCGGAGGCGTGCGGTCACTACGGATCGCTGCTGGAGTCGCTGGAGGCGACAGTGAAGTCGGGCTTTGAGCGGGAGCGGGCGGAAGATGGTCTGGCCCGGCGGGCAGTGAACGCGGTGGCGAGGGAAGGAACGGAGCGGGTGGAGCGGTGCGAGGTGTTGGGCAAATGGCGGGCCCGGATGAGCATGGCCGGGTTCAAGGCGGTCCAGCTTGGTTCGACCGTGGTCGAGTCGGTGAAATCTCGGCTCACCCTCGCAGGCCCGAATCCCGGGTTCTCACTCAAGGAGGAGGTCGGTGGGTCCGCGCTGGGGTTTGGTTGGAGGGGTCGGGTGCTCACCGTCTCCTCTGCCTGGCGTTAAGCCGAAGCAAGTCATCGCATTATTTGAGACACTCGTTTGGAACCACAACCACAAGTAGTTGGAGAGAGGTATCAATCCCTTTTCCTCTTTCAATATTTATGTATTTGGAAGCATTCGTGTCAAAAGATATATTTGTATGATTCAGTTAGCTCCCTTCTTGATATGCATGCAGTGAATTATGTTTGTGTTATCAATCAGTGATTGCTAATAGATAGCCTTCTGGTTGCGTTGTATCAACAAAATGCAACAAAAGAAAAGAGAGAGATGGCTCCAGCTTTATTCAAAGGCCATCCTTGCTGTTGTCACATTTCATTAAAGGCTTTGAAAAGGACCAGGCAGCGGCGGTGTTTGGACTTTGGATCTCTTCTTTTTGACGACTGAACTCCACCGATATCTCTCGGTGGCAGCTTTGCTTTAAAACGTCCTCGTAGAAGTTATTTTTTAAGATTAAATCCTCCTGCAAAATCAGCCCTATTGTTTGTGAACAAGGGTGCTCCAGAGAAGAGGTTCAGTTTCATAATCTAAGATTCTGAAGTAAGTCATACATACATACACCCTTCCTCTACAATGGTAAGCGAAAATTGTATGAATATTAATACTTGGAAAATATTGGCTTTAACCTGTGGATTAACTTATCATTTAATCACTAGGATTCAGTATCATGCGGATGGAGTTTGTTACTATACAGAGACATTTTAGAATTAAATTGAAATTTTGAATTAAAATCAAAATGATGGCTTAAAACAATAGTATGCCACTCAAAATATGAATTTCTAAGCTACCGAGGACTTGATTAACTGGCATTGGTGTTATTTTGGCAATTTATCACCTCTAATGGCCTCATGGACCTTGCTTACATTGGTATCCAGTATCCTTTCATTTGGTCTAACGATAAAAAGGCGCCTTTAATTCATGAATAATTTTCATGCTAACCCTTAGTATCCCTAACACCCAGGGACATACACATCTTGTTAATGCTTCCACTATTTTTTCGATGGAAATCATGCCTATTTGCATTACTATGTACCATATCTGTTCTCATTATCAACAACCCATAAGTCATAAATAGATTCTCGAGATTGATTGCCAACGTGTTGTGCATCTACTTAAAGACACGTCAGATTAGTATCACGGCCCTAATGTTCAACTTATACTTGAAGCTAAATTTCTTCTCTAGGGTTGAGAGGTGCTCTATTGTTTATATCCCTAGATCGGCTAGCCAGGAAGTTGATTGACTTGCTCATCATGCTAGAAAATACAATGCTTGCAATCTTTAGAATATTGACTTTCCGCCATGTCTTGTATTTTGGACTCGGCATCCTCGGATGCGTTCAGCGGTGTGACGGCGATGGAAGGTGGAGCTGGCAACGGCTGGCTTTCCAAAGAGGGAGGTGCCCTTTCCTTTAAGACACCGAGCAGCGAGGAGGACGGGCAGTTCTCCCTGTCGAAACAAACGAGCGCAGCCCCTTCCAGCTTCGTCCACGAGGTGAATGGAAGGGGGAGGCGGAACCGGAGCCGGCGGCGTGCTCCTCCGCCTCCCCTGACGATGGCCGAGCATTGAGGGGATTGTAGTCGACGGCGAGGTGCCATCAACGTGAGCGCGCTTGAGCGAAACTGGGAGAGGATTGTAAGGGTTTATGTAGGTTTGATCAAACAAAAATTTTCCTTATGTGATGTCTTCTCCGGCTCTGATGAGTCCTTTGTATTTCCGGCGTCTTCTCCTTCCTACGGCGTCTCCTTCACCATCTCCGGCTGTGAGGTTTCTCGGCGTGAATGCTTCTGCAAATGAAAGGCTGAGGCTCGGACGGGCGGCCCGAGCCTGCCGTACGTCCTTCCCCGTCCATCCCTACCGGCAACAGCGGCCAGCGTCACAACCGAACGACGCCACGTTCGAGCACATGGAGACGACAACGCCTCATTCGGCGTTCGAAACGAGGCCGGTCAATGCCTCGGTCAAAATCGTTGCGCGTGGCTGAAATTCGGCGAGTGGAATTTGAATTCCGAATTCGATTTCTGATTCCGTTTGGCACAGTTCTATGGCTTTCCGGCTTACGTGGACGGGAGGATTAAATGGGGCGTAACAATGGTATCAGAGCCAGGTTAAGCCAAGATGGTGAAGTAGGCTTCCTCATGAGTTCGATGGTGCTGTTGACCATAATGATCCGGTGCGATAGAACGTGAACTCAATCACTACAGGTTGAGCGGAGCATCTGAGGATAGGGCTGAGCATTCGGTAAAAACCGAAAAACCGAAAACCGATTTACCGAAAACCGATTTACCGAAACCGAAAAACCTATTACCGAACCGATACCGAATTTGATATTTACCGATCGATAAATTACCGAATTACCGATCGGTAAATCAGTAAATTACCGATTTTACCGATTTACCGATTAAAAAATATTAAAATATTATATAATTAATCTATTAAAAAAATTATTAAAATATTAAAATATTATCTAATTAAAATATTACCGATTGGTAAAAACCGATGGGTAAATCGGTAAATTACCGATAAAAAATTAAAGATTAATAAATAAAAATTTATTTTTTATATATTAATATATATATCGGTAAATCGGTAAATTACCGAACCGAAATTTTATTTACCGAACCGAAAACCGAAAACCGAATTACATAAAAATAAATACCGAACCGAAAACCGAAACCGAAATTACCGAACCGATTTACCGATTTACCGATTTACCGATCGGTAAATTCGGTAAAAACCGAATTATGCTCACCCCTATCTGAGGATGATGCATTATGGACGTGACCCTGATAGCATTGAGTTGGGCGGAGCACAAGGGCCCGATAGGATGTCGGCTGGATCACAGGAGGTTGGACGAAGTACCAGAGGGTGGTACGCTAGTACGTGAA
Organism: Costus lasius; assembly: GCA_027563935.2. NCBI lineage: Eukaryota > Viridiplantae > Streptophyta > Magnoliopsida > Zingiberales > Costaceae > Costus > Costus lasius. The sequence goes on along the minus strand of CM050451.1, from coordinate 20,203,448 downwards.
CCTAGCTGTGTTAAGTCAGACAGAGTGCCAAGGGAATGCGAGGTTGGTTCAGCAGCATACTGATGACACCAAAATATATAGTATATTTTGTATCATTTTTGATATCTTTTAATACTAGATTGAAGATCTTTTACTTGTTTTCATGATAAATTCATTGAATATTGCAAAGTTTTCTATTTTGGTTTTTCATGGTTTTCAGGTAAAAAGGCACTATTTCAAAGAGTTTTCAAGCAAAATCAAATACATAGAAGGATTACCATCATCAAGTGGAGATCAACCAAGAAATTTCACGCAAAATGGAGCAAGTCTGCAAATTACGGCAATGCCGTAATCCATTTTACGGTACCATAATTTCAGATCGTACCGTAAAATCCAAGCCCTGCCGTATTTTGAGGAGTTTGCAAACAGAAAGATTTTCGGATTTTACGGCACTGCCGTAAACAATATTACGGTACCGTATTTCGGAGTGCTTCAGAACAGAAACTTCGCCTGATTTTACGGCACTACCATAAGAAACTACACGTGCCATAATTTCCAGACGTTCGCAAACAGAGAGTTCAACCGATTTCACGGCACTACCGTAAACCATATTACGGTGCCGTAATTCCCAGACGACATCAGAACAGAACACTCGAGCGATTTTACGGCAGTGCCGTAAACTATTCCACTACCGTAATTCCTGTTCTGAACGCGACGCCTAGGTCAATATCGACGCCCGATTCTTGCGGAGAGGATTGTGGGCGATCCAGAACTCTAAATTGGATACCGTAAGAAACAAAATGGGAGCTTTGGACGAGAGGAAGGAGGGGAGACTGAAAGCCCCAAACTTGGTGCACTGTCGAGGAGGAAATTTCGATCCACGCCGCCGCCTAGGGTTTCGCCGCCGCGCTCGATCCAGACGATCTCCGGCCGTGATTTTCATACTGAAGCTTCATCTGAAGGAGGAGACAACGTATCAGAAGTTTCAGACCGAAAGGAGATTGATTGGAAGAGAAATCGAAGAAAAAGGAGTCGCCGACACTGTTCATCAACGGTTCTTTGCAAATTACGGTTGTGAAATACTTCACAGTTGTGCTGTATTTTCTAAACTTCTCTTTTACTTCGATTTTCGATCTTTTGAAACCATGATCTATTGTAATTCCTTCATGATTATAGCTTAAACTACTCTTGGGACATGGGGGAGTAGTTCACTTAATTTTCAATGACTAGATAACTATTTTTTATATATTTCGTTGCGTTTAATCTTAGCATGATGATTTTGCTCATGTGATAATTGTGCTTAGACTCTCTATAAGTCCATGTTATTAATTATGTTCTTAGAATTTTCGCTATTGACTGAAAAGTAATTGCTTGAGAATTTGGAACCCTAGAATTGCATGTTAGGAACCCTTCCTTAGGTTTGATCCAACTTGATCTGTTCTAGTAGAATTATTGTCATGATTATAACATGAATCTATAGATCGAGTCTATTTGTCAAACGTGGAGATCTTGCATGAAAGTGAAGATTGGAACGTTGGAGATCCATGAGTAAAACTAGTGTCGAGGCTCGGATGCACGAAAGTGATCCTTGAGTTTCCGCTAGAGATTATCAACCTAGAATTCGGATGCATGAAAGTGATCCTTGAGTTCATAGATTGATAATTTACTTATCTTCAACGTTGGGACAAATCTTGCGCGAAAGCAAAGATAAATCCTTGCGTGATTGTTTGCACAAGAGTGAAACAATCATTTTATTAGGTAAATTGTATCTTCTTCATGATAAAATTAAACTGACGAATTCCTTATTCATATCTAGTCATAAAAGTTAAGTGAACGAAACCCTAGTCCCAACTTTCTCTCCGACAGTTTTCTTTCGTGTGTTTGCGATATTTGCTTGACTTTCATTCAATTGCCTAGATAGTGAAAAATCAATTATTCAGTACTTGACAACATAGGTCCCTGTGGATTCGATACTTTCTTTATTACTTCGTGTACCTGTGCACTTGCGGGATAACAACAAGTTTTTGGCGCCGTTGTCGGGGACCTTAGTTTTTGTCGATATTAGAGACGTTGAGATTATTGCTAGACTAGGTTTCATTTATGTTTTATCTTTTTACTCTTTTCTGTTTACTTACATCATTTGATGAGTTTGCTCTAGTGTGCACAGGAAATTCATTTCTAATAGTTGATCAAAGATCACTGAGAGACTATACAGCCCCTAATCCTCAAAGGATACAATTTAGCATTGCTAGACCTGCAATTGAGGCCTCCAACTTTGAAATTAACCCTGCCTTCTTGTCTATGATCCAGCAGAACCAGTTTGGAGGATCATCAATCGAAGATCCTTATTCATGTTTATATATCTTTCTTGAATATTGTGATATCATAAAAATTCATGGAGTTTCTGATGACGCACTAAAACTGATATTGTTCCCTTTTTCTCTTAGGGATCAAGCACGATCTTGGTTGCATTCTCGTCGACCCAATACCTTCACAACATGGGAACAATTATCAAAAGCTTTTCTGATGAAATATTTTCCACCGAGCAAGACTATCCAATTTAGGAATCAAATCACGAACTTTCAATAGAAGAGTAGAGAATCACTCAGCGAGGCATGGGAGAGATTCAATGATCTACAACGGAAGTGTCCTAACCATGGCTTCGAAAATGAGTTTCTAATTCAGACATTTTATTATGGCTTAGTTTATAATACACATCTAATTATTGATGCTGCCGCAGGGGGAGCCTTGATGAGTAGAATATTTGACAATGCTTTCAAGTTGCTTGAGGAGATATCCTTGAATCATAGCCAATGGGCTCCAGATGAAGGAATGTTATATTGTCATCAACATCGTAAGAATGAGAATGAGGATCAGCAACCCTCGACTGAAGAGGTTAGTAAACCCATGCTAGAGAAACTTTCAGCTAGCCTAATTCAATCATTGCAAATTCATAACAAAAAAAAAAATTTGAGGATCTTGAAGAAACTGTTAGTCACCTTGCTTCTCCATTAGAATCCTTAGTGGCGTACAATAAAGTTCTAGAAGAACAAATATCTAAATTAAGCTCTGGGGAACATTGCAATGCCATTATCACTAGAAGTGGGAGACAATTAGGAGCACTTAAGGAGAAAGAGTCTATTAATGATCATTATGAGGAATTAGAATTAGAAAAATCTTCTGAACATGAACAAACCCTACCTAGTTTAACACCTCAAAAGGGAAGTAAACCAAAAGGGGATGGGCCCTGTAAAGAAGATGATTCTAAGACTAATCTACCTCCACCCTATAGACCACCAGTACCTTTTCCCCAAAGGATAGTACAAGAAAAGTTAGATAAGCAATTTGGAAAATTTCTTGATGTTTTGAAAAAGCTTTACATTAACATACCATTTACTGAAGCTTTATCTCAAATGTCCATATATGCTAAATTTTTGAAAGAAATCCTATCTAACAAAAGAAAGATAGAGAACTATGGTACCGTGGCTTTAACTGAGGAATGTACTGCTGTTATTCAAAACAGGTTACCACCAATATTGAATAATCCAGGTAGTTTTTCTATCCCATGTTTTATTGGTAGTATGGCTTTCGACCGAGCCTTATGTGATCTAGGGGCTAGTGTAAGTCTTATGCCTTTGTCTGTGTGCAGAAAATTGGACATGGGAGCTCCTAAGCCGACTACAATTTCTTTGCAGCTCGTTGATCGATCGGTAAAATATCTAGTGGGTATTCTAGAGGATGTTCCTATACAAGTTGGTAAATACTTCATACCTGCTGATTTTGTGGTACTTGAAATGGAAGAGAATCCCAAGATTCCTATTATTTTGGGTAGGCCGTTCTTAGCCACTGCTGGAGCCCTTATTGATGTACGGAACGGTAGACTTGCTTTAAGAATTGGCAATGATAAGATTGAGTTTGATTTGAATAATTCATTGAAAAAACCTGCATATACTAGTTCTTATTGCACTATTCATGCCATTGATGACATAGTTTATGATGTTAGTTGTTTGTTTGATGATTCTTCTGCTGATGTTTCTTTTTCCGATTCTTTTTTTGATAGCTTGAAAAATTCTTGTGAAAAAATTGATAATTCTGGTTTTGAGAATGATTTTGATGAATTCGATGATGAAAAACATGATATTTTAGATTGTGCTACTTTTAATAATGAAAGTGAAAAAATCCCTAAAGTTGAGTTGAAAGTTTTACCTGATAATCTTAGATATGAATTTCTTGGTCCTAACTCCACCTACCCTGTGATTGTGGATGCTAAATCAGATGCCAGGGAAACTGATCTACTCTTGAAGGAGCTAAGAATTCATAGAAAGGTAATTGGGTATTCCATTGATGACTTAAAAGGGATTAATCCTTTTTTTTGTATGCACAGGATTCACATGGAGGATGAGCACAAACCGCATGTAGATTTTCAGAGAAGGCTCAACCCGTCTATGAAGGAAGTGGTGAAGAAGGAAGTGCTAAAATTGCTAGATGCAGGTATTATCTACCCTATCTCAGATAGTAAGTGGGTGAGTCCTGTACACTGTGTTCCAAAGAAAGGAGGTGTCACTGTAATGAAAAATAAGGATAATGAATTGATACCTGTTAGAAATGTCACTAGTTGGCGTATGTGTATTGATTATAGAAAATTAAATGCTGCCACTAGGAAAGATCATTTTCTCTTACCTTTTATTGATCAAATGGTGGAGAGACTTGCCAAACACTTTCACTTTTGTTTTCTTGATGGGTATTCCGGATTTTTTCAAATCCCTATTCATCCTGATGATCAAGATAAAACCACTTTTACATGTCCTTATGGTACTTTTGCTTATAGAAGAATGCCCTTTGGTTTATACAATGCACCTGCCACTTTTCAAAGGTGTATGATGACAATTTTTTCTGAATTTATTGAAGACTTCATGGATGTTTTTATGGATGATTTCTCTATCTATGGTTTCTCTTTTGATGACTGCTTAGCTAATCTCTCTAGAGTTTTACAGAGATGTGAAGAGACTAACCTTGTCTTAAATTGGGAAAAGTGTCACTTTATGGTTAGACAGAGGATAGTTTTGGGCCATCTTGTTTCAAAAAGAGAGATTGAAGTGGACAAGGCCAAGATAGAAGTGATTGAGAAGTTAGCACCACCCACCACTGTCAAGGAGATCAAGAGCTTTTTGGGACATGCAGGGTTTTACAGGAGATTCATCAGGGACTTCTCTAAACTTGCTAAACCTTTAACTGATTTACTTTGTAAAGACGCCAAATTCTGCTTTGATGAGAAATGTCTGTTTGCTTTTCAGGAGTTAAAGAAAGCTTTGGTTTCAGCACCCATCATTCAGCCCCCGGATTGGGACTTGCCCTTTGAACTCATGTGCGACGCCAGTGATTATGCAATGGGAGCAGTCTTGGGACAGAGAAAAGATAAGAAACCTCATGTTATTCACTATGCCAGCAAGACTTTGGATGAGACACAAAAAAATTACACCACCACTGAGAAGGAACTATTGGCTATAGTATTTGCTTTTGATAAATGTAGGTCATACTTAATTAACTCCAAAGTGGTAGTGTACACTGACCATGCAGCTGTGAAATACTTAATGCAGAAAAAAGACAGCAAACCATGATTACTCAGATGGATTTTACTTCTACAAGAATTTGATTTGGAGATTAAAGACAAAAGGGGATCAGAAAACCTTATTGCAGATCATCTCTCAAGAATAATGGTAGACACTGAAAAGAATAATGAGATCAATGATTCCTTCCCTGAAGAACAACTTTTAACCATTGAACAGATCAGAGCTTCCTGGTATGCTGATAGAGTAAATTACCTTGTTGCTAATGTTTTTCCTCTTGATTTGAACTACCAAAAAAGGAAGAAGTTCTTGGCTGAGGTAAAACACTATTTTTGGGATGAGCCTTATGTATTTAGAAGATGTACATATGGTATTTTTAGAAGATGTGTACCTGAAGAAGAAATCACAGATATTTTGTGCCAATGTCATGGATCCTCTTATGGTGGTCATGCTGGTACTAAAAAGACTGCTTATAAAGTATTACAATCAGGATTTTATTGGCCTACCATTTTCAAAGATGCTAGAAACTTTGTGTTATCTTGTGATAGATGTCAAAGAACGGGGAACATTAGTAGAAAACATGAGATGCCACTGTCCAACATTCTTGCAGTTGAAATATTTAATGTTTGGAGGATAGACTTTATGGGACCTTTCCCATCTTCAGGAGGTAACAAGTACATTCTGGTAGCAGTTGACTATGTTTCAAAATGGGTTGAAGCTCTTGCTTCACCGACCAACAGGGCTGTACATTCGGATCGGTAAATTCGGTATTTACCGATTTACCGATCGGTTCGGTAATTTCGGTTCGGTTAAATCGGTATCGGTATCGGTATCAGTAATAATTTTTTTTATAAATCGATTATCGGTATCGGTATCGGTTAATTTTTTTCGGTATGGTAAATAACCGATTTTACCGATTAAGCTTTATATACTTGATTTTAGCCGTTTACCTATTTACACATTACCCATTTACTCGGTTAATTGGTAAATTCGGTATATTCGATTCGGTAAAATAATTCGGTTTGGTAGTTTAATTGGTAAAAATAAAAATATTATTATATTTATAAGAATTAAATAATTTAAATAGGTAAATCGGTAATTTACCGAATTTACCGAAAATTATTCGGTAAATTCGGTTTGGTAGATAATCGGTAAATTGCTTATTTGGTTCGGTATCGGTATTAAAATTTTCGGTAAATTTTAAATCGGTAAATTCAGTTCGGTATAATCGGTATCGGTAAATACCGAATGTACACCCCTACCGATCAATGATTCAAGAGTTGTTGCTAAATTTTTCAAAAAGATCATATTTCCACGGTATGGGACCCCGCGTGTAGTAATCAGTGATGGAGGCTCACATTTCATAGAACACAAACTTTCAGCCTTACTTAGAAAATATGGAGTGAATCATAGAGTGACAACACCTTATCATCCTCAAACAAGTGGACAAGTGGAATTATCAAACAGAGAAATCAAGGGAATTTTAGAAAAGACCGTGTCAAGCACTAGGAAAGATTGGGCATTCAAACATGGTGATGCCTTGTGGGCATACCGGACTGCTTTCAAAACACCAATAGGTATGTCTCCGTTTCAATTGATTTATGGAAAATCATGTCACCTGCCTGTGGAACTTGAACACAAAACATACTGGGCAATCAAGATGCTGAATTTCGATTTAAAGAGTGCGGGGGAAAAACAGAAATTACAATTGAATGAGCTAGATGAGATTAGACTCTCTACATATGAGAATGCAAAAATTTACAAGGAGAGGATAAAAAGATGGCACAATCGACATATTTTCAGGAGAGAATTCCAACCAGGTGACTTTGTTCTTTTATTCAATTCTAGATTGAGACTTTTTCCTGAAAAACTTAAGTCTCGATAGTCTGGTCCTTTTCAGGAAAAAAAAGCTTATCCTTACGGAGCTGTGGATGTATGGAGTGAAGAAACAGGAGAATTCAAGGTTAATGGTCAGAGACTTAAGCACTATTATCAAGAAGAGCTAATTGAAGAAAAAGAGAGTTTTTATTTAGATGAACCACGATCAAGTCTGAGTGTTAAAGGGTTAAGCTAAAGACTTTTAAATTAGCGCTTCTTGGGAGACAGCCCAAGCTTTCTAACTTTAGTTCACTTCCTTTTATTTACTTTTATCTTAGTTTTATCTTAGAATTAATTTTTATTTCTGAAAAAGAAGCACGGAGAAGAGAAGAAAAAGAAAACTCGGCACAAAAGGTTTTGTAAGTATCCTCTCTCGTTCACCTTTTGGGTTTCATCATTGACTCATGTTTTTGTGTCTACCACCACTACTTCATCTACATGATAATTTTTTGATTTAGATGATTGATTTGTGGCCTTGATCTACCTTTGGGATTGTTGTATATGGCTTGATTGATGTTTGATGTTAATGAGTGAATCCAAAATTGAGACTAGAATATAGCCCTATCATGTCAAAATTTATTTCTTCAATACATATTTGTCTATTGAAATATGAAATTAGTTGATGCATGAAATTTTGGATAGATGTATTGTTTGAAGAATAAAATCTAAAGGTGAAATTTTTATTTCGAATAAAATGAGTATATGAGTATGATTTGTGAATTGAGATCAATTGATCAACCTAATAGATGGTTATTCTATTCTTGCTATTTGTTGGGAAATAAGAATCCAAGATCCACAAAATAAAGGTGAAGACTCCCCTACTTGGCGCTGTGGGGAAGCACAGTGGTACCGAAGGTCATGGGTTGAAGTAATAAATAGAAAAAGTATGTATCTATGTGGGTACATGCCATGAGAGAAATCATTTCACATAAACTCCGCTATCCTTAGTAAATTCTTTCCAAATTAGAGGATATGAGTTTCATTGCATTGATTATGTGATCCGTGCACTCTAATCTCGTCACCAGAAAAAAGGTGGTAATCGAGTTAGAGAATGTGAATGATGCAAAAAGGAATGAAAAAGTATGTATCTATGTGGGTACATGCAAAAAAAAAATGAAATGAGTGGAAAAAGATCTTGGAGACCTAATTCCTGTAAACAAAAGCATGAAAAAGATCTTGGTGAAATCATGAGATTGAAAATTCTATTTATTGTACATGTTGCGAAGTTTTATTTGATTGAATTATGGATCTAGAGGGTTGAGATCTAAGAATGATATGTTTATTTGAAATTTTATAAATCAATTGATAGAATTTTTCATTGTTGAGTTGTATTTTAGAAATTTATTGAGCATGAAAAGGTTACTCTTTTAATCAAACTTTGATTTCAAATTTTGATTTTTGCTTAAGGACAAGCAAAGTTTAAGCCTTATGTATTTTGATGACACCAAAATATATAGTATATTTTGTATCATTTTTGATATCTTTTCATGCTAGATTGAAGATCTTTTACTTGTTTTCATGATAAATTCATTGAATATTGCAAAGTCTACTTATATTTTGGTTTTTCATGGTTTTCAGGTAAAAAGGCACTATTTCAAAGAGTTTTCAAACGAAATCAAATACATAGAGGGATTACCATCATCAAGAGGAGCTCAACCAAGAAATTTCATGCAAAACGGAGTAAGTCTGCAAATTACGGCAGTGCCGTAATCCATTTTACGATACCGTAATTTCAGACCGTACCGTAAAATCCAAGCCCTGCCGTATTTTGAGGAGTTTGCAAACAGAAAGATTTCGGATTTTACGGCACTGCCGTAAACAATATTACAGTACCGTATTTCGGAGTGCTTCATAACAGAAACTTCGCCCGATTTTACAGCACTACCATAAGAAACTACACGTGCCGTAATTTCCAGACGTTCGCAAACAGAGAGTTCAGCCGATCTCACGACACTACCGTAAACCATATTACGGTGCCGTAATTCCTAGACGACATCAGAACAGAAGACTCGAGAGATTTTACGGCAGTGCCGTAAACTATTCCACTGCCGTAATTCCTGTTCTGAATGCGACGCCCAGGTCAATACGGCAGTGCCGTAAACTATTCCACTGCCGTAATTCCTGTTCTGAACGCGACGCCCAGGTCAATATCGACGCCCGATTCTTGCGGAGAGGATTACGAGCGATCTAGAGCTCTAAATTGGATACCGTAAAAAACAAAAGGGGAGCTTTGGACGAGAGGAAGGAGGGGAGACTGAAAGCCCCAAACTTGGTGCACTGTCGAGGAGGAAATTTTGATCCACGCCGCGCTGCCTAGTGTTTCGCCGCCGCGCTCGATCCAGACGATCTCCAGCTGTGATTTTTATACTGAAGCTTCGTCTGAAGGAGGAGACAACGTGCCAGAAGTTTCAGACAGAAAGGAGATCGATTGGAAAAGAAATCGAAGAAAAAGGAGTCGCCGACACTATTCATCGACGGTTCTTTGCAAATTACGGCTGTGAAATACTCCACAGCCGTGCTGTATTTTCTAAACTTCTCTTTTACTTCGATTTTCGATCCTCTGAAACCATGAAGTGATCCAATTCATTCCTTCATGCATTTAGCCACCTATCTAGGCAGTATGGATGCTCTAGTTTAGGCACCATGAGCCTAAGTGTGATGCCTATTTTCTTGTGGACCGGGCTGAAGGAAGGAAGATTGGGCGACAGCCCAATCCAGCAGCTAAAACCCAATTCTGGGTCAACAGAAGGTGTTGACCAGGATTTCGTCCGATTTTGTCGAAGCAACAAATGCGGAGGCGGAAATGGTGTTCTCGTCGGGCGCTGACGAGGTGGGATCTACCGGCAGGGACGAGGCGGAATCCTCGGCAGCTTCTGTGGCGACATCGGCGACGCTCTCCTGGGCAAGGATAGCGGCTCTGTCTCCGGCGGGATCGACGGGCGGACGACGTAGATCGAGGACAGATTCTGCGGCTTGATGAGCGGCTTCAGCGGCAGCATCCTCGGATGCATTCAGCGGTGTGACGACGATGGAAGGTGGAGCTGGCAACGGATGGCTTTCCAAAGAGGGAGGTGCCCTTTCCTTTAAGACACCGAGCAGCGAGGAGGAGGGGCAGAAGAGGACGGGCGGTTCTCCCTGTCGAAACAAACGAGCGCAACCCCTTCTAGCTTCGTCCACGAGGTGAAAGGAAGGGGGAGGCGGGACAGGAGCCGGCGGCGTGCTCCTCCGCCTCCCCCGACGATGGCCGAGCGTTGAGGGGATTGTAGTCGACGGCGAGGTGCCATCGACGTGAGCGCACTTGAGCGAAACTGGGAGAGGATTGTAAGGGTTTATGTAGGTTTGATCAAACGAAAATTTCCCTTATGTGCTGTCTTCTCCGGCTCCGACGAGTCCTTTGTATTTCCGGCGTCTTCTCCTTCCTACGGCGTCTCCTTCACCATCTCCGGCTGCGAGGTTTCCCGGCATGAATGCTTCCGCTAACGAAAGGCTGAGGCTCGGACGGGCAGCCCGAGCTTGCCGTACGTCCTTCCCCGTCCATCCCTACCGGCGACGGCGGCCAGCGTCACAACCGAACGACGCCGCGTTCGAGCGCATGGAGACGACGACGCCTCGTTCGGCATTCGAAACGAGGCCGGTCAACGCCTCGGTCAAAATCGTTGCGCGCGGCTGAAATTCGGTGAGTGGAATTCGAATTATGAATTCGATTTCTGATTCCGTTTGGCACAGTTATATGGCTTTCCGGCTTACGTGGACTAGAGGATTAAATGGGGCGTAACACCAAGCATTATTGTCTGCTCTTGTTTGGGCCTAAATCCCAATTTGTTGATCTAAATCAGTTAGAATAGGCACTTAGCCCTATTCTTACTGAAAATCAATTGATATGTATTGTCTTTTCAATTAACTTTGATCTTGCTTTGATTTGAAGTGTCTAATGTCCTAAATGGACCCAAATTAATATAGGATTCAATCCAAAGCTACCTGATTAAAATGTGATCCTCACGTATTTATAAATAGACCATGTAGATTCTATATGATATTAATAGTGATGAACTGGATAAATCATCATAAGTAATAAGAGATATCTAGTAACACATTGTCGGGTAAGAATGCATCATCAGTTGACAACTCTTACATAGCAATAAAGTTTCCTTTTATATAATCTAATCCCTTCCCTTGTTACAGGATGTTCTATGTCAATTCTAATAGGAATATAATATTTATTAGAATATTGAGATATAAATTCACTAGTATTATCAAGGTGTATTTTTTTAATTGGATAATTAGAAAATGAGCTTTTAGTAGAATTATTTATGCAAACAATCTCACAAACGTTTGGTTATGGGTTAATAATAAACAAATATGTGACAATCTAGTTGAAGCATCAATTAAAATGATAAAATATCTAAATGGTTCATATGGTGGGTGTATTGGTCCATAAATATCACCTTGTATATGTTTTAAAAACGCAAGAGATTTAGTCCTAACTCTTACTAGTGATGGTCGAATTATCAACTTTCCTTATAAACATACAGCACATGAAAAATTATTAGATTAAAGAATCTCCTAGCTATTTAATGAGTGTCCACATGAATTTTTAATTATTTTTTACATCACAATTGATCTGGGATGTCCCAACTGATCGTGCCAAATATTCTAATATGTAAACATCTAATTTATGACATTATATATTTCAATTGTTTTAATATATTTGTAGTACAATCTGGGTACAATGTAGGTAATTTTTCTAATATGTATGTTTTTTACTTGATATAAGTCTCGTGATATAAAAAAAATTCAATATTCCCCTCATTTGTTATTCCATACAATATCTATTTCAACGGATATCTTTAAAGCTTAATACATTTCTTTGCGACTTAGTAGAATATAATGCATTATGAATGTGTAATTTGGTTCTTCTATGCAATAATATATTTGCTCTTCTAGAGCCTTGAATTATTTTTATACTACACGATATAGTATTAATATTGGCCTTTTGCATTACTAAATGAGAGAAATTCTTGAGAATTGTATGAGTTGTTGCACTATCGATAAGACAAATATCTTCATTATTGATGTTGTGCCAACCAAAGAAATATTCATTCTACATTTAAAAAAAAACAAAAGTTCATATAGTCAAAAAAATTATTACTTAGAAAAAAGCTACTTATAGAACATAAAAATATATTTTATACTATAATCTCTAATTAAATAATCTTTTCTTATTAGAATCAACAAAGAAATTAACAACGTCTAGATGAGTAAAATCCATATGGTCATAATCAAAACTACCATATTTATAGGCAAAATTTGTCTTTATAATTTTCTCTATAATTTTTAATAATTTTTGGCAAAGGTCAATAAGATACTTTAGTGTACAGCAAGTACATGGCCAATGACATTTGCTATGGTAGTAGAAACATATATTTTCAATATGTTTGCTATTAAGCTCACCCTTTTTTTTATCATTATTTTTTTATTATTTTTTCACTTTTGGTAGAACAAAATGTTTTTGAAATTTTTACCGCGAACGACCATGACTACAACCATGGCCATAACCATTAGCACAACCATGACCACGAGTTTGCCCAAAAGAATATTAATTATGAGTTGCTATATTTACTTCTGGAAATAGAGCAATACAAGTTCGACAAGACTCATGATTTTTTTTTTATTAAAGACTCATTATTTTGTTCAGTCACAAACAAGACAAGAAATCAATTTAAAAAATAAATTTTTTTTTTCAAAAAAGTTGCTACACGGGTACATTAAATACAAAACTAAGTAAACTGTTATACCTAATCTTAGTTAAAGTATCGTGCTAATAATGTGTTATAAAAGAAAATGAACTAAATAGAAAACAAAGTAATAGAGAAAAAGAAGAATTGAAATAATAAGAAAAAATTTATTTCATTTCATTTCATATTTCAACAAAAGGCATTTATAACTTATTAATGATAATTACATTACATAACAACTTATGTTATTCATAACATAAATATATTTATTTTTATTATTTATAAAATTATATTTTTATGGAATAATTTATTGGCGATAGCGTAGATGAACCGGTCAACCGTTTAATCTATCATAAAAAAATTCTGAAATTTCGACGTGCCTCCACATCTATCCTGCAAACGAAAACACGCATGGGGACATGACTAAAAAAGCCATAGGAAATGCATAAATTAGCTCTTCCATCAAGTGGTAAACCATGTAAATATTACAAGTATTGAGGGCTTTTTGTGAGCTAGCTCATCTGCCGCTTCTCTTGTGATCCCCAGGAGCCAATCATCTCTGCGTCTTCCGCGTTCCCCCCTTCACCGCTACTCATTTTCTCCTGATCGCAAGAAATTAGGGTTCCCAAAGTTCCAGGGCACCCCCAAAATCCTCTCTACGATGTCGAGCTTCAGCGGCGATGAGACTGCCCCATTCTTTGGATTCCTCGGAGCCGCGGCTGCTCTCGTTTTCTCCTGTAATTAACCTAAGATCCATGGCTTCCTAATCTTTTATTTGTTGTGCTACTGTAGTTGTTCATGTGATGGACTTGTGATCGAGGGTTTTCATGTGTCAAGGCATGGGAGCCGCATATGGGACGGCGAAGAGTGGAGTCGGTGTGGCGTCCATGGGTGTGATGCGGCCGGAGCTTGTGATGAAGTCTATCGTGCCCGTGGTTATGGCTGGAGTGCTCGGGATCTATGGATTGATCATCGCGGTCATCATTAGTACCGGGATAAACCCCAAGGCCAAGTCGTACTACCTCTTTGATGGCTATGCGCATCTCTCCTCAGGGCTCGCTTGTGGTCTTGCTGGCCTTTCTGCGGGGATGGCGATCGGGATCGTTGGAGATGCTGGAGTCAGGTAACGCGTTTTATTTTATTTTATCTTATATCTGCATTGGTTGGCTATTTCTGTACCAATTGGATGCAATATTGTATTGTCATTCTCTTCGTAACTGGATTATGTTAGCCTTTTTCTTTTTGAGACCAAAATTTCTATTTTATTCTGGCGGTTTTCCTCTGCAACAATTTATTTTTGTATAAATAATTTTTCTTGTGTACTAGATAATGAAATACGTCTACCTGTTGCCCCATTGTCTTCACTAATTTCTTCCTTCACCAAGTACAGGTGCTTCTTCTGAACTGTTTGTTACCTATGCATTGCGCTGCTTTGATGTAAACGTGTCGTCTAACATTATCTTTCAAACTATTTGATTAAATTTGTGTTCTCGTATATTTGTGTAGCTCGAGTGGGACGTTCTGTTGCTTGTTTTGCGCGTTAATGTATCTTGATATAAGCAAATGCAAATTTGCAATATATTTTTCTTCTTGATTGTTCTCTAAGATATCATGATTTTGCTAACAATGCCTACCGAAAAATTGTACATATTGCAACTATACAACCGTGGAACTCTTAAATTTTCACCTAGGAAGTTTCTTTAGTTGTGTCAAATGCAACAAATAGTTTTAGGAAGTTTAGCTGCTCTTTAAAAAGCTACCTCGAAGTTGTTTTGCACATAAGGCCCATATATCTTAGGTTTAACAAGGCTTTTATACCTATTTTTAAGAGATGATCTTATAATGAAATTTTAAAGTTTGGATTTTAAAGTAGTATGTATTCAAGAGTTAACCTTGGTTATGAGAAGTCTTAGTTGTGCTGCTTCTATTAGAGTCTACAAAAACTTAAATGCTGTGGTATGAATAAGGGAAAAACTAATTACAACTTTAAGCATCATAGAAGAAGTCAAAAGTTATCATATGTTGGACACCTAGCGGAATCATCAGAGTTTTTTTCTTTTTAATCGGTTGCTAAAGTAATATACAAGTACCATGTACAACGTTACATAAAGGAAAATCTTATGATTTGAGCACAGTGGTATTTGTTTCCTCATTTTTGCTAATTCATGCATCTGCAGTGGTACATCTTAGATGAACTGTTAGCTAATCATTCTTTAGTGTCTTATTGACTAGGCAGTGTTATTAGTATTAGTTTTATTTTTCGTGATCTAACTTTATAAATGTATGTCTATGCCAGGGCCAATGCTCAACAACCAAAGCTATTTGTAGGAATGATTCTTATTCTCATTTTTGCTGAAGCTCTTGCTCTCTATGGTCTCATTGTTGGTATCATCCTATCTTCTCGGGCTGGTCAATCTAGGGCAGATTAAGAAAACAGGAGGAGATGGTGTCAGTTTTCCATGTGGTTCCTTTGTGACTATGGAGATGAAGAGAAATTGTTATGTTGAATTTTGTTATCATACTGTTATTTATTTGGTACGTATTGGTAGGTTCCTTCTCGATCCTATCAAACCTTTTTAATAATGTGGTATTTTATATTGAAAGGCAAGATATATCAGGAGCCTTTGCCACAATAACTTGATCACCCATCTTTGGGGGCAACTGAGAACTTCATGGTTTTGTATAATTATTTATCAAGTTTCAGTTGAATTGAATTTGTTAACTTTGGCTCTGTACTTCCATTTTGCTTTCACTGATTCTTAGGTCTTAATTTTGAATAAACATTTGACAGAAGGCCTGTAAATGTTTGGCCTTGTTTCATTTTGAAACTACCTCTTCCTAGGGCTTTAATTGCAGCTATTTTGTATATTTACGATTTATGTTTTCTTTTGGATTGAGATCATTGAATGTGTCTCTAATAATCGAGTGATTGTTATACTTGATGATGCTGGATGGAATATTAGTGCCCCTCCTACTGACGGTGTTTGAAAGTAGGTCTATAACTCTAATGATGAAAGTTGATTCTTTGATTGCAAGGGTTATGGATGCTCTATAAATTTTTGTGCTTGTATGGTGTTGAGAAAGAAAATATTGTGGACACGTCAGTTTATAGCGCCATGCTTAGAGTCTTTTTCGGTTCTCAAATCTGTTCAGCTATCCCATATGTAGTGGCTGCTGAGTAAACTTAAATCTGGGCTCGAATATTTCTGGTGATCTGTTTATTCATATGGATATGGCTCAACTTTTAGGTGCATTGGAAATTCAATGATGTTTTTTCAACCTACTGACAGAGATATTAAAGATGCCGGGCTTACCTGCATTCTTAGTTGTGGTTCTATCTTTGCTGTCCGTGCAGGTTTGTTCAACTTCAGTGGAGCTAACATGGAAGTTGCTCTTCATCATTGACGAAACGGGTACTATTGTTACAATTGGCACATTAAAAATCACCCGAAAGCCTCTTGATTCCTTTTGTCACTAGTGATGCTCTCCAACTTTGTGGGGACTATGAACGTTGTGCCTTTTTCTTTTCTTCCTAAACTTGTCTATGAGCCTACCAAATTAATATTCTCTTTTATTACTTTCTTTATTAACTTTTCTGTATACCTGTTGTATTTATACTAGCTTACTATAAGCTATTGTGTGTTATTCTGCAGAAGGATGATTATTGATTGGTATGATGCTTGACTATAGTTGTTGCAAGTCTTTGTTGGGAAGTCCCAATAGTCTTCATTTTGTTGGAGTTCAGAATGTCAAATTCTATGGTGGTTGTCCACATGACATTGAACTATAATTTAGCTCCGACTAATGTCCTAACTACTCTTGATGAATAGTATGACTAAGAATGAGCAAATTGTTCTTAGAAACACCCTTAGAGAATCATTTATATATATATATATATATATATATATAATTTTTGCTTGGGAAAGAGAATAGTCTAAGTCCCGATACTCTGGATTCCTCAGTCGGCAAGCACTTCAATCATTTCTTACTGTACTAAATTGTATCCAAACTTGTCACTGTCCATCCCTGTAGAAAAGAAAACATCCAAATGCCATCCTTGGGAAAGAGAGATATTTGGTATAACCTATAGGTGGTTTCAGCGCATGAATTGGAATATGAAATATTAGACCTCTGGGATTCATCTTATTTTTTCAAGGCTTAGCTTTGGAACATAGGAAGTTGATAGGTTGAACTGTTGCACCCAATTGCAGGATCTAGGTTTGCCTTCTTAATTCCATATTTATCTCATGAGATGGAGGTCCAACATACAAACACAAAGGAGACATTCATCGTGCCATGTAAATTTTATACCACATTTCTTGAAAGTGACCAGTAACTTGACCGGGGAAAAGATTTTAACGTGTGTTTCTAAGTCTAGTGTAGAATGCTTAAACATTGGAGTACGGACATGGTACAGACAGGGAAAAGTACTTGTTAGTTGAAATGCCAACTTCGACCGAATCGAAGTCTAAATTCTACCTACGATAGTTGAAATTATTCATGTGTCTAAGCTCACGGATTCTGATTCAGAACTTAGTGCTAAATAGTTTGTAAAACTAACCTATTTTTTTTTATTAATGTGAGTTTGAACATGCTTTTTTTTTGTTTAGATAGTAATATGTCTGTACTTACAGAGTAAAAATATTATAGAGACTAGGCATTGCATATCAACTCAACTAGGATCAAGACCCTATATCAGTGAAGAATTTGTCACTCCGTCGCTCAAAGAAACCTATTAGTTAACAAGAACACATTTGAATGTTAGTACTGTGCAAACAATTTAATGCGGTTTTGGTTTTTTACTTTTTTCCTGGTTACAAGTCAAGATGAACAGAGAGATGAAAGGACTTGTGACCAAAGCATCTACTATATCTTCCATAATTGAGAGCCATGATTGCTTTCCTGATGTGAAAAAGCTATCGAGCAAGTTGGACCATGCAGTACCTGGAGTCACCTGTCAGAGTTTGCATATGCAACCCTTTTGAGTTATCCTTTATTGATGCCTGAGGTCATGACCTCTGTGCTGAGTGACTCCAGGCATTTGATTTTTTTTTTTTTTGTTCCCTCACTTTGGAGTTGCTTACTTGTCCACTTTGTAGGTGGTTCTTAGCAAAAAGCAATTTAATGTGGTTTTGGTTATCTGCAAACAATAATTATAGGAAACCTACTTGAATGAAGTGATCCTTAATGGAAGCATCTTATGGACTTTATACATCGCTTACCTGATCAAAGAATACCCATTGTACATATATTCTAAGCAATTGAACAATAATATAAAGTAGAAAACCGTAGAGTTCTAAATGTTCACTGCATTGGATGTGCAGTCAACTAAAATCTTCTCACCACAATTATTCACACTGCACACATATACTTGAGACTGGAAAGATACAAAGAAGTCGGCATCAAATTGAGGTGAACTAGGTGGCCCTTCTCCTTACTAGGCTTCTAATTACCCAATCCTTCCTTCCCTTTGCTATTGCTAGTTTGCTCCCAGATTCTCGATGCAAATTGCTTTTGTTTGTTAACTGTTTCAATCGACCTAGCTGAAAAAGTTGACCAATTCTCTTCTTCCACTTCAAGGTGTTGTTCTTCTTGGTTTTCTCCACCGCGTTCTTGTTTCTGTTTGTCTCATTTCTGTTCTGGGCCTCAATGGAAGCACCCATGGTGGTGGTGACGGTCATGGCATCTGTCTTGTCCCAGAATGCATGGCCATTGTTATCAAACTTCACAGAGATAAATGAATCTGAAAGACAAGAAGATTTTTTTAATTGCAATCTGTTTAACTTGTGTGATGGCAAAAAAGATGCAACGTTTAGAAGATTGTTTGTTTATGCATGAAATATGAAGAAATTCAAATTTGTTGACAATTGACATTTGCAAGCTTGAGAATTTTTTATTCATAGATCGAGTAAACAAGAGTTATTAATTGGTAATCACACATGCTGAGCGGGTAGCTGAAGATCTTATGGAACTCATTAGTGAGCTCAACTGAAAAATATTTTAATTATTGATAACAAAATTTTAAAATTAAATTCTTTCCTCGTCGCATGTCTTCGTGCAAAAAAAAAAAAAAAAAAAAAAAAAAAAAAAAAAAACAATCAATATGTCCAGTGTCAGTCAAAGATCAAATTCCATTTTTTTTCAGATAATTATGGGATAGCAAGGAGCACACCTTGCTCACTGGAAATAGAACCTTCATCATCACTTTCATCCTTGCCTCCGTTGTATCCCGCTTCATGCCGATAGAGAACAAAGACTTTAGGGAGCTTAATGGTATGCTTCCTCTGCAGGACTTTGAAAGAGGTGCTAGTCTTCTTTGTCAGGGGACGATGACCGTGCTCTGTGACCAACACAAGGAGCTTTTCCTTCAAACAGTTGGCACATACCCCTACAACCGGTTCCATGGGGTGGAAATCGCAGTACACCTTGTCTTCTCCATGATCATCCATGACTGCTGCAGAAGAATGAAACAGAGAACTTCGGAGAATAGCTAAGACAGCAAGAGTCAATTACGACCAGAAATTTGGTGCTTATTAAGAGCGCAACTTCTAGGTGACACTTGAGCTAGTTTTGGTGAGTGATTGAGGACATACACAAAACGACAGGAGGAAACAGGAAAGTCTTTGAATGCACACCTCTTTTAGAGCAAGGACCAAATGGGTGGACAGTCCCAACTGATGTAATCTTGCACAATACGACAGGATTGAAACACAGTAGTAGACCACGCTTCTTTGGATCAGTATTTGGTACAGGTAAAAGTCTTGATGACTCGACTTGCAAGGGAACACATCTAGGTTGACTTTTGGGCTGCAATATGGACAAACTTGGGACACAAGGCCGACACTAACTTGCAACAACTGGACACCATGGTAAACAAATGCTCCTTGAATCGGTTTTGTTCTTGTGCATAAACTGTTGGTGACAGCTCCGATCACACTTGGATCACCTCATTGGGGGATGCTATAATTGTGTTCGTTGTAATGTCGAACAATAAGATCCTACAGCAGATAAAAAGGCACCACTTCATCCAGAAATTTACACTTGCAACGTGTGGCCGACCAGGGACAGATGAATGGGAAGCCTAAGGCAATGTTGAGATGATGTGAGACAAAGTGGGATGGAGGGGCTGCGTGGCTGCAGTGCAGGAGCAAGACTCGCTTGGGCGTACTGAAAACGATGGGCAACTCCTGCTGGGGGTTCAAATCCTGCACATGGGCTGTGCAGACACTTCCAATGTTGACGCACTTCAATCACACCACAACGTGGCTACCCAGTACTATGCTGATCGCATGCGCATCAAGTTTTACCCAGCAATGCCCAATCCAACAGTCGCGCTATATTTGTGCGTGCATCAAATGAACAAACATTATCCTCGATATCATTTTGGATAGTCCCTGGGGACCCTGGCCATCTTGATACTATAAACAACATAAAACTTTAGAATGTGTTAGTCTAAACATAAGAGCTCACTTTAAGGTAGACTGCTTGGTATAAATTTGAGCAGCATTATCAGTTCTTCAGTGGCCTCCCTGTACAAGAATTGATTCACCTTCTGAGTAGGATTTAACATTTTGATCCTAGATTTGAACTAGCCAAGTATTCTTGGACCCAGCCAAACAAACCAGTTACGCCAAAAAAACATCGCTGTTCAGTAACGGGATAACTTATATTAATTAAAACACTAATTATCAGTTAACTTATATTAATTAAAATTTCAACTCACCCAAGTTTTTTCTTGAATGAAATAAAAAACCCCCCAGAAAACATCACAAAAGCAATTTCTATGGTGATTTGCTTTCGTACAGTATATTTCTACATATGAACTATCTGACAAAAATAATTCCACAGAGCAAGTTCCACATCGACTTATCCAGGTTGAACAGAAAATGTAATATAACACCAATTTACATGCCCTTCATATTTCTTTTCTTCTTTGACCACCATAACGAATTACCCTGAGCTCAATGTCATCTGATTAATCTTTTAATTGGCAATGCCAAAATGCTGCAGAAATTGATGGTTGCAAAAACATTGACGCTGAATGTAAAATTGGCATTATCTCAGCCTTCATCACAGAACTCTCCACGGCCAATGAGACATTAATTAGAAATATTTAATTAGCACAGCTCTTTTTTCTTTCATTGATGCCTCGTATTTGTTTGATCTGCAAACGCACAATGACATACAGAATTATGATAGGATTAAGCAAAAGAAAATCTTGATGACCAAAAATCCTTTTAAACTAATTTGATATATAACCAACCCCTAGGCATGTCAGCATTTGGTGCAAATTGTGATGAAAGCATCCCCATCACAGACCTCAAAGCATCTGATACTTGCTCGAGACCACTGCCTGCGTTGAAACTTACATTAACATCAAATGCTGCATCAGATTCATTTGATTGATCACGGTTTCCAGTATTTGCCCCACGGTTAGCATCGTGACTAGATGCTGTATCCGTGTTGACATGTATGTTTCCAAAATCAGTAGTGACAGAGGTGTTCATGGGAAATGATGTAAACTGGGAGCTGGTATTCACTGGCGCGGATGATTGTGAAGACGAATCTTGCCCATGACCTGAAGCCATGCTCCTTAAGATGCTAGCAACAAACTCAGGCGTGGGAGCACCAAGAGGAAATGGTGGAAACGGGAAACTGTTGTTTGAAGGGCCCGCTCCTTGTGCGCTTGTCCCCTGGCTATGCGTTGCCCTATTCTGTACAAAGCAATGACGTGCGCAAAATCTAAAAGCTAAGGTGTACTTTATGGATGCAAATATTATGTTAACTATGGAAACAAAAGGAACTACTTGACAACCTTGAATGCCAGAATACTTGAACAAAACAAATTGAGAAATAACACAAGAAAAGGGGGGAAAAGAGAGAGAGTTCCAACTTCCAGAATTTAGGAGTCAGTATTCTTCATGTCAGACAGGTTTATGTTTCTTTTCGTGTTCATCTGATGTCTGCAGGTTTATTGGGCTTTTGGGGCAAAGCTAGTAGTGTTCTCAGTCTACATTTCTACCAGAATTGAAAGCCTGTATGTATATATGTGTATACATATTCCAGCGTTCTTATTGAATACAAACCACCGAGAATAAATAAACATTCCACTAGAATTTTACTCCAGTGAGCATTGGTGATGGGTCTTGATACAATGATGAAGACATCATTCTCATATTTCCAGTATGGCCTGGTCCTCTGTGCCCACTTGCTTCTCAATCAATATGAAGCATGTTTTGGAAAGCATCATAAATTCATAACTAAATGTCATGCTATGCCTTGAGGCCACCATGGGCAGGTCTTCTGAACTAAGTAGATGAGTCGTGAAATAAAGGTATGAAAAATTAACTTAATATTTAGTTCGCCATAGTTTTGCTTCATAGAATCACAAAGGAGGATGAATGCAACATGTTTGCTGGAAGTGAAGGCAATCAAGCGGATTTTAGTCCTGGCAGTATGGCCAAAGATTATCGTTTTTCCAATCTCATCCTGGATTTGAATATCTAAAATTTTACCTTGTATCTAGAAAATTTGAGGTCAATCCCCCGCCATGCTGCTTAAGGTACAAGCCAATCGAGCATTATAAGTTATCAAAAACTTTTCTTTCTGCAGCCGGTCTCTGCCCAGTATAGACGAATTTTTTTAACTATGATACCAAAGCATATCATTTGCTAAGCCTTAGATACGTACTGGCAAATGCTGCAGGTTTGTGATAGTATGTCAAGGAAGCAGTGTAGTAGTAGCCCATACGTTAGTAGATAAAAAATCATATGAAGTTCTTAAATAAGAATAAAACATTAAATTGGAAAAGGCGTATTCATTTAATTCATATCTGAAGCTCAGCAATCACGAAAACAGAAACTATCAATCGAGCAACTGTATCATAACTACGTGGTAAATTGCAGGGGAACTAAATAAAATAATATAAAACAGATACCTAAAATATATTGCAGTTACAACAGATGGGAATAAGAAGATAAATCCGGATCTTTATCATGGAGAAACATAATTAGGTTTCGTTGCACTATAACCATTAATTACCTGGTGTGTCTCTGCCTGCTGTTCCATCATCTTTCTCTTGGTTACCTAAGATTTTAGACACAACATTCAACACAAGATATTCTCAATCAGAAAATGATAAGAAAAATAGCACAGTAGTCAGAGATAATAAGAAAATACATACATCCTCTCAATCATAAAATGATAAGAAAAATAACACAGTAGTCAAAGATAATAAGAACATGCATTCATGTATGTATGTGCATGTATATATGTATACATGAATATGTATATACATGTATCCGTGTATATATATATATATATTCTTTGTTATTACTTTTATGATCGTCTTTGTTTATGTCTGTTACATGTCTTTGTTTATATATATATATAATCACAATGCATTATCATAGACGTAACAAACTGGACCAAAATACTTCAAAAGGTTGCATAACCACAAATTCCACAAGCAGGATGCGCCTTGGTAATATAATTTGTTTACAATTGGACCAGGCAACAATACTTATCGTCTTTCCAATTAACATGATTATCACCAACTCACAGAAGTACAAACCCCAAGATCAATTGCTTATTATTAAAGTTCCATTTATAATCAACAAAAAATTTTTTTGATTTCAACCTTGATATGCTCATACTTCTTGTACAACTCTTGTCCTAAGTGCTCCTTTAAGATAATGTAGAACTTCAAGAATAGGTTCCTGCATCACTGACTCTTACATAAGCTAAATTAAAATAACTATAGTAAATGAATCAACTCAAGTTCTCCTACCTAGCAATGAAACCTAATAGAATCAACCACCTCCGAAAGTAACCTGATGAGAACTTAGTCTAGAGAGAGGTACATTGGCAAGTTTGCAGCCAAATAATCTTGTTTCCTTCAGATAATGTGGCTTTGCAGATCCTACATAAAAATGAGAATGAAGTAGATCACAGTCGCTGAACTACTGTATCTTTACTAACTAATAAGATGCCATCAACATAAACAGAAAGGGTTAATGATTTTAAGGGAACTTTATCAAACAAAAACACAATAATCCACTTTAATGCATCAAAACCTATAAATTTTCCATTTGAGACAAGTTTGTGAAATCATGCCCAAGGACTTTGGTTGAGATCATAAAGTTGTTGTGGAAATGAAGGAGAGCAGTGAGTTTCTTTAGATTGGACTTGGTGGCGAGTGCTCCAAACAATAGAGGCTACATGAGACAGAGGAAGAACTAGGGAGCTTTGACACCAGCAACTAGGTTCCACCACCGATTGGCTCAAATAAAGGAGCCCCAAGATGAACATGGGTTGTCAAACTGAGTAATGAGACTCAACTAATGATGTTGCTGGACTTGAAAAGAAGGCATGAAGGTTGCAAGTGACAATTGCAATGGGCCTTCTCAGAGATGCAAGAGCTAAGTTTATGCAGATGCAGAGGATGAGTGGGCTCTTGAAGACGAAAGACGTAGTGATCAATACAGTTACTAGAAGTGGTAGGGTATTTGCTCATAAGAGAGATTTAGCATGAGTGATGACAGGGGAAGCTGATTTGTCCCCAAGAGATGGAGAATTTGATTGGATGCAGAGGGTTGGTTCAATTCTGAAAGTAGAGACCAACAGGCTGCACCACTACTCTCGCTACATAGATGGGGAATAAACAACAATGTTAGTACCCAGAGCATGAGCAGGGGCAATTGGGCAAGCGGGTAGGCAGATAGTAGGGTGTGCACCGTTGAAGGTTGCCATGTGCTATGTATAATGGGTGCCTGGGCAGGCAAATTGCATATAAGAAAAAGTACGAATTAGGACCAACACGTGATGGGCAATCATAGATGAGGAAGATTACAATGGCAAAGGACCAACTGTGAATGGTCTGTTGAGCTTTGATACTGCTTGACAAAAAAACAAGAGGGGGAGAGAGAAGAAAACTCTATTTTCAAGGGGATTGGAAGAAAAAAAGGGAAATAAAAAATAACAATATATTGCTAGTTGTAAGCTACTTATTACGACATTTCATAAACATTTTATATAACTTTAACAAGACATAATAATGACAAATCAACTAAACTTACTCAAACCCTAACCCTAAATATTAACAATGATCAGAATAAATAATAATTATATTAACTAATTATACACCATTGGCATACTACTTAATTAATAATTTGCTTTCACAGCTACCCATCCCTTTTTGTGTCAATTGATAGCAAATTAGGGAATACTACAAGAAACTTACAAACAATGTGACGCAATAAATTACTATTACTAACAAAGATATGAGAACTATCAGAAATTCACAGGTGGACACGAGGAGGACTATGGAAGTTGATAAAACAAATTTCTATTACTAGTGATATGAGAGGGAGCCCTAGAATCTAGATCCAAGGAGCCTAGAGAAATTTAAAGAACTTGTACTAGAACTAGGGGATGTTGAGGCAACAAAACTAGAGATAGTACGTGCCATAGTGGCCATAGAAGACACCATAGAAACAAAATCATGCCCAAAGTCAAATGATGCCGATGGAGTAATCTAAGCATGCAGGGTGGCCAAACTTCTACCAACAACAGCTAGGAAGAATATTTGATCTGCTATAGTAAGTGGAGGGAGGATAAAAATACAAACATATCCATTGCCCTGACCACCAAAATACTACTACCGCACCAGCTATAAGTATTAAGAGCAATAACACCAAGCACAATAGAAGCAAGTGAAAGAATTTCAGAAGTTGAATTCCCAAGCAATCATGCAAAGACATTCTGAACGCCCCAAAATAGTAAAGTCAATAAATAGCTGAATGCAAGCAAAAAAATAAATATCACTGGTACTATGCCATTAAAAAGTATTCTCATTGACTCAAAAGAACAAAAGGTCTATGGTCCAGAGCACATAAGAGGAGGAAGAAGAAGAAAAAGAAGAGAAAGAGGAAGAAGAAGACTCTGCTCACTTTGAGCCGAAAGAAGAAATACAAAGAAAAAAAATAAGAAGAGCAGGTCCCACTCGCTTCCACCGCACATTCTGCAGTTGTCCGTGTTCCACCAGGCATTGCTCCTCTTTTTCTTCTTCTTCTCCTTCTTTTTCTTCTCTTTCTTCTCCTTACTCTTCTGTTTCTCTTGCTTGGTTCCGCTATGTCCGTGTATTGGACCAATATACCAATATAAATCAGCCGTACCGCCTAGTACATACCAATTTTTAATTCCTTAGATACAAAGATAGCACTTAATTAAAACTCACTTGCATTTGAGAAGTGCAAAGTAACAAGGCAAGATCAACAAATAGTGGAGTTAACTAATTATTGAGAGCAAGAAGAGGCATAAATATCATCTAAACTAAACGAAAATTTTGCAAGTCAAAAGTCTGCACAGTGCTTTAGAAGATAAAAGTATCTTAGTGGTGGGAGGATAGTAGTCTTCTAATTTGCCTCACTTACCTATGAGAAGTGAAAAGTAATTATTTTTTTCATTAGATTAACCATGTGATTAACCCACATGAAGTTGGAAGAGTATTACTAGCAAGCTTTAGGTTGTTCTATGTCCAAAGGTTATTAGTTCAAAACATACGAGAGACAGATCAAGTGAAATTTAACATAATCTAACTTGTTTTGAAAGGATTAGTTTTATGTTCAAATGGTGTAAAAATGTCTAGGTAAAAAACCCTAAAAAGATCATAAAGCTTGTAGTTATAGGCATAGAATTAAATACTGATCCATGCCGAACAGTATGACATGTATGTACTGATTCAACCATGGACCGGTTTCGGTATATGTCAGTATTAGTATAAATATGTTATATATATATATATATATATATATATATATATATATATATATATATGTGTGTGTGTGTTATTTAGTACTGCCCGATATCATTACAGTCCAATGAAGCACCGATTTATGACTATGGCCTAATATTGTAAACCTTGGTAATAGCAAACATTCATTAAAGTCTTCAACACATGACTTTATAAGCAATGTTGAGTTTCGCATTATAAGGAGGCAAGTAAGAACTGCAAAATCATGGCACTTTCATGAAGTATAAGTGGAATCCATGGTCCAAGAGGAGAATCAATGTGTTTTTCCTTCTGGTGTGGACCAACAATACATCAAAGTAAACTAGCCTAGAAGATATAATTGGTATCATTGCATTTAATAGTATTACCAAAGGTATGGTCTCTTTAAGTTTTGTGGATAGGGCAAGAGAAATATATGGGGTTCACTGATTGAGAAGAGGTGGAGATTTAGGATTGGGGATTCAAGAGAAAGCTTCAAAAACTCATAACCCTAGGTGATAAGAGAAAAAAGAACCCAGGTTTGTTCAAGTGTATTCTACAGAAGGGAAGGATAAAATGAAAGGAAAGGAGAGAGAGGGATGTAAAGGAAAGGAAAAAAGGGTAGCTTAAGGTGGCAGAAAGGGAGAGAAGGGAAAGGATGGTAGCATAAGACAAGGGGTGTATACAAGAGAGAAAAATGAGTGAGTTGGATGACAAGAAGAGAGAGGCCAGGGGTTAGGCAGGTGTGTTCTATGGTAGGGTGGAGACAATGGATTAACTCAAAAGGTAAAATATATGAGAATATATATACTACAACGGTAAATAAACGTTAACTAATAACATAAAAGATAACGAAAACTAAAATTTGACACTAGCAATTCAGGTACAATTAGGCTTAAATTTACCTGAATGTTTTCTTGGATAGTGCTGTTAGTCGGGTCCAACTGCAAGGCTGCAAGACCAAAACCAGCTCAGCCAGCTTAGAACAAGTAGATATACTGATCTTAGCAAAAAGAATAATTATGTATAAGAGTTCTGCTAGATAGGTAATGCTCATATTTGAGGGCAATATCTCCAAGAATAACAAATTACAGGATTGAACATTTTCAAACTTTCAAAAACCGAGCCAAGCACAAGTTACTAATGGAACCCTCCACGTTTTGAAAGCAAGGGAATATTGAGGCGGTCCACACTTGAGCAACTTGGGATAAGTTTATAGAAAGTGAGATAAACACAATGTTTATAATCTATCCTATTTAATGAACTAGAATTCTAAAGATAAAAACCGTTTCTATAGGATTGGAAGTAATAAGTGACTGATCATATCAGAATTTGTATTCATGATCCTGATCAAATTCCTGTAGGTGATCACCTATAAACATTTAGGGAGAGGTGATCACAAGGAAAGGTAATTTAAATGGGATTCAACAAAAACTAAGGCAATGAAGAAGATGACCAGAAGGAGCTAATGGATTATAATTAAAAATTTGATTCAGATAGAAGTCTACCACTTTGGATATGTAGGTAGAATAGTGGAAACTTTATATTGTCTATGTGAAATCTAGCATAGAAAATAACTTCAGGCTTGTTAACCAATCTTTTCATACAAAATTGTATTTGCTTGGATGCCTTCGTCAATGGCCTGATGGTTGAATTCTACGTAATAGGAAAATAACTCAGACAATCTTCCGAGGAAAAATAATTGAATATTCACTGATATACTAAAATTATCATGTGAATTAAATGTAAGATAACAAATAAATAAATAACCCTCGAGTTTTCTTGAAGAGAAGAGGTGAGATAAATGTAAACGTTAGCAAGATGAATTTAAAAGACAACAAGTTTTAGTTTATTGAAATTTGTAAGAGTGACCTCTCAAGTAGCCCTTTTCTAAAGCTTCATCGTATTTTCCTAGGGCAAAATAAGCTGAGCCAAGGCGACTATATGCTTTACTATAATTTGGATCAATTTGAATAGACTTTAAGCAGTCTTCAATAGCTTCAGAATATTTCTTAATGCCAAAGTATGCAGCGGCCCTGAAATCAGTACAATACTGTAAGCTTGAAAAGCACTACTTAAAGTCCACAAAAATATCTGAACTGATACACATTTATTAGAACATGAAATGACAATAATAAATGCAATTATAAATGAAGAGGGCGAAAAAGGTTGTTTTCATAAAATTACTTCTAGAAAGGGGAAAACTGAAAACAGTGTAAGAGAACAGATATGAATGGTCAAAATTAAAAGTGCGGAGGCTTTGCTTTTTTTATCTCTCTTCAATTTCTTCTTTCATTTTTGATCCTTACACTTTTTCCCTTTCCTTCTTTATTTATCTTCATGCCAAGTAATTTGGAATAAATAATTGCCAGTCACGACGTAGTTTTGTTTCAACTTTGGCTAACACTACTCAGGCAACTTTGAGATGATTTTGAGAGGCGATAATCATGTAACCTTGATCAGGTTGCCTGCATCTGCTAATACTCAGGTCTTACCTCAACTTTGATATAACTATCAATCTAAGAGGTACCAACCATGTCATCGTTAGAGTGAAAGTTCAAGTTAGTGCAACTATTTGCGGTCATGACCCTGATTAACCTTGAATCACCATATTGTACTTGTTCCTCTGCTTTTGTTTGCATCATACTCTTTCCTTGTCACTCATACTAAAATCTACTAAGCATACACGAAAGTAGCATGAGTCGTGGATGCATCAATTGTGATGGATGTGATTTGATGATTGCATAGTGATGCATGTTTGTGTTAATATCTCAACCCAAATGTAATATAAGTATTCTGCATTGGAGATATATTGCTATGAATAGGATTGACACATTATTTTGTACAGACTTGTCAAGGACTATAGGATAATCTATAGAATCCATAAGGAACAAAACAACAATAGTGTACTAACTAGGGTAGCCGTCGTGTGTTGCTCTAGAGATGGCTAGGGTTGTTGGGTGTTGCACATGTCAATTTGTGGTAGTCATGCAGGCTAATAACTCTCTTGAAAGAGTGAAAAGACTCATGATTTGTGGTTTGAGCCCATTGGTTTTAATGCATGATGTATGTGAGAGAGATTAGATGCACATATGGCACCAGTAATCATAGTTAATGTTGCCTATCTATATATATATATATATATATCGATCTTGTACTGATATTAGTTCAAGGTCAAACTAGTATGTACTAGTTATGGTGAGACATGGCAACTAGTGGTTGTCGGTGAGGAATGGCAATTAGCAATTGTGTTACTACTTCATCAACGATTAAAAAACCAATCCAAACAAGGTGAAATTGCCAGTTTGTACTGGTTCGAGCATGGTTCAATTATGGACCATACAAAAATTGGGCACGGTGCGAAGCAAGCGGAGAAGAGAGGAAGGAGCTTCCGCTTGCTCTGTAGCATCTGCCATGATGCAACAAGCGGAGAAGAAGGGGGAGTGGAGGAGGAGAGGAGAGGATTGAAAGCTTCGTCTACGTCATGGTGGAACCTCCATCAGGTTCCGTTGCTACGCTTAAGCTCCACTGCATTTTGGTCATTTCTTCCTCTTTCTCCTCTCCTTCTCCCTCCCTCTTCCTCTCCTCTCCTTCCTCTTCCTCTACTTCTTCCGCCACACGCTACATCAATTCTGTCTGGTTCTATCTAGCACACACCGGTACCATGGACTGGTATAGGGTACCATAATGAATTTTTATTCCTTGACATAATCACACGAGGCATATGTGAATATAAAAAGTGAAAATTTTGATTTTGTTGATGATTGGCATGCTCCTGGTGGGTTTATCTACTACATAATTCACTAACATGTACCTTTGTGTTAACTCGATATTTCATATCATAACTCTTTTCACTAGTCATGACTAATGTTTTTAGTATCAATCCATACTAGTCCCAATATATTTTTAATATCCCAATCTACAATAATACTTAACTAGGGACATTTAGTAATAATCCTGTTATTCTATGGGCATCATCATAACTATTACGATTATTGACAATAACTTTTAAAAATATAAATGTAAATATGATAAAAAATATACTAAAACCATCATCCAATAAAGTCTTTAGGACATATAGCAACAATTGAACGGTATAGGAAGATATGCTCATATCTAAAGATGTAAGTAAATGGATCTAGTGCGTAAATTTGGAGAACCAATGTTTCTAAAGGGAAGAATGTTTTGTCACAGCTTCTAATGAGAATTAGTTGAATGATATTAAACATTTTTTCATGAGGGTGTTTAGATTTGATTTATTTAGTGCATAGCTTGAGAAATGTGATCTGTACAAGGCTGGTTCAATTGTGTTTGATGAAACTAACGAGATTTGAGGGCCTTGAAAGAGGTGTGAGTTCTATATATCTCAAAGAAAGGGTGTCGATTTATTGAATCTAGGATGAAGTTTAAGTTTGTTGAAACTTGGATGAATCTCTGAGTTCAATGGATCTCAAAAGGTGTGACTTTTAATATTCCATTCTTTTTACCTTTGTCTACCTAGTCAAAACCCCTTATGTTCCCTTTCCTTTTGTGACCGGCAGATAAAGAAGAGGCTACTGAAGGTGGTCAATGGTATCTTAGCAGCCGGCAAAAATGAGAAAGCCTAGCAATCATCAACATCAAGAAGAAGAATAAACAAGAGTCTTGAAAGATGGGAGGATGGGCAGAATCTTAAAAACCTTACTATGGCATAGATCTGATGTATTCCTTTTATATGATTGCTAGATTTGGATGTTTTATTAAAATTTCCCTAGAACATTATTTCTAACATATTTTATAGGATAGTAAATATGTGAAATACTGAATTTTGGTGATAATTTGTTGCAGCAAACATAAGATAAGAGATCTTCTGCAATCTAAGTTATTACTGTCCTGATCATATCTATTGTTGAATTAATGGGTTTGTGTTGAATCGGTGGTTCTGTTGGGATAACTTGTAATGTGGAAGATGCTGGAGTTCAATTTATAGTTTGTTGATCAAGTGCTTTTCATCAGATATGCTGCTTAACTGTTCAAATAGTTGTCAAATATGTTGCTTGCCATCAGATCTGTGTAATTGATCTAAACAAACTGTTGAACTGAAACTTTGACTGAAATTGGGTTTCAAATAATATATAATTAGAGAATGATTACCACTATTTGAGTGACTACTAGTATTTGGATTGAGATTGCCATGATGTGGTGTTGAACCTACTGTGTGATCGAGGGAGGATGATAGACGCATTGTTTGACGTAGGTGCAAATGAATCTCAAATCAACGTGGATATGGACATTTAGACTTATGCTTCATTGTATCAATAAGTGTGGATTGCCAATCATGTGGCAAATTGTATTCATAACAACTTAGGCCACTCAAAGAAACATCTGGCTGCCTTGTGGTGAATAATTGAATTTCTATTGATAGCTAGGGTTTAAGCATGGATAGAAATAACGTTCTATATCGGACAGTACATGCAGTATATATAGACCGGGTACGTACCAGCTATATATTGTTATATATATATATATATATTGGTACCAACCATACCAACGGTACTATATGTTGGTACCAGTATAAACAGGTATTGCAAGGTTTAAGTTGCATAGAATCTACATAAGGGCTGAGTTTGGACTTAGCATGGTGTGAGGATGACCTTGTTATGGGGTGGTTGCATTGGAAAAACTATGCTAGAACAGTTAAATCCCTATTTTAGGTTGAATCATCATGATATACTTTTCATTGTGTTGCCTTTTTGTATCATTGCTTTCTTTGTACTTGTAATAAGTTCTATTGAGCAATCATGGATATAGCATGGGTTGCACATGTATTGTGTAATGGATACAATTTGAAGGTTGATGATTGATGTTTGCATAGTGATGCATGTTTGTGTATTAATGTTTTGTTCCAAAATGTCAATTTCATATGTTGGATTGAAAAGTGAATGTAACTTGTATTTTGGTTTTTCCTATCAATCCTACACTAAAAGTGTAGTGTGCTAATTGGAGCAAGCTGTCTATTTGGAGATGGCCAAAGTTTAAGAGTGTTTAACATTGCGAGCTAGTCATTCCATCCCAGGGTTTTGACAGGGGAAAACTCATATTAGAGTACACAATTGTAAGATTTGTTGGCTTGATGTATGATGAGTGCATGAGAGATAGGATGTGCATGACCCCATTCAGGTTGTTGGTAAATGTGTGAGGCATGGCCAATAGTGGTTATATTGCTACAGATGCATAGCAATTAGCAATTGTGTTACTACATCATGGAGCACAAGGCATGAGTGAAATATGAGATGCACATACCCTTATCCTTATTTTGTTGATGACATGTGTGAGATGTTTGTCAATTGTTAATAGGTAATAGATGCATGGTTTTGTGGTTGTAGAGGTATATAATCTTGGATCATACTTACATGTTTATATTGTTGTTATATCTGCCTTAGCTCTTTAGCTAACTCGTATATGGATGGCAATTTAATATAGCCGACCGTTCAAGCTCGGATATCTATTTAGCTAAATAGGGTGGGTTCAGATTTAGCAGATCGCATCCAGGTACCTAGTGATAAAAAATTGTGGTTATATTGCTACCGATGCACAGCAGTTAGCGATTGTGTTACTACATCATGGAGAATGAGGCATGAGTGAAATATGAGATGCACATACCCTTATACTTATTTTGTTGATGACATGTGTGCGATGTTTGTCAATTGTTAATAGGTAATAGATGCATGGTTTTGTGGTTGTAGAGGTATATAATCTTGGATCATGCTTACATGTTTATATTGTTGTTATCTCTGTCTTAGCTCTTTAGCTAACTCGTATATGGATGGCAATTTAATCTGCACTGACCCGACCCTTCAAGTTTGGGTATTTCGGATATCTAATTAGCTAAATTGGTGGGCTCAGATTTGGCAGATCGCATCCAGGTAAATAATAAATATTTTTATTATTTATTATATAAATATATTTATAATTGTTTTGATATACAAAATTATATTTTTATAGAATAATTAAAAATTAAAAATTAAAAAAATATATTTAATCAGGTATATGTGGTTTACCAGTTTAAATACTAGAGTCCGGTTAATGTAATAGGTACCCATTGCCATTGCTAAACTCAGACTTTCATTGTTGCATGCTACTAAGTAGGGGGTAATATGTATATGTTATGGTAAGGTGAATTACTAAATAGAGTTTACACTAAGTATCGTAGGAAGAGAAGAAAATGGATGTAAGAAAAATTACATAGGGAAAGAGAAACAAAGGGAAAGAAAAATTTGCATGCAATGCATCTTCCAATGTCTTCTTCCTCAACTTCGTGTAGATCAACCATGGAGCACTAGGCAGTTACTACCACTCAATGAGGTGGCTGAGGCAATTGCTGCTCAATGTGGCAATGAGCTCAGAGCATGCAGCTGAATAGATATTAGTGATTGTTACTGCTCAATGAGGTGACAATGGACATGGTGGTGCTGTCGCTTGACAAAGCAACACAGGTAAGATTGGAGGCATGAGGAAAGCATGGTTTCCAACGGCTGGAGCAAGAGATGACGAAAGCAAGGTTTCCTAGCAGTTAGAGCGAGAGGTGACAAAGGCAAGGCTTCTAGTGGCTAGAATGAGAGAGAATGGAAAGGCTAGAGCTCCAGTGTGTTATAGGCATGACTATAGACAAATGGGAGCAAGAGGCACACTGATCGTTTTGACAGGATTCAAGTGAAAACAAAACTATGGGAAAAGTTTATACTTCTCCTTTCAATTGTCTTCCCTCACAATTCTTTCCCTCCAAGGAAAGGAGGAAAACTATGATTTTTTTTCCATTCATCCAATTTTCCTTCTTAGGATACATATTGTTAAAGTCACTCTAAAGCCAAGACTGGTGTTTGTGTTGTTGTTTCTAACCCCTTAATAACTTCACAGTCTCGAAAAGTGATATTTAATGATGTACTTATTTTCTTTAAAAATTTAAATTTATCATTCATCTAGTTCTATTCAAACATAATGGATATTGTTTTATGTTGACTCTGTATCGTGATGTTTTTAATTCATGGTTCAGATGACTTGCAGTCTTGCAGACCATATTTTATTAATTTGTGTCTATGTTGTTCCTGTATCCTTAGTTGTTTCTTTGACTTATTTGCTGTTTTATTCATTTCTGAGGGCAAGTGAAATTTTCAAGTGCCTCAGGTGTTTGTAGTGTGCCATGCTTGGTAGTCGGGAATAGGTCGGGTTGTGGCATTTCAAATATAATGAAACTGTGCAGAAGGATATTGAAAATGTCAAGTCTAATCTACAACCTCCTACCAGTTGAATTGACAAGTTATTAAATACCTCAAGGATAAGGTTCTGGGAAAAGAGTAAAAAGGTGCCCACATTACTATTGAATTACACCATTATAAAAGATTCATTATCATCTTATTCAGCAGGGTTGACTACTATGTGATGTCTTACCTATTACTGTAGTAAACAGCCTTCTCACATATTGCAATTGCACAGGTATACAGTTCAATAGCTTCAGAGTAATCCATCATCCGCATTCTGTCATTACCTAATGAATATACTGAGTTAAAAGGAATTTTGGGCGAGCAATGAATGTAACAAGAGAATGTAGAGCACATCAAATGAGTCATTCGACTACTACCCACAGCTGAAAAATATCACAAGTCTACACACATACAGAAGCTACCTAGTCACAGTATCAATAGAAAAAGAAGCATACATTTTAAATAGGTGAATACCTTTTGACTTGAATATCTCAGCAAGATTGTTCAAGTTGATAACCTGGCCACTCAAGCTTTGAATTTCCTATAAGAAATAGGAATATAATGAACAAAATGTAGAGACTTCCAAATAAATTTTACAACTTCAAACTTAAATGATTACACTCATTGTATGTAATACGTACTGCAGATTAGCTATAATCGAATTCAGATAATAATGCTCTCCAACATAAGCTTCTATAATCAAAGACAAGTCGTTCCTAATAAGATCCAAGTTTTTTAAACCTAGTACATATCGACACACCGGTAAGGATAGGTAGTAGACAATAAGCTCGCCCAACTTGTCTAGTAGATATATACCAACCAACTTGGCCTACGTACATGCATGGACTGATAGGTAGTAGGCAATAAGCTCAGCATCGGATCGATTCTAAAATCTAACAAGATCTAGGAAACATTGAAGGGGATGCATTAAATAGTCTGACAAAACATTTATAATTTATTTCCAAAACCATCAGAAAAAACCTGATGCCAATAGAAGAAAGTTTATCAAGAAACATCTTAAAATATTCCCCAATATATCCTTGGCTCCAGTAGCCCTATTCCCTTAAGATTTAATGCCTAATTGATTTCAGTTGATGATCTTCTTGATATGAATTGTGTGTAGTGTTTGTAACCATGTTCAAGTCATTCAAGCATCCAAGAGAACTGTACAAGATTATGAAACGGCTTTGCATACATTTTTATAATCTATTCATCATCTTTTAATCTTCATAGGTTTTCGTTTTCAGGTACCGTGGGTTTCAACTCATATGTTTTGATTCACAATGTTCCATCCACTTCCGCTGTTTTCTTGAGCCACAATCTTGATTCACCGGGACAGTTCATAAGACATATTTGTCAAAATAATGGTAAATACAGAATAAGTTAATAACAATAAGCAATTGCTAAGATAAACTGATTGTGACATGAAAGCTCAACCATGCAGATGCATCTGTTTATTGTAATCAAGTTGCTTTCATGATAAGAAAAGGTAGAATTTGCCATAATTAGTCTTCTCAAGGAATTGAACAATTAGAAAAAAAAAGTCACAGAAATAATAATAATGCAATTCTAAAGCATCATACGTGCCAATAATCTTCACCAGCTTGATCAGTTTCCAACAAAAAATAATAATTTAAAAGTTCTCATAAAATAAACTGACTCCGGAATACTAGTTTGCAAGTGTACGCATTGAATATAAAAGTACAATATAACACAACAAACATACTCTCCATGCTTCATCAAACAATTGTGTTGCTTTTGCAGTTATTTGAGGGTCTTCAAGTCCACCAGGGGAGCTTGTAAAGAAATTAATTTTGTCTAGTCCAGCATAGAATCGACCAAATAGTTCATCTCTACAAACATTGCCTGTAATATTTGACAAAATTCCAAGTATTGCAAAACTTCCTCGGCGGAAAACAAAATATGAAAGGATACTTCAAGGGAGCATTTGTTGGACTCTATTACATTTTGACAATAGTTAATACATGATAAAATAACTCAAATGTCTAGGTCCTAATATGGCACGCAAGATAAGTTTACTATTGCAATGCAAAAGTAGCATAAAACCATGACTAGTTACTAACACCAAGCATACTACAAAATGACAAAATTAATAGCCCCTTCATGAATCTTTGTAAAACACAAATGATATCTATATGAAAATGACCAAATGTTCATTGACAAATTACCTTCTAAAGTAATTATGCAGAATTCTAATCATATCAGAGAAGGAATAGCTAAAAAGAATTCAAATAGTTAAATAGCTGGCACCCAAATAAGCCATTATGATGTGGTGAAAGCTTAAAGGAACGTGAATGCAGTTTATGTTCAGACCTACTACATGCACAATTTTCAGAATTAAAATTGACACTAATTAAAAGTCCCGCCCTCGGTCCATATTATACCTCTAACGAAAAGAAATTTATTTATTACCCGTCAAATAACACAAGAAAGAACTACAAACTGAAATCAGTGAACTAACACGGTAAAATGGAGCATGCTTGTTCCACAATGAAAAATGCAACACATAATAAAATTGTGGAATGAAACAATTTATGTAACATTCTTCTAGTTTATACAAGCCAGAAGATTTAAAACGTGAAACCAATACTATAAGATGAATATGGTGATGCTAAGTCATTGATCAAATCACATGCCGCCTGCACAAGGGGAAGAATTCTGTTTTCCAAATTTACAAATTTTCTACCTAGTGTATTGTTTGAGAATTGGAATATTGCAACTACCATAAGTTTATGAGCATGTTTTGAGCTATTTCTCTCCTGTCATATAACTGCTAACTAGAAGAAGTGAAAACAATAACATATTTATCCAAGTATTATAGTGACTTAAAGCAATCTTGTGCTTTCCAATTAATTTAGCATGTTTGTATAATTGATACTCACCTTGATGAGTAAGCCAAGAAACAAAACCAACATAAGCCTGACCAACATTGAAGAGTACAGAAGAACGATGATTTTACTATTACTTGTTTAAATTCGTACCTGGGCCGTGAATCTCTCCAGCTGAACCTTCACCCTAATTAACAACAGGAGAAATTAGCCTCGTTAAATTTTCAAAAGATCAAAAGCAAAGGGTACAAGAAAACACTGTGTATTTAATGACAAGATGGCTACATCACAAACTGGTAACCAGGGGCTCATGCACGGAAAAAGGCATGTTTACAGTTGGTGCGTGGTGCAAAGGCAACTGCACATAAGACTGATCCAATATCTATTCTTGGTAGGACCAGTCCTTTCTGATGCTCCTTTTGTTTTCGGAGCTGGAATTAGGCTTGCAATGGAAACAATACAAAATGTGGCCTTTTTAGTTGATATAATGTCAAATCACCAACTCTGCCCATCATTTGTCACCAGACACGGAGAAGTACATCAAAGCACATGTACATCGAGTTGGAATCGTATTAAACATGGGACAACATGCTGATCATGTATGTATATACTTCACGAGTTGCATGAGAGAATTCTAGCCTAAGGTTTAAAATTTTGGTTCAAAACCGACCGAAATTTTCAGGTTTGTACTGGGATCAAACCGGTGTGGCACTGTCAATGAACCGGTCCGAGACTAGACATGTACACCAGTTCGGTTTTTCAAATCTTGTTCTAGCTAATTTAATGACAGGGTAAGGGATGAAATCTAAGCTAATTGAGCACCAGGAATACCTAAAAGAGATGTTACAATCAAACCTTCTAGTGGGTAACTTGATTAGACATTGTGCTTCACAAAAAATAGATGTCTAGTTGTATTTACAGGACAGAAAAAAGTTTATAATCAAGTAATTCCTAATCATAGATATCCAATCAATGAAGCTAGATTCAAATTAGCCTAATTGGATAGGAATTGACAATGACATAATCAAATCCTAGCCGAGTTCTTGGAGATCCTACTAAGTTGGATATGGATCGGTGATTTAAAAGGACAAATCAGGCAATCTTCTAATGTCAACAACCTTCTCATGTCAATTGGGGTTTCAATTACTTCTCAACCCAACAAAGGCTCGTTGACCATCATTCGTTGCTCCTTTCTTTCTTGAAAGATTGATGTCATTGCCTCTTTCCGCTTTTAACTCCTTAAAAGCTTATTTGTGAGTTGTCATTATTGCACTCATCGTAGCTCGCTCCACCATTCAACATTGAGAAGTTGTCATTATTGCTCATTTGTGAGTTGTCATTTCACTGCTAGAAGGCTTTCTGTCGTCAAGCTTGATTGCATACGAGGGCATTAGTCAACATCTAGAACTGCTTAAGTGTCCAAAACTTGGGATTGTATTTGTTGGGTGCTATGTGAACCTCCATAGTCAGGTTGACATTGTCTCAAAATGTTGAGCTGATTTGGACCAACTAGTCAGAGAATCTAATATAACTCTCAAAACTTGGGATTTAAAAATACAATAATAAGTATTTAAAGATTCTTATTTTCCTTCATTTTTTATTTTGTTTTATTCTGATTCTGCCAAACTAATATGGTTGATACTATTGATTTCATATTAGTTTGATAATCTAATATCAATAATGGTATCACCAGCAATATTTTCAATACCTGATATAATAATTTTACTAGTTAATTTAAATGTAATAATTTAGTAGTAATTTTACTCGTGGTGGCAAACTTAATGCAACATTAATCTTACGAAAATATAATCGTTGCAGAAGAGAGGTTAGTTTTCTCAGGAAATTGTTGGCAGGAATCAAGAAAGCAGATTTCAGTTTTTGTCAAGCATCAAAATGACACCTACTAGCCAGATGAACAGATGCACACACCATGAAGATCTCGCTAAGGGAGAGGAAGATCAGGCAAGGGCGAAAGGGAGAGCCACAGTCAAAGCCTAAGCAGAAGGGACAGTGGGAGTAGGAGTTAGAGCAAAAATCTGAAGCTGAAGTGGAGTTGGATAGGAATGGGAGAGGGGAATGGGAAGAGGAAAAGGAAATAAGAAGAAGCTGAGTGCAGGTTGCATATGCAGGTTCCACAAGTGTGAGCGGGTGTAGGTGTTGATGCGAGTGTGAGAGGTAATGGATGAGAACAAACTAAATTATAAATTAAAGAATTATATGAATTAAATTATCTAAATAATTAATTCTTTATCAATAATAAATTATATGTATAATAAGTTATGGTGAATTGATATGGTAAAGCATTAACTGATACCAAGGTTTTAGAGTCCAATCTCAAACGGTTGTGCCAAATTCAATCTTGCACAGGTCCAATCAAGGTTTAACAATCAAAGCCAAGCAAGTATATCAGTCTATGCTTGGACTGGTATGTCCTAGTCGGTACAGTACTAACACAGCGATGCAGCAATGGTCTGACATAGCAAAGGAACACGCAGACACATGCACGTAGAGGACACGGACAACACTCAAGTAAATACCACCCATGCCATTCCAATCTCAAACTAGTGTACTGTTCCAGCACTAGAGAGTACTAGTACAGCATCAACTAGTGGTCCTTGCCAAGGTTTGAAAAATCAGCCCGAAGTAGAATACTGGTCTAGTCTCGGACCGATTTGCTACAGTGAAACCGATTGTACCAACATTGTGCTATAGAAAACAATCAGACCAGTATAAACTAGAAATTTCGATCAGTTCAGACTAAAATTTCAAACCTTGGTACTAGTACTAGAGTGTAACCTTCGGACTAAAATTTCATCTTAGCTCAGTAAATACCACACCCCCATACCGGGCAGAATGACTAGTTGGTTACTAATACAATTATTAAAAAAAAATATTGGATTATACTATTAACACAATTAATTAACTATTAGCTAAATTTAAATTATATTGCATTATAATTAATTATGTTATCATGATTAAGATAACACAAGCTAATATTAATCATTGAACTGCAAAAGGCCTGAAGCCAACGCTAGAACATGACTAATCCTTGACAAGAACAATAACAACAAAATGATATTGGTTTCACAAAATGGAGACGTGGCTAACTTATACATAAAAGAGGCACATTGTGCATGCATGCAAGAGAGAGATGCCACAAACGTTAGTGGTAGCCGCCACAGAATAAGAATTTGGTCTGTGGATGAATTTGATGATCTTGAATGGTTTTTTACCTATCAAGGCAGTACTTGCAAAGTTGCAGCAATTGTTAGGGAAGAGATAGTACCATTGAGAAAAGGTGTGAGAAAGAGAGAGAAAGAGAGGCTTTGTAAATGCAGAGGGCCTTTGTTGCTTGCCATCTCACTACTAAAGACGTCGCACCATGGAGAGAGAGGATTGACTTGAACATATACTGCTCTTTCAGTGAAAACAACTTGGTGCTGCAATTTCTGCACTTCCTGGTAGCGGAAGGGCAAGAAAAAGTATTTATGCTAAATTTTAATTATAGATGGATTTTGGTTGGCAATTAAAGTAAAAAAATTAAAATGCAAAAAAGTTAATAAATATGAACAAGATTGTCGCCTTCAGACTTCAGGTATAAATTGTCACGACAGCAACAATTAGTCTGCAACTCTATAAAACTTTGCGAGACTCTTATACAAATGTTAATCAGTTGGAAGTCTTAGCCTTAATAACTCAGACCAAGGTTTTAAAATTTGGTTTTAGCACCATCTAGTGTGCAATATACTGGTCAATACCACCTAAAACATATATCATATGTATAAAATTACATATACATTGTATTTCTTGTACTATGTCCACAAGGTTAGACTATTCCATCCGGTCGTCCAAACCAATTTTTAAATCTATGAGTCAGACTTATAGGATTTATGGTTTGAATAATAAGTCATGGTGTTTTGTTGTATAAAGTAATGTTTTTTAAAAAAACCTATAAAACCTCATCTAGAAACAAAATTCTAGAACTAATTAAGTACATTGTCACCATTTTTCATAATTATATTAAAAAGATCTTATTTATAACATAAATGTGCTAACATTGGAATAATATAATGATAAAAATATTATTTAAATATTAAAACGTTCTACTTAAACATACATGATAATTAATATTATTGTACAATGTCAAAAAATAATGAAATTTCTTATGATCCAATATTTTTGATTGAACAGTGTTTTCCCTGTAAATAAAGTGTGCAAATACAGGGACTTCAATGCAAATAAGTTAAAATTTACAAGAATAAAATGGGAAAAAAATGCCAATATGATCCTCAAATAAAAGACTTCAAGGGAATAAGAATTGAACTTCTGTTTGATTTAGTCTAAACTAATCCAGAAAGATGTAGATTTAAAGAGACAAATGGATGAAGTTTGTGAATAGTCCCGGCAAACCATGATCCTTCTCCCATTTTTGATGAGATTGCTGCTTAGTAGAAAGTAGAGAGCTAGGAGAACATAATTCTTCAAAAAAGTTTCTAACCTAAATTCTAATATTTTCATAGTGAATTTTTGCAAGCATTTCAACCATAGATGCTAGAGCATATGATTGATTTCATACTTCGACATCTGTATGATGATAACCCTACTATAACCATCCCCTTTGTTAAAATTTGATAGCATTTTACCTAATTCCAAATGGTTGTTTTGATGAATGTGTCGACTCACAAGAAATACAAAACAAACACAACTAAGCGGCAAAAAGGAACAAACAGGTTACTAGAGTATTACCCATGGTTTCACTAAGCCTTGTTCCCAATTACATTCTCAATGATTGAAATAGATAGAATCCTAGCAAAACTTGCAATCCTCCATTATGTTCACTAGCCGCAGGGTTGTTCACAAAGGAGCTGTGTCAAGACGAGCAAGAGCACAAGTTGATGCCGGCCTAGTTTTAACTGTTCAGCACCTTGATAAACTATGGTATCATTTTGTCTACCTGATAAACTATGGCATCGTTTCGTCCCCCTGACACTTGCCAAGTCAAACTCTGAACTGGGATGGTAGTCACGCACACCTGGATTACCTGTTAGTAATCGAGATATGCTATGCGTGCATGGGGTGTTTGTCATCACTTCACATGCCACGCTCGAAGATCATTGCTAGGATTCTCCAACCTTGAACTTCTCTTAAGTGGCACAGGTCCCGGCAGTACCCTACACCAAGTGTTGTCCCCACCCCTCAGGCCAACAGTTGAAAGTTCAAACGCTACACACTCCAACTTTGCTAGTTCCCCCACGTACATGCTTGCGAAGTGTTTGTCTAAGCATGTGCAAGATGCGCTCAAATGCCCAAATGCCCAAATGTGAGACTCGACCAATCCTGATTAGGTCAGGATCTACTCGTGCACATCTGAGCGTTGATCATGGGTCTTGGTGCACACCTAGTCTGTGTTGTGCCCCAAGTTACACCCAATTGTTCCCCTTTTACACACTTCATGCCTTAATTTAAGATTTAATTCGGCTCCAAATGTCCTGTGAGCTTGAAACCAATTAACCGATCACAAAAGGAGTCCTTCACCTAAGTCACAAGGGGATCATAGCATGCTCACGACAATTCTCCACAATCATAAGGTAGACTTCAGCTTATGTTGCATCTGACATACACATAATCGAGTCTACATGTTTAAATCATGGGTCCGAGAGTAAAAACCTTCGTGTGGAGGCGGGAATTCAAGATCATAGTTCCTAGGGTCTAACATCCTCCCCACCTAAGGTAGTCACCATCCACTCAAGATAGAGCATTAACTCTTCTTCAAACTGCCATAAATCAGAATTCTTCTCCCAGGTGGCTTCTTCCTTGAAAGATTCATACCAAAGGATGAGAAGCTCTATCCTTCTATTCTTCTTTTCCCCATCATTCGATCTAAAATATCACCTATCCTGTAGTTGAATTTCTTTTGCACCATTGGAGGCGCTCACTTAAGTCAAGACTAAGGTGGATCACTAGGATCCTCATAGAACCTCTTAAGCAATCTCAGATGAATAGTTGGGTGTAGCTTCATTCTCTCATAGAGTTTCCCTATCCAACTCTACACCTCAAATCGACTATTATATTTCAGGATAAGGTTACGGCGAGCCACTCTCACCAATATTTTTTTCTAGATTTGCAGGGTAAGTCAAAGAACTTGTCTGCCCACTACGAACTCTTCATCACGATGATGACAAATGGCATAACGTTATATCAGTTGGGCAAAACTCCAAGTTATTCCTCACTTCTTGGAGTGACTATTTATTCCCAAGCAACATAATGAGCTACAAGACACCTCCCTTCAGCATCCTTTTGTGTGACATTAACGGGTCAGCCTCCCTGCTCAAATGGGCTTTAAATCCAATGCATGACAACCTGGGTAGATTATATACAAATTGCACCACATCCATCTACTTCACCTCTCTTTGGCTATCCATCTATTTCACCTATCTCTTTGGCTGGTAGTCATATAGTGACGGAGATAATCTTTCATAAGGGCATCTATCCATTTCATCTAACCATGGGGCAGTGGACAATTATAGCTTAGCTTCTACCATATTTTGGAAGAATAGGTCAGCAATCTAGATATGGATAAAAATTCCATATTTAGATAATTGACCTACAATCACAAACACTAAGCCCTTTCTATCAAATTTAGGAAACCTACCAATAAAGTCCATAAAGGAGCTTTTCAAATAGACAAAGATTGTAATAAATTAGCCTTATGTCATTGACCTTATCTTGTAGTATACAAGACAAGTGTAGATATACATCTAAAAATATGCTCGTAAATCCGACTAGTAACAAGATCTAGATAGCAAAGCGTTCATATACTTTAGCAAGATGGCCACACAAGGGAAATCATAGAGCTCTCTCAATAGCTCATGCCACAATATGCGCATC
The DNA here is from genome assembly GCA_027563935.2 of Costus lasius. Classification (NCBI taxonomy): domain Eukaryota; kingdom Viridiplantae; phylum Streptophyta; class Magnoliopsida; order Zingiberales; family Costaceae; genus Costus; species Costus lasius. The sequence continues at coordinate 20,158,541 of CM050451.1, read as the reverse complement.
AATGGGACAAAGTAGTCAATCTCCCTTTGCCAAAATTATATCATTTAAACCTACATAATATCATCTGATATCACCCCCCTTTTTAATTTGTTGGAACATCTTTTGATACTTTGTGTGAGCCTTGGCTACCCTTCTATTCTCTCCATTAAGTTGCCCTTAGACTCAAGAGATAGCACAGCATACTAATGCATTTAGCCAACTAAGCGCATTAGGTACCCATTGGCCTTACCTAGCATATGTTCCCATTGGAAAAAATTCCACAAGGAATTCTTGCCATCAAGCCTACTTAGTTGATAACTTCTTCTATGGTGAAGTAAATATTCACTACATTATCAATTTGCAAAGGCATCCCCAAGGACAATCCCGAGACCACAAATCATTGGCACCATTGCCTTTTTGTGTGCTGAATATCTTAACTCAATTTCGTTCAACTTTCGGCTCTCACACACCTCATTGGCACCATTGCCTTTTTGTGTGCTGAATATCTTAACTCAATTTCGTTCAACTTTCGGCTCTCACACACCACAGGATGCGCATCTTGCAAAATAAGACCATCAACTCCTGTTAGACACAGATCTGACTAGAGCAACTGACGTGAGTTAAGGACACATCTCCTATTTCTCTCCCATACATTGTCATTGCCGCTGCCGCTGGACATTGATTGACCACCCACACCACTACTGGACACCGATCATCTGTCGATGCCTTTGCTCGCCACTGCTACCGCTCAAGGTATTATTCTCCCTTTTCCTCCCCATCTTCACGTACCCCTTTGCCCGTTGCCACCACCGACTTCCTCTCCACCTTTGCTCCCTGTGCCCTATTCCTTTCCTGCCAATGACGATACCTATTCCTGTCGAGACTTTATGCCATCTTTGCCGACGATACCTATTCCTGACATTGAAACCACCTCCTGTTAGAACAACCTAGTCCTCCCTGCTAATGCTGTCTATTCCTCTCATCTTTGCTATTAGTACCCATAATTTATAGCACAAACTAGTTGGTTTTTTCCCAAATCAATCTCAAAGGTTGAATTTTGTCAATGAGTCAAATTTGTTGATGCTGGATCGAACTCCCTTTCATCTTTATACAGTGAATATTTTTATGAATACCACCCAGCATATTGGCTTGAATTACTAAGCTTACCTTTAATTAGTTTGTCATCTAAAAGAAAATTTCATCTTCTCCCATGAGCAAATATGCTTGGGGCAGTTAACATTATGATAAGTTTGTTGATAAACATATGTAGAATGAACTGGAAAATTGGTGAGAGAATTAGGTATGTATAACTTTGTTGATAAGTTTGTTTTTTCATAATGTTATACATTTGATATTGAAGAATATGAACAAAGGAATATCCATTTGAACTTGATGTGATATTGAACAATTTTTCTTTCATAATGTTCCTTTCATGTTGTGAAATGTTGAAATGTTGGTATTTGGTATTTGATTATAGTGTTTTGTTGTGTAGCTTTTTAATATGAGTTAAAATGTTGGTATATTATTTAAACGATTTAGTTGATTTGTAATTCATATACAATCAATGGACTTTTCCATCTAAATTTGACGATTCAATATGTAGCTCAGGTGAACTTGACTATTTTAATATTTTTTTATTATATTTTTAAGCATTATAGTATATATATAGTCATAAATAATAATATTTAATAGTATTTAGTTGTTTTTATAAGGATTTAATTATATTTTATAAACAAGAGGTGTTGTAATATATAAAATCCTTCTTATTTTCATTCCTCACAAGTAAACAAGGAAAGATTTTATTAAACACAGTCAATGGACCTTTCCATCTAAAATTGACGATTCAATATGTAGCCCATCTAAAATTGACGATTCAATATGTAGCTCTTGTGAACTTGACTATTTTAATATTTTTATTATATTTTTAAGTATTATCATATATATGTAGTCATAAATAATAATATTTAATAGTATTTAGTTGTTTTTATAAGGATTTAATTATATTTTATAAATAAGAGGTGCTGTAATATATAAAATCCTTCTTATTTCCATTTCTCACAAGTAAACACAACAAAGATTTTATTAAACTCTTTCCTTTTCATCTAAATTTCCTTTCCTCACAAGTTTTCTATCCCCAAAAAATTCCATCCCTCCTAGTAAATGGCGTAAGGGGAGAGGCTATCTTAGAAGTATCTTAGAACCACCTTTAATGAATATACGATAAAAGTTCAAAAACTCCTCTAACTCATATTTGTTTCTTGGGAATGTACCATTCCTCTTATTCATTTGGCCTTTCTCATAGCCAACCACATGAACAAGAAAAGTAATCTTATTTACCACAAATGAACATGTCTTAGCTTTCTAATAAAGCTAAGGTTCTCACTCAATTTTTGGAAAACCAGATAGAGATGGGTTGTGCAGTGGAGTTATAGGTTGGATGTCCTTAGGCCGGTACTCTAGGGTGGTGAAGGCAATGATGCAGAAACCATGAAAGAGTCTTGAGACGAGGGAATAAAAAAATGCGTCGGAGGAAAATCCAAGGAAAGCCAATGAAAATGTCACATCAAGATGCAACTTGAGCAATACTAGCGAGTCGAGAGAAAATGATATGATTACAATTGTAAAATACTCACCTCGCTCGTAGAGCCTATTTTCCAAGCAAGCACGCGAGCATAGGTTCCCTTCACGACATCGCGAAGAACTAGGCTCCACTCGTCCTGGACGCCAAGTAAGGACCGAAGGGGGTGGCTTTGTTGTCGACGAAGAAGAAAATGTAGCACTAGTAAACAACACTCAAATTAAAGAGAAAGGCGGCGGGGGAGAGTTAGTGTCACCCCGGTTCTTTTGATTGGATTGAAAAAGTATATGAAGTAGAACAAAGGTGGCTATAAGAGCAGTTGAACCTAGCTAGGCATGACTACAACTCTCTCTTGCAGCTCCCTTGGAGTTAGTGCTAGGCTTCACGTGGGGGAAGCAGCTACTACAACAAGAACTGAAAATAAATGTTAGCTGCACACCCTCTTTCATGGATGAGGAGGGCAAGGCTTCACGCCAAAGACAAGAGGGAGGGCTGTTAGGAAAGCCAACTATGCACCAAAAGCACTAGAGAATAAAATCCTAACTAGAATAAAGTAGCCGCCACCAACTAAAGTGGCTAGAATAGATTCATCGGGTGGATCAGCTCCATGGACGCAGATGAAGGGCTAACAATTACCACTATCAGATATGGGGCATGGGAACTAGCTTGGGAACACTTCCCTATGAACAGTACCCATGTTTTTCTGTCTTCTGAGACATTCACGGCCATGGCCGTGAGTCCATCATGGACCATGAACGCTAGCTGGGCTGAATTTGCTGAAGTCTGGCCGGGCATCGAGACTTTCATTGCGGGGTCACGGCCCGTGAATGTCGTCTGGACAGATTTCGCCGACTGACTGGAATGTGCCGAGACTTTCACGGCTGAGGCCATGAATCCGTCATGGCCCGTGAAGATTGGCTGGGCAGAATTCACCTTCTGGTCATAAGGCGCCGAGACTTTTACAGTTGGAATACGGCCCGTGAGTTTCGGCCGGAGAAAACTAGCAGTCGGTTGCTTGGTCACCGAAAGATTCACGACCGTGGCTGTGAGTCCATCACAGCCTGTGAATAGAAGCGGTGGGGAGTCTGCAGTCTGGACTATAGGCACAGAAACTCACACGGCCCGCAAGTGGGATTTTGAGCTCTTTTGGGGCTAAAAATTTAGGGGTATCTTCCTCAAGTCCCGGGGTCTTCCCAGGTGTCTTCCAAGGTTATATGGCCATGCATATCCTCATTGATGACTCTGTCAATTTCCCCGGGGTGGGGAGAATTCTCCTCCAGAGAAGAGAGATCCACCGTGGCATCGGTAGAGGCAGCGTCACGCAAGGGTGCGTGGTATGGTAGAAGGTCGGTGATGTTGAAGACCGGGGAGAGAGTCCTCCGGTAGGTCGAGGATGTAGGCGTTGGCGCCTATCCTTCGCAAAATCGTGTAGGGACCGTCGTAGCGTGCTTGTAATTTCCAATGGGCTCTAGACTTCAGGCGCTCAGGGTGGTTACACACCATCACAAACTCACCAACCTCGAAGTGATGTGGCGATGCTCATTGACCCCAATAGCGTATTGAGTATTGCTCAAGTAGATCCGACAACGAATCTCATCTTGTAAACCCAAAATATGAGATGCAAATATATGAGCAAACTCGTGGAGAGAAGGGTGAGCAGGGATGCCATGCATGTTAATAGGCTTCCTAGGTTGGTGCCCAAGCAGAATTTGAAAAGGACTCAAACTGGTAGAGTGGTTAAAGGCGCTATTATACACGCAAACTCCGCAATAGGAAGATGGTCAGCCCACTGGCATGGGAAATCACCGGCCAACCAATGCAGAAGATTCCCTAGACTTCGGTTAACCACCTCCGTTTGACCATCTGTCTGCGAATAATACGTGGATGAGTACTTGAGCGTGGTGCCAAGTAGGGACCAGAGGGACTTTCAAAAGTGACCAACGAACTGGGTGTCGCGGTCAGACACAATAGTAAGTGGGAGGCCATGTAAGCGACTGATCTCTTTGATAAAGAGACTTGCAATGTGGGACGCATTGATTGTCTTGGAACAAGACACAAAGTGTCATCTTAGATAAGCGATCGACGACAACGAAGATGGAGTAGTGGCACGAGGCCGTGCAGGGCACTCCTAGGACAAAGTCTATGCTAATATCGAGCTAAGGACCTTGTGGGACCGAAAGTGGGGTGTACAACCCGGTATTGGCATGACGAGACTTGGCACGTTGGCACATGCCGCAGTGGCGAACGACCCATTCAACATCCTTGCAAAGAGTGGGCCAGAAGAACCGGTCCTCCGCCAATTCTAAGGTCTTATCGCAGCCATAGTGCCCCATAGCACCGCCAGCGTGGAGCTCAAGTACGCTCAAGTAGGAGGTGCTCGCACAAAGAGGAGCACATAATGCACAAGCAGTTGTTGTACACAAGGTACCTATTGTGGAGATGGTAAGGCAACTCCAACGGGTCATCAGCTCGAAGGCGAGGGTAGGGTAGACAAAGTCGGGGCAGGTCTCGTACTCGTCGCAGATATGATCAAACGCGGTGACAGTATTGGAGAGGGTACACAATAAAGACCAAACTCAATTGAGGGCGTCGGCGAGAACGTTGTCCTTACCGGCCTTGTGAGTGATCACAAAGGTGTATTGCTTAAGAAACTCAACCCACTTCGCATGACATGGGGTAAGTTTCTTCTGGGCGTTGAGAAATAAGAGGGCCTGGTGATCGCTGTAGAGTATAAACTCCGTGTGGAGCAGGTAATGACGTCATTGCCTAAGGGACTGGACAATCGCGTAGAACTCCTTTTCATAGATGGAGTAACGCTGACGCATTTCGTTCAACTTCTCACTAAAGAAGGCAATGGGGTACCCTCTTGACTAAGTGTACTGCCAATGCCCATGTCAGAGGCATCGCAGGCAACCTCGAAGAGCTTGGAAAAGTCAGGGAGTCTAAGGACAAGGGCGGAGGTCATAATATTTTCCTTAAGGGCTAAAAAAGCATGTCTAGCCGCTGGAGTTCAGGTGAACTCTTCGTGCTTAGTGCACGCAATCATAGGGGAAGCGATGGTGCTAAACCCCTTGATGAACCGTCGTTAGAAGGCAGCGAGGCCGAGAAAACTACGGACCTCGGTGGTAGTCTCAGGTTTAGGCCATGATGAATGGTCTCTATCTTAGCAGGGTCGATTATGAGACCTTGGTCGGATACATTGAATCCGAGAAACTGGACTTGGGTGTCTAGAAAGACACATTCTTGGCATTGAGGAACAGTCGTTCCTTGCACAAGATCTCAAAGGTGAGCCGAAGGTGTTCTAGGTGGTCCACTCGTCCCCTTCGCGGATGCGCACTTGGTGGTATCCGCTCCAAAGGTCGAGCTTGCTAAACCAACATGACCCGGATATGAAATCGAGCATGTCGTCGAGTCGTGGGATTGAAAATCTATACTTAACCGTGATGCGATTGATTGCCCAGCAATCAATGCACATACGCTATGAGCCGTCCTTCTTAGGCGTGAGGAGGGCCGGGACGGCACAAGATCTCAAGCTCTCCACGAATGAGGCCCTTCGAGAGTAAGTCATCAACTTGCCTTTGAGCTCCGTGTGCTCAGTAGGGTTGAGGCGATGGTGTGGCAAGTTAAGGAGGGATGGACTAAGTCAATGACGTGTTGAATGTCCCTATCCGGAGGGAGACCAACTGGTAAGTCGACTGGGGCAATGTCCAAGAATTCGGCCAAAAGGGCTGCAACCTCCTCAGGCACAACGGGCGCTAGAGGGGGTGGCTCGCAGGGAACCTCACGGGCTATAAGCACATAGACCACCTTGGTCTCATGAGCTTCACGGACGATTGAACAGGGTCACACGAGGGCGAGTGGTTGGGGCGCGAATTAGGCCAGAACAATGGGCATGACAATGCCCTTGGACGTGGAAGCCCGCAACTCCTTAGGCAAAGCTGGGGTCAAATAAATCTTACGTCCCCCGTGTTAGAAGTCGTAGGTATTGGAGCGACCGTAATGGACGATGTCACGATCGGAGAGCCATAGGCGGCCAAAGAAGACATGGGCGACATCCATCGAGGTGACATCGCACTAAACCTTATTAGTGTAATCCCCAAAGTAGACAAGGATCTCGCAGTAGTGAGTGATGGGGAGACTCGAGGCATCGACCCATGCGATGGAGTAGGGTTTCGGGTGAGGTTCTATGGGGAGACCAAAGCGGGTGACCGCCGTCCTCGACACAACATTAAGGCTGCTACCTCCGTCGATAACGATCTTACATGAGTGGCTGTTACACTTAATGTAGGTGTAAAAGGTACTCATACGCTTTCAATCCTCAGACGGAGGAGGGGAGTGAACTAGGGTGCAACGCACAACGGCCAAGGTGTGTCGAGGGCTAAGCTCCTCATCCAAGTAGCCCTGAGGGCCAACGTCCTAGACCGAAGGTGGTCCTCGAGTCAAAGGGGGCTGAGGGTCACTCCACTCCGGTGCGATGTGAAGGGAGCACCGTGGGCAGTCGCGATTAAAGTGTCTTGTTTGGTTGTAGTGGCGACAAGGCCCGGGGGGTCCAAAGGAGAAGGGAGCCTTTCCCTTCTCTTCCCAAATGAAACATGCCTGGGGAGCATCGCAGGGTGCGTCCCTTGGGAACTAACACGGTGCACGGTGCACGGCACGGAGGAGGGTCAAGGCGAGGCGGCTATGGGTGAGTCGGAGGGGCATACATAGGCCGACGCATGGGGGGAGGCTCGACACGATGTGGTCGAGAATGCAAATCCTGCTCAATGTCACGAGTGTGGTGAAGGGTCAAGGTGATCGAGTCAAGTCCGTAGACCGAGATGGTTCGCCTAATCTCCTCACGGAGACCATTCCTAAAGCGGGAGAAGGTGAACACGGGTTCCTCCTTAAGATTTCAGTGGATGCTGAGCTCATCGAACCGAATGTGATATTCGTCGACCAAGATTTCAGTGGGTGATGGCACGGCAGGAGTCAAGGAAACGTTGCCTATACGTAGGGGTACGTATTTTTCCTTAAGGCGATAGCACATTTCCTCCCATCGGGTGATAGGGGACAAGTGTTGGTTCGCAAGCTGGCGCTCGACGTTAGTCCAATATAATCGGGCTAGTCCGGTCAACAAGAGGCGCACGTAACTAACACGGAGGTGGTTGAACATAGCACTCCACTCAAAATAGTTATCTATGGCCTCGGCCGAAAGACTCGAGGGTGGGTCGATCGCCATGGGGGAGGAATGTCCTCAACCCATGTGGACTCATCGTCGAAGGGGTCAAATCGGGTTAACTCGTTGGCGTGCATCCATAGCGGGGCCAACGGAGACTTGGGGCACTAATCGAGGGTCGACCTTCTATGGGTTTGGATCAGAGTTCTAGGACTCATTCCAAGAGGTTCTGAACCGACGTCATGAGACGCTAAAACATCACCTCCATCACTTCTATGTGAGTGGACAGCGTTTCGATCAACTCTACCCTAGGCGGAGTACTTTCTTCGTTCGTAGTGGGCACCTGGGTAGTGGGGTTTTGATACGGGGCTCCTAATCTAGTGGTCATTATGCGAAAATGTAGGAGATGTATACGGAAAACAAAACCGGAGAAGCCAAATGATATGCAATGGAGAGATACTGATACCAAAATTTGACCCAGCAGAGTTATAGGTTGGATGTCCTTAGACCCGTACTCTAGGGTAGTGAATACAATGATGCAGAAACCGTGAGAGGATCTTGAGACAAGGGAATAAGAAAACACGTCGGAGGAAAAACCCGAGGAAAACCGATGAAAATGTCACGTCAAGATACGACTTGAGCAATACCAGTAAGAAAAACGGCACAACTATAATTGTAAAATACTCACCTCGCCCGTAGAGCCTATTTTCCAAGCAAGCACGCGCGCATGGGTTCCCTTCACAACGCGGCGAAGAACTAGGCTCCGCTCGTCCTGGACGCCAAGTAAGGACCAAAGGGGATGGCTTCGTTATCGATGAAGAAGGAAATGTAGCACTCGCAAACAACACTCGAATTGAAGAGAAAGGTGGCGAGGGAGAGTTAATGTCACCCCGGCTTGTTTGATTGAATTGAAAAAGTGCAGGAAGTAGAACAAAGGCGGCTATAAGAGCAGTCGGAGCTCGCTAGGCACAACTACAACTCTCTCATGCAGCTCTCTTGGAGTTAGTGCTGGACCTAGGCTTCGCGTGGGGGAAGCAGCTACTACAACAAGAACTAAAAATAAATGCTAGTAGCCCACCCTCTTTTATAGATGAGGAGGGCAAGGCTTCACACCAAAGACAAGAGGGATAGTTATTGGAAAAGCCAACTACCCTCTTATACACCAAAAGCACTGGAGAATAAAATCCTAACTAGAATAAAGTAGCAGCCACCAACTAAACTAAAGTGGCTGGAATCTTAGAAGGTTGGCGCATGGACTGAAGACCTTGGGCCATTGACCGGGCCGTGTGGCGTGTTACACTATCTCCGAGCAAGCTGCGATGAAGTAGCAAAACCTGCTGATAGTGGGATGACTCTGCACAGTACTGGCAGACTCTAGGGCAATGTTGAGCAGGCGATTGTTGTAACGATTATTTGTCGGGTCTGGGGAGGCTTTGTTGAGAAACTTGTAAGATTCATCGGGTGGATCGTCTCCATGGACGCAGATGAAGGGCTAACAATTCCCACTATCGGATATGGGCCATGGGAACTAGGTTGGGAATACTTCCCCATGAACAGTACCCGTGTTTTCTGTCTTCCGAGACATTCACGGTCGTGGCCGTGAGTCCATCACGGCCCGTGAACGTTGGTTGGGCTGAATTTGCTGAAGTCTGGCTGGGCACCGAGACTTTCATGGCTGGGTCACGGCCCGTGAATGTCGTCTGGGCAGATTTCGCCGATTGACTGGAATGCGCGGAAACTTTTACAGCTGAGGCCCTGAATCCATCACAGCCTGTGAAGATTGGCCGGGCAGAATTCGCCTTTCTGGTCGTAATGCACTGAGACTTTTATGTTCAGAACACGGCCCGTGAGTTTCGGCTAGGGAAAACTGGAGTCGATTGCTTGGTCACCGTGAGTTTTGGGCATCACGGACTGTGAATAGAAGTGGTGGGGAGTCTGCAGTCTGGACTATAGGCATAGAAACTTTCACGACCGTGACTATGAGTCCATTACGGTCCGTGAGTTTTTGCGCAGGTGGGATTTTGAGCTCTTTTGGGGCCAAAAATTTGGGGTACCTTCCTCAGGTCCCGGGGAGTCTTCCCAGATATCTTCTAGGGTTATATGGTCGTGCATACCCTCGTTGATGGCTCCGCCAGCGTTCCTCAACACTTGCAGAGTATACCACTATATCATAAGGTATACAACCACAATTGTCAGTATATGTGCCAAAATATTGTTCATTAGGCTGAGCATCCAAACAAAAGAGTCATTACATAAAGTCCTTTTGAGCATCCAAACAAAAAAGTCATTACATAAAGTCCTTTTTTCATCGTCTTTGCAATATAAACGTACCCATATCCTAATCTAAACTCCAACTTAAAGAAGACTTGAGCACCACCCAATCAATCTAGCAAATCTGGAATCATTAGGATAAAATAACAATCCCTACTAGTGGTCATGATTTGAAATTTCGATCCGAACCGACTAAAATTTCTCATTTGTACTAGTCCGAGATTAGATCGACTAAATTTTCAATTTCTACCCGTCCGGCATCTGTCCGATTTCACTGTAGTAAAATGTCGATTTCACTATAAAAAATCGGTTTGAGACTAGACCTCAGCCCAATGAAGTGCAACAAAGCACACAGCAAACCGCCGAAGAGGTCCGGCTAGCAAACGCATGGGAGAGAAGGTTTCAACCGCCTAAGCTTTCCAAGGATCCGAGCATGCCACGTGGCACATAACCAAAGTATAGAAGTAAGGAGACTCTGGCCTCACCTTAAAATATTACTAAGAAAATAGAGCTTGTGGCTAAACACATATAGCCTTGCAACACAATGAGGTCCTCATGAACACCTCTCCTAAACCCAAAAACACCCAAGGATCACAATACCCTAAGACCTTCATACAACCCCAATAGTTTACCAAGTGGGTGTGGCTTTCTTAGGCTCAACGGAGCGCAGGCAAGAACTGATCCCTCACAAAACTGGATGCTACAAAACAATGGAAAACTGGGAAAAACCCAAAACAACATGCCGCCTCACATTAGGGCTAATAACAAAAGCAAGGGTGAGTTAACCACACCATAAAATAGAAAACAAGCACAACTAAGGAGCAAAAAGGAACAGTGTGGTCACCGGGCCTTGTTCTCAATTATGTTCTTAGTTGTTGAAAGCAAGCATGTCAAAAACGCAACTTGACTCATCCAAGTCAACGAGTTTACGAGTTGGCTACGGAATGGCGTGTCAACTTGTTTATAGGAACGGTTTTTAGAATTAACACAGTCAAACTCATGAGTCAACTTGGTAGAATTGGTTGACTCGGACGAGTTTAACCGAGTTAACCGAGTTAACACAATGAAACGAGAATGGAAAGTCACTTCGTCTTTCTCAACGATGAAACAGAAAAAGGTATATATTGCTCACCTCATTGTTTGTTGCTGCAGCTTTCATCACCGTTTTTCGTCGCCGTCAGCAGCCGCTTCATCGCAACCCTTCAGCAGCCACTTCATCGTTTTTCGTTACCGTTAAGAGAGGTCTAGGTTGAGACTCGGGAGGACTGCTTTTGTCGTCGTAGGAAGAAAAGTTCAAACTCCAAAGTTGACAGAAGCTTCATGGAGAAGCTACTTCACTTACGTAATATTTACCCCTAAATCCCACCATTACCTTCTCAAATTTTGATATTCATTATTGTTTAAACTTATTCTATTTGTATACTGACATACTTAGTACATAGTTTTATATATTTTAAATTTTAAAATTTTAATTTATATTACTTTTTATTCATGATAGAAACATGTCTAGGAGTAGCAATAAATTAAAAAGAAATAATGCCCTTAGAAATCGATCTAATATTGGTTGGGAACATGGTATTGAAATTGAAAATAATCCAAGAAAAATTAAATATAAATTTTGTGGGAAAATAATTATCGGAGAAATTTATCATTTTAAACATCATTTGGCTTGCACTAGAAAAGATGTTGAGGTATGTACAAGTGTTCCAGATGAGGTGAAAAAGCAACTAATTCATGTTGTAGGAAAACTTGCACGCGATGCAATTAGTAAACATAGCAATATTCATGACATTGGAGAGGAATTTGGAGAAGAAAACCAAGAAACTACTGCAAATAAAAAGGAAAAAGTATCTTGAAATCTTTTATGAAAATAAGTGCATCTCAACAGATTACAATAAACAACATGTTCACAAGAGATTTAAGAGACGAAGCTTGTCAAAAAATTATAAGATTTTTTTACACAAGTGTCATTCCTTTCAATTGCGTAAAAAATTCAGAATTTGTAAAAATGCTTGAATTGGTTAGTAAGTATGGTTGTGGTTTCAAACCACCATCTTCTCATGAGATTAGAGATATACTTTTGAAAAAAAAAAAAAAGTGAAGAAAACAACATATATGCTTGAAGAGTGTAAACTTGAAGGAAAAAAATGATTATTCAATTATGTCTGATCGATGAACAAATAAAAAAAATCAATTTGTACTTTTTAGTAAATAGTCATAAGGGAACTATTTTTTTATCTTCTATTGATATATGAGACATTTCGAAAAAAAATTTAAAATACTAGATGAGGTTGTTGAGAAAGTTGGAGAAGATAATATTATGCAAGTCATAATTGATAATGCAGCAAATTATAAGGCTGTCGAAGAGATGTTGATGCAAAAGAGAAAAAGATTATTTTGGACACCATGTGATGCACATTGTATAGATTTGATTCTTGAAGATTTAGAAAAGAAAATTAGTATTCACCGATTGACCATTTGTAATGGAAGAAAGATAACTTCTTTTATTTATTAAGAACCTTACTGATTTCGATGTCAAGACATTTTACAAAAGGCAAAGATCTAATTAGGCTAACAAGAACTCGATTTACAACATCATACTTAACTTTTTAACTTTGGGATATCTTAGTGACTTGAAAGGTTCTCTGATAAATATGTTCACTTAGAAGACATATAAGTTTGCAACACTTGATGAAGGAAAAAAAATACAACAATTTGTTTTGGATAGTAAATTTTGAAGGGATATTTTAACATACCTTAAAGCAATATTTTCACTCGTTAAAGTGCTTTGATTAGTTGATTCAGATGAGAAACCAACCATGGGCTTTATGTATGAGGAGATGGATCGAGCAAAAGAAAAGATTCAATCAAATTTTAATAATATCAAGAAAAGGTAAATTTCAATTTAATTATTTTTTTAGCTATCTAAGTTTTAGCATTTAAATTTGCATTAACTTATTATGCCTTTGAAGTAAAAAAAGGATTATATAATTGCCTAGCAAAAATAGTCCCTTCTATTGATGAAAGAAAAAAGATTGATTTGTAACTTAAAGATTTTAAGGAAACAAAAGGATTATTTAATATTGAAGTTGCAATCTTAGCAAAAGAGACCAAACTTCTCGCAAAATAGTGAAATTCATATGGTGATGATTGTGTAGAGGTTTGCAATTCGAATTAAGTTTAACATACAACTCTTCTAGAGGTGAGTGAAATTGAAGTATATTTAAAATAGTTAGTAAATCAATCTTGTCTATTTAGCAATATATTAATTTATTATTATATTTTTATAAATATTTACTTTATGATTAATCTAATATATAACTTTGTATTTCATAGGTTCATACCAAGAAAAGAAATCAATTGCATCAAAATAAGATGAATGACTTGGTTTTTGTGATATACAACTTGAAATTGAAAAATCAAGATAAGAAAAGGACATAACTTGAAATTGAAAATTCAAGATAAGAAAAGGATATTTAGAGAAGCTACTTTTAATGAGCTCCCTCCTGAAAATGAATGGATAATAGAGACAAAAGATGAACAACCTAGTTCAACTAAAAATGATTGGTTTGATATTCTCAAGTCTGAAAATAATGAGTTGAGAATTGGAGATCGGAGCAATTTAGTGGTCAAGATATGAAAGAAAATGTTATTGTTGAAGAAAATATGAAAGTCAATCATTCAAAAGACTCATAGTTGAATTTAGATGAAGACCATGAGAATGAGATAGATGAGGATGAAGAGAGTGATGAAGATTTTAATGTTTAAGCTACAAAAAGTTTTTTTCAGTTTTTGGGTGAACAGTGATATTCTTTATTTTATTTTATATTTTAGATATCATTTTAGATAGAAATATGATTTTAGAGACTCCTATTTTACTTTTAAAAACTTATACATTTCTTTTATAATCAGTTGTTGAAGTTCTGGTTGTATTTTAGAATTGCTACATTTTTACATTATATACTCTAATATATGCATATGATTTATAAAATATTATTATTATATTATAATTGTAGGATCTTACGATCCTACAATCCGATCCTATGGAGCATCTACCATTCCTAGGTAGGATCACGATCCTGACAACATTGGTTGAAAGTGATAGAACCTTAATGAATCTCATCATTCTCCAATCTAATTGTCAGATATATGGGACGTTTACAACATTAAGATGAGCGAGAGAGCAAAGAGTTGAGGTTAGGAGACGAGAGCATAAGCTAAGAGTCTCTTCCTGTTAGCATAAACCTCTACTTTACATGACCCAACTATGACTGATGTGCTCAATAGCAGTATTGTTTCGTCTCCATACTAGGGCTAGACTCTACACTGGAAAGTCACACACCTAGATCACATGTGTCACCGAGATATAGTGGCGTCTTAGCTACCCCACACAAACATACATAGCCGCTGCCATTTCGCATGTCGTCCATGGAGATCCTTGCCAAGATTCTCCAACTTTGAACTCATCATAGCCGTGCGCATCCACAAGTCCCTACAATGCCCTATGCCAAGAGTCATCCCAATCAAAGGGGTTGTCGAGCCGATAGCTGGAAGTTCAAACATCATATGCACCAACAATCTTCTTCACTAGCCACCCACCAAGTGTCCACTGCACATGTGCATAATGCACCCAATGCCCATGCGTGAGATTTGACTGATTCGGATTGCGATCTATTCATGCGTGTCCGCAAATTAATCACAAGTTCTAGTGCGCACCTAATCCGTTAGCACCCTAAGTTGTGCCCACACCCACATTAGATTGGTGCACCTAGCCTAACCTCTACATTGTGCCACGTTTTGCACAATTTTATATCTTAATTTAAAGATTTGATTTAGCTCTAAATGCCCTGCAAGTTCTATACCAATTAATCAGTCACATAAGGAGTCCTTCATGTAAGTCACAAGGAGATCATGGGCATGCCCACAGTAATTCTCCATAATTGTAAGGTGGACTTCAGCTTATGCCGCATCGAACATATGCACAACCAGGTCTATATGAATAGATCATAGGTTCAATAGTAAAAACCCCAATCATAGTCCCCAGAGTCTAATAGTAGATATAGTTAGCATGATTGACATGGCACAAGATGATAGCATTCTTATAAACTTTTGAAACAAACACCAATTTAAAATTTTAATCATTAGTAATGCACCCAACACTAACTCATAGGACATAAAATATCTCTCGCCCATTCACACAAAATAGAAAAAGGATTGGTGTTTGAAATGTATCAAAGCACGTGAAAGCAATAAAAGGCTTAATGTAGAAAAGTGGTATTGCATGCTGGAGGAAAATATTGCTAGCCATGTCATAAGTAAATTTACAAGTGATGATGTTTGTACATGAAGTCAACTACAAGAAAATTTGTTCTACTTAGGAAAGAACAAAGGCAATTATAGAAGAAATCAAGATAGATCGAAGATCTTATTGGGCTTTGGAAGCAAAGTTTAAGATACAGGTCCAACAACAGACCGGTACATACCGATACCATACCGGTGGTATATATATACATATTGACCATGTAACAATCCTATCCATGGTTAAGTCAGTATGTACCGCCCATACCAAAAACCCTATTTGGAAGTAGAACAATGTCAGTGTTAGCACAGGCTTCTAATGAGAAAGTAACATAGGCAAAGAATATATATATATATATATCGACCATGTAACAATCCTATCCATGGTCAGGTCTGTACCGCCCATACCAAAAACCCTATTTGGAAGTAGAACAATGTCAGTGTCAGCATAAGCTTCTAATGAGAAAGTAACATAGGCAAAGAAGAACAGCAAGTGATAAGGAAGCAATGCCAGCGGAGGATTGTTGTATTGTAAATTTAGTTTTTGCTACATTTGCACTTGTACTGGGTTCTAAATCTCCCTTCTTACACATTTATATTAGGGACAATAGTCATGCAAATCTAGCTGCAAACGAGAGAGGAAAGAACAAATTTAGACTGCAAATCTGCATACTCATTGAAGAGAACTAGCGAGACAATTATTTCTGTCCAAGATGGTAATTTTGAAAAAACTGCCCTGCTTGAAAGCATTTCTAGAAAGAAAAACTATTTATACATATATGCATGTGCAGGTATGTGTCTATATATATAATATGAATATGTGTGTATACATATATGTATATGTATATGTACATACATACACATATACATGTCCATATATAGGCAAATGCATATGTATGTATATATACTAGTGTGGAGGTATGAGAGAGAGAAAATTACATTTGAAGACTCCAAATCTACATAGTTTTCAGATTTTGTGGAGCTTGATTGTGCATGGGATGTACTCTCAGTTGCAGCAGCACCTAAATCTGATCTGATCTTATGAGTTTGAACAAATTCTTCCGATGTGAATAAGTCCAACAACATGCCAGGAGAGACCTTCTCACTCGAAGAAGAATCTAGCTTAAAAACTTCTCGCAGACAATCTTTGACAACATCAATTGCTTCAGAATCATCTCCAGAAGTCAATTCAACTGCCCATGATAAACCAATTATGAATTAGTACAGGCATACAAGAAGATCAAATTGATGTTAATTGGAAGTTCCCACTTGAATAGCATTTTGTGGCCAAAGAGGTACCAGGAATGCAAAAACTATAAAAGAAATCCTATTCATCTATAGCATCAAGGTTTTAAATACCAATTATAGCACCTATCTCGGTCCTACTATCATACTAGTTTCAATCATACCAGCGGTCAAACCAAATCAATAATTCCACAAGCAGACTTTGAACCTGCCCCACCCCACTTGTTCCATCCGATAAGGCCTAATCCCCTACAAAATGTTAACCTTCAAATCTATTGACTTGTTATCTCATTTTTATAATGAGGAGAAATAGTTGAGTCATTTTAATTAGCTTGTAGATTCTATTTTCATTTCCTAAACTTTTATTTCTTATAAAATGAGAATTATCATCAAGTTTGAACCAGGTTGTACCGTTCAGTATATTGCACCAATAGTGATACAAGTGTCAATACCATATGTATATATACATACTATATGTGTATATAAAAATATATGTATATATATACATATATAATATATACATACATATTAGTAGTACCAACTAGCACCGACAGTGTTGTATGTGCTGGTGTGAATCGATATTTAAACTTTGCTTTGAACAAATAGCAGTTTGTGGAATTTCTTTAAGTATCTAGCCATACAAGTGTTAATTATTACATGAATAATACAAAGTCTTTATCTCCTTTCATCGAGTATTTCATTGGAGAAATGTTTGTTGAAACATCAATGAAATGCCTACTGACAGGAGTGAATTCTTTCACAAAATTAATGAATATGATAGCATGCTCTTTTTATTAAATACTTAAATTGATTATTATAGTGGCTTGCTTAAGTAATGCAACGACAGGAATCTCAAGGCTCAATAAGAAATAAATGCTCCATCAATCATTCAAATGACATGTAAAATGTTTGCTACATTGTGAAGGATCAAAGAATAATCATTTGAATTTGGAATTAATAGTATGAAATTTATGCCAGTGCAAATTATAAGTTTTATATGCTTAAGTTAATACATGATTAATTATTTTTTCAAGGATCAAAGAATAAGTTTTCTATGCTTTATAGTTTTCTACACCAGAGTTTTGTGTCTACACTTTTTTTTCTATATCACATTCTAAGCTAGTGCAAGGTCGATACTATATACATATAAAAAGGATTGTATTATGACTATTATAGATCATAGAATTAAATACCAATATGAATTGCCTACCATGGTAGTACATATTGGTTTAACCTTGCATATATATAGTTGCACCGCAACATTATGGTAGTATGGTTTGCACTGGACTAGTATACTACTATAGACTAATATTTCAAAATTTGTTCTAGATTATATGTTATATTGAAAAGTTAAAATTAGCAATAGCTTAATTTAGTAGAGTCTAGTCTACATGAGCAGTTATATCATTGAAGCTAATTTAGAAAAGACAAAATTTATGTTGCAACCATGATTTGCAGAATTGATTGATTCTCGTTCATATTATTCAATCCATATTAGTATTGACGCACGCAATCCAATATTTGTCAAGAAATCTAGTATATGTTGTATATTAGAAAAAATAATTTTTTTATAAAGTTAACCTAGGATGATAAATGATAATGCTCAGCTTGAAATCAAAAATTGTTGCTTGAAATCCTCTAGTATTGGAATGGTGTAGCTCAATTTTGGTTTGACATCACTAATCTTAGCAATTGTGATTATTTCAAGTTGGGATTGGAGAAATTAATGATCCTAGGATGGAATCACTATGACAATGAAAAAAAAAAGTTGGAACAGAAAGGAGAAGAGGAGAATGAGAAGGGATTGGAGATAGATAGGACGAAAAAGGTTGGATCCTTCACACCATCATCCTTTATCATCTACAATTGAAATATGTGGTTTTGCTCACTCAAAAGCAACAAAATTAAAGAATAAAGTAGTGATGTACATCTTCAGCCTCCTGTCTCTTTGTCTATATGGTTTGGTGAACTTCTCTACTGGAATGAACATCTAGTACCCATACAAGAATTTACAAACTTTATTTATTTAAATTAGTTGTGTATAAAGACACATCATCTATTGTACTTACTAATTAGCACTAGGCATCCCTAAATTTTCATCATAATACCATAAAATATTTTACTTTTAGAAATATGTACTAAAACTAAAAAAACAAATGTATACTTCTTTAAAGCATAAATAGCCTATAAATAAATTTAATAACTTAAAATTTTAAAATTCATATGAATTAGAAGTAGTTAAATTGATATAATATTTTAAGATATAAAAAAAATAAAATAAGTTAAATATTCAAAGTATTGTTAGTAATAAATGATAATATCTAAAAATAAATTACAATACTTTACAACTTATTGGTGAGTACAAGTAATAACATATGGAAAATTTTGCAAAAAGCATATGTATTATACTGTCTTAATTTGAATCATTTCTTATAAGCTACATTATAAACTAAACAAATAATAATAACTTCTTTCATCTGATTCTATCCACAAATACCACTGCAAAACTTATATGCTTTTAATATCTGATATTGATATTGGTATGTGAACTATGGTTGAACTTTATTTTTTGCTTTATTATCTTTTTAACTTTATTTTTTGCTTTAATATCTTTCTCAAAAGGCCAAAATTAACATATTACAATAAGCATCCAAACAGTCTAATTGACTAGCCAAACTAGATAGCTTGACAAAGCTAATCTTTCAATCACTCAGTGGAGCAAGGCACTCACTAAATTACTCGAATACTTAGCATGTCAAAGCCCCAAGGCATCATGAGCATTTAACATGCTTGGTTTGAGTTACTAGGAGTTTCTTGAATGATCAAATCACATAGGCACTAGCTGTCTAAGCATGTAATCTACTAAGGACCAACTCTGATACACTAGTGCCTTAACTCCTTATAAGTCACTTAAGAGCAATCTTGAGTCACAGAGCCCAATGCATGAATCCCTCGAGAGCAATAGTACACTATAGCTTCCACAGCTATGAGAGCAATAGTACACTATAGCTTCCACAGCTATGAATCCCTCATGAATCCCTTGAGAAGGCATTGTAGACATTAACCTTATATCCATCTTGGTTAACAAATTGAGTCAGATCTGTTCAATCTTGGGCAACACAAATATGATCAATATCACTTTCCATGTAACTCATGGTTCAAAAATATTTGCTCTAACATCTTGCTAACGATTTCTGTTGGCCTAATTATTAAAGTAAAATTGAATGGTTTCGTTGCTTCATCTAATAAATTCACAAAACTAATCATAAGTAATTGAAATCCAAACTCTACATCAATTGGTAGTCCATTAATGCAAATCTCTATGCCCTACCAAATCAATCATGTTGCAAAGCAAGCAAAACAAAAAGGTGTTTCGTGATCTTGCAGTTTTAATGCACCCAAGAATTTATTTCAAGCACTAAAATTGTATGCCATTTTTTTTCCTTTGTAAGTTACACTTATGCAAGACTCTTCTAGCTATCTGATATGATCCAAGGCAAAAGTTTTTGTCGACAAAAGCCAAAAAAATAGGTGGCAATATTGCAATGCAGATTGAATTGCTGAATGTTCTGTAGTAGTGTGCTAATAGCCTGTTACTACAAATACACTCCTCAACTTTATCAATCAAATTTTGATTAAGTCGCTTGTAACTACTAAGGTACTAAAAATATTTCAGATGCACAGATTGACAAAGTTGATCCCAAATTTGAAAACGTCATTGAAACTTCTTCTCCAATTTTTTTTTTGAAACTTGGTGTTAGCTAAAGCAACTTCAGTTGAAAATCCAAGGTCAACTCGATACATTTGAGGTTAGGATATACACTTGAAGAGTTGCACACTAAATGGGTCTCTTAAAACAATCATAGGCAAAAACTTTACAGCTTTTAATTTAATAGTGGCAAGAGAATATATAATAAAAGGCAAAAGTTATTAAATTTTAATCCAGAAATTGCAAGGAAATGTTAGAAATCGTCATTTGTAATCCATTAACCAATTTTCAACCAATAAGGTTGGTCACAGCAGATGAAATGCAAGGTGGTAACGGACTACGGGTAAGCACATGTAATGCACTAGGTCATCTTTCACCATATTTGTTTCATCGTACCGTAACGAGGTTCATGTCTTGCGAATCTAAAAGAGAACAAACGTTATATAAAAGCATTTTTTTTTAGGCGAGACAAACATAAATCATAATTCGTCAGTAAGATTTCACTATTACAACGCGGCAACGGTTCACCAGACTTCATTGGCAAACGAAATTTTAAGTAACCATTTTATTCTACCTTGACATATAATTCTCTTTATTTCTCAGATTCCACCGAGGAAATTCGGTTGTGCATCCTAGAAGGTGATATCAAAGAACAAAATCGAGAGAGAGAGAGAGAGAGAGAGAGAGAGTGTGTGTGTGTGTGTGTGTGTGTGGTTGAGAATACGAACCAGATTGGAGAAAATCGATGAAGGAGAGGACGATTCGACGGCAGATTGGGGAGTCTGACCGCAGGCTCCCCATTTCCCCACCGATTAGGGATGCGGGATTACGAGCGCTTTGCTTCCCCTCGGTGATTGCTTGCTAGAGCGATTTGTGTCGCCACTTCGCCAGGGCCGATCCAGTAACTTTCTGCCCTACTCCGCCATTCTCTGAAGCATCTGGCAATTTTTGACCAAAATACAAGTCCACGGACCGCGGACGGGTGCAGTCTCGGGGGGCAAATTCCTGCGGCGCTGTAGTAGTAGACTCGGTTTAATGTTTTCTAAATTATATATTACATATATAATGGGGCCCAATCTTGTTTGGGCTATAATTAGGTAAATACATTTATGACACAAATTTATTTTATGTAAAGCTTGTTTATATTATATAATCATATTTATACATGTATGTACACTATAATATCTTATATTTTTTGGTTTTTGATACATAATAAATATATTTTCAAATATATCATATTTATGTTAATGTATTTTTTTTATTTATTCTAAATATATTTTAATCAATTTATCTATTTATTTATATGTTAAACATGTTATACAGTTTGGTCAAGTCACTAAATTAATCAATAGATCAAGTTTAAATTAAGCTTAAATAGATTATGGATTGTATTGACACAACTCATTTATGACTCAACTCAACCATAACTTGCTAACTCAAATTGCCACAACTAAGATAGCTATGCTATCTTTTAGTTGAATTTAGTTATTGCATGCACTATCAAGAGGTTATCGGGTAGGTTTAAGATGTTTGTCTTAGATGTCTTTAGTTTTAGATAGTGTTAATCTTATAATCTTTCATTTGGATATCTTAAAATGTCTCATTCTTGAGCATTTTGGAGTTTATCTCCTAGGAATTTGAATATAATTGGGCTTTAGCCATCTCTAGCTAGCCTCAATTATTTAGGGATTAGGAATGGTAACAAGTCAGATACCTAGTTTTTTTTTTTTTTTGAATAAATGTTATATGCGGTGCCACCGCATCATGCGTTGGTACTATCCACCGTTCATTATAACTTTTATAAGTGTTAGGATTTGTGCTTGCACAAATCCCAACACTTGTGAGTGGTGGATGGTGCCCTTTTCTTTAGAGATAACTTCAATTTATTAGTACCTAATCATGAACCAAGTTGACATGTATTTACTTGTATGTAATTTTTGTGTATTTGATTCCATATTCAATTTTCACACTAACTATTGGCATATATAAGAAAAATACATAGAACTTTGGCTAACAACACAAACAATAATCAAATTCCTCTTTAATAAAACGTAACTAAAGGGGGAGGGGGATCTTGATCTTGTGTCTAATGATGGATCAAGCACCAAAGTAATTTATTTTATATAAATATAAAATTAAAATAAAACTATTCATCGATGTTTATTATTTCAAAAAATTAGCATATAAAATTACATAATAAAAATAAAAATATTTAATTTAAATAATATAATAGCTCAAATTTCCAAAATATAGAAATTGAAGAAAAATTAAAACAATAATTATTTTAATTTATAATATAGCAAATAAATTAGTTATAATTGCTCTAGATCAATCTAATGAAGATTACTTATAAACTTCATGATCTTAATGTATGGATGTATTTCTATTTTTAAAGTTACTTATACTTATTGTCAATACATATGAGGTGTTTGTGCCACTTGTTTACATAACTAATTTGAGAAGGAGGCTCTAGGAGTTAGCAAAACTACTCAATTCATCACCTCTTCTTCTTGATCTAAAATATCCAACATTTTTCAACCAAATATAAAAAATACTATAAAAATATATTATATCCTAATGGAGTGAGTAAATCATCTAAAATTGTGAAACCACAATGTATGTTCATTTTATAAATTGAGTATTGATTAAAAAAAATTAGAACATTTACCTATAGGAGTATGCTTCATATAAAAATAGAATTTATCAGTGTATGATGTTAGACTTTGAGACAGCTTTATCTTTATATCTTGAATTATAAGTAGAACATAAAAATCTTAGATCATTATATCTATTTACATGTATTAAAAAAAAAGAGAAAGGCTATACAATAAAATATATCATAAATAGAATATATAAAGTTTTCTCTTTATAATCTTGTTTAGTCCCATATCATTGATTTGCGAATGCAAACACCACCAATCATGCATAAAATGAGAGGAAAGCTATACAGTAAAACATACCTTTCTCGGCCTTTTGGCTAAGATCAAGTGTAGTATCTGTTCTTATCAGTTTAATATGATATATGTGAGTCATTGACTCACTATGGTATTAAATTATTTTTTTTTTGAGGGGAGAGTCTATCATAGTAGCTAGCTACTATGGCTCTCATGAGTCACTTATGTATTGCACTATTGCATAGGTCATGGCACACCTCATTCAAATCATCAACTAAATTTTTTTACTGTTAACAAAGATAACATAATTGTTGATATTAAGTGAATTTTTTACTTTAACTAATCCTATGTCTTCCATATACAATGATCCCCTCAATCATGTCATTCTAATTTTTCCCACCTCTCTATCTTGTCGCAAGTGCACGACCTATCAAAGTAAAAAATAAATATCATCCCACAAGGACCAATGGCCGAGTACCAACTAATTCATAGATTGTTAGCTAGTTGGATAAAAATGGAGTAGATTTAGAATCTGAGTAAATTAAGCTACAAGCAAAAGGTAATAGGTGTTGCAATCAAGTTATGAAAGATCAAGACTTAGGCTTCACCATGTTGGTTTTCTATAAGTTAAAAGAGGGCTTTCACTTAAATAAACTTCAATGTTATGAAAGAAATTTATCCGAATGTACTGATTGCCCCCTTGTAGAAGCACAACCCGGTATCCACTTGAGTCAGCCACCTACTATTGGGGCATTGACTCAAGATGGACCCTATGAGCTCTTGATAAATTAATTAACCCTTCAGGTAAACCAGATCTACTTTGGTGATCCAATCGACTTGATCAACTATTATAGATCCAACACCATGAATCACCTTTCATTTCTTCTTATGACACCTAAATACATACAAAGCTTGGCTAGAGCATCACATGAGAATAAGCATGCCAATTTCCAAATCAATCAACAAATAAAGATGTATAAAAGAAAAAAAAATGCAAAATTTAACTTCATAAAATTAACCTACGGTCTACACCCTATTCCTAAAACAAGTTTATGCTTGTATATTCATCATTTAAGCATAAAATTATTATAGTTCTTGATTACAATTTACGAACAAAAATGAAATCAGCAAGGAAGGACAAAAATATGGCTCCCACATGAGGGTTGATGCAGATAATGAAAAACAAAGCACTTCAGATGAAGGAATCACCTCCGTCGTCGCCTAGTAGCCCAAGCCAACGCCCCATGCATAAATCTGTTCAATAAGTTTCCAAAGTTCTTTTGAAACTTTCTAAAAAATATTCAAAATACCATCAGGACCTTCCAAAAGAGTTTTCCCTAAAATCTACTAAAAAGGGAGCCAAATTAGCCAAGAAAAAGGCTCGAAATTGGGGCTGGTGTACCAAATTACGGTCATGATAATTTCCATAGCCGAGCTATGATGTTTTCAGTGGTCTTCAATGAAATTCATCCAACATAATCATAGGTGGGATACTTTTCATGACCTGGCAGTGATTCTTTTGGTAGTCTTTAGCGAAATATATCGTAGAGAATCATGATAATTTTCATAGCCGAGCTATGATGTTTTCAGTGGTCTTCAATGAAATTCATCCAACAGAATCATAGGTGGGATACTTTTCGTGACCTGGCAGTGATTCTTTTGGTAGTCTTTAGCGAAAAATATCGTAGAGAATCACGACTGTAATATTTTTTACAGGTAGGACGTGATCTTCTCAGTGTGATTATGTCAATAAGCAACAAAAGAATTATGATCGTGATAGATTTCATAGGTGGGCCATAATTTATGTTAAACTCTGATTTGCATAAAAATTTTTGTGCAACTTAGTCTTGATGTCTAGAATTCATCAGTGGCCTTAGATCATTCAAATTTCATCAAAAATTGATCATTTTTCTCTAAAATAAAGTAAAAGAGAATAGAGGTAAAGATTCCAAATAATTAAGAGTATTTAAGTCAAAAATAGTGTGAAATGATAAATAAGAGACATAATTTTAAAGTAAAAGTATACTTAAAAAATACTATATAAATATAAGACATCAGCTATAAAAAAATATATCATTAACATAACATATAAAGCTTTCTATTTATAATCTGGTTTAGTCCCACATCCTTGATTTACAAATGTAAACACCACCAATCATGTATAAAATAAGAGAAAGGCTATACGTTAGAGCATACCTAGGACTTTGGAGATAATTTTGAGTAAATTATGAATCAAATATATAAACCTATAACATAAACCTAATTGCCCCTTTTCTTTTTAGAATCAATGTTGTAGGAGCTTAATTAATGTGTTCAATCTCATTCCCTGTAAAAATAAGGAATACTTGGTTTGCCCTTTTCTTTAGAGATAACTTCAATTTATTAGTACTTAATCATGAACCAAGTTGACATGTATTTACTTGTATTTTTTTTCTTCTCCCCATGTGGATTCTCTTCAAAGAAACAGGAAAACTCCAAATTCCACTTTAATAAAACGTAACTAAAAGAGGAGGGGGATCTTGATCTTGTGTCTAATGATGGATCAAGCACCAAAGTAATTTATTTTATAAAAATATAAAATTAAAATAAAACTATTCATCGACGTTTATTATTTCAAAAAATTAGCATATAAAATTACATAATAAAAATAAAATATTTAATTTAAATAAAATAATAACTCAAATTTCTAAAATATTGAAATTGAAGAAAAAATAAAACAAAAATTATTTTAATTTATAATATAGCAAATAAATTAGTTTTAATTGCTCTAGATCAATCTAATGAAGATTACTTATAAACTTCATGATCTCAATGTATGGATGTATTTCTATTTTTAAAGTTACTTATACTTATTGTTAATACATATGAGGTGTTTTGTGCCACTTGTTTACATAACTAATTTCAGAAGGAGGCTCTAGGAGTTAGCAAAACTACTCAATTCATCACCTCTTCTTCTTGGTCTAAAATATCCAACATTTTTCAACCAAATATAAAAAATACTACAAAAATATAGTATATCCTAATGGAGTGAGTAAATCATCTAAAATTGTGAAACCACAATGTATGTTCATTTTACAAATAGAATATTGATTAAAAAATTAGAACATTTACCTATAGGAGTATGCTTCATATAAAAATAGAATTTATCAGTGTGGGATGTTAGACTTTGAGAAAACTTTATCTTTATATTTTGAATTATAAGTAGAACAAAAAATCTTAGATCATTATATCTATTTACATGTATAAAAAAAAAAGAGAAAAGCTATACAATAAAATATATCATAAATATAATATATAAAGTTTTCTCTTTATAATCTTGTTTAGTCCCACATCCTTGATTTGCAAATGCAAACACTACCAATCATGCATAAAATGAGAGAAAAGCTATACGATAAATCATACCTTTCTCGGCCTTTTGGCTAAGATCAAGTGTAGTATCTGTTCTTTTTAGTTTAATATCTGATATGTGAGTCATTGACTCACTATGGTATTAAATTAATTTTTTTGAGGGGAGAGTCTATCATAGTAGCTAGCTATTGTGGCTCTCATGAGTCACCTATGTATTGCACTATTGCATGGATCTTGGCACACCTCATTCAAATCATAAGCTAAAATTTTTTATTGTTAACAAAGATAACATAAATTGTTGATATTAATTGAGTTTTTACTTGATCTAATCCTATGTCCTCCATATACAATGCTCCCCTCAAGCATGTCATTCTAATTTTTCCCACCTCTCTATCTTATTTACCTATAGGAGTATGCTTCATATAAAAATAGAATTTATTAGTGTGAGATGTTAGGATTTGAGAAAGCTTATATATATATATATATATATTTTTTGAATCATAAATAAAACATATATATCTTAGATTCTTTTATCTAATTACATGTATAAAATAAGGGAAAGGCTATTGATGGGCTTGTCGCAAGTGCACGACCTATTAAAGTAATAAATTAAATATCATTCCACAAGGACCAATGGCCGAGTACCAACTAATTCATAGATTATTAGCTAGTTGGATAAAAATAGAGTAGATTTAGAATCTAAGTAAATTAAGCTACAAGAAGAAGGTAACAGGTGTCATAATCAAGTTATGAAAGATCAAGACTTAGGCTTCACTATGTTGGTTTTCTATAAGTTAAAAGTGGGCTTTCTCTTAAATAAACTTCAATGTGATAAAAGGAATTTATTCGAATGTACTGATTGCCCCCTTGTAGAAGCACAACCCAGTATCCACTTGAGTCAACCTTCTACTATTGGGGCATTGACTCAAGATGGACCCTATGAGCTCTTGATAAATTAATTAACCCTTCAGGTAAACCAGATCTACTTTGGTGATCCAATCGACTTGATCAACTATTATAGATCCAACATCATGAATCACCTTTTATTTCTTCTTATGACACCTAAATACAAACAAAGCGTGGCTAGAGCATCACATGAGAATAAGCATGCCAATTGCAAAATCAATCAACAAATAAATATGTATTAAAGAAAAAAAAAAGCAAAATTTAACTTCATAAAATTAACCAACGGTCTACACCCGATTCCTAAAACAAGTTTATGCTAGTATATTCATCGTTTAAGCATCAAATTATTATAGTTGTTGATTACAATTTACAAACAAAAGATGAAATCAACAAGGAAGGATAAAAATATGGCTCCCACATGAGGGTCGGCGCAGAAAATGAAGAACAAAGCACTTCGGATGAAGGAATCAGCTCTGTCGTCGCCTAGTAGCCCAAGCCAATGCCCCATGCATAAATCCTTTCGATAAGTTTCCAAAAGTTCTTTTGAAACTTTCTAAAAAAATTGCAAAATTCCATCAGGACCTTCCAAAAGAGTTTTTCCTAAAATCTACCAAAAAAAGGAGCCAAATTGGGCAAGAAAAGGGCTTGAAATTGGGGATGGTGTACAAAATTACGGTCGTGATAATTTTCATAGCCGAGCTATGATGTTTTCAGTGGTCTTCAATGAAATTCGTCCAACAGAATCATAGGTGGGATACTTTTCATGACATAGCAGTGATTCTTTCGATGGTCTTTAGAGAAATATATCGTAGAGAATCACGACTGTAATAATTTTCATAGGTAGGACATGATATTCTCAGTGTGATTATGTCAATAAGCACCAAAAGAATTATGATTGTGATAGATTTCATAGGCGGGCCATAGTTTTTGCTAAGCTCTAAACTACTTAAATTTTTTTGGGCAACTTAGTCTCGATGTCTAGAATTCATTAGTGGCCTCAGATCATTTAAATTTCATCAAAAATTAATCATTTTTCTCTAAAATAAAGTAAAAGCAAATAGAGGTGAAGATTCCAATCAATTAAGAGTATTTAAGTCAAAAAGAGTGTGAACACGATAAATAAATGAAAAATAAGAGAGATAATTATATAGTAAAAGTATACTAAAAATATTATATAAATGTAAGACATCACCTATAAAAAAAAATATCATTAACATAATATATAAAGCTTTCTATTTATAATCTTGTTTAGTCCCACATCCTTGATTTACAAATGTAAACACCAACAATCATGTATAAAATAAGAGAAAGGTTATACGTTAGAGCATACCTTTCTCGGCCTTTTGGCTAAGATCAAGTGTAGTATCTGTTCTTATCAGTTTAATATCTGATATGTGAGTCATTGACTCACTATGGTATTAAATTAATTTTTTTAAGGGGAGAGTCTATCATAGTAGCTAGCTACTATGGCTCTCATGTGTCACCTATGTATTGCACTATTGCATGGGTCTTGGCACACCTCATTCAAATCATCAACTAAAATATTTTATTGTTAACAAATACAATATAATGTTTCATATTAATTGAGTTTTTTACTTGATCTAATCCTATGCACTCCATATACAATGATCCCCTCAATCATGCCGTTCTAATTTTTCCCACATTTCTATCTTGTCATTTACCTGTAGGAGTATGCTTCATGTAAAAATAGAATTTATCAGTGTGGGATGTTTGAATTTGAGAAGCTTTATCTTTATATTTTGAATTATAAGTAGAACATAAAAATCTTAGATTATTGTACCTAGTTACATGTATAAAACAAAAGAGAAAGGCTATAAAATAAAATATATCATAAATAGAATATATAAAGTTTTCTCTTTATAATCTTGTTTAGTCCCACATCATTGATTTGAGAATGCAAACACCACCAATCATGCATAAAATCAGAGGAAAGCTATAAGTAAAACATACCTTTCTCGGCCTTTTGGCTAAGATCAAGTGTAGTATCTGTTCTTATCAGTTTAATATCTGATATGTGAGTCATTGACTCACTATGGTATTAAATTAATTTTTTTTTGAGGGGAGAATCTATCATAGTAGCTAGCTACTATGGCTCTCATGAGTCACCTATGTATTGCACTATTGCATGGGTCATGACACACCTCATTCAAATCATCAACTAAAATTTTTTATTGATAACAAAGATAACATAATTATTGATATTAAGTGAATCTTTTACTTTAACTAATCCTATGCCCTCCATATACAATGATCCCCTCAATCATGTCATTCTAATTTTTCCCACCTCTCTATCTTGTCATTTACCTATAGGAGTATGCTTCATATAAAAATATAATTTATTAGTGTGAGATGTTAGGATTTGAGAAAGCTTTTTTTTATATTTTGAATCATAAATAAAACATATAAATCTTAGATTCTTTTATCTAATTACATGTATAAAATAAGGGAAAGGCTATTGATGGGCTTGTCACAAGTGCATGACCTATCAAAGTAATAAAATAAATATCATCCCACAAGGACCAATGGCTGAGTACCAACTAATTCATATATTGTTAGCTAGTTGGATAAAAATGGAGTAGATTTAGAATCTAAGTAAATTAAGCTACAAGCAGAAGGTAATAGGTGTTGTAATCAAGTTATGAAAGATCAAGACTTAGGCTTCACCATGTTGGTTTTCTATAAGTTAAAAGAGGGCTTTCACTTAAATAAACTTCAATGTTCTGAAAGAAATTTATCTGAATGTACTGATTGCCCCCTTGCAGAAGCACAACTCGGTATCCACTTGAGTCAGCCACCTACTATTGGGGCATTGACTCAAGATGGACCCTATGAGCTCTTGATAAATTAATTAGCCCTTCAGGTAAACTAGATCTACTTTGGTGATCCAATCGACTTGATCAACTATTATAGATCAACACCATGAATCACCGTTCATTTCTTCTTATGACACCTAAATACATACAAAGCTTGGCTAGAGGATCACATGAGAATAAGCATGCCAATTGCAAAATCAATCAACAAATAAAGATGTATTAAAGAAAAAAAAATGCAAAATTTAATTTCATAAAATTAACCTACGGTCTACACCCTATTCCTAAAACAAGTTTATGCTTGTATATTCATCGTTTAAGCATAAAATTATTATAGTTCTTGATTACAATTTACAAACAACAGATGAAATCAACAAGGAAGGATAAAAATATGGCTCCCACATTGAGGGTCGATGCAGAAAATGAAGAACAAAGCACTCGGATGAAGGAATCGCCTCCGTCGCTACCTAGAGACCCAAGCCATCGCCTCTTTCATAAATCTATTTGATAAGTTACCAGAACTTCTTTTGAAATTTTCCAAAAATTTGCAAAATTTCTTCAGGACCTTCCAAAAGAGTTTTCCCCAAAATCTAGCCAAAAAAAGTGCCAAAGCAGGCAAGAAAAAAGGCTCTTAATTGGGGTTGGTGTACGAAATTAAGGTCATGATAATTTTCATAACCGAGCTATAATGTTTTCAATGGTCTTCAATGAAATTCGTCTAATAGAATCACATGTGGGATACTTTTCATAACCTAGTGGTGATTCTTTCGGTGGTCTTTAGCGAAATATATCCGATAGAATCACGGTTGTAATAATTTTCACACGTAGGACGTGATCTTCTCAGTGCGATTCTATAAATAAGCACGAAAAGAATTATCGTCGTGATAGATTTCATAGGTGGGCCATAATTTTTGTTAAGCTCTAATTTGCATAAAAATTTTTGGGCATTTAGTCTCGATGTCTACAATTCATATGTGGCCTCGGATCATTCAAAATCCATCAAAAATTGATCATTTTTCTCTAAAATAAAGTAAAAGAGAATAGAGGTGAAGATTCTGAATAATTAAGAGTATTTAAGTCAAAAATAGTGTGAAATGATAAATAAGGGACATAATTTTAAAGTAAAAGTATACTAAAAAATACTATATAAATATAAGACATCAGCTATAAAAAAATATATCATTAACATAACATATAAAGCTTTCTATTTATAATCTTGTTCTGTCCCACATCCTTGATTTACAAATGTAAACACCACCAATCATGTATAAAATAAGAGAAAGGCTATACGTTAGAGCATACCTTTCTCGGCCTTTTGGCTAAGATCAAGTGTAGTATCTGTTCTTATCAGTTTAATATCTGATATGTGAGTCATTGACTCACTATGGTATTAAATTAATTTTTTTTGAGGGGAGAGTCTATTTTAGTAGCTAGCTACTATGGCTCTCATGTGTCACCTATGTATTGCACTATTGCATGGGTCTTGGCACACCTCATTCAAATCATCAACTAAAATATTTTATTGTTAACAAATATAATATAATGCTTCATATTAATTGAGTTTTTTTACTTGATTTAATCCTATGCACTCCATATACAATGATCCCCTCAATCATGCCATTCTAATTTTTCCCACATTTCTATCTTGTCATTTAATTATAGGAGTACGCTTCATATAAAAATAGAATTTATCACCGTGGGATGTGAGAATTTGAGAAAGCTTTATCTTTGTATTTTGAATTATAAGTATAACATAAAAAATCTTAGATTATTATACCTATTTACATGTATAAAAAAAGAGAAAGGCTATAAAATAAAATATATCATCAATAGAATATATAAAGTTTTCTCTTTATAATCTTCTTTAGTCCCACATCCTTGATTTGCAAATGTACACACCAGCAATCTTGCATAAAATGAGAGAAAAGCTATATAGTAAAGCATACCTTTCTCGGCCTTTTGGCTAAGATCAAGTGTAGTATCTGTTCTTATCAATTTAATATCTGATATGTGAGTCATTGACTCACTATGGTATTAAATTAATTTTTTTGAGGGGACGGTCTATCATAGTAGCTAGCTACTATGCATGTGTCACCTATGTATTGCACTATTGCATGGGTCTTGGCACACCTCATTCAAATCACCAACTAAAATATTTTATTGTTAACAAATATAATATAATGTTGCATATTAATTGAGTTTTTTACTTGATTTAATCCTATGCACTCCATATACAATGATCCCCTCAATCATGCCATTCTAATTTTTCCCACATTTCTATTTTGTCATTTAATTACAGGAGTATGCTTCATATAAAAATAGAATTTATCAGTATGGGATGTTAGAATTTGAGAAAGCTTTATCTTTGTATTTTGAATTATAAGTAGAACATAAAAATCTTAGATTATTATACCTATTCACATGTATAAAAAAAGAGAAAGGCTATAAAATAAAATATATCATCAACAGAATATATAAAGTTTTCGCTTTATAATCTTGTTTAGTCCCACATCCTTGATTTGCAAATGCAAACACCACCAATCATGCATAAAATGAGAGAAAAGCTATATAGTAAAGCATACCTTTCTCGGCCTTTTGGCTAAGATCAAGTGTAGTATCTGTTCTTATCAGTTTAATATCTGATATGTGAGTCATTGACTCACTATGGTATTAAATTAATTTTTTTTGAGGGGAGAGTCTATCATAGTAGCTAGCTATTGTGGCTCTCTTGAGTCACCTATGTATTGCACTATTGCACGGGTCATGGCACACCTCATTCAAATCATAAGCTAAAATTTTTTATTGTTAACAAAGATAACATAATTGTTGATTGTAATTGAATTTTTTACTTGAACTAATCCTATGTCCTCCATATACAATGATCCCCTCAATCATGTCATTCTAATTTTTCCCACCTCTTTATCTTGTCATTTATCTTTAATCAATTTACATGTATAAAATAAGAGAAAGGCTTTTGATGGGCTTGTCGCAAGTGCACGACCTATCAATGTAATAAAAATAAATATCATCCCACAAGGACCAATGGCCAATTACTAACTAATTCATAGATTGTTAGCTAGTTAGATAAAAATGGAGAGGAATTAGAATCAGAGTAAATTAAGATACTAGCAGCTGGTAACAGGTGTTGTAATCAAGTTATGAAAGATCAAGACTTGGGCTTCACTATGTTGGTTTTCTATAAGTTAAAAGAGGTTTTCTCTTAAATAAACTTCAATGTGATGAAAGGAATTTATCTGAATGTATTGAGTGCCCCTTTGTAGAAGCACAACCCGGTATCCACTTGAGTTAGCCACCTATATTGGGGCATTGACTCAAGATGGACCCTATGAGTTCTAGATAAATTAATTAACTCTTTAGGTAAACCAAATCTACTTTGGTGATCCAATCGACCTGTTCAACTATTAAAGATCCAACATCATGAATCACCTTTCATTTCTTCTTATGACGCATAAATAAACACAAAGCTTAGCTAGAGCATCACATGAGAATAAGCATGCAAATTGCAAAATCAATCAACAAATAAAGATGTATTAAAGAAAAAAAAATGCAAAATTTAATTTCATAAAATTAACCTACGGTCTACACCCTATTCCTAAAACAAGTTTATGCTTGTATATTCATCGTTACAACATCTAATTATTATAGTTCTTATTTACAATTTACAAACGAAAGATGACATTAACAAGGAAGGACAAAAATATGGCTCCCACATGATGGTCGGTGTAGAAAATGAACAACAAAGCACTCGGATGAAGGAATCGCCTCCGTCGCTACCTAGAGACCCAAGCCATCGCCTCTTTCATAAATCTATTTTATAAGTTACCAGAACTTCTTTTGAAATTTTCCAAAAATTTGCAAAATTCCTTCAGGGCCTTCCAAAAGAGTTTTCCCCAAAATCTACCAAAAAAAAGTGCCAAAGCAGGCAAGAAAAAAGGCTCTAAATTGGGGTTGGTGTACGAAATTAAGGTCATGATAATTTTCATAACCGAGCTATAATGTTTTCAGTGGTCTTCAATGAAATTCATCATGTGGGATACTTTTCATAACCTAGTGGTGATTCTTTCGGTGGTCTTTAGCGAAATATATCTGATAGAATCACGGTTGTATTAATTTTCACACGTAGGACGTGATCTTCTCAGTGCGATTCTATAAATAAGGACGAAAAGAATTATCGTCGTGATAGATTTCATAGGTGGGCCATAATTTTTGTTAAGCTCTAATTTGCATAAAATTTTTTGGGCATTTAGTCTCGATGTCTACAATTCATCTGTGGCCTCGGATCATTCAAAATCCATCAAAAATTGATCATTTTTCTCTAAAATAAATAAAAGAGAATAGAGGTGAAGATTCTGAATAATTAAGAGTATTTAAGTCAAAAATAGTGTGAAATGATAAATAAGGGACATAATTTTAAAGTAAAAGTATACTAAAAAATACTATATAAATATAAGACATCAGCTATAAAAAAATATATCATTAACATAACATATAAAGCTTTCTATTTATAATCTTGTTTAGTACCACATCCTTGATTTACAAATGTAAACACCAGCAATCATGTATAAAATAAGAGAAAGGCTATACGTTAGAGCATACCTTTCTCGGCCTTTTGGCTAAGATCAAGTGTAGTATCTGTTCTTATCAGTTTAATATCTGATATGTGAGTCATTGAGTCACTATGGTATTAAATTAATTTTTTTGAGGGGAGAGTCTATCATAGTAGCTAGCTACTATGGCTCTCATGTGTCACCTATGTATTGCACTATTGCATGGGTCTTGGCACACCTCATTCAAATCATCAACTAAAATATTTTATTGTTAACAAATATAATATAATGTTTCATATTAATTGTGTTTTTTACTTGATCTAATCCTATGTCCTCCATATACATTGATCCCCTCAATTATGTCATTCTAAATTTTCCCACCTCACTATCTTGTCATTTACCTATAGGAGTATGCTTCATATAAAAATAAAATTTATTAGTGTGAGATGTTAGGATTTGAAAAAGCATTTTTTTAATATTTTGAATCATAAATAAAACATATAAATCTTAGATTCTTTTCTCTAATTACATGTATACAATTTGAGAAAGGCTATTGATGGGCTTGTCGCAACTGCACGACCTATCGAAGTAATAAAATATATATCATCCCACAAGTACCAATGGCCAAGTATCAACAAATTCATATATTGTTAGCTAGTTGGATAAAAATGGAGTGGATTTTGAATCTGAGTAAATTAAGGTACTAGTAGAAGGTAATAGGTGTTGTAATCAAGTTATAAAAGATCAGGACTTAGGGTTCACCATGTTGGTTTTCTATGAGTTAAACGAGGGTTTTCTCTTAAATAAACTTCATTGTGATGAAAGGAATTTATCCGAATATACTGATTACCTCCTTGCAGAAGCATAACCCAGTATCCACTTGAGTCAGCCTCCTACTATTGGGGAATTGACTCAAGATGGACCCTACGAGCTCTTGATAAATTAATTAACCCTTTAGGTAAATTAGATCTACTTTCGTGATCCAATCGACCTGCTCAACTATTATAGATCTAACGTCATGAATCACCTTTCATTTCTTCTCGTGACACCTAAATACACACAAAGCTTGGCTAGAGCATCACATGTGAATAAGCTTGCCAATTGCAAAATCAGTTAACAAATAAAGTAGTATTAAAGAATTGACTCAAGATGGACCCTACGAGCTCTTGATAAATTAATTAACCCTTTAGGTAAATTAGATCTACTTTCGTGACCCAATCGACCTGTTCAACTATTATAGATCTGACGTCATGAATCACCTTTCATTTCTTCTCGTGACACCTAAATACACACAAAGCTTGGCTAGAGCATCACATGTGAATAAGCTTGCCAATTGCAAAATCAGTTAACAAATAAAATAGTATTAAAGAAAAAAAAAGGCATAATTTAACTTCATAAAATTAACCTACGGGTTACACCCAAATCCTGAAACATGTTTATGCTAGTATATTGATACGCACAATCCGCAAGCACACGACTCACCGATGTAGTACTAAGATATTCTTTCCACAGGGACAAGTCACAATTATCGATTGATCGCATAATCGATAGCTAGACAAACTAAATATTATTCGAATGCAAAGTAATATATGATAAACTAACTAATTGGTCGAATTGGTTACCAAATGAGAGATATGAGTTAAATGATGTTTCAAGATAATTTAGGACATTGGGGTTCATCGCAATGATAGATCTAAACTTGAACAAAATAATAACAATGCAATAGATCTAAAATGTTTGAGGACTTATTTGCAGGTACAAGTTACCCCCATTTAGTAGTATAACTTGGTGCCTATTCAGAATGGTCTTCTACTTTCGTGGTTTACCAAACTAAATAGATCCAATGAACACAAGGATAAACTAAATGTCCTCGCGTGAATTCTAACTACTTTCGCGATAGAATAACACCCAATCTAAGCAGTTCCAATGTCGCGATTCACCTTTCTGTACTTCTTGTAATGTTTTCAATATGTAAAAACTTGGCCAAAGTAAATACAAGCAAGCATCATAGCAAAGATTTCATAAACAAAGATAGATCATAAGAACACTGATATTATAAGTCAAAATAAAGATCTTAACATAGGATTATACCTCCAAATCCTAAATAAGAAGGCTTAAGCAGCTATGATAGTTCTATTCAGCACAATCTTTTCTTGAATCAAAGTTCCAAGGATCTAAATACAAAAGGAAGATAATATGAGGAAGAAATACAGAGTAATCCTCTCTAGATCGATGAGAAAAAGCGTGCAAATCCACCTAGAAAATTTCCTTTTTGTTGTTTGTCGCCACCCTTGTCGCCTCTCTTCATTTCTCCTCTTTAGAGAGCCAAATCAACCCCTCATTTTGCCCCAAAATGGTTCTTTTAGGAGGGTGTCCCTTGAGATTCCCCATGAAATCCAAAAAAATGCTTCAAATCAAACTGAAAACCTGCTTCGAATTCACCCAAAAAATGCAAAAAAATATGTTTTGCGGAAGCTATCACTGCCGTGAACGACTTCATGGCTAGGCCATGAAGTGTTTTGTAGTATCCTGCAAAAATAATCACGGCTGTGAAAATGATCACAAGCAGGCCATGAAGTGTATCATGGCTGTGAAAATGGTCATGGCTGGGCTGTAAA
The DNA here is from genome assembly GCA_027563935.2 of Costus lasius. Lineage (NCBI taxonomy): Eukaryota > Viridiplantae > Streptophyta > Magnoliopsida > Zingiberales > Costaceae > Costus > Costus lasius. Next base: position 20,121,141 of record CM050451.1, on the reverse strand, counting down.
GTCTTCTATGGAATTTTGAAATTATGATCATGGCCATGAAGCTGATCATAGTCAGGCCGTGAAGTCTTCTGTGGATTTTGGACTTGATGATCACACCCGTGAGGAGGATCACGGTCAAGCTGTGATCTTCTCGGCAGAAACCTTGTCAAAGCTCTCTCTAGGATAATCATGGGCGTGATGATAATCATGACCAAGTAGTGAATATGTCATCGAATAGTCATCACGACCATGAAGATCATCATGGGCAGGCCGTGAAACTCATAGAAAGCTCTGTTTAACTCCAAATTTGCTATGCTAACTTGTCTTTTTATCCTAAATCACCCAGTGGCCTGAAAATCATCAAACTAGCTCTAGAACTGAGTGATTTTATATGAAATTACAAAAAAGATAAGGAAAAGTAAAGATTCTGAACAAAGCAAGTAAATAAGCCTGATTATGACATAAAAATAACAGAATATGCCTTGTTTTGAGATAAAATAATATTAAAAATACTACTAAAATGCAAAGCATCATGTATTTATCCTTTTAAGCATCAAATTATTATAGTTCTTGATTACAATTTACAAACGAAAGATGAAATCAACAAGGAAGGACAAAAATATGGCTCCCTCATGAGGGTTGGTGTAGAAAATGAAGAACAAAGCACTTTAGAAGAAGAAATCACCTCCGTCACTACCTAGTCGCCCTAGCCATCACCCCATGCATAAATCCGTTCAATAAGTTGCCAAAAGTTCTTTTGAAACTTTCCAAAAATTTGCAAAATTCCTTCAGGACCTTCCAATAGAGTTTTCCCCAAAATCTACCAAAAATGGAGCCAAATCAGGCAAGAAAAAGGCTCGAAATTAGCGCTGGTGTATGAAATTATGGTCATGATAATTTTCATAGCCGAGCTATGATGTTTTCAGTGGTCTTAAAAAAAATTCATCCAACCGAATCATAGGTGGGATACTTTCCATGACCTAGCGGTGATTCTTTCGGTGGTCTTTAGCGAAATATATCCAAGAGAATCATGACTGTAATAATTTTCACAGGTAGGATGTGATCTTCTTGGTGTGATTCTGTTAATAATCACCAAAAGAATTATGATTGTGATAGATTTCACAGGTGAGCCATAATTTTTGTTAAGCTCAGATATGCATAAAATTTTATGGACAACTTAGATGTCTAGAATTCATCGGCGGCCTTGGATCATTCAAATTTCATCAAAAAATTGATTATTTTTCTCAAAAAAAAAAAAAAAAAAGCAAATAGAGGTGAAAATTCCGATCAATTAAGAGTATTTAAGTCAAAAAGAGTGTGAACATGATAAATAAGAGAGATAATTTTATAGTAAAAGTATACTAAAAATATTATATAAATGTAAGACATCAGCTATAAAAAATATCATTAGCATAACATATAAAGCTTTCTATTTATAATCTTGTTTAGTCCCACATCCTTGATTTACAAATGTAAACACCACCAATCATGTATAAAATAAGAGAAAGGCTATACATTAGAGCATACCTTTCTCGGCCTTTTGGCTAAGATCAAGTGTAGTATTTGTTCTTATCAGTTTAATATCTGATATGTGAGTCATTAAAGGCTATACATTAGAGCATACCTTTCTCGGCCTTTTGGCTAAGATCAAGTGTAGTATTTGTTCTTATCAGTTTAATATCTGATATGTGAGTCATTGACTCACTATGGTATTAAATTAATTTTTTTGAGGGGAGAGTCTATTATAGTAGCTAGATACTATGGCTCTCATGTGTCACCTATGTATTGCACCATTGCATGGGTTTTGGCACACCACATTCAAATCATTAACTAAAATATTTTATTGTTAACAAATATAATATAACGTTTCATATTAATTGAGTTTTTTTACTTGATTTAATCCTATGCACTCCATATACAATGATCCCCTCAATCATGCCATTCTAATTTTTCCCACTTTTCGATCTTGTCATTTACTTATAGGAGGATGCTTCATATAAAAATAGAATTTATCAGTGTGGGATGTTATAATTTGAGAAAACTTTATCTTTATATTTGAATTATAAGTAGAACATAAAATTTTTATATTATTGTACCTATTTACATGTATAAAAAAAGAGAAAGGCTATAAAATAAAATATATCATAATGGAATATATAAAGTTTTCTTATAATCTTGTTTAGTCCCACATCCTTGATTTGCAAATGCAAACGTCACCAATCATGCATAAATTGAGAGAAAAGCTATATAGTAAGCATACTTTCTCGGCCTTTTGGCTAAAATCAAGTGTAGTATCTATTCTTATCAATTTAATATCTGATATGTGAGTCATGAAAGTCCCCTACCATGAGGGGGCAAAACCCTAATAGGCGCATGCAGAGGTTTTAACACAGCGGAAAAGGTTTCTAGATCGATGCATGCAGTATGATCAACTTTATAATTTTGTATACATGAGAATCGATCCTTACCGATGCCATTTCTTGGATGGCGTCTAGGAAGTAGAGAGTCAAACGCTTCTCCTCCAAATGGTGCGCACACAAGGTGATCAATGCGCCTACTCCCTTAGTGCTCCTTGTGCTAGCAAGGTTCCAAGGTCTCCTGATCGAATGGAAGGGAAGGAGATGTTTTTCTTCTTGGCCGAATCCTCTCCAAAGCGTCAAGGCGACACACAACGAGTGAACCTCTAGAGAGAGGGGCGAGAGGCGAGAATAAACCTTCTCTTGGCGTGAACGTGAGGCGTGGCCTCATGGTTTCTAAAAATAGCAAACCACCAACGTTCATGCGACCATGGGTTTACCCGAACGCATTTTTTGCTCTCCCCTTGAACCATGCGCTCACATGATGAGCTGGTTCAATTTCGGTTTGGTTCAAAGACCAATTAAGCCAAGCATCTGGTTCAGATCACAATAAACCCTAAAGGTTCAAGATCCAACCATTCATCTCTTGATGCTCTTGATCTCACCGATCTAGCATCAATTCTCTCGATCGAAGCTTACCGATCTCAAGCCCTAATCAATCAAACATGATCAGACCAGATCTCACTTACAATCAGAGATTAAATCCCTTTAAACTGAACCAGAACAATTCAGTCCACACGATCTGACTTAAGTAAGCCATATCATCAAATTGTGCGACCCTAAGGGTTTCCTTTAAATGTCGGTAACGATAACTTACGTTATCATGATCAGTGAGGGGTATCTAGCAACACATCACTGTCTCCCGATATAAAGGAAAGAGTCTTCCAAGATTACACCCAAACCACAGCACAAGTGTGAACCCAACTCACTAGGCACATGTGTTTCCTTTGCCACTGGACGTTCTTATTGGACAAGCGTGTCAAGCCTGTAATTCCAATATGATGAGAATGATTAGATCAGATGATCATAGTCATCTGGGTATGGCCATACACTTTCTCAATCATCTCATCCAGGGGGGCCCTATAGAACATCACACTCCAATCAAGGAGACGGCAATCCTATATCTATCACTAGTGCCCTAACATGACTCATGCTCATTATCCAAGATAATCTATAACCATTATGTTTCAAATGATATCGAACTACCTCAAAACAATGCCAATCATCATTTAGAAACACAAGTGATCTCAAGTCAGAGGAAATATGCCACTTGTTTGCATATAAGGATTATTCACTTTGTGACAAGCAATTGAATATCCTAAGTAGGGTCTGTCCAGTACATCCAATGTACCCATGAGTCTACATCTTATTCCATGCTCGAAGCATCCTATAAGATTAGAACACATATTAGTCTTAATCATATCAAGGCTGTCTCATGTTCACCAAGATATCTCGACTAAGGACAAAACTGCATGTCAGCCAAGCTGAACAGCATTGAGACATTATTCAGAAGTATACATATTGCAGCAGATGATGTAACAACCTGAATAACAACCATTGCCTTTATAAACGTAGAGTTTAAACATGATACTGAAATAATCCCAAGGCTTCAAACATTAGCCTTAAGGGCATACCCCAACAATCTCCCACTTGCACTTAATCTAATGGTTGAGAAATCTCAAACCCATATTATTACAGTGCTTCTCATGCTTTTGCTGCGCCAGAGGCTTAGTAAGCGGGTCAGCTAGATTGTCATCTGTATGAACCTTGCAGATTTTGATCTCGCCACGATTAATGATCTCCCGGATCAAGTGAAACCTTCTCTGTATGTGCTTGGACTTCTGGTGTGACCGTGGTTCCTTTGCTTGTGCTATTGCTCCAGTGTTATCACAGAAGATAACCAATGGATCTGCACTCGAAGGAACAACACCAAGTTCCTGAACGAACTTACGAATCCAGACTGCCTCCTTGGATGCTTCCGAGGCTGCAACATACTCGGCTTCTGTTGTGGAATCAGCAACAATTGACTGTTTGAAACTTTTCCACACCACTGCTCCTCCATTCAAGCTAAAAACATAGCCTGATTGCGATCGGAAATCATCCTGGTCAGATTGGAACGAAGCGTCAGTATATCCTTCAATACTGAGTTCTTCCTGACCTCCATAAATCAAGAACATATCTTTGGTCCTCCGAAGATATTTCAAAATGTTCTTGACTGCAATCCAGTGTGCCTTACCTGGATTACTTTGGAATCGACTGGTTACGCTTAACCCGTAAGCGACGTCTGGGCGAGTACACAACATCGCATACATAATGGACCCAATAGCCGAAGCATAAGGCGTATTGTCCATTTCATCTTTCTCAGTATGTGTTTGTGGACACTGACTTTTTGAAAGATTCAGACCATGTCTGACTGGAAGATATCCTCTTTTAGAATTCTCTAAATGAAATCTCTCCAGGACTTTATCGATGTAAGTACTCTGGCACAGCCCGAGAAGCCTCTTAGATCTATCTCTGTAGATCTTCACACCTAATACATAGGCTGCTTCTCCTAAATCTTTCATCTGGAAACATTTTCTTAACCATGCTTTGACAGCATGCAGTTCAGGAATATCGTTTCCAATGATCAAGATATCATCGACGTAGAGGACTAGGAAAGTAATCACGCTCCCACTAAACCTCTTATATACACATGGGTCATCTTCATTCTTGATGAAACCAAACTAACAGATTGATTCATCAAAACGAATATTCCAGCTTCGCGATGCTTGTTTAAGTCCATAAATGGACTTCTTTAATTTGCATATTTTATGACGATCTGATGGATTAGTGAAATCTTCAGGTTGTGTCATGTACACATCCTGTTCTAGAGTTCCATTAAGGAAAGCGGTCTTCACATCCATTTGCCAGATCTCATAATCATAATATGCAGCTATCGCGAGAATAATCCGAATAGACTTGAACATGGCTACAGGAGAGAAAGTTTCATCATAATCTATCCCGTAGATTTGTTTGAAACCTTTCGCAACTAGCCTGCCTTTATAGGTAACCACGTTACCATCCATGTCAATCTTCTTCTTGAAGATCCACTTACAGCCTATAGGGATTACTCCCGGAGGCGAATCAACCAAATCCCAGACTTGGTTATCAGACATGGAGTCCATCTCGGCGCGCATAGCTTCAAGCCATCTCGCTGAGTCCGGTCCACTGACCGCATCCGCATAAGTGAGGGGTTCATCATCAATGATGTAGACTCCGTTATAGCGCTCAGGCTGTCGACGAATCCTTCCCGATCTTCGCGGTTCCCGTGATATCTGAGCCTCAGGTTGTTCAATAACCTGATCTCCTGGCTCAGGCTCATCCAACTGTGCTTGACTACTTTGTCCTGCATCTGGATTCTCATCCAGCTTTATTTCTCTCCCACTGGCCTCTTGCAGAAGAAATTCCTTCTCAAGAAAAATAGCCGTCCGAGCAACAAATACCTTGTTCTCCTCAGGATTGTAGAAATAATAACCCTTAGTTTCTTTAGGGTAACCGACAAAGATACATTTATCAGATCTGCTCTCCAGTTTCCCAGAGGCGAGCTTTTTGACATAAGCCTCGCAACCCCAGATTTTAATAAATGTCAAGCTTGGCTGTTTCCCATACCATAACTCATATGGAGTCTTAGAAACGGCCTTGGATGGCACTTGGTTTAGTACCTTTGCAGCTGTTTCCAGTGCAAATCCCCAAAAGGAGTAAGGTAGAGTAGCCTGACTCATCATTGAACGAACCATATCAAGTAAGGTTCTATTTCTCCTCTCGGACACACCATTCCATTGCGGTGTTCCTGGCGGAGTGAGCTGTGAGATAATCCCACACTCCTTCAGATAGTCAGTAAACTCTCGACTCAAGTATTCACCACCTCGATCTGAACGAAGTGCCTTGATATTTCGGCCTAGCTGATGTTGTACTTCATTTTTGAACTCTTTGAACTTGTCAAAAGATTCACTCTTATGTCTCATTAAATAGACATAACCATACCTACTGAAATCATCAGTAAAGGTAATGAAGTATGAATAGCCACCTCTGGCTTGTTTACTAAATGGCCCACACACATCGCTGTGAATGAGGTCTAGTAAACCTGAAGCCCTTTGACCTTTATTAGAAAAAGGAGACTTCGTCATTTTACCCATTAAACAAGCTTGGCATGTATCAAGCTCCTCATAGGAGAATGATCCCAGCAGTCCATAGTCATGCAACCGCTTAATGCATTTCTTGTTAATATGGCCTAAACGACTATGCCATAGTAAGGTGCTGTCATCAGCATACTTGGCTTTCTTATTATCAATTTGTTGTACAGAACATTCCATGTCCAACATGAATAACCCATTGTTAATTGAGCCAGTAGCATAAATAATATTATCAAGAGAAATATAACACTTTGAAAATTTGCATTCAAAGGAAAACCCTTTCCTGACAAGAGCAGGAATAGAGATAATATTCTTAGTTATGCTTGGTACAAAATAACAATTGTCCAGTTCTAATACAAGACCAGATGGTAAAGAGATGTGATATTCTCCTATAGCAACAGCAGCAACCCGTGCCCCGTTTCCAACTCGTAGGTCCACCTCATGCTGTCCCACCTGTCTTCTTCTCTTGAGTTCCTGTACATTTGAACAAATGTGAACTCCACATGCAGTGTCCAACACCCATGAAATAGAAGAAGAAGATACCATGACTTCAGTCACGTAAATACCTGAGCTAGAAGCGAAAGGCTTACTTCCCTTCTTATCTCCTTGGAGCGCTTTACAGTCCTTTTTCCAGTGACCTAACTGGCCACAATGGAAACATCTGTATTCCTTCGACCGCTTTATCTTTTGCTTTAGAGCCTTGTTGTAGCTCTTGATAGGGGCTTTGCCCTTCTTCCCCTTCTTCTTGTTCCTAGAAGGAACGATTAGGACAGAGGATGAAGGCGTTCCCTTCTCACAAGACTGAGTCTGCTCTGTAGTCAAGAGCATGTTCAGCAACTCTGCCGGCGTACAGTCGATCTTGTTCATATTAAAATTAATAATGAATGGATCGAAAGAGGCCGGGAGAGACTGCAGAATAATGTCTACAACAAGCTCCTGATTGATGGTGTGTCCCAGTTTCTCTAGAGCCTCCTTGTACCCAATCATCTTGAGTACGTGAGCTCCCACTGGACTCCCTTCAGCCAGTTTGCTCTGAAAGAAAAGTTTTGTCAAATTATAGCGTTCAGTCCTCGCCTGTGCAGCATACAGCAGCTTGAGGTTCGCTATAATATCTATAGCCGATAGATCCTCATGCTGACGCTGCAGCTCTGGTGTCATAGACGCAAGCATCAGGCAAGCGACATCAATGCTATCATTGACATGCTTTTCATAAGCTTCCCGAACCGCCCTTGCGGCGTTCGGAGCGGGTTGAGGCGGTATAGCCGTCTCGAGGACATACAGCTTCCTCTCAGCCTTAAGAACAATCTTAAGGTGTCCGTACCAGTCTGAGAAGTTCGGCCCAGCAAACTTCTCCCTTTCCAATAGGGATCGCACATTGAAATTTGTGGTGTTCGTTGCTGCAGTAATCTACAACAATGCAAGAACAGCAAGGTCAGTATCAATGTTAGAATCAATCCAGGACTTAAGGAAGATTCTTTTCTCACTATTTTATCTGGCTGAAAAATCCAGCAAAACAGCCCGAAAGAGTAAAACTCTTTTAGTGAGATGGGATCCAGATTTCATACTTGGTCTCCGCGTCCCGCTCAGGCGAGATAAGATGCACAGAGAGTACAAGCACTAATCTCTGGTAGGCAATCCCTGCCAATCGCCAACCCGTGCGATTCCCCTTCATCTGGGCAATCCAGCAGACTGTGCCAACTGAGTTGGTACAACACAGTCTCTGATCCCACAGATGGCTGCCTCCATATGGCTACCATATGCTCAATATGTAGCGTACATGGTCAAGCTGACCCGACCTACTCCCTGGACCACCACGTGCTATGCTGAGCAACGAGAAGCGATAAATCCCTTCTCTGTAGCACGCAGGTGTAATCGCACACCGTCTGAAGATAGATGGGCATGCCCACTGAGTGGGTACAACACGGCCCCAACGATAGTCAGAACAGTGAGGTTTCGCGTCAGAAGGCTTACGAGCTTGATATTTAGCGTTGGATTTTAACGGTCTTTTTATCTTCTCAACTATCATGAAATCCTATGGTGATAGCAGAAGATTAAATCATGCAATTCTTAACAATAAATGAAAGCATGATGATCTTATGTGGTAAAAGCCCATTAAGCCTAGGTAAGACCTTAATTTAACTTAAGTCTTCACTTGAGCTCTTCATGGGTCCTTTTGCATCTCATCTGGCCCAACCCAGGGCCCAAGCGCCCACTGCAGCTCAGGTGCGCCCACCAGGTAATTGCGCCTGTCCCAGAGTCGAACCCTAGACCTCCCACCTGGTCAAGCCACTGCTGCAAGCGCCTCTGCCAAGTGTGCTCTGTGCTCTCGTCTGATTAAAATACAATTTAATCTATCTAGACAAGATTGACACGCAGGTCAATTACACTTTATAAATTAAATAAAATGTGATGCGCAGATCACAATAAATAATTTACATTTATTAACCAGGCACACAGGCCCCAGCACAGCACACATTAAAACGGGCAGCCCACATAAGATTAAATAAACAATCATCATGGTATACAATCAACATGTGATCCAACAATAAGAAAATAAAATTTTCGAAAACCCATTAGCATCAATTTTATTTTCCCTATGTGCCCTACTACCTTACAACGGTCCATTAATAGGGATCCACTCATCAGACCTAGTCAGATCCTCTGCCCTGGCATGCACCAAGTCCTAACTGACTTGAGTCGACCCAGTGATCAACAATGCATGCCTTGGGCTGAACGACCTGCATGAGTTCTGGCAAGCGGGCGTGACCCCGGGCCTAACTCATGCGCGTTCAATGGTTGTCTCAATCAGACATCGCTACACGCCTGTCCGCAGTCGACCTATAGCCACCTCGTGCTTGCGCACAGGTGCCATCTGGTCAACCCATCTAGGCTGTCAGATAGTCTGATCAGACTGATTGGATCTAGACTCGACTGTGACTTCAACCCTAATAACCCGTCTAAGTTTTTTAAAGTAGGCGCCTCTTAGATCTAAGGTGAGTTGCGCAAGTAATATAGTTTTGAGAAAAACTAATAAGCGCCAACATACATGCGCCAAATAGAAAACATGCTCATCAAGTTTTCGCATGAACAACTTAACATGTAATTTTCGCATGTAGTTTAGATCTAAGCATACAAGCGCAAACATGGATCACAAAAACCTCAAGCAATCATAAAAACATGCTAATAACTTGGCTCTGATACCAATTGAAAGTCCCCTACCACGAGGGGGCGAAACCCTAATAGGCGCATGCAGAGGTTTTAACACAGCGGAAAAGGTTTCTAGATCGATGCATGCAGTATGATCAACTTTATAATTTTGTATACATGAGAATTGATCCTTACCGATGCCATTTCTTGGATGGCGTCTAGGAAGTAGAGAGTCAAACGCTTCTCCTCCAAATGGTGCGCACACAAGGTGATCAATGCGCCTACTCCCTTAGTGCTCCTTGTGCTAGCAAGGTTCCAAGGTCTCCTGATCGAATGGAAGGGAAGGAGATGTTTTTCTTCTTGGCCGAATCCTCTCCAAAGCGTCAAGGCGACACACAACGAGTGAACCTCTAGAGAGAGGGGCGAGAGGCGAGAATAAACCTTCTCTTGGCGTGAACGTGAGGCGTGGCCTCATGGTTTCTAAAAATAGCAAACCACCAACGTTCATGCGACCATGGGTTTACCCGAACGCATTTTTTGCTCTCCCCTTGAACCATGCGCTCACATGATGAGCTGGTTCAATTTCGGTTTGGTTCAAAGACCAATTAAGCCAAGCATCTGGTTCAGATCACAATAAACCCTAAAGGTTCAAGATCCAACCGTTCATCTCTTGATGCTCTTGATCTCACCGATCTAGCATCAATTCTCTCGATCGAAGCTTACCGATCTCAAGCCCTAATCAATCAAACATGATCAGACCAGATCTCACTTACAATCAGAGATTAAATCCCTTTAAACTGAACCAGAACAATTCAGTCCACACGATCTGACTTAAGTAAGCCATATCATCAAATTGTGCGACCCTAAGGGTTTCCTTTAAATGTCGGTAACGATAACTTACGTTATCACGATCAGTGAGGGGTATCTAGCAACACATCACTGTCTCCCGATATAAAGGAAAGAGTCTTCCAAGATTACACCCAAACCACAGCACAAGTGTGAACCCAACTCACTAGGCACATGTGTTTCCTTTGCCACTGGACGTTCTTATTGGACAAGCGTGTCAAGCCTGTAATTCCAATATGATGAGAATGATTAGATCAGATGATCATAGTCATCTGGGTATGGCCATACACTTTCTCAATCATCTCATCCAGGGGGCCCCTATAGAACATCACACTCCAATCAAGGAGACGGCAATCCTATATCTATCACTAGTGCCCTAACATGACTCATGCTCATTATCCAAGATAATCTATAACCATTATGTTTCAAATGATATCGAACTACCTCAAAACAATGCCAATCATCATTTAGAAACACAAGTGATCTCAAGTCAGAGGAAATATGCCACTTGTTTGCATATAAGGATTATTCACTTTGTGACAAGCAATTGAATATCCTAAGTAGGGTCTGTCCAGTACATCCAATGTACCCATGAGTCTACATCTTATTCCATGCTCGAAGCATCCTATAAGATTAGAACACATATTAGTCTTAATCATATCAAGGCTGTCTCATGTTCACCAAGATATCTCGACTAAGGACAAAACTGCATGTCAGCCAAGCTGAACAGCATTGAGACATTATTCAGAAGTATACATATTGCAGCAGATGATGTAACAACCTGAATAACAACCATTGCCTTTATAAACGTAGAGTTTAAACATGATACTGAAATAATCCCAAGGCTTCAAACATTAGCCTTAAGGGCATACCCCAACAATCTCCCACTTGCACTTAATCTAATGGTTGAGAAATCTCAAACCCATATTATTACAGTGCTTCTCATGCTTTTGCTGCGCCAGAGGCTTAGTAAGCGGGTCAGCTAGATTGTCATCTGTATGAACCTTGCAGATTTTGATCTCGCCACGATTAATGATCTCCCGGATCAAGTGAAACCTTCTCTGTATGTGCTTGGACTTCTGGTGTGACCGTGGTTCCTTTGCTTGTGCTATTGCTCCAGTGTTATCACAGAAGATAACCAATGGATCTGCACTCGAAGGAACAACACCAAGTTCCTGAACGAACTTACGAATCCAGACTGCCTCCTTGGATGCTTCCGAGGCTGCAACATACTCGGCTTCTGTTGTGGAATCAGCAACAATTGACTGTTTGAAACTTTTCCACACCACTGCTCCTCCATTCAAGCTAAAAACATAGCCTGATTGCGATCGGAAATCATCCTGGTCAGATTGGAACGAAGCGTCAGTATATCCTTCAATACTGAGTTCTTCCTGACCTCCATAAATCAAGAACATATCTTTGGTCCTCCGAAGATATTTCAAAATGTTCTTGACTGCAATCCAGTGTGCCTTACCTGGATTACTTTGGAATCGACTGGTTACGCTTAACCCGTAAGCGACGTCTGGGCGAGTACACAACATCGCATACATAATGGACCCAATAGCCGAAGCATAAGGCGTATTGTCCATTTCATCTTTCTCAGTATGTGTTTGTGGACACTGACTTTTTGAAAGATTCAGACCATGTCTGACTGGAAGATATCCTCTTTTAGAATTCTCTAAATGAAATCTCTCCAGGACTTTATCGATGTAAGTACTCTGGCACAGCCCGAGAAGCCTCTTAGATCTATCTCTGTAGATCTTCACACCTAATACATAGGCTGCTTCTCCTAAATCTTTCATCTGGAAACATTTTCTTAACCATGCTTTGACAGCATGCAGTTCAGGAATATCGTTTCCAATGATCAAGATATCATCGACGTAGAGGACTAGGAAAGTAATCACGCTCCCACTAAACCTCTTATATACACATGGGTCATCTTCATTCTTGATGAAACCAAACTAACAGATTGATTCATCAAAACGAATATTCCAGCTTCGCGATGCTTGTTTAAGTCCATAAATGGACTTCTTTAATTTGCATATTTTATGACGATCTGATGGATTAGTGAAATCTTCAGGTTGTGTCATGTACACATCCTGTTCTAGAGTTCCATTAAGGAAAGCGGTCTTCACATCCATTTGCCAGATCTCATAATCATAATATGCAGCTATCGCGAGAATAATCCGAATAGACTTGAACATGGCTACAGGAGAGAAAGTTTCATCATAATCTATCCCGTAGATTTGTTTGAAACCTTTCGCAACTAGCCTGCCTTTATAGGTAACCACGTTACCATCCATGTCAATCTTCTTCTTGAAGATCCACTTACAGCCTATAGGGATTACTCCCGGAGGCGGATCAACCAAATCCCAGACTTGGTTATCAGACATGGAGTCCATCTCGGCGCGCATAGCTTCAAGCCATCTCGCTGAGTCCGGTCCACTGACCGCATCCGCATAAGTGAGGGGTTCATCATCAATGATGTAGACTCCGTCATAGCGCTCAGGTTGTCGACGGATCCTTCCCGATCTTCGCGGTTCCCGTGATATCTGAGCCTCAGGTTGTTCAATAACCTGATCTCCTGGCTCAGGCTCATCCAACTGTGCTTGACTACTTTGTCCTGCATCTGGATTCTCATCCAGCTTTATTTCTCTCCCACTGGCCTCTTGCAGAAGAAATTCCTTCTCAAGAAAAATAGCCGTCCGAGCAACAAATACCTTGTTCTCCTCAGGATTGTAGAAATAATAACCCTTAGTTTCTTTAGGGTAACCGACAAAGATACATTTATCAGATCTGCTCTCCAGTTTCCCAGAGGCGAGCTTTTTGACATAAGCCTCGCAACCCCAGATTTTAATAAATGTCAAGCTTGGCTGTTTCCCATACCATAACTCATATGGAGTCTTAGAAACGGCCTTGGATGGCACTTGGTTTAGTACCTTTGCAGCTGTTTCCAGTGCAAATCCCCAAAAGGAGTAAGGTAGAGTAGCCTGACTCATCATTGAACGAACCATATCAAGTAAGGTTCTATTTCTCCTCTCGGACACACCATTCCATTGCGGTGTTCCTGGCGGAGTGAGCTGTGAGATAATCCCACACTCCTTCAGATAGTCAGTAAACTCTCGACTCAAGTATTCACCACCTCGATCTGAACGTTGAAATTATTATAGTGTATTCATCATTTAAGCATCAAATTATTATAGTGTATTCATCGTTTATGCTAGTGTATTCATCGTTTAAGCATCAAATTATTATAGTGTATTCATCGTTTATGCTAGTGTATTCATCGTTTAAGCATCAAATTATTATAGTTCTTGATTACAATTTACATACAAAAGTTGAAATTAACAAGAGAGGACAAAAATATGGCTCCCTCACGAGGGTCGGTGTATAAAATGAAGAACAAAGCTCTTCAGATGAAGGAATCGCCTTTGTTGTCGCCTGTCACCCTAGCCGTCGCCCCTTGCAAAAATTCATTTGAAAGGTTGCCAATAGTTATTTTGATACCATCCAAAAATTTGCTAAATTCCTTCAGGACCTTCCACAAGAGTTTCTCCTAAAATTTACCAAAAAAAAAGGAGCCAAATTGGCCAAGAAAATGGCTCAAAATTGGGGCTAGCGTACGAAATTACGGTCATGATAATTTTCATAGCCGAGCTGTGATTTTTTAGTGGTCTTCAAAGAAATTCGTCCAACAGAATCATAGGTGGGATACTTTTCATGCCCTAGCTGTGATTAGAGTTGGCTAACGGGCTAGGCCAGCCTGCAGCCTACACGGCCTAGCATGACATGGGCTGGGCATGGCACAGCTTGTTAACTAGGTCAATGGGCTATGAGCGACAGTAGTCTATTCTGGACCGGGCTGGGCTGAACCCTTCAGAAACATGTGCCGGGCTGGGCACGACATAATAGCAGGCGGCCGTGATGGGCACGATACGTGACCGAGCAGATAACGGCACGTGGGCAGTGCCTAGCATGACAAGTGAGCTGGCCCTGGCACGACATGCCGTAAATGTTTTTTTAATTTGAATTTGGGTGCCCAAATTCAAATCCTATGCTTGTTATTTTACCTTAATGCCTTCATAATGTATCCAACAAATTTAAATTTTGGGGTATAATTCTATTTTAATTATAAAATTACTATCTTACCCTCTTCAACCCTATAAATTGGTCCCCAACCCCCTCTCACTTCTTCACCCAAGTTTTCAACTAGCTTTGAATAAATTTCCCATTCTCTCTTAATACTCTCTTAATCTCTTTTAAGTTTTAAGTTTCAATTATTTTATTAATTGAACTCAAACTTAAGCCTCAAGTGTTTGAGACTTCGAAGCATTAAGACTTCAAAGCTCCCTCGGTTTAGTCACCTAATTAAGATCAAGTAAGTATTAAATATTAATTTAATTTACTTTTATAATATAATTATTGTTCAATTTAAATTATTCTGATATGTATTTATTTTCTAATTATGTTTAAGTTCAAGTTGTTGAAGCCTCTACTTCTTTTTAAGCTCATTTCAATCACGTGATAAGATAATTTTTTAATATTTAATATTTATATTATTATATATGTATTAGTATTATTTAATGTTGCTTCACAAAATTTTCTAATTAATTTTTAATATTATATGTAGAATTAATGGCCGAATTTAACAACAAATGAAATCTCTTACTAGGAGAGATTGAAGAGTTACAAAATGAGCTATTGGGATCAAATAACCCTGCAATGCCATAAGTTTACGATGCTAACCCTCTGCCTAACGACCCAAACCAACAAGAACAATATCATAATGAACCTACTAATATTATGTCAGGAGAGGAGGGATGTAGTGAAGATCCTCACGAATCTACTATTTCTGGTGGAAAAAAAACTCACGAGTGATGTTTGGAAGAGCTTTAATATGGTGATAATTGATAGCTAAGAAAAAAACCAGCTCCAAGAAGTGCAAAAAAGTAATGAGTTACAAATCAACCAGTGAACTGGTCATTTGGCTCACCACATCAAAAGTCACCAAACTCCAATCGCTCGTGCATAGGTTACTCTCAACCTTTCCTATAGTTCATTAGAAAATTTTAATTATTCTACTGAAAATCTTAGAAAAGAATTAGCTAAATTTATTGTTTTGGATGAACAATCATTTTCTTTAGAAACAATTAAAAATTTAAAAAATTTATAAATAAATTACTATAACTTAAATATAAAAAATAAGTAGACAAACAATAAATTATTACATTTGTAATTTTTAAATATCCTCATACTGCAAATACTATAGTTAGGGGAGAGTAATCGGGAGTTCGGTACTAGTACCGGTACAGAACTTCTGGTACCGAATTTTTGGTATCCGTACCGGTACCGAATTCTAATTCGGGAGTTCGGTACCGGTCCCGAAATCCCGATGTAGATTTTGGGAAATTCCCGAAATCATGAATTTTTGAATTATATTTAAATAATATAAATTATATATTTAAATAATTAATTAAAATTTAAAATTTTTAGGTACCGGTACCGGTACCGAGATGAGTGAAGCCACGAATACGATTATACGAAATTACAAATATACATTTAAATAATTAATTAAAATTTAAAATTTGATACTTCGGGACTAGAAAAAAAATCCCAATTTTTTTTTAGGTACCGGTACCGGTACCGAAATTCCGAACTTGAATTCGGTACCGGTACCAAAGTATCAAAATACCAAAATACCGATACCAAAATACCGAATACCAAAATTTTTGGTACAGTACTTCGGTACTAGTACCAAATGCTCACCCCTAACTATAGTTAGACAATTTCATAGCATTTTACATTCATATAATGTAATTAATAAAATTTTTTAGTGAGTTTTGATAATACAAGTAATAATGAAGTGTAGTTGAAAAATTAAAAAAAAATGATGAATCTAATATTTAATGGATCTTTTTTCATGTACAATGTGCATGCCATATTCTTAACTTATGTGTTCAAGATGGAATAAAAGAAGTGGATGAACATGTAAATAAATTAAAAAATATTGTTAGATTTGTTACTTCTGCAACTTTTAGAAATCAAGATTTTTGTCAAATATGTAAATCTTATGGTTTATCATATAAACAATTTAAACTTGATATTTAAACAAGATAGAATTATACATATCATATGCTAACAACATGTTTTCTATTTAAAGATCCCCTTATATTATTTTATAATGAAAGAATACTTTATGGAAATATTGAAGAAAAAAGATTGGGAGAAAGAAAAATTATTACATAATTTTTTAGAAATATTTTATAATACTAGCACTCACTTATGTGGTGTTTATTATTCTATATCACGTTTAATTTTAGAATATTTTTAATTAGTGATTTTTTTTCCAATATAGAAATGATGAAAATATTTTTTTAAGTAATTTTACAAATGGAAATAAAATTTAAATTTAAAATATTATAAAAATATATCTCCTTTATATTGTTTAGCTTCAATTATGGATTCTAGATTTAAATTAGAAGGTGTACATATTTTATTAGATGAATATTATAAAATATGCAACTTAAAGGGGTTGATGATAAAAAAAATGAAGTTTCTTCCTCATTAGATGAAATGTATAATGTTTATAATTTAAAATTTAAAAATCTAATTAATTCAACACTCTCTCAGACTAATATATCTACTAGCAGTAAAAATATTACAAGAAGAATACACTCAATTTTAAATAGAAAAAGTACATCAACAAGTAGATCTTGTAATTTTAATAAATTAATATTTTTTTAGAAAATAATCTTACATCTTTACCTATTGAAGGACAAATTGATAATTTTGATATTTTATCATGGTGGAGATCACAAGGAAAATCATATCCTATGGTTTCTGCTATGGCACGTGATCTACTAACTCCTCTGGTGTCTATAATAGCATTGAAGTCTAATTTTAGTATAGGCACAGGGTGTTGGATGAGAAGTAAAGCCGAATGACTGAAGAAGGCATCGAAATGTGCATTTGTCTTAAAGATAGGTTAGATGCTGAAGATTGTCTTCAAGACAAAGCTAGTTATTCAACCTCATCAGATGATGACAAACAAAGTTTTGAAAGTGCAAGCGAAAGCAATTACGGATAAGCATTGTAAATATTAAACTACATAGGCCTGATTCTTCTATGAATAATGTGGAGGGTACGTAGGCAGCTCGAAAGGGTGTGATATAATTTTTTTTTTAAAAAAATTTGTAAAATGAGAACTATGTAGACTTGATTCCTCCTTTGAGTGGGGTACCTAGGCTTATTATAATGGGTTCGGGCAAAAAAAAAAATATATTTTTTTTCAAAAATTTGTGCAATAGAAATTATCCCCATTTTCTTAATTTTTATTATTTTATAGTTGTTTTATTTTAACAAATTAACAAATTTATTTTTTTCTTTTTTATATTTTTCCTAAATTTTTATATTATTATTATTATTATCTAAATAAAAAAATTTCTAAACTTTTACATTATTATTATTATTATTATTATTATTATTATTATTATTATTATTATGTAAATAATTTTATAAGTTTCTTATTTTTTTTATTTTTTCCTTTTTTTAGTATTTTTTACATTTTTTTAAAGTTTTTATATTTATTTAATTATTTATAATATATTAATGAAATCTAATTGTGCTTGTTTGGTTAGCTAAGCCTAATTTAAAGTTCACATAATTGAAGTGTGTGAGATTGAAACTTGGTAGAAGAATTTTATTATTGTTGTGTCTGACAAGGCCCATGGGCCAAGTTGTTCTCAGCCCGCGGGTTTGGCACGATCCATGTTTTCACTAAATTATATAGTGTTTTCTATGTGATTTCACCATCGAAGCCATCCCTAATCCATTGTTTCTGCACCTTTTTAGTTTTTTTATTATCTCTTTGGAATCTATACCTCTTTTGGTATTTTTTGTATTTCAGGGGAAAACGATTAAAAAATAGATGAATTCTAGAACTTCAAGGTCATAAGAGGTCTCTGAACATTGAGAAGAGTCTATGCAAGGATTTTCAGTACATGGAGCCTCCAGCACGAATCATGACTGGCTCATAACTAGCATCATGACCACGATATATCAGTACACTGCATGGAAGAATAGTGCCAAGAAGATCATGACTAGGTCATGATCACGCTCATGATTGCGGATTTGTCTGTTTGAAAAACCAATTTTAGCCCAAACTTCTTTGACCAAAATGAGGGAAATAGAGGGGCAACTAAGGAATTCCCTTCCCATGGTTAGCAAACCCTTAAGGGGAACTTTTAGAGGGAAAAACATCATCATCGTGGAGTGTAAAACAAGGAAACGAAAGCAGACTTGGCCGCTAAAAAAAGGAAAGAAAAGAGGGAGCGACGACTTCCTCCATGACTGAACGATGACGCTAGGAGCAGGGCTCCAACTACAAGAGCTTTCCCCAACCAAGAGAGAGCATCGTTGTTATTTTCTTGTCTAAGGGAAGTTCCCTATTGTTGATTTCTAGCGTCTATACCGATTTCTTTGTGCATGAACTTGTGTTTGAAAAATTCTTGTGTTATGAACAAGAATATGACAACTTAAATCTTATACTAGGTTGTGGGGAAACCCTTTGTTGATTTTATGCTTGGATGTCATATTATGCTTATTGTTAAGTTTGTGACTGTTCATTAGGTGTGAGTTGCTTCATGCATGTCCAACATTAACCGAGGAGGTATGCATGTTAAGTATGTTCAGTAGGACGAAAGGCTATTGATCATGCCGGGTATGTGCATCCGAGATGTCATGAATAGGACCAAAAGGCTATTCAGGCATCGTACTAGCTCACACCATACATATAGGTCAAATTACAAAAGTAGTTTAATTTATTTGAGGGGAGCTTCTACATTCACTCTAAGCTCATTGGGTTCATTTGGGATGCGAAACCACGAAAGTAGGCGAGCGTATCAAATGAATACTGGGTCATGCTGAAAGGGGGCGACTCGTAACTATTAGTGAATTCCCTTGAACTCAGTGATAGGCAAATTATACTCTTATGATCATTCTCACATAAATCTTCAAGGTGGTGGACCCACTTCCTAGTGTTTCCATATATTGCTTCTTTATTTCAACGTTTCTAGTTGCTTCCACTCCTTTAGTGCTTCTGATGTAGATAATTCTCAACTTCTTGACTATCGTGTTGTTTAGCTAGTGAAATACTAATTAGTCAGTATTTTCTAGTTAGTCCTCATGAGATCGATGTTTCTTTTACTGCTTTGATAGCCCATGCACTTGTGGGACCATACATATAGGTCAAATTACAAAAGTAGTTTAATTTATTTGAGGGGAGCTTCTACATTCACTCTAAGCTCATTGGGTTCATTTGGGATGCGAAACCACGAAAGTAGGCGAGCGTATCAAATGAATACTGGGTCATGCTGAAAGGGGGCGACTCGTAACTATTAGTGAATTCCCTTGAACTCAGTGATAGGCAAATTATACTCTTATGATCATTCTCACATAAATCTTCAAGGTGGTGGACCCACTTCCTAGTGTTTCCATATATTGCTTCTTTATTTCAACGTTTCTAGTTGCTTCCACTCCTTTAGTGCTTCTGATGTAGATAATTCTCAACTTCTTGACTATCGTGTTGTTTAGCTAGTGAAATACTAATTAGTCAGTATTTTCTAGTTAGTCCTCATGAGATCGATGTTTCTTTTACTGCTTTGATAGCCCATGCACTTGTGGGACCTATCAGCCTACGGGCTGAGTGCTTTGGTTGTGTCGGGCTTGGCCCGTGTGCCAAATTTGCCCCATGTGCCGGGTTTGGCCCGTGTGCCAATGCTGGACTGAGATATGATTAAGTTGTGCATGGGTCGAAACTACTCAATTGTTGGGAAACCTCGGGGATATTTTACAAATTTTTCAGACACAAATACAATGCACAGCGGAATAATATCCCCGAAACAGGCTAGTCCCAAAGACCCAGTGAAGATCGCATGTGAGAGAGTCAACACGATGAGATAGAAAATACCTTCAAGCAAGATGAAGCCGATGTCGAGGTAGGCGCCCAAGCGTGCGCCCTCTACAGTCTCACACACACGGATGCCTCGAGTCCTCTTCTTCCACGCTCGGTGCTAGCCTCGGGAAGAAGATCCCAGCCTTGGGGAACCTTCTTCTCTACTTGCGCCACCTCCAAGGAATATGCGCCAAGGATGAAGAAGATGCCGCCAAGCACAAGTCCTCTTTTCGCCAAGAGGATAGGATGAGAAGATGCTTGCGGTTTGGAAGAGAAGGCCACCCCTTGATCCCTTGCTCTCGCCCTCTCCTTGCTCACGCCTCCAATAGAATTCATGTATTGAAGAGGGGCGGCTAGGGGTCTTATTTATAGCAAGGAGAGGCGGTTTAGGGATGGCTATGATCAAGCCAAGTGGGTGGCTTGGAGAAGAAGTAGGAGAGCTAATTATTTTAGGAATTAATCAAGTCCTAATCCAATTAGGACACTAATTAATTATTTAAATAATCAGCCCTATTAAATAGGACTCTAATTAATTATTTAATTAGTCCCTATTTTATCGCAAATGATTAATTCAAAATCAACTTTGATTAATCACATGAGGCATAGGCGCTAACTCTAGTCTAACTAGGGTTAAATGTGCGTCTACCCTTTCTTCTCCTTAAGCCCATTTAACTTATCAATAAGCCCAACTATAAAATGGGCCTAGCCCAAAGTCCATTATGCATGTCAATCAACCCATTGGATCTAATCCAATTTGACCCAAGGTCAAATTAGGTTAACCATGGTTAATTTGGTCAATATGCCAAAAATGGAAGTTGACCCTAATAAGTTTCTTCCATCTCATCAGGCCCATTGGTGCTGATGAAATCTCCTAAATAGATCCGAGTCATCCAATAACTCGATCATAAGGCTTCCCGATCAATACGAGAACTCGAGTATCAAGGTGTGCGACCCTGTAGGTTCCTCTGACGTTGGCAGTGCTGACCTAAGGTCACCACAAGCAATGAGTGGCACCTAGCAGTGCATCGCTACTACCCAAGTCATTGGAATGGATATCGATATCGACATCCCCATCATCGCAAGTAGGTACAGATGCATTACAGTCTCTTTGCCGAACTGATATCCGATTGGACAAGTGTGTCACCAGTTATTTTTATCCAATCTCATGGTTATGACTAAATCAGGTCTCACCTGGGTATGACCATACACTTTCAGTCATAGGACCATAGAGGAGCTCCATGGATATCATGCTTCCCTTAGGAAGAGGCAAATCCTATGTCTGTCCATTGACCTTCTCATATGGGTCGTGACATGCTCAATGACAACCGTTATTACCCCCCCAAATATGGCGAGGTGTTAGGTTGTATCAAAGCATGTCCCTAACCATATAGAATGACCAATGACCTCTAGTCAAGGGATCAATGCATCTCCTATCACTTGTGAGGTTAACTCATGACACCAAGTTATTGCCTCACAGCGGGTCGGTCCAGTATATCCACCACTGATATACCCATATGTTTGCGTTAGCACCTCGTGTCTAACCAGCCCATATACCAGTCTCACAAGTACCAGAGCTGTCCCATATCCACTCAGGTACATCGGCTGGGGACAATCATTTGAGCACAGATCCAATCTGTATCCAGGGACATTATCATGTAAGTACATAATCGCAGATGTAAACAAACATTGATAACGACAATGCCAGAATAATATAAATATCAATGTCAAGTAGTACAAATAATGGACCAAAACTAGGTCCTAGGGCATATACACCAACATTAATCGGGCCACAGGTTGTGTCGGGCCGAGGTAAAATCATTTCATGCGGGGGCACAACCTGCTGGAGAATGGGCCGACCCTGCACAGCCTGTTGGCCACCTCTAGCTGTGATTCTTTTGGTGGTCTTCAGGAAAATATACCCGAGAGAATCGCGACTTTGATAATTTTCACAAGTATGTGATCTTCTCGATACGATTTTGTTAATAAGCACCAAAAGAATTATGATTGTGATAGATTTCATAGGTGGGCTATAATTTTTGTAAAGCTCCGATTTGCATGAAATTTTATGGGCAGCTTAGTCTCTATATCTAGAATTTATTAGTAGCCTTAGATCATTCAACTTTCATCAAAAAATGATTATTTTTTCCTAAAATATAGTAAAAGCGAATAGAGGTGAAGATTCTAAAAGATTAAGAGTATTTAAGACAAAAAGAGTATAAACATGATAAATAAGGGGGATAATTTATAGTAAAAGTATACGAAAAAATACAATATAAATGTAAGACATCAGCTATAAAAAATTATATCATAACAGAATAGATAAAGCTTTCTCTTTGTAATCTAGTTTAGTCCCACATCCTTGATTTGCAAATGTAAACACCACCAATCATGTATAAAATATGAGAAAGGTTGTACGGTAGAGCATACCTTTATCGGCCTTTTGGCTAAGATCAAGTGTAGTATATGTTCTTATCAGTTTAATATCTAATATGTGAGTCATTGACTCACTATGGTATTAAATTAATTTTTTTGAGGGGGGAGTCTATCATAGTAGCTAGCTACTATGGCTCTAATGTGTCACCTATGTATTGAACTATTGCATGGGTTTGGCACACCTCATTCAAATCATCAACTAAAATTTTTTATTGTTAACAAAGATAACATAATGTTTGATATTAATTGAGTTTTTACTTGATCTAACCCTATGTACTCCATATACATTGATCCCCTCAATTTTTTCATTCTTCTTTTTCCCACCTCTCTATATTCTCTCTAATATCCACTCCCACTTTACTATCTACCCTCTACACTTCTTATAACCCAACCTTATTTTTTGTTTTGGTAGAACCAACAAATCCCTAATACATTATTGTATTCATTTGTTAATTGTTCTAATGATTATGACCCTGTTTAGCCTAGCTTCTGGGTCTATTTATGGCTTGCGGCTAGCAGAAATCAAGAAGCTGAGGCATTTGGCCCTTCAGCTTCTCCGTTCTAACCCACAAATTAGCTGTTTCTCTGAGAAGCAGGGGTGAAGCTGCTTCTCTAGCCTTCCACCTACTTATACTTAATAACTCTTATATGTAATAATAATTTTTTAATAGTATAACTCATAATATTTTTAATAAATATTTTAATTATAGTTAATTACAAATTTAATCATGTAATTTCTATCTTAGTAAATTTTTTTTAATAAAAAAAATATTTATTATAAATAGAATAACCTAACCATAAGCTGTGCATCTAAACACTCTCAAACTTCTTCAGCCAGCATCTTTTCAACCAGCACTTCTTCAACCAGCAAAAGTTAGAAATAGAAGCTGGGCCAAACAGGGCCTACGTATCCATATCAATAATTTTAAATATGTATTTTTGTATAGCTTTGTAATGTATAAATATTATTGAAATATACTAAATTTTTCAAAGAAAACATGTATTAATTATAATATCTAATACATTGAGCAGAAAGTTAATGAAAAATGTAGATATATATCCTTTTTTTTATCTACCGATTTGTTTGGCCTCCACAAGTCATTTAGTTGCATCATCATTTTAATTTATTGGAATAGCTAACACACAATCATAGAATAAAAATATACTCCAAACCTCAATCTTAATTATATGACTTCTCACCTCTTAGTCCTACCATACTTTTCCTTATTATTACACCCTGATAAATTTACATCTATATCTGTAATATCAACAAATCTTAACAACAACAACACCGAGTAAGCCTCCCTCGTGAGAAAGGGTAATCCTTTGAAACCAAAGGGAAGGCCAAACCAAAAGATACATAAAGATTATACATGAAATATGAAACATAATAAAACTACATGTATCAACAGCTAGATAAAGTTGGAGGAAAAGTACATGTGTCAATTATTGTACTGAACTGTAACTGGTACTATAAACTCTGAACTGTAAGCTAGTTTATTTGGTTAACAGTATTGGAATGAGACTGTACTATAAACTATGCTTTCAACTAAGTTAACAACCTAGATTTCAACAATAGATGTAAGAATTGGAATATAAAACTAAGAATCAAATCTAGATAGCAAAACTATATATATATAATTGGATATCAAAACTTGATAACAACACTAGAAATCATATGACATAAATCAATTGTAAACCATGTTAATGATTATAACTATAACATGACATAAACTAGGAAATGCGCATGATATACAAGATAACAAGTGCTAAAATAGCAACTACAAATATACAAGACTCTACATATACATGGATATGAGTGCACTAATATAAACTATGACCATCATCCCAAACCTTGGCACCTTGGAGTTATCACCCGAGCCGCACAATAGAGTGGTGAACCACATACTCAATGTGGTGCTCACATACGCCACAGTGTGTCTCTAGTCCTGACATGCTATAATAACTTGGGGACCTCGTACCATCCACTATGTGGGTAATTGATTTCCTCATGAATCAACCATGTGTTGGGAAACCCCGAGTAATTTTAACACAAAAATGAAGTGGAAGTGGTGCCCGAAATGAGTTTTCTAATTCAACAAGGACCGGTCTTATGAGATAACCACCAGATGTGATAGAGCATGTACCTTTGTGAGCAATTTAGGAGCGATCAATGACGACATTAAGACATGCAAATGCCCGTCCTCTACGCTCATGCACACACCGGCTCCTTGATATCCCTCTTTCTCCATGCTCAGTGTTAGGCTCGGAAGAAGAGATCCACGCCTTTGGGTTTCCACCATGTTGCTTGCGCCACCAATGCGATGCACTAAGGTGTGAGGTTTGGAGTCATTTTCTTCTAACTTGCGCCACCACAAGAGTTGTGCTAAAGAGGAAGAGTCAACTTCACCAAGGTGCGCCACTACCTATGGATGCGCCAATGGTGAAGAGGGAAGCCTTCAAGAGAAGACTTGTAGCCACAAGAGGAAGGGCGACAATCTTCAAGGGGCGGCCCCAAGAGGAGAGGTTGGCAGCTAGGGTTGAGTGGCGAGAAGAATACTTAGGTAGCTAGGGTTCAGAGAAAGAATCATGCTTATATGTGCCCCCTAGCACCTCCTTATATAGAGTTTTAGTCGTGGGTCTCACTTCTTATATTGCGAATAGATTTATTCCTATTAATTGAATATAAATATTCAATTATACACTTAAGCTATGGACCCCTCCAGATTACGCTAAATCAAGTCGACAAGCCTCTGAATAAATCCGGCATCTTTTTACATCACTTGACCTATTAACTAGACATAGTCAACCGAGGTCAAATATGGTCACCCAAAAGTCAACTGAGGTCAATTGATATCAAAATATCATCCAACTCTATATAATCATCTCCCATCTCAATGCATGCATCTGTGATCCATAAGACTCCCAAACAGATCTGAATCATCTAGAGATTTGATCTAAGGCTACCCGATCAATATGGGATTTTAAGTGTCTAGGTGTGTGACCTGGTAGGTTCCTCTAACATTGACAGTGATAACCTCATCATCACAAGTAGTGAATGGTATATAGTAGTGCATCGTTGCTACCCAAGTCATCGGAATAGATGTCATCATCGATAACCATTAAACCGCAACAAAGTACATGTGTATTCTTGTCCCTTTGCTAGACTAACATCCAGATTGGACAAGTGTGTCACACTAGCTTAACCCAATCAAATGGTCCTGACTAAATCAGGCTTAACCTGTGGCCACACACTTTCAGTCATGCATCCATATAGGGGGCCCAAAGACATTAAGCTTCCAATTAAGGCAGGGGTGCTATATATATATGATTCTTAACAATATCTTGTTATGTTTTACATTTTGGTTGATTCTAGTTTTGCTAAGTTCAAAAAGGAACGATTGAAGCGAAATTAGCTTCCAAAAGTAAAATTATGTTTGGAGATATTTGGATACTAGAGAATATGCTTGGATAGTTTCACATAACAAAGTGCGAGAAAACCTTTCTAGCAATTCTATTCCACTCAATCTTGACACAAATAATTTGGAGGCATTTAGATATTCAAATCATGAAGAACTTGATAAAGCTTTAAACAATATACTTGATGGTGTTTGCTAAGAAGATGTTTCTAGGAAAGAAAAATAACAAAGGAGATGTGATGATACTCTTTAAGTCAAAAAATCGCAACTGAACATGTTTCAAAAAGGGTGAAAGAAGCAACAAGAAAGACTACAAGTACTTTTGAGCTTAGAGAGGACAATAGGACTTAAATTAAAAGTGTCTAGAGTAGGACAAGAATGAATTTAAGACTAGTGGATCCACCAAACTATAGCATGGGAGAAGTAATAGCTAATAATAAAACAATTACATAGCTAAATGTTGATAAAAAAAATATTTGTTAGTTGTTGATTTAGTAGAGGAGTAGAAAAAAATAGAAGCATATGTGGCACTTGATACTGTGGAAGAAAAGATGCAATGACTTAAACATAAATTTAGTAAGCCCAGATAAATTGCATTTCGAACTAGTATTGCATTTTAAATAATCAAATAGTATGCTTGATTTAAGAACTTAAATGATTTGGATATTTTAGATTTGCTTTGTATTATAATGAATTTGGATCTTTTTTTTAACTCGTAACCATTATTTATGATGTTGTAATGAATCTAAATATTTTAAGATATGGTTTATTATGCCTAATTAAGTAGGTTTTTTTATAGCTTTTACTTATGCTGCAATAATTGTAGTTGCTTCTTACTAAGATGTTATTTTTCATTTTGGTTTATAATTTAACCTTTTATTATCGTTCCCAACAAGGATCTGGCAGTCAAGTATCAATTACATGACTCGTTTATATCTAAGCGAATCAAACTGTGATTTTGTGTGAACTCTAAGCATGAAATATAATAGAGATAGCGTTTTGCGATAAAAATTAGGTTTTAGAAGGTCAGGACTAAGGGTTTCACCATGTTGACAATTATGAATTTGATAAAAACTAATCTTTGAACAAAAGATTATAATATTAAAAGAGATTTTTCCTAAGGTACAGATTACCTTCGCTCGAAGTGTAATCCGGTACCTAACTACGCTAATTCCCTACTCTCGTGACAATTAACGCAACTAGGCCCATTAAGTTCTATGAAAAACCATGGAATCCTTGAAACAAATCCAAACTACTCCTGTGATTGGATTCGTAGGTTTGAATAGAATAGTTCCAACGTTGTAATTCACCTTCTAGTACTTCTCGCAATGTCTAAGATGCAAATATACTTGGCTAGAGTAAATTATGGGATAAACTCAATTCTAATCAAATCAATGCTATAATAATCATGTTAAAGAATAAAAATATAAATTTTAATCCATAAGCATCAGTGGGCTACATCCCTAATCCCGAAAACAAGTTTACTTGCTCATGTTCGAAGAAAACAACACATATATAGATGAAACTTGCATTGAATCCTAATAAAATACAAGAAAATCTCTAGAACAGTAATCAGAAATGCTTCCCCTCGATCTAGAGATGAATATGAAGTATCTAATTCTCCTCTTTGCGTGATTCCTCGCTCAAATTTTGCTCTAGAAGTCGATTTTGCCCTAGCCGTTGCCTCTGTTCGTGTTCACCCATAAAAGTCTCCTCTACCCTCCAAAAATTATTCCTTTTATAGTTTAATCTATTCAGAACCCTTCAAGTAAGAATTCTAGAGAGTTTGGTTCAAATCTGACTCGATTCGGGGTCGAATCGAGTGAAATATGCCAAGAGGCGGAAATATTCACGGCCTGTAAACTGTTGACGGCTGCAGCCATGAAAGTTTATGTGAATAAAGACCCATGTACACAGAAATATTCACTGCCCGTGAAGGATTTACGGCCTCACCCATGAAAGTTTATGTTAACTTTTTAACTTAGCCACGATTTCACACCTCGAGCGCGAAACTTACGACCAGCTAAGAAACTCACGGCTGCGGCCGTGAATGTCGCGTCTCACACTATTTTCGTCCCAAATTTGAAGTGCGACTTTGTAATTTCCTCGGGAATCATGGTATGGTTTCAAAACTTGCAAAATCCATCATTTTTATGCCATTTTGCCTGTATTTTTATAAAAATCAAGAAAAGTGAAGATTCCATACCAAGTGAAGTAAAAACACTAAAAACTAGTATAAAATCATAACATAAACCCAAAATATCACATAAAATATAGGTAAAAATATGATGTAAATGCAACACATCAAAATACCCTAGACTTAAAGCTTTGCTTGTCCTCAAGCAATATTTTGATATGTATGGAGAATGTAAAGATAAGGAACAATCTTTTTTGTCCTCTCCTTAATAACGTCCCTCGTCCACAGTTCAAGCAATCGGTCTTTCAGAGCTCAAGTAATTTTAAGAAAAATCATAATAGAGATAAATTTTCAAGAGTTTACAATCCAAGAAAGATAAAATTCACAATTCATGTCATAACAGTCATCCTTCACGCACTAAGTATCAAATACTCTAAACTTAATAAATCCACATTACTCAATAGACAAAAATTTATTTCAAGAATCTCGGTGATGTTAAAGATAAGAGATTTTTAGAGTAATTTGGTCTTTAAGTGGTTATATGCCCTTTCTTGTGCATCATAATATTGTTTAAAGTATACCATAAAGTAGTATAATTTAACTCATAGTCTCAATCATAAGGTCAGTGGAGTTGTCCACTTAACCTACAACTTTCCCTCACTCTCTCTCGCTCTCTTTTTTTTTTAAAAAAAACTTCTTAGAGAAAGCCGGCTAGTGGCATGGTATTTAAATCGTTATCGCTCTTTCTGCAAGAGGGATAAATATTTTTTTTTTAAGATTTCCCTTTGTTACTTGATTGCAATAGACTTAAAGTATACCACTCATGGTATAATATAACTCATGACCTTAGATTACTCAACTAGAATAGTTGGAGCAAATCTCTATTTAAAGAAATATCACTAATTTTCTATTCATAAATATTTTCCATCAATCAAAGATAGATAAATTAAACTTCAAGTATAAAATAACTATGCACCTGTCGCATGAACATATAACAATTCACATATGTATTTTATCAATACGAGAATTGAATTTTCTCAACAATTTAAGTCTACATGAAATTTCAGAAATTTCCTAAGTCATCAAATCAAATACTCAAAATGTTTTCCAAGTTCAGAATTAAAGATAAAACAAATTTGATTATCCTTAACAATCATAAATATTCAAAATATATACCTATAAAACTTTAAAGGGAAGTAAAATACATGGAAACACCCTAGACTTAAATTGTTGCATATGCATAACATTTAATCAAGTTATGATAGATTTTAGAAAAATTTTTACAAGAGTTTCCTTTAAAATATGAGTGAAACCCTATGCAATTATATCAAAACAGGTATACGTGACTCAGAAAAATATGGAAGCTGTATTACATCTGTTGGGAAACCCCGGGGACATTTTATAATTTTCAGAGTTATAGACATACATTTTTCGCAGCGGAAGAATGTCCCCGAAACAGGCCAGTCCCAAAAACCCAGTGAAGATCGCATGCAAGGGAGTCGACACGATGAGTTAGGAAATACCTTAAGAGCAATGTAGAGCGATGTCGATGAAGGCGCCCAAGTGTTTGCCCTTTGCAGTCTCGCACACACGGATCTCTTGAGTTCTCTTCTTCCACGCCCGGTGCTAGCCTCGGGAAGAAGATCCAAGCCTTAGGGAGATACTCTACTTCACTTGCACCACCAAGAGAAATGAGGCGCCAAGAGAAGAAAGAAAACCGCCCAAGCCACCAAGCCCTAGATCTCCTTGCGCCAAGAGGAAAGGAGGAAGAGGCTTGCGGTTATGGAAGATGCACCCTTTGCTCCAAGCTCTCGCCCCTCTCCTTGTGTTCACGCCTTCAAGTATTGATTACTCACAAGAGGGGGCGACTAGGGTCATATTTATAGGGCAAGAGGTGGTTAGGGTAATGGCTAGGATCATGACAAGTGTAGGGCTAGGATGAGGAGGTTTGAGATAAGGAAAGTCTCCAAGACATTTCCATAATTCTCATTCAACCTTACCTTTTGTTCCCACGCCTTTCCTTGTGTGCCAAGGCCTTGCCTTGCGCCTCAAGCAATGCCATAGAGGCATGCATTCCATCCTAGGAAGAGAGGGGGAGGCGCCCTTTACTTCCATAATGAAGCAAAGGCGCCAACATGACCCCATTATGCCCCTAGGCGCCTAATGATTCATGTTTCTCCCCATTATACCCTTTTAGCCTCTCATCTCTTCATGAGAACTTGTTATTGGGCCTCATTGGATAATGAGCTAGCCCAAACATCATTGCATAGGTTGATTAAGCACTTGGATCCAATCCAATGCAACCCTAATCCAAATGTGACCAACCATGGTCAAATACGGGTCAACCTGCCAAAAATGAAGTTTGGCTCCAATAACATTCTTCCATCTCATCAGGCCCATTGGCGCTGATGAAATCTCCCAATTAGATCCGAGTTATCCAATAACTCGATCATAAGGCTTCCCGATCAATACGAGAACTCAAGTATCAAGGTGTGCGACCCTGTAGGTTCTTCTGACGCTGGCAGTGCTGACCAGAGGTCATCACAAGCAGTGAGTGGCACCTAGCAGTGCATCGCTACTACCCAGGTCATTGGAATGGATATCGACATCGACATCCCCATCATCACAACTAGGTACAGATGCATTACAGTCTCTTTGCCGAACTGATATCCGATTGGACAAGTGTGTCACCACTTGTTTTCATCCAATCACATGGCTATGACTAAAACAGGTTCTCACTTGGGTATGTCCATACACTCTCAGTCATAGAACCATAAAGGAGCTCCATTGTTGTCACAGTAGAGTTCAATGGGATCCATTGCACTAGGTACCACTTGAAGATCACATAAGAACTTCCTTATCCAAACAGCTTCCTTGGCTGCCTCAGAAGCAGCCACATACTCAGCTTCGGTTGTAGAATCTGCTATGGTGGATTGCTTGAAGCTCTTCCAACATACAGCGCCTCCATTTATCTTGAACACATAGCCGGCCTGCGATCTAAAGTCGTCAGGGTCAGACTGGAACGATGCGTCAGTATAGCCCTGCATACTGAGCTCTTCCTGTCCCCCATAGACCAAGAACAAATCCTTAGTTCTTCTCAGATACTTTAGGATGTTCTTTACAGCCACCCAGTGCTGTAGACCTGGATTGGATTGGTATCGGCTGGTTATGCTCACAGCATATGCCACATCTGGTCTAGTACATAACATTGCATACATGATCGATCCTACTGCCGAAGCATAAGGAATTCGACTCATGTTATCCCTCTCAGCCTGTGTTGTAGGACACTGGCTCTTTGAGAGAGTAAGGCCATGTCTCACTGGAAGGTATCCTTTCTTGGATTGCTCCATGTAGAACCTCTCCAGTACCTTATCAATGTAAGTACTTTGACTAAGGGCCAAGAGCCTCTTGGATCTATCCCGGTAGATCCTCACGCCTAGAATATAGGCGGCCTCCCCTAAGTCTTTCATCTCGAAACACTTCCCCAACCATGTCTTCATAGCTTGAAGACTAGGGATGTCGTTTCCGATGAGCAGTATGTCATCAACATACAAGACCAGAAAAATTACCAGGCTCCCACTGAATTTTCTGTATACACAGGCATCATCTTCACTTTTGATAAAGCCATAATCTCTCACGGCCTCATCAAATCGAAGATTCCAACTTCGAGATGCTTGCTTTAATCCATAAATGGACCTCTTTAGCCTGCAGACCTTATTAGCCTCTGCAGGATGGATGAAGCCATCAGGTTGTGTCATATACACATCCTCAGTCAGCTTCCCGTTAAGGAACGCTGTTTTCACATCCATCTGTCATATCTCATAGTCATGATATGCAGCTATAGCAAGCAGAATCCGAATGGATTTAATCATGGCAACCGGCGAGAAGGTTTCATCATAGTCCACCCCATGGACTTGTTTAAATCCTTTAGCCACTAGTCTACCCTTATAGGTAACTATTTTGCCATCCATGTCTGTCTTCTTCTTGAAGACCCATTTACACCCTATGGGTTTTACCCCATCAGGCAGCTCAACCAAATCCCAGACTTGGTTAGCCGACATGGAATCCATCTCAGATCTCATGGCGTCAAGCCATTTCTCAGAGTCCGGTCCACTGACCGCCTCATCATAGGTTCTAGGTTCATCCTCAATGATGAAGATCACATCGTGTTGGGTCGGTAGCGACCCATACCTTTCAGGCGCACGACGAATTCTCCCAGACCTACGCGGGACCTATGTCTGAGCCTCAGGTTGCCTAGCAACCGGTGCAGGTAGCTCAGATTCCATCTCTTTGTCTTGTGCTTGCACTTGGACCTCATCCAAGTCAAACTTCCTCCCACTAACTTCTTTCATAAGGAATTCTTTCTCTAGAAAGACAGCACCCCGAGCAACAAAAACTTTGTTCTCGGTTGGGACATAGAAGTAGTATCCTTTAGTTTCCTTAGGATACCCCATAAACACACACTTATCAGATCTAGGTTCTAGCTTGCTAGAATCCTGACGTTTGACATAAGCCTCACATCCCCAGATTCTGATAAACGTGAGATTAGGGCGTCTCCCACTCCACACCTCGTATGGTATTTTGGAGACACTCTTAGATGGAACATTATTCAGTATCAGAGAAGCTGTTTCTAGTGCATGCCCCCAGAATGATGAAGGTAGAGTTGCATGACTCATCATGGATCGAACCATATCCAATAAAGTTCGATTTCTCCTTTCAGACACACCATTCCATTGAGGTGTTCCAGGAGGAGTGAGTTGGGATATGATCCCACACTCTCTTAGATAGTCAAAGAACTCACCACTCAGGTATTCTCCACCTCGATCTGATCGAAGAGCTTTAATGGATCTTCCAAGCTGGTTCTCTACTTCATTCTTGAACTCCTTGAATTTCTCAAAGGATTCAGATTTATGTCTCATTAAGTAGACATAACCATACCTATTGAAGTCATCAGTGAAGGTAATGAAGTAGTTGTACCCTCCTCTGGCTTGTTTATTGAAGGGCCCACACACATCAGTATGTATGAGATCCAATAAACCTTCTGCCCTCTCACCAATCTTGGTGAAGGGCGCCTTTGTCATTTTCCCTAATAAACAAGGTTCACAAGTATCAAATTCCTCCAAGGAACTTGAATCTAACAATCCATTTGCATGGAGTTGTTGGATGTGATTCTTGTTCATATGGGCTAATCGACAGTGCCATAGGAAAGCACCAACTGAACCACTCAGTTTGGTCCTCTTATTGCTTATGTTACAAATAGAACTTTCCATATCTAAGATATATAGACCATTGCACAAAGTACCCTTCCCATAGAACATATTTGCAAATGAAAAAGAATAGGAGTTCTTATTTATTTCAAATTTAAATCCTTTCCTTGCCAAGCAAGGAATGGATACAATGTTCTTTGTTAGCGAAGGTACACAAAAGCAATTGTCTAGTTCTAATTGAAGTCCAGAAGGCAAGGAGAGAGTCATAATGCCTACAGCAACAGCAGCAACCTGTGCCTCGTTTCCAACGCGTAGGTCAATCTCTCTAAGCCGCACCGATCTACTTTTCTTGAGCCCCTGCATATTTGTACAAATATGAGCTCCACATGCGGTATCCAATACCCATGACATAGAAGTAGAAAGGTTGACTTCTGTAACATAAATACCTGAGCTAGAAGTTAAGGCCAAGCCTTTCTTCTCCTCATTCTGAAGCTGCCTGCAGTCCCTTCTCCAGTGGCCCTGCTCGCCACAGTGAAAACACCTCTGTTCCTTTGACTTCCTCGCCCTTTTCTTCAGTGCTTTGGTAGGACCTCTGGCACTGCTCTTAGCACGTGCCTTACCCTTCTTCTTTATCTTCTTGGTCGCAGGGACCAAAAGAACATAATTGGGTTTGGTCTTACCCATCTCTCGCTCGGCTATTTGGAGCATATTCATCAATTCCTCCCGTGTGCACTCAATCCGGTTCATGTTGAAGTTAATGATAAACGGACTAAAGCTAGGGGGCAGGGAATGAAGAATAAGATCCACAACCAGCTCGTTGTCTATGGTGTGTCCCAGTCTCCTGAGATGATCCACATTCCCAATGAGTTTGAGAACATGGGGTCTCACTGGTGCACCTTCAGACAACTTGCACCGAAAGACTGCTTTGGCGGTGTCAAATCTCTCAGTTCTAGCCTGAGCCTCGAACATCTGTTTCAGACGAGTAATCATCTGAAAAGCGTTCTGCTCCTCATATTGCACCTGCAGTTCAGGTGCCATACTGGCTAGCATAAGACATGCAACCTCCAAAGAGTCATCCTGATGCTTTCTATAAGCATCTCTGTCTGCCGTTCGGGCATTAGGCGGAGGAGCCGCAGGAAGAGGCTGTTCAAGGACATACAGTTTCTTCTCGAGCTTGAGGACTATCCTCAAATTCCGATGCTAGTCCATAAAGTTAGTTCCAACTAACTTATCCTTATCAAGGAGTGATCGCAGTGATAATCCGCCAGTGTTCGTAGCCATTGTTCTACAACACCCAA
The DNA here is from genome assembly GCA_027563935.2 of Costus lasius. Classification (NCBI taxonomy): domain Eukaryota; kingdom Viridiplantae; phylum Streptophyta; class Magnoliopsida; order Zingiberales; family Costaceae; genus Costus; species Costus lasius. Next base: position 20,086,194 of record CM050451.1, on the reverse strand, counting down.
GAAGAACAGATTAGTACTACTTCGAATCATTTAAACTGGACTTGTTTTAAATGACCATGGCTCCCACTATTTTAAATTCGAATTGACAACCCACAAAGTCAATCGGGAAGTTTAAGACTTCCTAGTGAGATGGGATCCTTATTTCACATGAGGCTTCGCGTCCCACGAGGGTGGGATGAGATGCACAAAGTAACCCATGTTTCCTAAGGTGGGCACGCCGGCCGGTTGCTCCAAGCAACTCCCCTTGTCGAGACAGTCTGGGCATTTCATGTCCAGCGAGGGCTGGATACAACATGAAACCTTTACCTCTCAACGATGCCTCTAGACTTTCACCATGTGCCCAGCACATGTGAACTTCTAGTCAAGTGTTGGGGTATGCCCTTAAGGCTAATGTTTGAGGCCTTGGGATTGTATCAGTATTATGTATAAACTTTTATGTTTATAAAGGCATGGTTGTTATTCAGGTTGTTACATTGTCTGCTGCAATAAGTGTACTTCTGAATAATGTCTCAGTACTGTTCAGCTAGGCTGACATGCAGTAAAGTCCTTAGTCGATATATCTTGGTGAACATGAGACAGCCTTGATATGGTTAAGACTAATATGTGTTCTAATCTTATAGGATGCTTCGAGCATGGAATAAGATGTAGACTCATGGGTACATTGGATGTACTGGACAGACCCTACTAGGTTATTCAGTTGCTTGTCACAATGTGAATAATCCTTGAATGCGACAAGTGGCACATTTCCTCTGACTTGAGATCACTTGTGTTTTCTAAATGATGATTGTCATTGTTTTGAGGTAGTTCAATATCATTTGAAACATAATGATTATAGACTATCTTGGATGGTGAGCTTGAGTCAGGTTAGGGCACTAGTGATAGACATAGGATTGCCGTCTCCTTGTTTAAGGAGTGTGATGTTCTAAAGGGGCCCCCTGGATGAGATGATTGAGAAAAGAGTATGGCCATACCCAGGTGACTATGTTCATCTGATCTAATCATGCTCATCATATTGGAGTTACAAGCTTGACACGCTTGTCCAATAAGAACATCCAGTGGCAAAGGAAAGATGCATGCCTTGTGAATTGGATTCACACTTGTGCTGTGGTTTGGGTGTAGTCTTGGAAGACTCTTTCCTTTATATCGGGAGACAGTGATGTGTTGCTAGATACCCCTCACTGATCGTGATAACGTGAGTTATCGTTACCGACATTTAAAGGAAACCCTCAGGGTCGCACAATTTGATGATATGGCTTACTTAAGTCAGATCGTGTGGACTGAATTATTCAGGTTCAGTTTAAAGGGATTTAATCTCTGATTGTAAGTGAGATCTGGTCTGAACATGTTTGATTGATTAGGGCTTGAGATCGGTAAGCTTCGATTGAGAGAATGGATGCTGGATCGCTGAGATCAGGAGCATCAAGAGATCGACGGTCAGATCAAGAGCCTTAGGGTTTATTGTGGTCTGGACTGATTGCTTGGTTTATTTGGTTATTGAACCAAATCGATTTGAACCAGCTCATTGGTTGAGCGCATGGTTCAATCTAAGAGGAGTTTGCGATTGGGTAAACCCATGATCGCATTTGGAGGTGAGGCTTTCTATTTTTAGAAAGCATGATCACTTACGTGACCACGCCTCATGAAACTTGCCTCTTCACGCCTTTGTCGCCAACTTGAGTATTCGGCGCTTGCATTCTCGTGTGGAGAAGTGTAGACGACAAGAGGAAATATTCGGCCAAGCAAGGTGATCTCTCCCCTTTCCATTCGGCAAGACAATCTTGGAGCCTTGCTAGCACAAGGAGCACCAAGGAAGAGTAGGCGACATCAATTGTGTGCATCACCTTAGGAGAAGGAGCATTTGCGCCTTTCCTTCCAAGACACCATCTAAGCGATGGCAATGGTAAGAATCGCTTCTCATTGAAAGTTGAATATATTACATGCTATGCGATCCTTTTAGAAACCCTAGATTCCGCTAGAGTTTTTGTTGCGCCTCCTATTAGGGTTTCGCCCCCCCTTGTGGGGACCCCCTTTCAATTGGTATCAGAGGGAAGTTATTGCATGATAATATGTTTGCTTTCTTTGTGATCCTATGTATAGATCTATAAGTTACATGCGATAGTTGTGGTTGGCGAATTTTACATGCTTGATAGAGATGTTTTTTCTCCTTGGCGCATGTTTCTTGTTGGCGCATATTGTATGTTTTCTCAAAAACTTATATTACATGCGCGACTCATTATAGATCTAAGGCCCTGCTTTAAGCCCTTAGACGGGTTATTAGGGTTGAAGTCATCCCCTAGGTTAGATCCAGACAGTCTGATCAGACCATCTGACAGCCTTGATGGGTTGACCAAATAGCACCTGTGCGTTAGCACCTGGTGGCTATAGGTCGACTGCAGACAGGCGTGTAGCGATGTCTGATTGAGACGACTAGTGAACACACATGAGTTAGGCCCGGGGTCACACCCGCTTGCCAGATCTCATGAGGGTTGTTCGGCCCTGGCGCATGCATTGTTGACCTTTTGGTCGACTCAAGTCAGTTAGGACTTGGTGCATGCAAGGGCAGTGGATCTGACTAGGTTGGATGAGTGGATCCCTAGTAATGGACCGTTGTAAGGTTGTAGGGCAAATAAGGAAATTAAAATTGATGCCTATGGGGTTTTCGAAATTTAATTTTCATGATTGGATCACATGTTGATTGATGCCTATGTATGTTTATTTATTCTTATGTGGGCTGCCCATGTTAAATGTGTGCTGTGCTGGGGCCTGCGTGCCTGGAAATTAAAGTTGTAAATTAATTATTGTGATCTGCGTATCACATTGTATTTAATTTATAAAGTGTAATTGACCTGCGTGTCAATCTTGTCTAGATAGATTAATTTGTAAGTTAATCAGACAAGAGCTCAGAGCACACTTGGCAGAGGCGCATGCAGCAGTGGCTTGACCAGGTGGGAGGTCCAGGGTTCGACTCTGGGACCAGGCGCATTTTCCCTGGTGGGCGCACCTCAGCTGCAAATGGCGCTTGGGCCCTGGTTTGGGCCAAATGAGCAGCTAAAAGACCCATGAAGAAAAGCAAGTGAAGACTTAAGTTAATTAAGGTCTTACTTAGGCTTATGGGCTTTTACCACATAAGATCCATGCTTTCTTTTATTGTTTAAATAAGTAGAACAGCATGATTTATTTATCTTCTGCTATCACCATAGGAATTGCATGATAGTGAAGAAGATAAAAGACCGTTAAAATCCAACGCTAAAATATCAAGCTCGTATGCCTGCTGACGCGAAACCTCACTGTTCTGATTATCGTTGGAGCCGTGTTGTACCCACTCAGTGGGCACGTCCATCTATCTTCAGACGGTGCGGGATTACACCTGCGTGTTACAGAGAAGGGATTTATCGCTTCTCGTTGCTCAGCATAGCACGTGGTGGTCCAGGGAGTAGGTCGGGTCAGCTTGGCCATGCAGGCTACATATGTGGCGCATATGGTAGCACATGGAGGCAGCCATCTGTGGGGTCAGAGACTGTGTTGTACCAACTCAGTTGGCACAGTCGGCTGGATTGCCCAGATGAAGGGGAATCGCACGGGTTGGCGATTGGCTGGGACAGCCTACCAGAGATTAGTGCTTGTACTCTCTGTGCATCTTATCTCGCCTGAGCGGGACGCGGAGACCAAGTATGAAATCTGGATCCCATCTCACTAAAAGAGTTCTACTCTTTCGGGCTGTTTTGCTGGATTTTTCAGCCAGATAAAATAGTGAGAAAAAGAATCCTTCTTAAGTCCTGATTGATTCTTGACATAGATACTGACCTTGCTGTTCTTGCATTGTTGTAGATACCTACAGCAACGAACACCATGAACTTCAATGTGCGATCCCTACTGGAAAGGGAGAAGTTTGCTGGGCCGAACTTCTCAGACTGGTTCGGACACCTTAAGATTGTTCTTAAGGCAGAGAGGAAACTGTATGTCCTCGAGACGGCAATACCGCCTCAGCCCGCTCCGAACGCCGCAAGGGCGGTTCGGGAAGCCTATGAAAAGCACGTCAATCATAGCATTGATGTCGCTTGCCTGATGCTAGCGTCTATGACGCCACCGCTGCAGCGTCAGCATGAGGATATGTCGGCTATAGAGATTATAGCGAACCTCAAGATGCTGTATGCTGCACAGGCGAGGACTGAACGCTATAATTTGACCAAGCTTTTCTTTCAGAGCAAACTGGTCTAAGGGAGCCCAGTGGGAGCTCACGTGCTCAAGATGATTGGGCACAAGGAGGCTCTAGAGAAACTGGGGCATACCATCAATCAGGAGCTTGCTGTAGACATTATTCTGCAGTCTCTCCCGCCCTCTTTCGATGCGTTCATTATTAACTTTAATATGAACAAAATCGACTGTACTCCGGCAGAGCTGCTGAATATGCTCTTAACTACTGAGGAGACTCTGAAGGGAAAGCCTTCGACCTCTGTCCTAATGGTTCCTTCTAGGAACAAGAAGAAGGGGAAGAAGGGCAAGGCCCCTGTCAAGAGTTACAGCAAGGCTCTGAAGCAAAAGGTTAAGCGGTCAAAGGAATACAGATGTTTCCACTGTGGCCAGCTGGGTCACTGGAAAAAGGACTGTAAAGCGCTCCAAGGAGATAAGAAGGGAAGCTTTGCTTCTGGCTCAGGTATTTATGTGACGGAAGTCATGATATCCTCTTCTTCTATTTCATGGGTGTTGGACACTGCATGTGGAGTTCACATTTGTTCAAATGTACAGGAACTCAAGAGAAGAAGGCAGGTGGGACAGCATGAGGTGGACCTACGAGTTGGAAACGGGGCACGGGTTGCTGCTGTTGCTGTAGGAGACTATTTCATCTCTTTGCCATCTGGGCTTGTATTAGAACTAAAAAGTTGTTACTTTGTTCCCAGCATTACTAAAAATATTATCTCCATTCCTGCTCTTGTCAGGAAGGCATTTTCCTTTGAATGCAATATTTCAAAGTGTGTTTTATCTTTTGATAATATTGTTTATGCAACTGGTTCAATTAACAATGGGTTATTCATGTTGGACATGGAATGTTCTATACAAAATGTTGATATTAAGAAAGCCAAGTATGCTGATGACAGCACCTTGCTATGGCATAGTCGTTTAGGCCATATTAACAAGAAGCGCATTAAGCGGTTGCATGATCATGGACTGCTGGGATCATTCTCCTATGAGGAGATTGATACATGCAAGGCTTGTTTAATGGGTAAAATGACGAAGCCACCTTTTCCTAACAAAGGTCAAAGGGCTTCAGGTTTACTTGACCTTATACACAGTGATGTGTGTGGGCCATTTAGTAAACATGCCAGAGGTGGCTATCAGTACTTCATTACCTTTACTGATGATTTCAGTAGATATGGGTATGTCTATCTGATGAGACATAAAAGTGAATCTTTTGACAAGTTCAAAGAGTTCAAGAATGAAGTACAGAATCAGCTAGGCCGAAATATCAAGGCACTTCGTTCTGATCGAGGTGGAGAATACTTGAGTCATGCGTTTACTGACTATCTGAAGGAGTGTGGGATTATCTCACAGCTCACTCCGCCAGGAACACCGCAATGGAATGGTGTGTCCGAGAGGAGAAATAGAACGTTACTTGATATGGTTCGTTCTATGATGAGTCAGGCTACTCTTCCATATTCCTTTTGGGGATTTGCACTGGAGACAGCTGCAAAGGTACTAAACCGAGTGCCATCCAAGGCAGTTTCTAAGACTCCATATGAGTTATGGTATGGGAAACAGCCGAGCTTGACATTTATCAGGATCTGGGGCTGCGAAGCTTATGTCAAAAAGCTCGCCTCTGGGAAACTGGAGAGCAGATCTGAGAAATGTATCTTTGTCGGTTACCCTAAGGAAACTAAGGGTTATTATTTCTTCGATCCCAAAGAGAACAAGGTGTTTGTTGCTCGGACGGCCATATTTCTTGAGAAGGAGTTTCTTCTGCAAGAGGCCAGTGGGAGAGAAATAAAACTGGATGAGAATCCAGAGGAAGGACAAAGTAGTCAAGCGCAGTTGGATGAGCCTGAGCCGGTAGAACAGGTTATTGAACAACCTGAGGCTCAGATATCACGGGAACCGCGAAGATCGGGAAGGATCCGTCGACAGCCTGAGCGCTATGACGGAGTCTACATCATTGATAATGATGAACCCCTCACTTATGCGGATGCGGTCAGTGGACCGGAGTCAGCGAGATGGCTTGAAGCTATGCGCGCCGAGATGGACTCCATGTCAGATAACCAAGTCTGGGATTTGGTTGATCCGCCTCCGGGAGTTATCCCTATAGGCTGTAAATGGATCTTCAAGAAGAAGATTGACATGGATGGTAACGTGCTTACCTATAAAGGCAGGCTAGTTGTGAAAGGTTTCAAACAAATCTACGGGATAGATTATGATGAAACTTTCTCACCTGTAGCCATGTTTAAGTCTATTCGGATTCTTTTCGCGATAGCAGCATATTATGATTATGAGATCTGGCAAATGGATGTGAAAACAGCTTTCCTGAATGGAAATCTGGATGAGGATGTGTATATGACACAACCAGAAGGTTTCACTAATCCATCAGATCGTCATAAAATATGCAAGTTAAAGAAGTCCATTTATGGACTTAAACAAGCATCTAGGAGCTGGAATATTCGTTTTGATGAATCAGTCACTGAATTTAGTTTCATCAAGAACGAGGATGACCCGTGTGTATATAAGAGGTTTAGTGGGAGCGTGATTACTTTCCTAGTCCTCTACGCCGATGATATCTTGATCATTGGAAATGACATTCCTGAAATGCATGCGGTTAAGGCATGGTTAAGAAAGTGTTTCCAGATGAAAGATCTAGGAGAAGCAGCCTATGTATTAGGTGTGAAGATCTACAGGGATAGATCTAAGAGGCTTCTCGGGCTGTGCCAGAGTACTTACATCGATAAAGTCCTGGAGAGATTTCATTTAGAGAATTCTAAACGAGGATATCTTCCAGTCAGACATGGTCTGAATCTTTCGAAGAGTCAGTGTCCACAAACACAGACTGAGAAAGATGAAATGGACAATACGCCTTATGCTTCGGCTATTGGATCCATTATGTATGCGATGTTGTGTACTCGCCCAGACGTCGCTTACGGGTTAAGCGTGGCCAATCGGTTCCAAAGTAATCCAGGTCAGGCACACTGGATTGCAGTCAAGAACATTTTAAAATATCTTCGGAGGACGAAAGATATGTTCTTGATATATGGTGGTCTGGAAGAACTCAGTATTGAAGGATATACTGACGCTTCGTTCCAGTCTGACCAGGATGATTTCCGATCGCAATCAGGCTATGTATTTAGCTTGAATGGAGGAGCAGTGGTGTGGAAGAGTTTCAAACAGTCAATCGTTGCTGATTCCACAACAGAAGCCGAGTATGTTGCAGCCTCGGAAGCATCCAAGGAGGCAGTGTGGATTCGTAAGTTCGTTCAGGAACTTGGTGTTGTTCCTTCGAGTGCAGATCCTTTGGTTATCTTCTGTGATAACACTGGAGCAATAGCACAGGCAAAGGAACCACGGTCGCACCAGAAGTCCAAGCACATACAGAGACGGTTTCATTTGATCAGGGAGATCATTGATCGTGGCGAGATCAAAGTCTGCAAGGTACATACAGATGACAATCTAGCAGACCCGCTTACTAAGCCTCTGGCGCAGCAGAAGCATGTGAAGCACTGTAATAATATGGGTTTGAGATTTCTCAACCATTAGATTAAGTGCAAGTGGGAGATTGTTGGGGTATGCCCTTAAGGCTAATGTTTGAGGCCTTGGGATTGTATCAGTATTATGTATAAACTTTTATGTTTATAAAGGCATGGTTGTTATTCAGGTTGTTACATTGTCTGCTGCAATAAGTGTACTTCTGAATAATGTCTCAGTACTGTTCAGCTAGGCTGACATGCAGTAAAGTCCTTAGTCGATATATCTTGGTGAACATGAGACAGCCTTGATATGGTTAAGACTAATATGTGTTCTAATCTTATAGGATGCTTCAAGCATGGAATAAGATATAGACTCATGGGTACATTGGATGTACTGGACAGACCCTACTAGGTTATTCAATTGCTTGTCACAATGTGAATAATCCTTGAATGCGACAAGTGGCACATTTCCTCTGACTTGAGATCACTTGTGTTTTCTAAATGATGATTGTCATTGTTTTGAGGTAGTTCAATATCATTTGAAACATAATGATTATAGACTATCTTGGATGGTGAGCTTGAGTCAGGTTAGGGCACTAGTGATAGACATAGGATTGCCGTCTCCTTGTTTAAGGAGTGTGATGTTCTAAAGGGGCCCCCTGGATGAGATGATTGAGAAAAGAGTATGGCCATACCCAGGTGACTATGTTCATCTGATCTAATCATGCTCATCATATTGGAGTTACAAGCTTGACACGCTTGTCCAATAAGAACATCCAGTGGCAAAGGAAAGATGCATGCCTTGTGAATTGGATTCACACTTGTGCTGTGGTTTGGGTGTAGTCTTGGAAGACTCTTTCCTTTATATCGGGAGACAGTGATGTGTTGCTAGATACCCCTCACTGATCGTGATAACGTGAGTTATCGTTACCGACATTTAAAGGAAACCCTCAGGGTCGCACAATTTGATGATATGGCTTACTTAAGTCAGATCGTGTGGACTGAATTATTCAGGTTCAGTTTAAAGGGATTTAATCTCTGATTGTAAGTGAGATCTGGTCTGAACATGTTTGATTGATTAGGGCTTGAGATCGGTAAGCTTCGATTGAGAGAATGGATGCTGGATCGCTGAGATCAGGAGCATCAAGAGATCGACGGTCAGATCAAGAGCCTTAGGGTTTATTGTGGTCTGGACTGATTGCTTGGTTTATTTGGTTATTGAACCAAATCGATTTGAACCAGCTCATTGGTTGAGCGCATGGTTCAATCTAAGAGGAGTTTGCGATTGGGTAAACCCATGATCGCATTTGGAGGTGAGGCTTTCTATTTTTAGAAAGCATGATCACTTACGTGACCACGCCTCATGAAACTTGCCTCTTCACGCCTTTGTCGCCAACTTGAGTATTCGGCGCTTGCATTCTCGTGTGGAGAAGTGTAGACGACAAGAGGAAATATTCGGCCAAGCAAGGTGATCTCTCCCCTTTCCATTCGGCAAGACAATCTTGGAGCCTTGCTAGCACAAGGAGCACCAAGGAAGAGTAGGCGACATCAATTGTGTGCGTCACCTTAGGAGAAGGAGCATTTGCGCCTTTCCTTCCAAGACACCATCTAAGCGATGGCAATGGTAAGAATCGCTTCTCATTGAAAGTTGAATATATTACATGCTATGCGATCCTTTTAGAAACCCTAGATTCCGCTAGAGTTTTTGTTGCGCCTCCTATTAGGGTTTCGCCCCCCCTTGTGGGGACCCCCTTTCATCAAGTCCATTCCTAACCGTTATGCCCAGGGCCAACGAGTTTCCTTGCGAAGGGACGCCCAGGTTAAAACTGGACTGGGGAAACCATTGCCACCACGCACTTTCTAAAGATAAGTGGGTGTGTCCCACGAGGGTGGGAAACAATTCACAACTCCACTGATCGATAGCTTAGTGAGGGCTACGCGTTAGAAGGCTACCAGACTTGATATTTTAATTGAGGGTTTTTGTTTAAGGTCTCATCATCTTAGTTTTATCTTATGTCTATCATTACAGGCATGCAATCCTATAGTGATAACATAACGGTAAAACATTTCAGGCATGCTTCTGCAGATAATAATAAAAGCAGTAAAGGATAATGTGATCATATCCTATACAAGACATTGAACCAATCCATGCCATGAAATAGGTTCAACTCTTGTCCTAGAACTCAAGCCCCAAAAACTAGACCTAGCCTAGCCGACCTCTAGCTTGAACTTCAAGGTTGGCTCCAAGGTCCTTCTCTCATGGTTTAGCTCTCAAACCGTAGAGGAATACTTTTGAAGTTCCCCATAGGTTCGGGCAATGCCATGGTCTTCCTCCAAGGAAGGTGCGCCACCATGCAAGGGGCCAAGACCTTTTGCGCCACCAAGCAACCAAGCACCAGCTTGCATGCGCCACCTTGCATGCTTGCGCCATCAAGCAAGATGTGAGCATCAAGGTCCAAGAAGGATGCGCCTAGCCCTTAATCTTCCTCTTAATTTTTTTACAAAAATAATGAAAAAGATGGCACGCAGGCCGCACAAGGATACATCGCAGGCATGCAAGAGGGGGGCTTGACTAATGATCACAACACCATGCACAATCAAGGTATTTACTCATGCAATTCTATATGCTCATGAAAAACATAAAATCTGAAATTTTACTTTTTCATAAAACCAGTTTCTTTTTCTCATCTTCTTCTCACAAGTCTTTTGGTTTATTGCGATTTATTTTTCATGATGATTTCAGAGATCCTTTCGGCTGGCAATTTTGTCAGATCAAGAGACTTGGCCAGTCCGAAGACACAATGCCCGTCCTACTTGACAAAATCACGTGCGCCTTTGATCTTTAAATCAAACAAGAAAAATAGTCCAAAAATTCCAAAAGAGATTGAGAGGATGATAGAAACAAGAAACCCTAATTTTTCTACTTTTAGAAAAATCGATTGCCATGCATCATGCTATTTACGAAAATAGAGATATGGCATGTGAGCATGGAAGAAAAGCATAAAACATCGTTCGAGTCTTGCAAGTCGCTTTGATACCACTGTTGGGAAACCCCGGGGACATTTTACAATTTTCAGAGTTATAGACATACATTTTTCGCAGCGGAAGAATGTCCCCGAAACAGGCCAGTCCCAAAAACCCAGTGAAGATCGCATGCAAGGGAGTCGACACGATGAGTTAGGAAATACCTTAAGAGCAATGTAGAGCGATGTCGATGAAGGCGCCCAAGTGTTCGCCCTCTGCAGTCTCGCACACACGGATCTCTTGAGTTCTCTTCTTCCACGCTCGGTGCTAGCCTCGGGAAGAAGATCCAAGCCTTAGGGAGATACTCTACTTCACTTGCGCCACCAAGAGAGATGAGGCGCCAAGAGAAGAAAGAAAACCGCCCAAGCCGCCAAGCCCTAGATCTCCTTGCGCCAAGAGGAAAGGAGGAAGAGGCTTGCGGTTATGGAAGATGCGCCTTTTGCTCCAAGCACTCGCCCCTCTCCTTGTGTTCACGCCTTCAAGGATTGATTACTCACAAGAGGGGGCGACTAGGGTCATATTTATAGGGCAAGAGGCGGTTAGGGTAATGGCTAGGATCATGACAAGTGTAGGGCTAGGATGAGGAGGTTTGAGATAAGGAAAGTCTCCAAGACATTTCCATAATTCTCATTCAACCTTACCTTTTGTTCCCACGCCTTTCCTTGTGCGCCAAGGCCTTGCCTTGTGCCTCAAGCAATGCCATAGAGGCATGCATTCCATCCTAGGAAGAGAGGGGGAGGCGCCCTTTACTTCCATAATGAAGCAAAGGCGCCAACATGACCCCATTATGCCCCTAGGCGCCTAATGATTCATGTTTCTCCCCATTATACCCTTTTAGCCTCTCATCTCTTCATGAGAACTTGTTATTGGGCCTCATTGGATAATGAGCTAGCCCAAACATCATTGCATAGGTTGATTAAGCACTTGGATCCAATCCAATGCAACCCTAATCCAAATGTGACCAACCATGGTCAAATACGGGTCAACCTGCCAAAAATGAAGTTTGGCTCCAATAACATTCTTCCATCTCATCAGGCCCATTGGCGCTGATGAAATCTCCCAATTAGATCCGAGTTATCCAATAACTCGATCATAAGGCTTCCCGATCAATACGAGAACTCAAGTATCAAGGTGTGCGACCCTGTAGGTTCTTCTGACGCTGGCAGTGCTGACCAGAGGTCATCACAAGCAGTGAGTGGCACTTAGCAGTGCATCGCTACTACCCAGGTCATTGGAATGGATATCGACATCGACATCCCCATCATCGCAACTAGGTACAGATGCATTACAGTCTCTTTGCCGAATTGATATCCGATTGGACAAGTGTGTCACCACTTGTTTTCATCCAATCACATGGCTATGACTAAAACAGGTTCTCACCTGGGTATGTCCATACACTCTCAGTCATAGAACCATAAAGGAGCTCCATGGATATCATACTTCCTTAGGGAAGGGGCAAATCCTATGTCTGTCCATTGATCTTCTCATATGGGTCGTGACATGCTCAATAACAACCGTTATGACCTCCCAGCTACGGCAAGGTGTTAGGTTGTATCAAAGCAAGTCCCTAATCATATAGAATGATCAATGACATCAAGTCAAGGGATCAATGCATCTCCTGTCACTTATGAGGATAACTCATGACACCAAGTCATAGCCTCATAGCGGGTCTATCCAGTATATCCCCAATGATATACCCATGTGTCTGCGTTAGCACCACGTGCCTAACCAGCCCACATACCAGTCTCACAAGTACCATAGCTGTCCCATATCCACTAAGGTACATCGACTAGGGATTATAATTCGAGCACAGATCCAATCTGTCTCCAGGGACATTATCATGTAAGTACACAATCGCAGGTGTAGTCAAACAATGATAACGACAATGCCAGAATGATATATAAATATCAGTGTCAAGTAGTACATAAGTTGACCAAAACTAGGTCCTAGGGCATATACACCAACAACATCATAGATATTCATATTTTACATGGTAAACAAGTTTCAAACATTAAATACCGTCATATTTTATTAACTAAATCGCATTTACCATACTTACAAACATTATTCATTTCAATATCAAATCCAATATCAAAAATCATCCAAAAATCAACCAGAATACCATCATAATATCACAAATCATCACATAACATCACAGATACATGGTAAGCCTCAAATATATACAATACCATCACAATCAAACCATGTACCACATCTAAAATCCTAATACTGCCATGTATATATAAAATACCACTGAGAATATCAAGTATCAGATACAAATTCAGAAATACACATCTAGAGCACTAAAATACAAAACACACACACAAATAAAACATATAAAATCATGTGTGCGCTGCATCAGCCTCAATCTCTATCAACTCCTGCTTAAAAGGAAGAATTCATATGCGATATAATTAGAAGGTAAAGAGAAGTAATACTCAATGCATATAGAAATAATAAAATAATACTATACTCACAGAGAAAACATCAATTTGTCTCTGTATTCTCGGAGTTCGCCTTCTCGTCGTCGTCTCTAGTAGGCTGTGTCGATGATCTAGGGAGATGTCGCCACAAAAGCTCCTCGATTGCGCACAGAGACTCAAGTGTCCTCATTTGTCACTGCTCCAAGCGCAATATGTCGTCGTGTATCCTCCACTGCTCAGCTTAGATTTGCTGAAAGGAAGGATCTGATGGGGCTGATGTAAATGGAATAGGCCCAGAAATCCTCAGCGGTGTGGTTTCAGCGATTGGAATCAAGATGCTCGACGGCATGAAAATCTCCGTTTGGAGAGCTGGAGGTGAAGCAACTGATGAGGTGGTGATGGCTAGTAGAGAAGAGCTTCATGGGGGTGGAGACTTGCTATAGACGGTTGAGAAAAAGGCTGCCGGCTGAATTGAGATAGAGGCGGCAGCAGAAGAGGTCACGGGCACAATACTTGGACGGAAGGGCAGGCGGCGTCGATAGAAACTTGGCTTAAGAAGTTTATGGGAGCGAAGACTATGTTGCCCTATTTTTTTTATAAGATAAAATTATGGGCGTGAAATATTTTACACCCCTACCATGAAATCTTCTGTAGAAAATCAACTAAACATTATGGGTGTAAAAATAATTACGGCAGTGCCGTAAAACATTCTAGTTGATAATAATGCAAAATTACGGCCGTAATAATAATTACGGCCCTGCCGTAATTTTTACGTAAACTTCAAAAATCACCATATTGTCATAAAAAAAATTAGACTCATCTACAAAAAGGAAAAAGAAAAATTAGTATGCATATATGTGTAAAAATAAAATAGAAAAACTAAAGTAAGAGTGCTTGGGTTGCCTCCCAAGAAGCGCTTATTTTTAGGTCATTAACTTGACCGAAACTCAAATATCACGGCGAAGCAAGTGGATCGGTACCATAGTAAATAGCATACAATATTCTGCATTTCCGTTGTCCTAAAAGTTTAGCCACTAATCCAAACATCCAAAATTTCATATAAAATACAATCGATGTGGCTTTCTCAAATATGCAGAAATCAAAATCAATATTTTCAATTCCAGTTAATGGGTATTTAATAATCTTCCTATATTTATTAGAAAGTAAAATCGTTAGTCCTTTCTTCAAATTTATATCTTCAATTGCAATAAGAATGGGACTTCGATCAAAAGATTCATGTATTGGATCATCGAGATAATTTTTCTGTTCCACATTAGATTTCTCAACAATGCATAATTCTTCTAGTTTCTCTGCAGATATTTTAGATAATAAATTAGAAGGGTGAATAGTAGATATGGGCAAAACTTCAGAGTGAGATTCATCAATATTCATAATTTTTAAATCTTTTTCAAGTTCTTCATGTCCTTCATCAAATAATTTATCAATTTTAAAATTATCAACAAAATCAGAGTAAGAGTTTTCAAGATCTGTTTCCTCATGCCTTTTATCAGATAATTTATCAAAATAATTAATTTCAGAATCATCAAAATCAGAGTCAGATTCATTAAATTCAGCAATTTTCAAACCTTTTTCAAGTTCATTAGATTTAACCACAAACAATTTATCATCAAAAGAATTAATTTCATAGTTATCACCAGAATCAAAAGGGAATTTTTCTAAATCAACTGTAGAATCACCAGAATTAGAAGGGGACTTTTCTAAATCAATTTTCTTAGTTTCCAAATCAAACTCAGTTAAATAACCATGTTGTGCTATCTGGGTTTCTAACATTTCAGTATTAGCAAATATAGATTCTACCTTAGAATTAAGATGATCAATCACCCCTCTAAGATCTTCAAATTCCTTCATAAATTTTTCTAACATGGATTCTAGCCTAGATTCTTTAGTATCCTTAAAGTATGGTTCAGAAATATAGTTTGAGCAATCCTCATAAAAAGAAGTTTGGTGATTTTTCCATCTAGAATTATATTGATCATCTTGGTACCATGGTGAATTGGAATTTGGAGGAATTAAAAATTGGCAATCAGAAGTATAATGATCAAAACATCCACAAATATCACATCTACTAGAAGAATAAGATGTCATAACAGGGCGCATATTAAAAGTGTCTAATTTATAAGCTAAAGAATCTACCTTTTCCACAAGAGTGCACCATGAATCATCTTCATACTTACCTTGTGGCATGTATACCTCACCGCTTTCAGTTGCCCATGGGTTGTGATTAAGAGACATCTCTTCAAATTTGAGCTTATTTACACAACTTAAAAAAATTTGTGATTTCAAAGTCCACAGGAAATAAAAATTGTCAAGATCTAAAGGTCCTATGCATAAATAAATAGAATAATCATGTAAACTTAAAATTTCAAAAAAAAAAAAAAAAAGATTATCCAACTCGTGAAAATCCAACCTGTGAAAATTCCAAAACCTACAAAAACAAAAAACAAAGTTAAAATTAAAGATAAATAAAACTTAGTCTAGTAATACTAACAACTATTTTGATATTAACAAAACTAAGGTCTCCGGCAACGGCGTCAAAAACTTGTTGTGTCCGCAAGTGCACGGATACTCGAAGTAATAAAAGATATCGAACCCACAAAGACCTATGTGTTAAGTACCAAATTGTTGTGTTCTCATTAGCTAAGCGAACAATGTAAAGTGAAATAAGTCATAAGTGTACGATCATAAACTGTTACAGTTTATCAGAGAGAGAAATTTAGGACTAGGGTTTCATCCTTCTTAATTTCTATGATTAGATATAAATAAGTGTTTGTCAGCTATTCTTGTTATGATAAAGATGAAATTTACTTATAAAGAAATTGCCTCCTCTCGGATGAATAATTTACACCAAATAACCTTCACTCTCGTGACTTGCTACTCAGTGTTTAGAATAAGTAAATCAGACAAAGAAAGTTAAAAATCACTTTCGTGGCCTAACTCTCAGTGTCAACATCTCAAGCAAAATTAAATATTCTCATATCTTAATTTCACAAGTTTCACTTAAGGGTTTCCAACAATCCAAATCACCTCTTGGTACATATTTTCATGTCTAACTCCATAAAAATTCCTAGATCAAATTATCAACAAGTATTTATGCTTCAAAAATCATGATTTAAGAACAAATCTATTCTCATAGCCTAAGTTCCTAAAACTATAATTTAAGGGTTCCGAGTATTGTAAGTCATCTCTCAGTACATGTTACAAACTCTAAAACATGTTGATACTTGAAAATAGAAAAGATTAAAGACAATTATCACTTAAGTAAAATAATTATATCGAAGAACAACTTGACAAAATAAAAATCATTTAGTCATTTTAGAAATTAAGAGGATTACTTCCCCATGTCCCAAGAAGGTTTTTACGCTATCATGGTAGAAGAAGTACAATAATTTGTCATTTCAGAAAATTCAGAATTCGAAAAGAAAAGGAAATAGTATTACTATTCACGGGAGTGAAAAATTTCACAGCCCATAAAATCTATGCTGAAACGCTATGAACAGTAGTCGCGATCACGATCATGCTGATTTCTCCTCCAATCGAGCTCCTTCTGATATGAAACTTTTCGTATATCTTCTCCTCCTCGAGGTGCTCCTTGAAAATTTTATCATTTAAGATGCTCTATACATCTCTTGGCGAAGAACCCTAAGGCAGCGGTGATCTCTCTGATTTCTCCTTCTATCGTTGATTAAAATTGGATGATTCTTGTCCACAAATCTTCTCCTCGATTTATAGAAGGACTCTGCAATTTTAGATTTTCTGATTAAGGCTCTAATTTGTCTAATTTCACTTCGAAAATTCTGGGAATAGAGGCGGCAGAAATCTCGTTCAAACTTAAAATCACGGCGGTGATTATTTGTAGGGTACTGCCATGCAATTATCTGTGGAAATTTCCAAGAAATTATGGTCGTAATAATAATTATGGCAGGGCCATGATTCTTTTTGTAAACTCCAAATTTATTCCAATAAAATTATGGCCATAATAAAAATTACGGTAGTGCCATAATTTTGCCTTGAACTCCATTTCGATGTCAGGAACTCATTCATGCATTTAGATGCTTCAAAATCCATCGAAATTAAGCCCTCTTTACCTGAAATTGATCAAAAATGAGAAGAGGTGTAGATTCAAAAATAATTGACCAAATAAACTTAAAAACAAGCAAAATGGCATAAATATGACTCAAAAAGACTAAACAATTAATATAAAATTTACTATGAATTTTTGAGTCATCACGCTAACCATCTCATCACTCTCTGCTCGCCCAAAAATGGTATGTGTGAGACCCCGGTGCATATATCAGAGTGCTGGGCTAGACAGACGAGTAGCTCTGGAGGTCCTCGGATTAAATCCTGCCTCTCCAGATATCTGCTCCCAGAAAGTCCGGCCGGTGTACTCATAGGGGTGATGTCGAGTACCGTCCGCGGGGAACCAAAAAATATGACCTATCTGATCCAAAGTAAGAACATTATCCCGGTTCCCCAACCGGAAGGCCATATGCCCTGGATTTCTATCATCATAATTATGCGGTACTCAGAACAGAGCTAAAGAACTCCAGGGTAAGCTGAACATATGTCGGGTGTCTCTGCCGATAAAAAATCCTGCCACCCTATGTTCGAGAACATCCACTGGATGTCATCGAACAATCCTAGGGTTTGCAAGCTTTGATCATCTCAATATTGGGTGCTAATAATCTCCTCTCCTGATCCCTACTCCTATATCTAATCTATCATGGGTAGGGAACTAGGACAGGACGTGGAGATCGTGCTCGTCTCCTCTCAACTATAATAGGCTTTGGTACTGGAGGTGACGGCTCTAGTGATGATGGCTCTGGTGATGCAGCTAGTGATATTGAAGCTGAGACAGACACCTCAGGAATATGTGGTACCTCAGGTGCTGGAAGTGCTGCCTCTGGAGCCTCAGATGGCTCTTGTGCAATTGATGGTGATGATAGCAAATCTGGAATATCCACAGATATCTCTGGTAAATCAGTGAAAATCTCGAGAGATCCCTCTGCATTGTGAGGTAGCTTTGGTGTAGCAGCCTCAGGTACTGGTAAGTCACCTTGGGCTGAGGACGGAGAGGAAATCTATGGAGTCTGGACTGAATCTGGTATAACATCCTCTACCTCCATGGACTCCATATCAGTGCGAACAGTAGACTCTGGTAAGTTGGAAGGAGGCTCAGATGTGGTAGCCTCCTTCACATCCATAGGAACAGAAGTAATTTGCTACTCATCAGCATGCTCCATCTCAACTATAATGGGAGCTGACTCTGGGGGTGCCACTGGTGTCTCTGTGGTCTCTGGTACAAGAGTCAGACGTGGGGCTACTCTCCTTCCCCATGCAGAAGTAGATCAACTAGTACGCTTCCTAGCATACCGTCTCATGATCATCTGATCTCTACTCCCGGGCCTATGAGTAGGCCTCTTAGAAATAATCTCCAACTCTGGAGAACTAATTGGCTCTTCGGCTGCTTAGGAGGATATGGTCCTCGTACCCCTTTCTTCCTAACTGCCCCATAAGGTCTAGTCCTCACAAATCTCCTCGGTGCCATAGTATCATAGTAATAATCGCAAATATACAAAATCTATGTAAAAATCGTGAAAACTACAGTAACCCGAACAATCGCCGCCCAAGATTTTACAAAAATCTCCCCAAGAATCTATGTAAACTATCTCCAAATCGGTGCTAGAAGCATGCAAATCAAGTGGAGAATCCAAATATAACAGCAGAGTAGGATTTGCACACAAATTTGGAAGAAAATCGGATCAAATCAGGCGTTGGCGATGAAACAGGTGTTCTAGTGAACGTTCGACGCTTTTCCATGAAATTTGGCCGAAATCTGGTGAAAGATCATCGGATATCACTTGCCGGAAGTGGAGGAAGGTCAGAAGAGAAGATTTGTCGCCTGTGGTGGAAGGAATCATTGAGAATAGGCGTGTAACAAGCATGGGCGTAAACCCTAGTTTCGCCCGTTAAGTTCAAAACGAAAGAACTCACGGTCCGTAAGTCGTTCACGGCTTCAACTGTGATTATCTCTGTGACTTCGCCTTTTACAAATAAAACTTACGGCCCGTGAGTGACTCATGGCCGTGACCGTGAATATCTCACCAAAGCTCTATTCTTCACGAATTTTTAGAAAATTTTAAAAAAAATTCCTGTACGTAAAATAACATATTCAGAAGACTTTTCATATATACAAGTTCGTCAAATCATACAGTTTAAATTCTCTAAAAATTCTAAGAAAATTAAAAACTAAAACTGAAAATACTAAAATTAATAAAACTCAAAAACTTTGGGTTGTCTCCCAAAAAGCGCTTATTTAAGGTCATTAGCTTGACCATAACAGAGTTTATGAATGTTCTAGTGGATCTGAGGCGTAGTGAATGATATGAAACTTTTCATCTTCACGCCTTCTTAAGTCGACTTGTGGACTTAAATTGGTCATCGATAATTGTGCCCATGTTCCATCTCTTTTCTCTTCCTTTGTCTTTTTCATGCTTTAAATATTCCTCCAAGGGATTCTTGTCAACCTCTATGGTATCACTACCATTAGTTCTGTTTTCCTCGTCTTCAATGTGTTGGTGAGATTCTATAAAAGAAAGCTTCTTAAATTTTAAAGAAAAATCAAATACCAATTTATTCTCACCAATACTCAATATCAGCTTTCCATTCAATATATCGACAATTATAAAATCAGTTAAAATGGAGAAGTCACCAATTCTAATAGAAACATCTTCTAAAATTCCAATAGATTGTTGGACAGAACCATTAGCAAACTGAAGTAAAAGTTTCGTGGGTTTCATGTATCCACTGTCAATCTTCTTAGAAATAGATAAGGCCATTAAACTTACACTTGCCCCTAAATCACATAAAACATGTTCAATAGAGATCTTACCAACCTGACAGGGAATTAAAAAACTTTCAGGATCTTTTACCTTCTTTATTACTATGGGTCGACTTACCCCACTGCTTCCTACCTCAAATTCTACAATGTCATGCTTCTCAGATTTCGCTTTTACCAGCCTCTAAGGGTAAGGAATGGGTGGAACGTATGCAGGCGGACCTACATATACTTCCTTCCTCTCCTTCTCCATTGACATCTCTTTTTCAGGTAGAGTTCCTTCAGGCTTCTTTTCCCAAACTTCAGGTGTAGGTTCTTTATTAGGCATCCCAGGTTCATCAAGCCCATGATGAGGACATATGCGTTGAAGCTACTTGAAACGATCTCAAGCATCATAGAGTGATTCTCCTTCTTTTTGTCCAAAGCAAGTTATCATATTCCTCAGCTGAACTGTCTTGCTTGGTGGAAAGTATTTGGTTAGAAAAGCTCGTGAAAGCTCGTCCCATATAGTAATCGATCCAATGGAAAGAGAATATAACCAAGCGCGTGCGCGATCCCTGAGAGAAAATGGTAGCAATCTCAGTCTAATTGCATTAGAAGATACACCGTTTACCTTAACAGTGTCACAATATTCTAAAAAGATGACACGTACCGCAAGTGCACTGTTATGTCGTAGTAATATAAAAGATTGT
This sequence comes from Costus lasius, assembly GCA_027563935.2. NCBI lineage: Eukaryota > Viridiplantae > Streptophyta > Magnoliopsida > Zingiberales > Costaceae > Costus > Costus lasius. Next base: position 20,065,532 of record CM050451.1, on the reverse strand, counting down.
CGAACCCACAGGGAACAAGGTTAAGTACTAGAAAGTCCAAGTTTCAATAGCTAAGCAGGTCTGAAAGGGGTTTTGATATCAGTTAACTGGAAATAAGAAATCAGAGAAATTACGGGAGAGTATATGTATGAAAGAGATTAGGGCTTTAGTATCCACCACACTAATGATTTTTATCGTGAATTAATATATATGTTACAAGAATTCTTAATTTCGCATAAGGAACATTACCCTAAGGTACAAGGTGCCCCCTCTCGGTGGTACACCTCGGTGTTTATCTAGAATGGTCTCCTACTCTCACGGTGGATCGTTCTAAATAAACCCTTTATGTTCTATGGAAGGTTATGAGACCCTCGAGTGAACCCAAGCACTTTCGTGTCATGGGTTCACAAGTTTTACTAAGAAAATCTACCGTCATGATCCTCCTCTCGGTATGAATCATGTCGGCTGGAGTATGATAATATGTGGCTAGGGTAAAATCATGAAATAAGCATAGCAAAGTAAAATATGCTCAAACAAGAATTCAAATTAACAATATGGAATAAGTTTCATAATAAAAACCGTCAGCGAGCTTCAACCAAGCCATGAAATAATTTTTACACTATAAAATTCATGAAATCGCACAAAACTCTCTTTGTAAAGATAGGAAAACTATAAGAAAGTGTCTCTGAGAAGGAGGAGACGATAAACCGAAGCAAATCTCTAAGAATCGCGATGTCTTGATGATCCGATTTTGCAAAGTCGCCTCGAAATCAAGTGTCGCCGCTCCTTCTCACCCTAACTTGATCGTTCGCCAATTTCTCTCCCTTTAGGAAGTTTCGGAGAGGGCTTTTATATCCATTGGATTCGCCTCTCAATAAGCTTTTCAAAACGTGCTCACTTGCTAAATTTGGACATCTATAGGATTCAAAATCGAAGGGAATCCGAGTAGAGGTCGGACGCCATCATGCCTCAGTTAGAATCACAGGTGAAACCCAGCCACCGGGTTCACTTGGTGATGAAGTCTTCTATATAGTTTCGTCGAGAAAGAATCACTGGCGAACCCCGTTGGGTTCACCAGGTGGTGAAGCTTACTGTAGTCTTCTGCTGAAATTCCTTCAGAAAGAATCACGGGGTGAAGAGGAACCCTCATCTATTTTTCGGCGGGGTTCACCAGTGTTTTTGCTGATGAACGAAACTCACAATGCACTTCACTGAACCAGACGGGGTTCACCCGTGATTCTTTCTGAGGAAATTTGCACAGAAACCCATTGTGCTCTTCACTGGCAGGTGAACCCCATCGAGTTCACCGGTGCTTCTCTCTCGACTAGAACTACACAGGAAACTTCACCACCTGGTGAACCCGACGGGGTTCACCCGTGCTTCTTACTGGGCAGCCCGACATCCATTCAGATTTTTGGCGATTTTGAGCCCGATTGATGTCCAAATTTGGCAAGAGAGGACTTTTTAGAAAGCTAATTCGAAGGAGAACACAAGGAATATAAAAGCCCTAATTTTTATTGCCTAATTATCAAAAAATTGGAGGAGAGGCAGCTAGGGCGGACAAAGGACGGCGACAGTGTGTTCTTGAGGGGATTTCGCGAGTTTAGATCATCGAAGCTTGATGATTCTTCCAGTTTGGCTTTGGTTCATCATCTCCTCCCCCTCAGAAACGTTTTCTTGTAGTTTTCCTATCTTTATAGAGATATTTTTGAATGATTCCATGAATATTGTAGCGTAAAACTCTTTTCAGGGCTCGGTTGAAGTCCGCTGACGATTGTTATTTGCAAACTTTAATTCAAAACTGTTACTTGGATTTTTGTGTTGGCATATTTTACTCTGCTATGCTTGTTTCATGATTTTACATTGGCCAAGTATTGTCATATTTTAGCCATTATGATTCATACCGAGAGGAGGATCACAACGGTGGATCCTCTTAGTAAAACTTGTGAATCCATGACACGAGAGTGCTTGGTATTCACTCGAGGATTTCATAACCTTCCACGGAACGCATAGGGTTTGTCTAGAACGATCCACCGCGAGAGTAGGAGACTGTTCTAGACACCTTCTACCTGAGGGATAGGTTCCTTATGCAAAAACCTTGAATCCATGTAATTGATCTTTTTAATCGCAATTAAGATCGTCAGCGCGGTGGATACCGGAGCCCTGATCTCTCTCATTTATATTCTCTTCTATTGTTGCCTAGATCCCTCGTTTACGATTGAAGTTCATAAAAACCCTATTCCAATTCACTTAGCTATTAAGATTTAGATCTTCTAGTTCAATTTGGAGTCGAATCGAGTGAAAAACTCGATGGGCGTACATTTTCATGGCTCGTGATGAGTTTACGGCCTCGGCCGTAAATGCTTCTGTGTCTACATGCCTTTGTACACAGAAAGTTTCACGGACCGTGATGGATTCACGGCTTCACCCATGAATGTTTCTGTGCGTTCCCATACTTAGGCGCGTTTCGCCCATTCGAAAGCTCAAAAAATTACGGCCGGCCCAATAATTACGACCAAGGCCGTGAAAGTCACAATCTTCATTGTTTTCGCTCCAAATTTGACGTGTAAACTCGTGATCTCCTCGGGAATCATGCTACGACCTTAAAGCTCACAAAATCCATCATTTTTGTGCCATTTCTTACATTTTCATAAAAACAAAAAAAAGTGAAGATTCTATGCCAAGGGAAGTAAAAATATTAAAAATTACATAAAATCATTCAATTAAGCCCAAAATATGATATAAAATATAGGCAAAAATGTGATGTAAATGCAACTCATCAGAAAACCCTAGACTTAAAAGTTTGCTTGTCCTCAAGCAATATTCTGATATGTATAAAGAATGTAAAGATAAGGAACACTCATCTCTTTTTTCCTTAATAAAATACTTAGTCCACACTTTAAGCAATTAATTTTTTTAAAACTCAATTAATTTAAGAAACATCAAAATAGAGATAAATTCTCAAGAGTTTACAATCCAAGAAAGATAAAATCCACAATTGAAGTCATAATATTCATACTTCACACACTAAGTATCAAATACTCTCATTTTAATAAATCCACTTCACTTAATAGAAATAATTTCTACTTCAAGAATATCAGTGATGTTAAAGATAAGAGACTTTTAATGCAATTTGGTCTTTAAACGGTTATGTGCCCTTTCCTATTAGCATCATAACATTGTTTAAAGTATACTGCAAAGCAGTATAACTTAACTCATAGTCTAAATCTTAAAGTCAGCAGAGTTGTCCACTTGACCTACAGCTCCCTCTTTTTTTTTTTCATTTTTATTCTCTTTTTTTTTCTTTTTTTTTATTTCTGGAGAGAGATGATCAGTGGCATGGTATTTAAATCGTTGTTGATCTTTCTGTAAGAGGGTTAAATATCTATTTTAAAAATTCTCCCTCTGTTACTTGATCATAATAGATTTAAAGTATACCAAGCAATTGTATAATATAACTCATGACTTTAGATTTCTCAACTAGAGGAGTTGGAGCAAATTTCATTTAAAGGAATATCACCAAATTCTATTTAAAAAATTTTTCCATCAAGCAAGAATAGATAAATTAAACTTTCAAGTACAAAAATAATATGTTGTGTGTCGCATAATCATATAACAATATATATATGAATTTTATCAATACCAGAATTGAATTTACTCAACAATTTCATGAAATTTCAAAAATCCCCTAGGTCATCAAATCAAATATTCAAAATGTTTCCTAAGTTCAGAATTTTAGATAAAACAAACTTGTGCATCCTTAAAAATCTTAAACATTCAAATACATATCTATAAAGCTTTGAAGGAAAGAAAAAACAAAACATGAAGGGACACCCTAGACTTAAATTGTTGCATGTACATGAAGATTAAATCAAGTCATGATGAATTTCAAAAATTTTTTGAAGAGTTTCCTTTTTAATGTTGGCGAAAACCTGTACAATTATATCAAAATAGGTAAACATGACTCAGAAAAATCCAGAAACTGTATTACATCATAGATATCAGCATTTTACACAGTAAACAAGTCTCAAATATCAAATATCGTCATGTTTTATCATCTAAATCACTTTTACATGTACTCACAATGGAGATATCACAAGAATCACGGTTTGTGATTGATTCACGACTACACCCGTGATGGTCTCGTTAATCACTTTTCTCCCATATAAAAATTCTCCAAAAATTTATACATATAAAACAACTTATTAAAAGATATCTTATCAACAAGAACTCATCAAAATCATGCTGTAAAAATTCCTAAAAATCATAATAAAATAAAAAACTAAAACTAAAAATAGTAAAAGTCAGAAATTTGGGTTGCCTCGCAAAAAGCGCTTGTTTAAGGTCATTAGCTTGACCATAGCTTCATGTCATGGAGTTGGTGAATCAGTGCCATAGTAGAGAGCATATAATCTTTTGCTTTTTCTCTGTCTCAAGAATGTGCCCACAAAAGTATATATCTAGTTAAATAGGTGGATCCATGCCGTAGTGGCTAGTACATGCATAGAAAAATAAAAGTTAAAGTCATAAAAAGAATGCTTAATAATTTTTCTGCATTTATCCAGGAGTAATATCATGCTTTCTTCCTTTAGATTTATATCATCAATTGGAAGAAGATTAGACTTAAAATCAAAGAATCCATACGTTGGATTGATCAAGAAGTTTTCAAATTTTATTTTGGGTTTTTCGCTTACCTCAATGTCAATGTGATCAAGAATCTCATGTGTTATCATCTTTTGGGTACCTGTGGTTGGATTTACATCAAATAATAATTCAGCCACCTCATCATTATTCTCTTTATCATCTATTTCATCATATGTCATGCAAATTTCTAATGGATTTTTCTGGAGAAAAAGAATTGATGGCTCATATGGTGGTGGTGGTGTAATATGCACATGATCCTCTTTCTTATTTTTCTTCTCAATTTCTTTCTCTTCAATGGGGTATTCCATCCTAACACTATCAAATTCATCCCCATCTATCTCACTAGTTCTTACTTGAGGATCCATAAATTCATTATCCTTCTTTTCACAAGACTTTAAAAGTTCAAATTTTTCTTCAAACATGTCCCAAATACTTGTGTTGCAAGACACTATGTTATGTGAGAGGGGACTAGATGTCTGGTAAAGTGTTGAGGAAGGACTAATGGGGTATTTAGAATTTTTAAAATCATCAAAATTTGAAAAAGTTAAATCATAATTTGTGACTGGAGTCATGACTAGTGATTGTTCTAACTCTATAAAATTCTTAGATTCATTATGGATTCCGTCCTTTATGTCATTTTTATCAGTGCCATAAAATATACTATGAAGATCCTCCCTATGTTTGTTCATGGCAGCTATAGAATTTTCAAGCATGGCTTCTAAGTTAGATTTTTGAGGTTGACTAAAGTCTGATTGTGGAATAAATGTTGGGTCATTCTGATAAAGATAGTTTTCATGGTTCTCCCAACTTGGATTATAGGTACTAGGGCATGAGTTAAAACATGAAGGAATCCCTAATTGACATTCATTATAATGATGCCCATGATATCCACAAATATCGCAAATAACATATTTCAATTTAGAATGTTGCATGCTTAAATAATTAGTGTGTTGAGTAAAAGAATTTACCTTTGCTGCAAGTGATTATAATGAATCCGTACCATATTCCCTAGTCATCATCGGTGGCACATACCTCTGATTTGAAGATTGACATTGATTAAACATCATATTTGCAATAATATTCAAAAATAAAAAAAATATAAAATAGGAAATGTAAAATAAAGCTTAAAATATCTAGTCAAATGATTTTTAGCACAATTTTTCCTGTTCATACAACGTGTTAATCCAGAAAGAAAAAAATAAAATAAACTGACTATATAATAAAAAAAATTGCGAAAAACAAATAAAATATAAAGAATGAAAACAAAAATAAAACAAAATAAAAAAATAAAAACAAAAACAAAAATAATGAAATAAATAAATGTCTAGTCTATAAATCTCATGATTAAATCGATATTGGCTGGCCTGATCCCCGGCAATGGCGCCAAAAAACTTGATGCGTCCGCAAGTGCATGGATTTATCGAAGTAATAAAATAAGATATCATTCCCTACGAGGATCAGGTGGTCAAGTACCGATTACATGATTGATCTATATCTAGATGATTCAAAGTGTGGTTTTTGTTTGGAAACTTCTAAATATGAATAAAAAGAAACAGAGGTAACATTTTTGGGCAAAAATTAATATGGAGAAAATCAGGATTTGGGGTTTCACCACGCTGACGATTATGAGTTTAATAAAAATAAACCATTGAACATAAAATTAAAGCGTTGAAAGGAATTTTTTCTAAGGTACATATTACCTCATCCCGAAGCGAAATCTGGTATCTAACTACGCTAACTCCCTACTCTCGTGACAGTTAACGTAACTAGACCCATTAAGTTCTATGAAAAATCATATAAATCCTTCAAACAAATCCAAACTACTCCCGCGATCGGATTTGTAGGTTTGAAAAGAATAGTTCCGACGTTGCGATTCACCTCCTGGTCCTTCTCACAACATCTAAGATGTAAACTTACTTGATCAGAGTAAATTACGGAATAACACAATTCTAATCAAATCAATTCTATAAAAATCATGACAAAGATTTAAGACAATAAATTTAATCTATGAATCGTAAACGGGCTACACCCTTAATCCCAAAATAAGGTTTACATGTTCATGTTCAAAGCAAACAACAGTTTTATCGATAAAAATCGCATGAAAACCTAAGAAGATTACAGGAAATCGCTAGACAAGTAATTAGAAAAGCTTCCCCTCGATCTGGAGACGAAGATGAAGCATCCAATTCTTCCTTTGTGCCGCTTTCCTGATCAAATTCTGCCCTGGAATTGATTTTTGCCATAGTCGTCGCTGCCGTTCATTTTTGTCCGTAGAAGCCCTCGAAACCCTACCAAAATCCTCCCTTTTATAGTTTAATTAGTATGGAGCCCATCTAGGAAGGTTTCTAGAGAGTTTGGTTCAAATCATTTACACAGCTCGTGATGAGTTTACGGCCTCGGCCGTAAATGCTTCTATGTCTACATGCCTTTGTACACAGAAAGTTTCACGGACCATGATGGATTCACGGCTTCACCTATGAAAGTTTCTGTGCATTCCCATACTTAGCCGCGTTTCTCCTATTCGAAAGCCAAAATTACGGCCAAGGTCGTGAAAGTCGCAATCTTCACTGTTTTCGCTCTAAATTTGATGTGTAAACTCGTGATCTCCTCGGGAATCGTGCTACGGCCTTAAAACTCACAAAATCCATCAATTTTTTTTTGCCATTTTACTTACATTTTCATAAAAACCAAGAAAAGTGAAGATTCTATGCCAAGTGAAGTAAAAACATTTAAAGTTGCATAAAATCATTCAATTAAGCCCAAAATATGATATAAAATATAAGCAAAAATGTAATGTAAATACAACTCATCAAAAAACCCTAGACTTAAAAGTTTGCTTGTCCTCAAGCAATATTCTGATATGTATAAAGAATGTAAAGATAAGGAACACTCATCTCTTTTTCCTTAATAAAATACTTAGTCCACACTTTAAGCAATTAATTTTTCAAAACTCAAGTAATTTAAGAAAAATCATAATAGAGATAAATTCTCAAGAGTTTACAATCCAAGAAAAATAAAATCCACAATTGAAGTCATAATATTCATCCTTCACACACTAAGTATCAAATACTCTCATTTTAATAAATCCACTTCACTTAATAGAAAGAATTTCTACTTCAAGAATTTCAGTGATGTTAAAGATAAGAGACTTTTAATGCAATTTGGTCTTTAAACGGTTATGTGTCCTTTCCTGTTAGCATCATAATATTGTTTAAAGTATACTGTAAAGCAGTATAACTTAACTCATAGTCTAAATCTTAAAGTCAGTGGAGTTGTCCACTTGACCTATAGCTCCCTCCTTTTTTTTTTCATTTTTATTCTCTTTTTTTTTCTTTTTTTTTATTTCTGGAGAGAGATGATCAGTGGCATGGTATTTAAATCGTTGTTGATCTTTCTGCAAGAGGGTTAAATATCTATTTTAAAAATTCTCCCTCTGTTACTTGATCATAACAGATTTAAAGTATACCAAGCAATGGTATAATATAACTCATGACTTTAGATTTCTCAACTATAGGAGTTGATGCAAATCTCAATTAAAGGAATATCACCAAATTCTATTCATAAAAATTTTCCATCAAGCAAGAATAGATAAATTAAACTTTCAAGCACAAAAATAATATGCATGTGTCGCATGATCATATAACAATCTATATATGAATTTTATCAATACCAGAATTGAATTTACTTAACAATCTAAGTCTACATGAAATTTCAAAAATCCCCTAAGTCATCAAATCAAATACTCAAAATGTTTCCTAAGTTCAGAATTTTAGATAAAACAAACTTGTGTATCCTTAAAAATCTTAAACATTCAAATACATATCTATAAAGCTTTGAAGGAAAAAAAAACAAAACATGAAGGGACACCCTAGACTTAAATTGTTGCATATACATGAAGATTAAATCAAGTCATGATGAATTTCAAAAAAATTTTGCAAGAGTTTTCTTTGTAATGTTGGCGACACCAGTACAATTATATCAAAACAGGTAAACATGACTCAGAAAAATCCAGAAACTATATTACATCATAGATATCAGCATTTTACACAGTAAACAAGTCTCAAATATCAAATATCATCATGTTTTATCATCTAAATCACTTTTACATATACTCACAATGGAGATATCACAAGAATCACAGTTTGTGATTGATTCACGACTGCACCCATGATGGTCTCGTTAATCACTTTTCTCCCATATAAAAATTCTCCAAACATTTATACATATAAAACAACTTATTAAAAGATATCTCATCAACAAGAACTCATCAAAATCATGGTGTAAAAATTCCTAAAAATCAAAAGAAAATCAAAAACTGAAACTAAAAAATAGTAAAAGTCAGAAATTTGGGTTGTCTCCCAAAAAGCACTTGTTTAAGGTCATTAGCTTGACCATAGCTTCATGTCATGGTGGAGTTGGTGAATCAGTGTGATAGTAGAGAGCATATAATCTTCTACTTTTTCTCTGTCTCAAGAATGTGCCCACCAAAGTATATATCTAGTTAAACAGGTGGATCCATGCCGCAGTGGCCAGTACATGCATAGAAAAATAAAAGTTAAAGTCATAAAAAGAAGGCTTAATAATTTTTCTGCATTTATTCAAGAGTAATATCATGCTTTCTTCCTTTAGATTTATATCATCAATTGGAAGAAGATTAGAATTAAAATCAAAGAATTCATACCTTGGATTGATCAAGAATTTTTTAAATTTTATTTTGGGTTTTTCATTTACCTCAATGTCAATGTGATCAAGAATCTCATGTGTTATCATCATTTGGGTACCTGTGGTTGGATTAACATCAAATAATAATTCAGCCACCTCATCATTATTCTCTTTATCATCTCTTTCATCATATGTCATGAAAATTTCTAATGGATTTTTCTGGAGAAAAATAATTGATGGTTCATATGGTGGTGGTGGTGTAATATGCACAGGATCCTCTTTCTCATTTTTCTTCTCAATTTCTTTCTCTTCAATGGGGTATTCCATCCCAACACTATCAAATTCATCCCCATCAATCTAACTAGTTCTTACTTGAGGATCCATAAATTCATTATCCTTCTTTTCACAAGACTCTAAAAGTTTAAATTTTTCTTCAAACATGTCCCAAATACTTGTGTTGCAAGACACTATGTTATGTGAGAGGGAACTAGATGGCTGATAAAGTGTTGAGGAAGAACTAATGGGGTATTTAGAATTTTTAAAATTATCAAAATTTAAAAAAATTAAATCATAATTTGTGACTGGAGGTCATGACTAGTGATTGTTCTAACTCTATAAAATTCTCAGATTCATTATGGATTCCATCCTTTATGTCATTTTTATCACTGCCATAAAATATACTATGAAGATCCTCCCTATGTTTGTTCATGGCAGCTATAGAATTTTCAAGCATGGCTTCTAAGTTAGATTTTTGAAGTTCACTAAAGTCTGATTGTGGAATAAATGTTAGGTCATTCTGATAAAGATAGTTTTCGTGGTTCTCCCAACTTGGATTATAGGTACTAGGGCATGAGTTAAAGCATGAAGGAATCCCTAATTGACATTCAGTATAATGATGCCCATTATATCCACAAATATCGCAAATAACATATTTCAACTTAGAATGTTGCATGCTTAAATAATTAGTGTGTTGAGTAAAAGAGAAAAATAAAATAAACTAACTATAAAATAAAGCAAACTAACTATATAATAAAAAAAATAAAATAAACTAACTATATAATAAAAAAATTGCAAAAAATAAATAAAATAAAAAGAACAAAAACAAAAACAAAAAAAACAAAAAATAAAAATAAAAATAAAAATAAATAAATTAAAAATGTCTAGTCTATAAATTTCACGATTAAATCGATATTGGCTGGCCTGATCCCCGGCAACGGCGCCAAAAAACTTGATGCGTCCGCAAGTGCACGGATTTATTAAAGTAATAAAATAAGATATCGTTCCCTATGAGGATCAGGTGGTCAAGTACCGATTACACGATTGATCTATATCTAGATGATTCAAAGTGTGGTTTTTGTTTGGAAACTTCTAAATACGAATAAAAAGAAATAGAGGTAACGTTTTTGGGCAAAAATTAATATGGAGAAAATCAGGATTTGGGGTTTCACCACGCTGATGATTATGAGTTTAATAAAAATAAACCTTTGAACAGAAAATTAAAGCGTTGAAAGGGATTTTTCCTAAGGTACAAATTACCTCCTCCCGAAGTGTAATCTAGTATCTAACTACGCTAACTCTCTACTCTCGTGACAGTTAAAGTAACTAGACCCACTAAGTTCTATGAAAAATCATATGAATCCTTCAAACGAATTCGAACTACTCCCGTGATCGGATTCATAGGATTGAAAAGAATAGTTTTGACGCAGCGATTCACCTCTCGGTCCTTCTCGCAACGTCTAAGACGTAAACTTACTTGATCAGAGTAAATTATGGAATAACACAATTCTAATCAAATCAATTCTATAAAAATCATGACAAAGATTTAAGACAATAGATTTAATCCATGAATCGTCAACGGGCTACACTCTTAATCCTGAAATAAGGTTTACATGTTCATGTTCAAAGCAAACAACATGTTTATCAATGAAAATCGCATGAAAACCTAAGAAGATTACAGGAAATCGCTAGACAAGTAATTAGAAAAGCTTCCCCTTAATCTGGAGACGAAGATAAAACATCCAATTCTTCCTTTGCGCTGCTTTCCTGATCAAATTCTGCCCTGAAATTGATTTTCACCATCGCCGCCACCACCATTCATTTTCATCCGTAGAAGACCCAGAAACCCTTCCAAAATCCTTCCTTTAATAGTTTAATCAGTATGGAGCCCATCTAGGAAGGTTTCTGGAGAGTTTGGTTCAAATCCGGTTCAATTTGGAGTCGAATCGAGTGAAAAACTCGAAGGGCGAATGTTTTCACGGCCCGTGATGAGTTTACAGCCTTGGCCGTAAATGCTTCTGTGTCTACATGCCTTTGTACACAGAAAGTTTCATGGACCGTGATGGATTCACGGCTTTACCCGTGAAAGTTTCTGTGTGTTCCCATACTTAGCCGCGTTTCGCCCGTTCGAACGCCAAAATTATGACCGGCCCAATAATTACAGCCAAGGTCGTGAAAGTCGTGATCTTCAGTATTTTTGCTTCAAATTTGACGTGTAAACTCGTGATCTCCTTGGTAATCGTGCTACGGCCTTAAAACTCACAAAATCCATCATTTTTGTGCCATTTTACCTATATTTTCATAAAAATAAAAAAAAGTGAAGATTCTATGTCAAGTAAAGTGAAAACATTAAAAATTGCATAAAACCATTCAATTAATCCCAAAATATGATATAAAATATAGGCAAAATGTGATGTAAATGCAACTTATCAACGACCATTGACAACGAACCTTCCCGTGCGTCCAGTCCAGATTGTGATCGCGCCATAAGGTTGCACATACTGCACCACAAAAGGGCTGGACCACCTTGTTCGAAGCTTCCTTGGAAATAGTCAAAGTCTTGAATTAAAGAGTAAAACTTTATCCCCCACTTGAAATTCTTTCTTCACAATGCGCTTGTCATGCTATTATTTAGTGCGTGCTTTGTATATCTTGGCATTTTCATATGGAAAGAAGCGCATTTCATCCAATTCATCACGCTGCAACTTCCTCCTCTCCCCGGCGCTTTTGAAGTCATAGTTAATTTGCTTGACAACCCAAAATGCTCTGTGCTCAAGTTCAACGGGTAAGTGATAGGATTTACCATAAATAAGTTAGAAAGGAGACATACCAATGGGTGTCTTGAATGTGGTTCTATAGGCCCATAAAGCATCATGTAGTTTCAACGCTCAATCCTTCCATGATCGTGATACAGTTTTCTCTAATATTTGTTTAATTTCTCTATTAGAAACCTCTACCTGACCACTAGTCTGAGGATGATAGGGCATGGAAATCTTGTGCTTTACACCATACTTCTTCAAGAGTGCTCTAAACCTTTGTTCAATGAAGTGGGATCCGCCATCACCGATCAAAACATGTGGAACTCCAAATCGAGAAAAAATAGTCCGCTTCATATGTTTCATAACGACCCTAGAGTCATTAGTAGCTTTGGAAGATGCCTCAACCCACTTAGACACGTAGTCAATGGCAACAAGGATATACCATTTGCCACATGAGGAAGGGAAGGGTCCCATAAAGTCGATCCCCCATACATCAAAGATTTCAACCTCCAATACTCTGTTCAGAGGTAATTTGTCCCTTTTGGAGAGATTTCAAGTCCGTTGGCAACTATCACAATTCAAAGAAAAATGTTTAGCATCATAAAATAGAGAAGGCCAAATAAACCTGACTGTAGAACTTTGTAGGCCATTTTAGCAGCTCCGGCGTGTCCTCCGTATGGTGAAAAATGACAATAAGTCAGCACATCTTGCATCTCCCACCTCGGGTACGCAACGTCTATACAGTCTATCAGCACATCGCCGGTACAAGTATGGTTCATCCCAGTAATAAAACCTCACATCATGCAAAAACCTTTTCTTCCTCTGAAAAGAAAGATTAGGAGGAAGAATGTTAGACACAATATAATTCACATAATCTGCATACTATGGGACTTGTTGTTCCAGTAAAGCATATAGATGTTCTTCAAAGAATGTATCATTGATCTCAACATCAAATTCTTGTAAGAGGAGAATGATGAGTTTCATTTACATAATGTTTTTGCCTATATTTTACATGATATTTTGGGCTTAATTGAATGATTTTATCTAATTTTTAATGTTTTTTACTTCACTTGGCATAGAACCTTCACTTTTCTAGGTTTTTATGAAAATGTAGGTAAAATGGCTCAAAACTGATGGATTTTGCGAGTTTTGAAGCCATAGCATGATTCCTGAGGAGATCACGAATTTACACGTCAAATTTGGAGCAAAAATAATGAAGAACGCAACTTTCACGGCCTTGGCCGTAATTATTGGGCCGGCCGTAATTTTGGCGTTCGAACGGGCAAAATGCGGCTAAGTTAAAAAGTCCACAGAAACTTTCACAGGTGAGGTCGTGAATCCATCACGGCCCGTGAAACTTTCTGTGTACAAAGGGCTGTACACATAGAAATAATTACGGCCTCGACCGTAAACTCATTACGGACCGTGAAAACGTCCACCCTTTTGGTTTTTCACTCGATTAGAACCCCAATCGAGTCGAAACTGAACCAAACTCACCATAAACCTTCCTAGATGGGTTCTATACTGATTAAACTAAAAAAAGAAAGGATTTTGGTAGGGTTTCGGGGGGCTTCTACAGACGAAAACTGACAGAGGTGGTGGCAACAGTGAAAATCAATTTTAAGGCAGAATTCAGGCGAGAGATCACACAAAAGAGGGGATTTGACGCTTCATTTTCATCACCAAATTAAGGGGAAGAGTTCTAATTACTTTCCTAGTGTCTCTTTGCATTATTTTTGCGGGATTACATGTTGAATTCATCACTAAACATGCTGTATTCAAAGAACATGTTCGTTTAAACCTATTTTCTGGATTTGGGAAGTAGCCCGTTGATTGATTTATGAATTACAACTTTCGTATGAATCTTTATTAAGATTATTATTGAGTTGATTTGATTTGAATTGTACATATCCCGCTTTAATACTCTGGACATGTTTTATTGTGTTTGAGACGTTGCGAGAAGGACCGAGAGGTGAATCACAACATCACATCTATTCTTGTCGAACTTATGAATCCGATCATGGGAGTAGTTCGGAATCGTTTGAAGGATTTACATGATTTTTCACAAAACTTAAAGGATCTAATTGCGTTAATTGTCACGAGAGTAGGGAATTAACATAATTAGGTGCCAGATTACGCTTCGGGAGGAGGTAATATGTACCTTACGAAAAATCTCTTTCAATGTTTTAATTTTCTGTTCAAAGTTTTATTTTTATTAAATTCATAATCGTCAGCGTGGTAAAACCCCAAATCCAGATTTTCTCCATATTGATTTTTGCCCAAAAATGTTACCTCTGTTTCTTTTTATTTGTACTTAGAAGTTTCCAAACAAAAATCACAAATTTGATTTGTCTAGATATAGATCGACCGTGTAATCGGTACTTGACCGCCTGATCCTTGTTGGGAACGATAATTTTTATTACTTCGATAATTCCGTGCACTTGCGAGACACATCAAGTTTTTGGCGCCGTTGCCGGGTATCAGGCCTGCCAATATCGATTTAATCGTGAGATTTATAGACTAGACATTTTTTTTATTTTTATTTTTGTTTTTGTTTTTGTCTGTTTTTCGCATATTTTTTCTTTATAGTTAGTTTATTTTATTTTTCTCTTTTTGGATTAACATGTTGTATTTACAGGAGAACTCAAGCCAGAAATCACTAGATCAAATATTTTAAGCTTTGTTTTGCATTTCCTATTTTATATTTTGTATTTCTGAATTTTATTGAAAATATGATATTTAACCAATGTCAATGGTCAAATCAGGGGTATGTGCCACCGATAATGACAAGAGAACATGGCACGGATGCATTTCAATCACTTGCAGCAAATGTAAATTCTTTTACTCAACATACTGAATACTTAAGAATGCAATATTCTAAGTTGAAATATGTTACTTGCGATATTTGTGGATACCATGGGCATCATTATACTAAATGTCAATTAGGGATTGCCTTATACTTTAACTCATGCCCTAGTACTCACAATCAAAGTTGGGAGAACCATCAAAACTATCTTTATTAGAATGACCCAACATTTATTCCACAATCAGACTTTAGTCAACCTCAAGAATCCAACTTAGAAGCCATGCTTGAAAATTCTATAGCTGCTATGGGAAAATAAAGTGAGGAACTTCAAAGTATAATTTATGGCACTGATAAAAATGATATAGAGGAAGAAATCTATGATGAATCTGAGAATTTTTTAGAGTTGGAAAATTGCTGATGGAATATGATTTTCCATTTTTAAATTTGTAATATTTTGAAAATTCTAACTCTTCCTCAACACTTCAGCCATCTAGTCCCCTCTCACATAACATGGTACCTTGCAACACAAATACTTGGGACACATTTGAAGAAAAATTTAAACTTTTGAAGTCTTATGAGAAGAAGGATGTTGAATTTAAGGATCCTCAAGTAAGAAGTAACGAGATAGATGAGGATGAATTTGATAGTGTTAGGATGGAATACCCCACTAAAGAGAAAGAAATTAAGGAGAAATATGAGGAAGAGGATCCTGTGCATACTACACCACCACCACCATATGAACCATCAACACTTGATTCTATTGACATTAAAGTAAGTGAAAAATCTAATGTGAAATTTGAAAACTTCTTGAGCAATCTAAGGCATGCATTTTTTGATCTTAATTTCAGTTTTTTTCCAAGATATGAATTCTTTGATTTTAATTCTAATCTTTTTCTAATTGCTGATTTAAATCTAAAGGAAGAATGCATGATATTACTCTTGGATAAATGCAGAAAAATTATTGGATATTCTTTGCATAACTTTAATTTTTATTTTTATATGCATGTAATGACCACTGGAACATTTATCCACCTGTTTCACTGGAAATATACTTTGGTGGGTACACTCTTGAGACGAAGAAAAAACAGAAGATTATATGCTCTCTACTATGGCATTGATTCACCAACTCTACCATGACATGAAGCTATATGGTCAAGCTAATGATCTTAAACAAGCACTTTTTGGGAGGCAACCCAAATTTTTAACTTTACTACTCTTAGTTTTAGTTTTTGATTTTCTTGAAATTTTTACGAATTTTCTTAGCATGTTTTGATGAAATTTTTATTGATGGAAAATCTTTTGATAAGTTGTTTTATTTGTAGAAATTTTTGGAGAATTTTTATATGGGAGAAAAATGATTAACGAGACCATCACGGGTGCAGCCATGAATCAATCACAAACTGTGATTTTTGCGATATCTCCATTGTGAGTATATGTGAATGTGATTTAGATGATAAAACATGATGGTATTTGATATTTGAGACTCATTTACTGTGTAAAATGCTGATATCTATGATGTAATATAGTTTCTGGATTTTTCTAAGTCATGTTTACTTGTTTTGATATAACTGTACAGGGTTTCACTTATGTTGTAATCCGCAAGTGCACAGATACTCGAAGTAATAAAGAAAGTATCGAATCCACAGGGACCTACATTGTCGAATACTAAATAGTTGATTTCTTACTATCTAGGCAAATCGAAATCGTGAGAATAGCAATCGGAAACAAAAAAAAAATAGGATTATCAGAGAGAAAAGCTGGGACTAGGGTTTCGTTCACTTAAACTTTTATGGCTAGATATGAATAAGGATTTCGTTGATTCAATTTTATCATGATGAAGATATTATCAAACAATGGACTCAAGGATCACTTTTGTGCATCCGAGTTCTAGGAATCTCTAGTGGAGTCTCAAGGATCACTTTCGTGCATCCGAGTCTCGCAACTAGTTTCGCTCAAGGATCTCCAACGTTCCGATCCTTGCTTTCGCACAAGATCTCCACGTTTGACAAATAGAATCAATCTATAGATTCATATTATAATCATGGCAATTATTCTACTAGAAAAGATCAAGATGGATCTAACCTAAGGAAGGGATCCTAACATGCAATTCTAGGGTTCCAAATTCTCAAGCAATTACCTTTCAGTCTCAAGCAAAAATTCCAAGAACATAACTAGTAACATGAACTTATAGAAAGTCTAAGCACAATTATCACATGAGTAAAATCATCATACTAAGATTAAACTCAACGAAATATTGAAAAAAAAGAGTTATCTAGTCATTGGAAGTTAAGTAAATTACTCCCCCATGTCCCAAAAATAGTTTAAGCTATTATCCTAAGAGAATTACAACAAATCATGGCTATAGAGGATCGAAAATCAAAGTAAAAGAGAAGTTTAGAAAATACAGCACGGCTGTGAAGTATTTCACAGCCGTAATTTGCAAGGAACTCCGGTGAACAGTGTCGACGGCTGGTTTTTCTTCTATTTCTCTTTCAATCGGTCTCCTTTTGGTCTGAAACTTCTGGTGTGTTGTCTTCTCCCTCCGACGAAGCTTCTGTATGAAAATCACGGCCTGAGATTTTCTAGATCAATCGCGGCATTGAAACCCTTGGCGGCGGCGTCGATCGCGATTTCTCCCCCGATGGTGGATCAAATTTAGGGCTTTTGGTCTCTCTGTAATCCTCCCCTCCAAAGCTATCCTTTTGCTTCTTACAGATTCGCATTTAAAGCCCTAGATCGCTCACAATCATCTCCGCAAGAATCGGATGTGGAAGTTGACCTGGGCGTCGCGTTCAGAACAGGTTTTACGGCAGTGTAAAAGTTCACGACACTGCCGTAAAATCCTTCGAGTCTTCTGTTCGGATGTCTTCTGGGAATTACGGCACCATAATATGGTTTACGACCGGTGCCGTAAAATTTACTGAACTCTCTGTTCTGAAACGGCTGGAAAATACGGCAGTGAAATCCCTTACGGCAGGTACCGTAAAATCGGGTGAAGTTTCTGTTCTGACGCGCTCCGAAATATGGTACCATAATATTGCTTACGGCCGGTGCCGTAAAATCGGGAAATCTTTCTGTTCAGAAATCTTCACAAATTATGGCAGAATTCAGATTTTACGGTACCATTTGGAATTACGGTACCGTAAAATAGATTACGGCACTACCGTAATTTGCTGGCTTGCTCTGATTTGCGTAAAATTTCTTGGGTGATCTCCTCTTGATGATGGTAATCCTTATATGTATTTGATTCTGCTTAAAAACTCCTTAAAATAATTCCTTTTTACCTGAAAACCATGAAAAACCAAAACAGAAGTAGATTTTGCAATATTCAATGAATTTAGCATGGAAACAAGTAAAAGATCCTCAATTTTAGCATGAAAAGATATAAAAAATGATGCAAAATATACTACATATTTTGGTGTCATCAAAATACATAAGGCTCAAACTTTGTTTCTCCTCAAGCAAAAATCAAAATTTGAAATCAAAGTTTGATAAAAAGAATGACCTTTTCATGCTCAATAAATTTCTAAAATGCAACTCATCAATGAAAAATTCTATCAATTGATTTACAAAACTTCAAATAAACATATCATCTTTAGGATTCAACCCTCTAGATCCATAATTCAATCAAATAAAATTTCGCAACATGTACAATAAATAGAATTTTCAATCTCATGATTTCACCTAATTTTCAGTTCAAATCTATCATGCTTTTGTTTATAGGAATAAAGTCTCCAAGATATTTTTCCACTCATCTCTCTCTTTTTTTTTTAAGATTGGTATCATTCACATTCTCTAACTCGATTACCACCTTTTTTTTTTCTGGTGACGAGATTAGAGTGCACGGGTCACATAACCAATGCAATAGAACTCATATCCTCTAATTTGGAAAGAATTTACTAAGGACAGCGGAGTTTATGTGAAATGATTTCTCTCATGGCATGTATCCACATAGATACATACTTTTTCTATTTTATTGCTTCAACCCATGACCTGTGGTACCACTGCGCTTTCCCACAGTGCCAAGTAGGGGAGTCCTCACCTTTATTTTGTGGATCTTGGATTCTCATTTCCCAACAAATAACAAGAATAGTTTAAACGTTTACTAGGTTTATCAATCAATCTCAATTCATAAATTATACTCATATACTCATTTTATCTAAAAGAAATATCTCACTTTTAGACTTCATTCCTCAAACAATACATCCATCCAAAATTTCATGCATCAACTGATTTCATAGTTTAAAAGACAAATATGTATTGAAGAAATAAATTTTGACATGATGGGGCTATAACTCTAATCATAAATTTGACTATCAAAACCATCAATCATATCAAAACACTTATCACATTGATTTCAAAATCACAAAAAGTAATATCATCATCATCATGTAATACAACCCAATCGACAGGTAAATCAGGATATCAATATTCATTATACAACCATATTGAAAAATTCATTGTCAAAAATTATTTCAAAAATTAGTGGCGGCGATCATGAAGCGTTATCCTTCCCTTCATCATATGAAAAATCAATGAGATATATATGGGAAAACACAGTATGGTAAAGAAGTAAAGGAAAACAATACTCACAAAATATCTACTCGTCGCCATCTGATCGTGTAGCCTCTGAATCTCTCACAACAGCTTGTAGTATCTAGCCTCCTGCATTCCATTCCTAAGAATAATCCAATGGGGATTCCGAGGTTGAGGAGGTTCTGCAGGGGCTTTCCCCTTCTCCCTTTGACAAATCACCTTTCTCCTTGGCATTTTTGCTAACCGGCGTAAAAATAAGGAAACTCTCTGGTTGATTTTGGATCAGAAATATGGTACCGTAAAATACTTTACGGTACTGCCATATTTTGCTCCAAATCACAAAAAGCATACAAAAATAAAAGAAAAATTAGTATCAAGCTAAAATTAAGTTAAAGAAAATAAAATAGAGGTTAGAAAGCTTGGGTTGCCTCCCAAGAAGCGCTAATTTAAAGGTCATTAGCTTGACCCTTTCAGTCTCGGATTTGATCATGGTTCATCTAAGTAGAAACTCTCTCTTTCTTCAACTTGCTTTTCTTGATAGTAGTGCTTTAGCCTCTGACCATTAACTTTGAATTCTCCCATTTCCTCGCTCCATATATCCACGGCTCCGTAAGGATAAGCTTTTTTCACCTGAAAGGGTCCAGACCATCGAGATTTAAGTTTTCCAGGGAAAAGCCTTAATCTAGAATTAAATAAAAGAACAAGGTCACCTGGTTGGAAATTCCTCCTAAAAATATGTCGATCGTGCCACTTTTTAGTCCTTTCCTTGTAAATTTTTGCATTTTCATATGCAGAGAGTCTAATTTCATCTAGCTCGTTCAATTGTAATCTCTGTTTTTCTCCCGCGTTCTTCAAATCGAAATTCAGCATCTTGATTGCCCAATACGCCTCATGTTCGAGCTCTACAGGTAGGTGACATGACTTTCCATAAATTAATTGAAATGGGGACATACCTATTGGTGTTTTGAAAGCAGTTCGGTAAGCCCACAAAGCATCATCGAGTTTGGACGCCCAATCTTTTCTAGTGCGCGACACTGTCTTTTCTAAAATTCCCTTGATCTCTCTGTTTGATATTTCAACTTGTCCACTTGTTTGGGGGTGATATGGCGTTGCAACTCTATGATTTACCCCATATTTTCTGAGTAGGGCTGAAAACTTATGTTCTATGAAATGCGAGCCTCCATCACTGATCACTACTCGGGGTGTCCCATATCGTGGAAAAATAATCTTCTTAAATAGTTTAATAACAACTCTCGAATCATTGGTTGGTGAAGCAATAGCTTCAACCCATTTTGAGACATAATCAACTGCTACAAGAATGTACTTGTTACCTCCAGAAGATGGGAAAGGTCCCATGAAGTCAATCCCCCAAACATCAAATATCTCAACTTCAAGAATATTGGACAGTGGCATCTCATGTCTTCTATTAATGTTCCTAGTCTTTTGACATTTATCACAAGAAGATACAAAGTTTCTGGCATCTTTGAAAATTGTGGGGCAATAAAAACCTGATTGTAATACCTTAAAAGCAGTCTTCTCAGTACCGGCGTGACCATCATAGGAGGATCCATGGCATTGAAGCAATATATCTGCAACTTCTTCTTTAGGTACACATATTCTAAAAATGCCATCTGCACATCTTCTAAACACATAAGGCTCGTCCCAAAAATAGTGTTTTATCTCAGCCAAAAATTGTTTTCTTTTTTGATAGCTCAAATCAGGAGGGAAAATATTGGCTACAAGGTAATTCACTATGTCAGCATACCATGGGGCTCTGAGTTGTTCAATGGTTAAGAGTTGCTCTTCTGGGAAAGAATCATTAATTTCATCATTGTTTTCAGCATCCGTTATTATCCTTGAGAGATGATATGCAACGAAATTCTCTGATCCCTTTTTATCTTTTATTTCCAGATCAAACTCCTGTAAGAGCAAAATCCATCTGAGCAATCATGGTTTTCTATCTTTTTTCTGCATTAAGTATTTCACAGCTGCATGGTCAGTGTACACTACTACTTTGGAGTTAATCAAGTATGACATAAATTTATCAAAAGCAAATACTATGGCCAATAATTCCTTCTCAGTGGTAGTGTAATTTTTCTATGTCTCATCCAAAGTCTTGCTGGCATAGTGAATAACATGAGGTTTCTTATCTTTTCTCTGTCCCAAGACTGCTCCTACTGCATAATCGCTGGCATCACACATGAGCTCAAAGGGTAAGTCCCAATCTGGGGGTTGCATGATCGGTGCTGATGTCAAGACCTTCTTTAGTTCCTGAAAAGCACACAGACATTTCTCATCAAAGCAGAATTTGGCATCTTTACAAAGTAAATCACTTAAAGGTTTAGCAAGTTTAGAGAAGTCCCTAATGAATCTCCTATAAAACCCTGCATGTCCTAGGAAGCTTCTGATCTCTTTGACAGTGGTGGGTGGTGCCAACTTCTCAATCACTTCTATTTTGGCCTTGTCCACTTCAATCCCTTTCTTTGAAACTAGATGGCCCAAAACTATCCCTTGTCTAACCATAAAGTGGCATTTTTCCCATTCAAGACAAGATTAGTCTCTTAGCATCTCTGCAAAACTCTAGAGAGATTAGCCAAGCAGTCATCAAAAGAAGAACCATAAACCAAAAAATCATCCATAAAGACATCCATGAAGTCTTCAATAAATTCAGAAAAAATTGCCATCATACACCTCTGAAAAGTAGCAGGTGCATTGCATAAACCAAAGGGCATTCTTCTATAAGCAAAGGTACCATATGGGCATGTAAAAGTGGTCTTATCTTGATCATCAGGATGAATAGGAATCTGAAAAAATCCGGAATACTCATCGAGGAAACAAAAGTATGAGTGTTTAGCTAGTCTCTCAACCATTTGATCAATGAAGGGCAGGGGAAAATGATCCTTCCTAGTGGCAGTATTTAATTTTCTATAATCGATACACATACGCCAACTAGTGACAGTTCTAACAGGTATTAATTCATTGTCCTTATTTTTCATTACAGTAACACCTCCCTTTTTTGGAACACAATGTACAGGGCTCACCCACTTACTATCTGAGATTGGGTAGATAATAACTGCATCTAGCAATTTTAGTACTTCCTTCTTCACCACTTCCTTCATAAATGGATTGAGTCTTCTCTGAAAGTCTACATGCGGCTTGTGCTCATCTTCCATGTGAATCCTGTGCATACAAAAGGAAGGGTTAATCCCTTTCAAATCATCAATGGAATACCCAATTACCTTTCTATGGATTCTTAGCACCTTCAATAGTAGATCAGTTTCCCTGGCATCTAATTTAGCATCCACAATCACAAGGTAAGTGGAGTTAGGACCAAGAAATTCATATCTAAGGTTATCAGGTAAAACTTTCAACTCAACTTTAGGGATCTTTTCACTTTCATTATCAAAAGTAGCACAATCTAAAATCTCATGTTTTTCATTATCAAAATCATTCTCAAAACTAGAACTGTCATTTTTTTCACAAGAATTTTTCAAGGAATCAGAAAAAGAATCAGAAAAAGAAACATCAGCAGAAGAATCATCAAACAAACAACTAACATCACAAACTGTGTCATCAATGGCATGAATAGTGCAACAAGAACTAGCATATGCAGGTTTTTTCAATGAATTATTCAAATCAAACTTAATCTTATCATTGCCAATTCTTAAAGCAAGTTTACCGTTCCTTACATCAATAAGGGCTCCAGCAGTGGCTAAGAATGGTCTACCCAAAATAATAGGAATCTTGGCATCCTCTTCCATTTCAAGTACCACAAAATCAGCGGGTATGAAGTACTTACCAACTTGTATAGGAACATCTTCTAGGATACCTACTGGATATTTCACTGATCGATCAGCGAGATGCAAAGAAATTGTAGTCGGCTTAGGAGCTCCCATGTCCAATTTCCTACACACAGACAAAGGCATAAGACTTACACTAGCCCCTAAATCACATAAGGCTCGGTTAAAAGCCATAGTGCCAATTGAACAGGGTATCGAGAAGCTACCTGGATCCTTTAACTTTGGTGGCAACTTATTTTGGATAAGAGCACTGCATTCTTCAGTTAGTGCCACAGTACCGTAGTCCTCAATTTTTCTCTTATTAGATAAAATTTCTTTTAAAAACTTTGCATAAGTAGGCATTTGAGACAATGCATCAGTAAAAGGAATATCAATGTAAAGTTTTTTCAAGACTTCAAGGAATTTTGCAAATTGTTTGTCTAGTTTGTTTTGAACTAGCCATTGAGGAAAAAGTATTGGTGGTCTATAAGGAGGAGGTAAATTAGACTTAGAATTATCTTCTTTACATGACACATCCCCTTTTGGTTCATCACCCTTTTGAGGTGTTGAACTAGGTAGGGTTTGTCCATGCTTAGAGGGTCTTTCTAATTCTGCTTCCTCATCATGATTATTATAAGACTCTTTTTCCTTAAATTCAACCTTTCTTTTAGGCTCTTTTAATTGTCTTCCACTCCTAGTAGTAATGGCATTGCAATGTTCCCCAAAGTTTAATCTAGATATTCGTTCTTCTAGAATTTTACTGCAAGTAACTAATGATTCTAGTTGAGAAGCAATATGACTAACAGTTTCTTCAAGATCTTCAAATCTTTTCGTGTTTTGAATTTGCAATGATTGGATTTGGTCAGCTGAAAATTTTCTTAACATGGGCTCACTAACCTCTTTAGTTAGGGTTTGCTGATCCTCGTTCTCACTCTTATCATGTTGATGACAATATAGCATTCCTTCATCTGGAGTCCATTGGCAATGATTCAGGGACATCTCCTCAAGCAACTTTAAAACATCATCAATTGTTCTACTCATCAAGGCTCCCCCTGTAGCAGCATCTATAATTAGTTTGGTGTTATACAATAAACCATGATAGAAATATTGTAATAAAATCCCATCCTCCAAGCCATGGTGAGGACACTTCCTTTGTAGTTCGTTAAATCGCTCCCATGCCTCGTTGAGTGATTCCCCATCCTTTTGCTGGAAGTTTGTAATTTGGTTTCGCAGCTGAATTGTTTTGCCTGGAGGAAAATATTTCATCAGAAAAGCATTTGATAATTGATCCCATGTTGTGAAGGTATTGGGCTGACGAGAATGCAACCAAGTTCGCGCTTGATCCCTGAGAGAAAAAGGGAACAATTTCAGTTTTAATGCATCATCAGAAACTCCGTGAATTTTTAAGGTATCACAATATTCAAGAAAAGTATATAAATGTGAATAAGGATCTTCGATTGATGATCCTCTAAACTGGTTCAGCTGGATCATGGAGATAAAGGCGGGGTTAATTTCAAAGTTGGGGGCCTCAATTGCATGTCTAGCAATGCTAAAGTGTATCCCTTGAAGATTAGGGGCTGCATAGTCCCTCAATGATCTTTGATCAGCCATCAGAATTGAATTTCCTATGCACACTAGAGCAGACTGATTAAATGATGCAAGTAAATAGAAAAGAATAAAAATATAAGACATAAATAAAACCTAGTATAGCAATAATCTCAACGTCTCTAATATCAACAAAACTAAGGTCCCCGGCAACGGTGCCAAAAACTTGTTGTGATCCGCAAGTGCACGGATACTCGAAGTAATAAAGAAAGTATCGAATCCACAGGGACCTATGTTGTCGAATACTAAATAGTTGATTTCTTACTATCTAGGCAAATCGAAATCATGAGAATAGCAATCGGAAATAAAAAAAATAGGATTATCAGAGAGAAAAGCTGGGACTAGGGTTTTGTTCACTTAAACTTTTATGGCTAGATATGAATAAGGATTTCGTTGATTCAATTTTATCATGATGAAGATATTATCAAACAATGGACTCAAGGATCACTTTCATGCATCCGAGTTCTAGGAATCTCTAGTGGAGTCTCAAGGATCACTTTCGTTTATCCGAGTCTCGCAACTAGTTTCGCTCAAGGATCTCCAACATTCCGATCCTTGCTTTCGCACAAGATCTCCACATTTGACAAATAGACTCAATCTATAGATTCATATTATAATCATGGCAATTATTCTACTAGAAAAGATCAAGATGGATCTAACCTAAGGAAGGGATCCTAACATGCAATTCTAGGGTTCCAAATTCTCAAGCATTACCTTTCAGTCTCAAGCAAAAATTCCAAGAACATAATTAGTAACATGAACTTATAGAGATTCTAAGCACAATTATCACATGAGTAAAATCATCATACTAAGATTAAACTCAACGAAATATTGAAAAAAAAGAGTTATCTAGTCATTGGAAGTTAAGTAAATTACTCCCCCATGTCCCAAAAATAGTTTAAGCTATCATCCTAAGAGAATTACAACAAATCATGGCTTCAGAGGATCAAAAATTGAAGTAAAAGAGAAGTTTAGAAAATACAGCACAGTTGTGAAGTATTTCACAACCGTAATTTGCAAGGAACTCCGGTGAACAGTGTTGACGGCTGGTTTTTCTTCGATTTCTCTTTCAATCGGTCTCCTTTCGGTCTGAAACTTCTGGTGTGTTGTCTTCTCCCTCCGACGAAGCTTCTGTATGAAAATCACAGCCTGAGATTGTCTGGATTGATCACAGCGGTGAAACCCTTGGCGGCGGCGTCGATCGCGATTTCTCCCCCGACGGTGGATCAAATTTAGGGCTTTTGGTCTCTCTGTAATCCTCCCCTCCAAAGCTGTCCTTCTGCTTCTTACGGATTCGCATTTAAAGCCCTAGATCGCTAGCAATCATCTCCGCAAGAATCGGATGCGGAAGTTGACCTGGGCGTCACGTTCAGAACAGGTTTTACGGCAGTGTAAAAGTTCACGGCACTGCCGTAAAATCCTTCGAGTCTTCTGTTCGGATGTCTTCTGGGAATTACGACACCGTAATATGGTTTACGACCGGTGCCGTAAAATTTGCTGAACTTTCTGTTCTGAAACGGCTGGAAAATACGGCAGTGAAATCCCTTACGGCAGGTACCGTAAAATCGGGTGAAGTTTCTATTCTGACGCGCTCCGAAATACGGTACCGTAATATTGCTTACGGCCGGTACCATAAAATCGGGAAATCTTTCTGTTCAGAAATCTTCACAAATTACGGCAGAATTCGGATTTTACGGTACCATTTGGAATTACGGTACCGTAAAATAGATTATGGCACTACCGTAATTTGCTGGCTTGCTCTGATTTACGTGAAATTTCTTGGGTGATCTCCTCTTGATGATGGTAATCCTTCTATGTATTTGATTCTGCTTAAAAACTCCTTAAAATAATGCCTTTTTACCTGAAAACCATGAAAAACCAAAACAGAAGTAGATTTTGCAATATTCAATGAATTTAGCATGGAAACAAGTAAAAGATCCTCAATTTTAGCATGAAAAGATATCAAAAATGATGCAAAATATACTACATATTTTGGTGTCATCAACTTACATTTTAAGGGGAATTCTTGCAAATTTTTTTTCTAAAATCTATCATTCATTGATTTTAATGTTTATGTGTTGGGAAACCCTGGGGATATTTTACAATTTTTCATCGAACATTACATTGCACAGCGGAAGAATATCCCCGAAACAGACCAGTCCCAAAAACCTATTGAAGATCATCATGCGAGGGGGTCAACACTAGGCTGAGCATAAATCGGTAATTACCGATTTTTACCGAATTTACCGAAGGTAAAGGTAAAATCGGTCTGGTAAATTCGGTAACGGTAAAGAAATTAAGGATTTTCGGTAATCGGTAATCGGTACGGTAAAAAATTTCCGGTTCGGTAAATTTACCGATTTACCGAATATATAGTTTTTTTATTTTCTTAAAAATTGTTTTCAGTCGAACTGATTTCCTCGCTCGCGTCGTCCGATTTAACGATTTTGAGTTTTAATAATTTAATTTTACCCTAACGTTACGTGACTAGACGTCTCGACTCCCGCAAATCAGAAATCGCAGCATCCCTTCTGCCCCTTCGCGACTTCGTCCGAAATCGCAGCCGCCCTTCTGCCGACCGCCAGCCTTCGTGACTTCGTCGACTCGTGTAGACATAGTCGTGCTCGTCTCGTCGAGGGTCATCCCATCTGGCCGTCTGTCGTCGCGTCGATTTCCACGGCTCCCCGCTCCCAAGAGGCGAAGACCTAAGCCAAGGTGCTTTAATAGTTAACTGCTTTCCCATTTCGTGATTTCAGTATTTCCTTTTCTTCCTCCACTCTCAGTCTCGGCATTTCCACGGCCGATATGGTGGTGGCAGTCGCCGTGAAGGAGGCGGCAACGGCGGTGGGTATGGTCGTGACCGTGGCTACCGAGGCGGTGGTTACAGACTTACAGTGATGGGCCTGCTGTCTCTGTCTTTACTACACACTTCCCTTCTTCTCTGGAGTTACTGAGTTAGCACGACATATGGAATTGTTCAGCCCTAGGCCTGGCTAATAGCCTGCTCTGTTCAGTTAACAAGAGGGAATGGAACACATTTTTTGTGTTAATTGACTAATTCACATGATTTTTATATGATTTGCCTCATAACTGATGCTGTGAATTTGCGTTTCTTAGGTTGTAATCTTACATTGGAGCATTAATCATTCAATCCTTTCCTGCTGATTATAGTGTCCGCAAGTGCACGGATACTCGAAGTAATAATTAAGATATTGAACCACAGAGACTTCGTTGTTAAGTACTGGTTAATTTAGTTCTCACTAGCTAAACAGATTGAGAATTATTAAATCAGCAAATCGGACGATGTAGAAGAAAATCTGAATGAGAAAAGCGGGACTGGGGGTTTATTCAACTTGATAAATGTGACTAGATAGGATTAAGAATTCATCAATATACCTTTGTTAAGGTCAAGATATAGTTCACTTAAGTAGGGAAGCTAACTCGCTCTCGCGTAATCAACTTGCAAAGAATTATCCCCACTCTCGTGCAAGATCGATTCGATGCTAAATAGAAGCGAACTTTGGTCAAAGAGATTAAGAATCACTCTCGTGCATTCCACCTCAGTACCAAGATCTCAGGCAAAACTAAGCACTCTCGCGCCTTAGTTTCGCTAGTTTTACTCAAGGGTTTCGAACAATTCAACATCTATCTCTAGCATGTTATCATGTCTGAAGCAATAATAATTTCTAGTACAAAAATATCAACAAGAATTACGCAACTAAAATCTAAGGTTAGAAACGCAACCAATCTCGTGCGAAGGGATCTAATCCTAAATTCTAGGGTTCCAAGTTCTATGATATCATTTTCTCAGTCCATAGCATAGAACTCTAAGACATGATGGTGCATGATACTAATAACAATTAAAGGCATTAATCACTTGAGTAAAATAACCATAGCAAAGAATAAATTGATGAAAGAAAAGTTATCTAGTCATTAAAGTATCAAGAGAATTACACCCCCATGTCCCAAGAGAAAATTAAGCTAGCATGGAAGAAGATTTACAATGACACATGGTTTTTGAACAATCAAAGAGAGTAAAGAGGGAGTAAGAGTTACAAAACAGGGCTGCAACTGAATTGCAGCCCGAAATTTGCTTCAGAAATCACGATGAACAGTGTCGCGACCAAACTTTTGATGATTTCTCCCTTGATTGGTCTCCTCTTGTTCTGAAACTTCTGTGGCGTCTTCTTCTTCCCTAAGCGAAGCTTCCTTTCAAAAATCATGGCCGGAGATGATCTGTGCAGCAAACGGAGGCGAACCCTAGTGCGGTGATGATTCTCTCAAATTCTCCCCAAATCGTGGATAAAAATTGTGTGTTTTGTTTCGCGTGTCTTCTCCTTTTAAAGACGAGTCCGCCGCCTCTTTTTTTTTTTTTCTAAATTTGGACTCCAAAATCTCCAGAAATCGAGTTTCCAATTTTGCCGTGATAAACTCGGAAACCTTGGTTTGAAATTACCGTACCGTATGAGAAATACGGCAGTGCCGTATTTTGCTCTGCGAAATCTGGGCAGAAAACACGACACCGTGTATTCTCCCATAGTAGTGTCGTATTTGTGTCAAAAGTTCTCTGGTCAGAATTGAGGAAAAATACAGTACCGTGATAAAATCCGGGAGAAATACGGTAGTGCCGTATTTTCGCTGGAAATTTTCTGTTCTGGATGGCTGAAAATCACGGTACCATGCGTTTCTACACGGTAGTGCCGTATTCTTGCTTAATGTTCGGAATCAGCTCAAAATACGGTACCGTGAGAGTTTAGGGGGAAAATACGGTAGTGCCGTATTCTCATCTGGTTGAAGCGCTGAAACACGGTACCGTGTAGATTTACACGGCAGTGCCGTATTTTGGCTAGGATTATCTTTTTGACTTGAAATTTGATGGGGAGACTCCTCTTCATGGTTAGAACTCGTTGATGCATTGCTTGAAAACTGGTGATAGAATCCGCCTTTTTGCCTAAAATTGATTAAAAACCAAAGATGGTGAAGATTCCGAAGCTTTTGGTTAAAAGGGTATAAAACAAAGCAATGGGATGAAATTATGATTCAAAAGATCACTAAATAAGCATGAAAAACACGATGAAATTTGGAGTCATCAAACACATAAGGCTCAAACCTTGCTTGTCCTCAAGCAATAATCAAGAAATTGATCAAAGGACAAAACTTTCTTATGACGAATAAATTTCTAAAACACAATCTCCCATGAAAACTTTCCATCGACTGTTTCATGTCATTTCAAATAAACATGTCACCCTTTGATTTAATTCTCGAGTTCCGCTACTTAGTCAAATAAAACTTCACAAATCGTATAATAAGTAGAACATCAATCTCAAGCCTTCATCTAATTTTCAGTTTATAACTATCAACTTTTGTTTACAGGATTAGGGTCTCCATGATCTTTTTCCACTCATTTTTTTTTCTTGGCATGTACCCACATAGATACACACTTTTTCTATTTATTTTTCCTTGCATTACTCACATTCCATAATCAATGCAATAGAACTCATATCCTCTAATTTGGAAAGAATTTATTGAGGACAGCGGAGTTTATGTGAAAGGATTTCCTCTCATGGTATGCACCCACCTAGATACATACTTTTTTTTTTCTGAAATACTTCAACCCATGTCCTTCGGTACCACTGTCTATTTTTCACAGTGCCAAGTAGGGGAGTCCTCACTTTACTTGGATCATGGAACCTTTATTTTCCCAACAAATAGTAAATAGCAAAAAAAAACTGAACCGGATTAGCCTATCAATATCTATTCACAAATTACACTCATATGTTGATTTTATTCAAAGAAATAGCTTACCTCTAAAATCAAATTCATCAGACAATATGTTCATCCAAATCGTCATTCATCAGTTAATGAAAAATTCTCAATAGATAGATATGTATTAAAGAAATAAATTCATCATAATAGGTCTAATCCTAATTTCAATTCAGGAAAATTTTGGCATGATAACAGCAATATTTTCTCAAATAAACACACCACACACATGAATAGTTCAAATAGATCATGGCATACCGAATCTATAGGGTTAGCATCAATTCATAGTGTCAATTATCCTATATCTCATACAACCATATTGAATAGTGAGTGTAGAAAACCATCAGAATATGTCAGTACAGCCAAATCGAAACAACAATAGTAATCAGTAAATGAGAATCCGTAGCAGTAGGAGGCAAGAAGGTCATCCTTCCCTACACAAGTTTGAGATCACCATAAATCAGTAAACCAAATAAGCACAAGTAATAGTTTGAAATACTCACAAGATCTCATTGGTCCGATTGCGTCTCCTCCTCGTCCTCGTCGTCCTGGGCTGCATCCATCGGATCATGAGAAGCTCCCTCTCCTGCACCTCCATAAATACCGTCTCTCCTGGAGTCCTCATAGCCAAATCGCTCATAGAGAAAATTCCCCATCTCCTCCATATAATTTCCGAGCGTCTCTATTTCTAAGTGAACGTGACTAATCTGCTCATGTATTCTCCCTATACCACCCATCACTCGCTCCATGCGCTGCTCCTGCCTATATAACTGTGCAGAAATAGTCTGATACCCTGGATCTGCATGGTATGTGGATGAACTGGCGGCTCCACGTGGTGGTGGCTCAGTGGCTTCGGGTGGTGAAGAGTCTATGCCCATACCAAACGGGTCATCGCCCCATGCAGGAGGTGGCGGTGGAATTGAAGTCTCTGGTGCAGGGGTAGCAAAGGATACACAACTCGGTGACAGCTTCCAGTTCTCTAAATTCTGCACCGTGGTCCGCTCGGGGTTTGGCAAAGGTAATGTAGGAAGTCCAGGCTGAAAAACTAAACAATAGGTGTCTCCATCTCGTATAATCATCTTCATAGCAATACAGGATTCAATGTCTATTCTCAAGTTGCCTCTAGCAACTTCAATCCCTAGATGCAGTGCTATAAGAGTAAGGAATCCTCCTATCACTATGGTTCCTTTCTTGGCCTTTGCTACCTTACTTAGATGCCTCATGAAGAAAAAAGTTACATCCACTGTGAAACCATGCAGCATGCTCCAAAGCATAAATAATTCAGCGTGTGTGACAATGCCATCACTGTCCCCTCGCCCGAAGATGGTGTGCGCGAGAATGCGATGGGCATATCTGATGCAAGGATTTGAGATCCTTGAGGCTCTTGCTGTTGACGCCGCAAACCTACTGTCCGTAGTAATTTGGTTCCAAAACATGTGTTCCATAAACCCAATAGGTGGTTCAGTCTTCCCTTTCTATGGGAAGTGGAAAATGCGTCTAATTTCTTTAAATGTGAGCATCCTTTCCTCATTCATCATTCTAAATCTAATTTCCCCATCAGCCGTGTGGTCCATGTATTCGTTCTAACTGACCTCCAGGCTGCTTAGAAATTCCAGTACAACAGGTAGATATGTATCTGGTTTCAATTCGAAAAACTCCCTCAACCCTACCTTATCATACATCCAATATACATCCTCCTTCAATCCAAGGAGCTCTAGAGCTCTGACATCAGTGTATTTGGTTTTTACAATGCGGCGAGTGAGTAACGTATTATACCGCTATTCCTGCTCCTCATCTTTAAACCGAATACCGAAAGGATTCGGTGGTGGCATTGGAGGTTCAGCGGGAGCTTTCCCTTTTCTCTTCGGTGCCATTTTCTTGGTTGGTGACATAAAGCTCACAAAGAAAGCAAGAAACAACTGAAGGGACTTGGAAGAATTTTTGTTACCCACAGTTGCGCTTGGCTGGAAATGGGCTGAGTTTTGAGCTTCAGATCTGGACTTCTGGGTTGAGATTGAGCTCCAAATCTTTGTGGGGAATGATCCTCAACCTTCCTTAAGCCCTTCTGAACTTGGAGACGGATCGATCGAAGCTTGGACGAAAGGAAATCGTAAAGGGTGGAACCTCGGCGGAACCAGAACAGCACGCCAGAAATGAGTTCGATCGAGCTTGAAATAGAGCGGATCTTCACACGGAAACGAACGAAATCTGCAAGGGAAGGTCGTACGAAGGTTAGGGAAGCGAAAACTCGGCGAAGAACGGAAGATCGGCGCAAAAAAGGGGTGAAGAAACCCTAAGAACAGTGGGCTGTGCCCTAAATACGACACGTGAAGTCGTGGGGTCGGCAAAAATACGGTACCGTATTGTGAATACGGTAGTGCCGTATTTTGGTTATAGGTTCTGTGCATGATCATCCGGTAATTGCAGTACCGTGTATATGTATACAGCAGTGCCGTGAAACTCAAAAAAAAAAATCTCTGTTCAGAACAGGCAAGAAATATGGTACTGTGTAAAGACACACGGCGCGGCCGTGAAAGCTTAAAAACTCTCTGTTCAAAAATCGCCAAAACGACGGTACCGTGTAGAATGATACGGTAGTGCCGTAGTTTGAAAGAATCTTTCTGTGTAAAAACGATAAATTTCATGGTACCGCGACAAATTCAGGACAAAATATGGCACTGCCGTATTTGTCTCAATTACCTGCTGTGAAGAAACGCCGTGAAATACGGCACCGTGTAGATGTGCACGGACTACCGTATTTTGTAAATAAAATTCAAAAAATTCACTAAAAATCACTAAAAATCAGAAAAAACAAAAACTAACCCTAATCTAAGTAAATTAAGTCTGAAATCAATTAAAAATGATAGTAACAAAACAAAACAAAGAAAAAGAAAGAAAAACAAAAAATACGCTTGGGTTGCCTCCCAAGAAGCGCTAATTTAATGGTCATTAGCTTAACCGTTCAACACTCGGATTTGCTCTTGGTTCATCAAGCAGAAAATGCTCTCCCTCCTCTGCTTTCTCTTTATGATAGTAATGTTTCAATCTCTGTCCATTGACTTTGAATATCCCCTTCTCCTCACTCCATATGTCGACGGCTCCGTATGGATAAGTCTTCTTAACCTGAAAAGGTCCAGACCATCGAGATTTAAGTTTACTAGGAAAAAGCCTTAATCTAGAATTAAACAAAAGAACGAAGTCACCCTGTTGGAATTCCTTTCTGAGTATGTGTCGATCATGCCATCTTTTAGTCCTTTCCTTGTAGATCTTTGCATTCTCATAGGCAGAGAGTCTAATCTCATCCAGTTCATTCAGTTGCAATTTCCTTTTTTCACTTGCACTCTTCGAATCAAAATTCAGTGCCCTAATTGCCCAGAACGCTCTATGCTCCAATTCTACAGGAAGGTGACACGATTTACCATAAATCATTGAAAAGGTGACATACCTATTGGTGTCTTGAAAGCAGTCCGGTATGCCCAAAGTGCATCATCAAGCTTGAAAGCTCAATCCTTCCTTGTTCTTGACACTGTTTTTTCCAATATCCCTTTTATCTCTCTGTTAGAGATCTCCACCTGTCCACTTGTTTGGGGGTGATAGGGTGTTGCTACTCTGTGATTTACTCCATATTTTCTAAGTAGCGCTGAAAATTTGTGTTCAATAAAATGAGATCCTCCATCACTAATAACAACCCGTGGCACTCCAAAACGTGGAAAGATAATTCTGTTGAATAGTTTTACCACTACCTTGGAATCATTAGTAGGGGAAGCAATGGCTTCCACCCACTTTGAAACATAGTCTACTGCCACAAGTATATACTTATTTCCTCCAGACGATGGGAACGGTCCCATGAAATCAATACCCCAAACATTAAAAATTTCAACCTCAAGTATAGAAGACAATGGCATTTCATTCCTTCTATTAATGTTCCCCATCCTTTGACAACTATCACAGGACATTATAAAATTTCTTGCATCTTTAAACAAAGTGGGCCAATAAAATCCAGATTGTAATACCTTAAAAACAGTTTTTTTCTGTACTAGCATGCCCTCCATATGATGATCCATGGCACTGTAATAGTATGTCTTTCATCTCTTCTTCGGGGACACATCTCCTAAATATTCCATCTGCACATCTTCTAAACACATAAGGCTCATCCCAAAAATAATGTTTAACATCTGCTAAAAACCTTTTCTTACCTTGGTAGTTCAAATCAACAGGAAATATACGAGCAACAAGGTAATTAACAATATCTGCATACCAAGGAGCCTTAAATTGCTCTACCCTCATCAGTTGTTCCTCGGGGAAGGAATCATTGATATCACCTTTTTCTTCTTCTACAATCATCCTCGAGAGGTGATCTGCAACCAAATTCTCAGTTCCTTTCTTATCCTTAATTTCCAGGTCAAATTCTTGTAGGAGTAAAATCCATCTTAACAATCGTGGCTTGCTGTCCTTCTTCTGCATCAAATACTTAACTGCAGCATGATCAGTATAAACTATAACTTTTGAATTTATCAAATAAGATCTGAACTTATCAAATGCAAAAACTATAGCCAACAACTCCTTCTCAGTTGTAGTGTAGTTTCTCTGTGTTTCATCCAAAGCTTTACTAGCATAATAAATTACATAGGGTTTCTTGTCCTTCCTCTGCCCTAGAACTGCTCCAACAGCAAAGTCACTAGCGTCACACATGATCTCAAAAGGTATCTCCCAGTCAGGTGGCTGCATGATTGGTGCTGATATCAATGATTTCTTTAACTCCTGAAAAGCAAACAAGCATTTCTCATCAAAGCAGAATTTGGCATCTTTACAAAGCAAATCAGTAAGTGGTTTAGCGAGTTTAGAGAAGTCCCTAATAAACCTCCTGTAAAACCCTGCATGTCCCAAGAAACTCCTGATCTCTTTGACAGTGGTAGGCGGCTCTAGTTTCTCAATCACCTCTATTTTGGCTTTGTCCACTTCAATCCCTCTTTCTGAAATAAGGTGTCCCAAAACTATTCCCTGTCTAACCATAAAGTGACACTTTTCCCAGTTCAGGACAAGGTTAGTTTCTTCACACCTTTGTAAGACTCGAGATAGATTAGCCAAACAGTCATCAAAAGAGAATCCATAAACAGAAAAATCATTCATAAAAACATCCATAAAATCTTCAACAAATTCAAAAAATATAGCCATCATACACCTTTGAAAAGTAGCAGGTGCATTACACAAACCAAAAGGCATTCTTCTATAAGCAAAAGTTCCATACGGACATGTAAAAGTGGTCTTATCTTGGTCATCTGGATGTATAGGAATTTGAAAAAATCCAGAATATCCATCAAGGAAACAAAAATATGAATGCTTGGTAAGTCTCTCAACCATCTGATCAATAAAAGGCAAGGGAAAATGATCTTTCCTAGTGGCAGTATTTAATTTTCTATAGTCAATGCACATACGCCAACTAGTAACTGTTCTAACAGGTATTAACTCATTATCTTTATTTTTCATAACTATAACACCTCCCTTTTTAGGAACACAATGCACAGGACTTACCCACTTACTATCAGAAATAGGGTAGATAATACCTGCATCTAGCAATTTCAGCACTTCCTTCTTTACCACTTCCTTCATAGATGGATTGAGCCTTCTTTGAAAGTCTACATGTGGCTTATACTTATCCTCCATGTGTATCCTGTGCATACAAAATGAAGGATTAATTCCTCTCAGGTCATCAATAGTATACCCAATTACCTTTCTATGAATCCTTAATTCCTTTAGAAGCAATTCAGTTTCCCTGGCATTTAATTGAGCATCAACAATCACAGGGTAAGTGGAGTTAGGACCAAGAAACTCATATCTAAGGTTATTAGGCAAAGTTTTCAACTCAACTTTAGGAATCTTTTCTTTTTCATCATCATATGCAGCACAATTTAAAATATCATCATGAATTACTTCATCATCATCAAAATTAGAATTTAAATCATACTCATCAATTTTCTCACAAGCATTTTCTAAGGAATCAGAAATAGAGTTAGAGATAGAAACATCAACAGAAGAATCATCAAACAAATAACTAAGATCATAAACTGTATCATCAACAGCATGAATGGTATAACAGGAACTAGCATATGCAGGTTTTTTCAATGAACTATTTAAATCAAACTCAATCTTTTCATTGCCAATTCTTAAAGTAAGTTTACCACTCCTTACATCAATAAGAGCTCCAGCAGTAGCTAGGAATGGTCTACCCAGAATAATAGGAATTTTGGCATCCTCTTCCATTTCAAGCACCACAAAATCAGCAGGTATAAAATACTTACCAACTTGGATAGGAACATCTTCTAAAATACTTACTAGATATTTTACTGAGCGGTTAGCGAGCTGCAAAGATATCGAGGTGGGTTTAGGATCTCCCATGTCTAGTTTCCTGCACACAGATAAAGGCATAAGGCTCACACTAGCTCCTGATCACATAAGGCTCGCTCAAAAGCAACATTCCCAATTGAACATGGGATAGAGAAACTACCTGGATCCTTTAGCTTTGGTGGCAATTTATTCTGAATAAGAGCGCTACATTCTTCAGTTAGTGCCACAGTACCATAGTCCTCTATTTTTCTTTTATTGCTTAAAATTTCTTTTAAAAATTTTGCATAAGTAGGCATTTGAGATAGTGCATCAGTAAAAGGAATATTAATGTACAACTTTTTCAACACTTCTAAAAATTTCCCAAACTGCCTATCTAGCTTAGCTTGCATGATCCTCTGGGGAAAAGGAATAGGTGTCCTATAGGGTGGTGATGAACTAGGTCTAGGTACCTCAACTTCACAAGGTAAGTCATCAATATGTGATTGCTCATTCTCCTTAAGAGGAGAAGAGTCAGGATGGGACTGCACTTGTGTGGGCTGTGGTTCCAAGACTGGTTCATCACTAGGTATGACATTGGGCTCACCTTCTTCATCATCTAGAAGTCCCCTTGGATCTCTCAACTGTTTCCCACTCCTAGTTGTAATGGCATTGCAATATTCCCCGGGGTTAGGTTCAGGCTTGGCAGGTAATTTCCCTAGGGGTCTATAAGGTCCACTAGCCTGTTGTGCAATCTGAGTTTCTAACATCTTATTATGAGCAACAACACCATCCAACTTAGTCTTGATTTCCTTAAGGGTTTCTTCAAATTCATCATTCTTGTTCATCTGCTTACCCATGAATTTTTTAAACAGCTCTTCTAAACTAGACTTTTGGGGTTGACTCTGGTTTGTCTGTCTCTGATTATACCCCCTATTCTCATTTTTCCCACTAGTTTGAGTGTTACTTTTCCAGGATAGATTAGGATGGTTTCTCCAACCAGGGTTGTAAGTGTTAGAGTAGGGGTCATTAGGTCTACCTTGATTGTAGCCCCCTACGGCATTGACTTGCTCACTTCCCTGATCAACTATAACCTTGCATTCCTCAGCATAGTACCCATGGTTCTCACAAACTTCACAAATAACAGATGAGACAAAAGCAGATTGCATTTGAAAAGAATCAAAATGGTTGCATAATGAATCTAACTTTTCTGAGAGAGAGCGCCAAACATCACCATTGTTCTTACCATGAGGAGGCCGATAAAGCACTCCTCTCTCTGAAGCCCACTGGTTGTGGTTTAACGCCATCTCTTCAATCAAGGCATAGGCCGCATCAACAGTCTTGTTCATCAGTGCTCCCCCTGCAGCGGCATCAACAGTTAAGCGTGTGTTATAAAGCAAACCATTGTAGAAAGTTTGAATTAAAACCCAATCCTCTAATCATGATGAGGGCACTTCCGCTGCAATTCGTTGAAGCGCTCCCACGCTTCACTGAAGGATTCACCATCTCTTTGAGCAAAGCCTGAAATTTGGTTCCTCAACTGTATCATCTTACTGGGAGGAAAATATTTATGGAAAAAGGCATTTGATAACCGCTCCCATGTAGTGAATGTCCCGGTTGGATGAGAATGAAGCCAAGCTTTTGCTCTGTCCCTGAGAGAAAAAGGAAAAAGTCTAAGTCTAAGAGCATCATCAGATACACCATTAATCTTTATGGTGTCACAAAATTCAAGAAAAAGAGATAGATGTTGGTTTGGATCTTCCAAAGGAGATCCTCCAAACTGATTCTGTTGGATCATTGATAAAAATGCTGGTTTTATTTCGAAGTTATTTGCTTCAATTGCAGGCCTAATAATACTGGAACGAATTCCCTGTGTATTCGGGGCTGCATAGTCCCTGAGTGTTTTCTGATCTGCCATGATAGATTCCTCCTCTTTTTCTTCTGAAAATCTTAGTTTCCTGAGTGATCTAAGAGTTCTATTAATTTCAGGATCAAAAGGAACTAATGGTCATGTTCTAAGACTTCTTTGCATAAACAAGTAGAGAGTCATAAAAGTTCAGAAATCTCAGGATGTAAAAGAAAATTAGAAGCTATTGCAAACAAAAACAAAAACAAAAACAAAAGCTTAGTCTAGCAATACTGCAAATTAAACCAATATTAACAAAACCGAAGTCCCCGGCAATAGTGCCAAAAACTTGTCGTGTCTGCAAGTGCATGGATACTCGAAGTAATAATTAAGATATCGAACCACAGAGACTTCATTGTTAAGTATTGGTTAATTTAGTTCTCACTAGCTAAACAGATCGAGAATTATTAAATCAGCAAATCGGACGATGTAGAAGAAAATCTGAATGAGAAAAGCAGGACTGGGGGTTTATTCAACTTGATAAATGTGACTAGATAGGATTAAGAATTCATCAATATACCTTTGTTATGGTCAAGATATAGTTCACTTAAGTAGGGAAGCTAACTCGCTCTCGCGCAATCAACTTGCAAAGAATTATCCCCACTCTCATGCAAGATCGATTCGATGCTAAATAGAAGCGAACTTTGGTCAAAGAGATTAAGAATCACTCTCGTGCATTCCACCTTAGTACCAAGATCTCAGGCAAAACTAAGCACTCTCGCGCCTTAGTTTCGCTAGTTTTACTCAAGGGTTTCGAACAATTCAACATCTATCTCTAGCATGTTATCATGTCTGAAGCAATAATAATTTCTAGTACAAAAACATCAACAAGAATTACGCAACTAAAATCTAAGGTTAGAAACGCAACCAATCATTTGCGAAGGGATCTAATCCTAAATTCTAGGGTTCCAAGTTCTATGATATCATCTTCTCAGTCCATAGCATAGAACTCTAAGACATGATGGTGCATGATACTAATAACAATTAAAGGCATTAATCACTTGAGTAAAATAACCATAGCAAAGAATAAATTGATGAAAGAAAAGTTATCTAGTCATTGAAGTATCAAGAGAATTACACCCCCATGTCCCAAGAGAAAATTAAGCTAGCATGGAAGAAGATTTACAATGACACATGGTTTTTGAACAATCAAAGAGAGTAAAGAGGGAGTAAGAGTTACAAAACAGGGCTGCAACTGAATTACAGCCCGAAATTTGCTTCAGAAATCGTGATGAACAGTGTTACGACCAAACGTTTGATGATTTCTCCCTCGATTGGTCTCCTCTTATTTTGAAACTTCTGTGGTGTCTTCTTTTTGCCCAAGTGAAGCTTCCTTTCAAAAATCGTGGCCGGAGATGATCTGTGCAGCAAACGGTGGTGAACCCTAGCGCGGTGACGATTCTCTCAAATTCTCCCCAAATCGTGGATAAAAATTGTGTGTTTTGTTTTGCATGTCTTCTCCTTTTAAAGACGAGTCCGCCGCCTCTTTTTTTTCTAAATTTGGACTCCAAAATCTCCAGAAATCGAGTTTCCAATTTTGCCGTGATAAACTCGTAAATCTTGGTTTGAAATTACGGTACCGTATGAGAAATACGGCAGTGCCGTATTTTGCTCTGCGAAATCTGGGCAGAAAACATGGCACGGTGTATTCTCCCATAGTAGTGCCGTATTTGTGTCAAAAGTTCTCTGGTCAGAATTGAGGAAAAATACGATACCGTGATAAAATCCGGGAGAAATATGGTAGTGCCGTATTTTCGCTGGAAATTTTCTATTCTGGATGGTTGAAAATCACGGTACCGTGCATTTCTACACGGCAGTGCCGTATTCTCACTTAAGTCTTCTGTTCAGAATCAGCTCAAAATACGGTACCGTGAGAGTTTAGGGGGAAAATACGGTAGTGCCGTATTCTCATCTAGTTGAAGCACTGAAACACGGTACCATGTAGATTTACACGGCAGTGCCGTATTTTGGTTAGGATTATCTTTTTGACTTGAAATTTGATGGGGAGACTCCTCTTCATGGTTAGAACTCGTTCATGCATTGCTTGAAAACTGGTGATAGAATCCGCCTTTTTGCCTGAAATTGATCAAAAACCAAAGATGGTGAAGATTCCGAAGCTTTTGGCTAAAAGGGTATAAAACAAAGCAATGGGATGAAATTATGATTCAAAAGATCACTAAATAAGCATGAAAAACACGATGAAATTTGGAGTCATCACTGATATAAGCATTTGTGAGAATGATCATTCAATCAAAATAGTAGCACTGTTCATGCCAAATTTACAAGTTAGTATTAATAAGCTCTTTGGATATTGTATACCTACTTTCCATACGAGCTAAATTTAAATGCCTCATTTTATATATTTATCCATCCCTAGTATTCTAATACGCAACAATTTATGGTGTTGAGAGTCTATTTGCCCTGCCGCTGTGCTCGTCTAGAGGTATGGAGCACTCAGCAACTGCAATTGTCACAGATAGAAGAGTGTTGGAAGCATGAAAGCATCATCATGAATCCAATTGAGCAAAGAGTGAAGACTGTGACCTGAATTTGATCATGAAGGAACCTAACGTAGGCAGTGGCCTTTGAAAGCACAGATGCAGTATCTGACTGGGAAAAAAACAAATCTTATCCTTATTTACTTTGGTTCAGCTATTAAGCCTATTATTACATATTGATTCAATGGCCATTGGCCGTGCAATTGTCAATCGATGCTATTATTATTGTTCAGCTTTAAATTTGATTGATTCTTCTTATTTCGCATGCAGCATTCCGCATTCTAATGCAGTTTGGAGTTTGGACACCATTAATTTGAAGTAGAAGTGAACGTCATTTATTAGAAAGAGATTTCACAATAGTAAAATCGGTAATTTTACTGATTTTACCGATCAGTAAATCGGTAATTTACAGATCGGTAAATACGTAATCGGTAACGGTAATGGTAAAGAAAATAAAACTTCGATAAAATCGGTAATCGGTAAATCGGTAAATCGGTTTTTACCGAATGCTCAGCCCTAGTCAACACGATGAGAGGAGAAAGTTCCTTAAAATGATTTGGAGTGATGCTGATGTAGACGCCCAAGTGTGCGCCCTCTGCAGTCTCACACACATGGATGCCTCGAGCTCTCTCTTTCCTCGCCCGGTGCTAGCCTCGGGAAGAAGATCCAAGCCTTTGTTCACTTTTCTTCTATGCTTGCGCCACCTTCAGAGGAAGATGCGCCAATAGAAGAAGAAGGAAAGGAGATTGCCGCCAAGCCCTTATCCCTCTTGCGCCAAGAGGAGAGTGGAAGAAGTAGCTTGCGGCCTCAAGGTGGAAGAAGATGCGCCAATACTTTGATGCTCTCGCCCTTTTGCCCTTGCTCACGCCAAATTGATTGTTATATTTGGGGCACACGCATGCATCTATTTTATAGATGCAAGAGGCGGTGGCAAGAAAAAGGTGTGGAGGCGTAATAATCATGAAGAATGCGGCTAGGGTTAAATGAGGGAGCAATTAGGGTTTAGGATTTGGAAAGTCTCCAAGACCTTACCATAAACCTTTCCTAATCTCCCATATGTGCCAAGGACCTTCCTAAGAAGTCCTCCTAGCCATATCAGCCCCTAGACTTGCCTAAGAGGCAAACCTACCATCAAGGAACAAAGGGGGAGGCACCCTTTACTTCCTAATGAAGCAAAGGCGCCAAGCATCACCCCATTATACCCTTGGCGCCAATGGGGTTGCTTTTTCTCCCCATTACACCCTTTTGAGTTCTTCTATCTTCATGACGACTTGTTATTGGGCCTCATTGGATAATGAGCAAGCCCAAACTTCATTATATGAGTTGATTAGGCTATTAGATCCAATCCAATGTAACCCTAAACCAAATGTGACAAATCATAGTCAATTTCGGGTCAACTTGCCAAAAATGAAGTTTGGCTCCAATAACATTCTTCCATCTCATCAGGCCCATTGGCATTGATGAAATCTTCAAAATAGATCCAAGTTATCCAATAACTCGATCATAAGGCTTCCCGATCAATACGAGAATTCGAGTATCAAGGTGTGCAACCCTGTAGGTTCCTCTGACGTTGGCAGTGCTGACCTAAGGTCACCACAAGCAGTGAGTGGAACCTAACAGTGCATCACTGCTACCCAAGTCATCAAAATGGATATCAACATCAACATCCTCATCATCGCAACTAGGTACAGATGCATTACAGTCTCTTTGCCGAACTGATATCCGATTGGACAAGTGTGTCATCACTTGTTTTTACCCAATCACATGGTCATGACTAAATCAGGTTTTCACCTGGGTGTGACCATACACTTTCAGTCATAGAACCATAGTGGAGCTCCATGGATATCAAGCTTCCTTCAGGAAGGGGCAAATCCTTTGTCTGTCCATTGACCTTCTCATATGGGTCGTAACATGCCTAATGACAACCGTTATTACCTCCCAACTACGACGAAGTGTTAGGTTGTATCAAAGCATGTCCCTAACCATATAGAATGGTCAATGACCTCAAGTCAAGGGATCAATGCATCTCCTGTCACTTTTGATGATAACTCATGACACCAAGTCATAGCCTCACAACGGGTCAGTCCAATATATCCACCACTGATATACCCATATGTCTACATTAGCACCACATGCCTAACCAGCCCATATACCAATCTCACATGTACCAGAGCTGTCCCATATCTACTCAAGTACATTGACTGGGGACAACCATTTGAGCACAGATCCAATCTGTCTCCAGGGACATTATCATGTAAGTACACAATCGCAGATGTAGACAAACAATGATAACAACAATGCCAGAATGATATATAAATATCAGAGTCAAGTAGTACAAATATGGACCAATATTAGGTCTCAGGGCACATACACCAACAATCTCCCACTTGCACTAAGACCTAGAGGTTGAGGAACCTCAACCCCATATCTCTAGCATGACCATCATGCTCCTGCTGCGCCAAAGCTTTGGTCAGTGGGTTTACTAGATTGTTCTCTATGTCAACTCTGCTAATCTTGACATCACCTCGGTCAATGATCTCTCTGATCAGGTGAAATCTCCTGAGCATGTGTTTGGACCTTTGATGAGACCATCGTTCCTTAGCTTGTGCAATTGCCCCATTGTTGTCACAGTAGAGCTCAATGGGATCCATTGCACTTGG
Source organism: Costus lasius (assembly GCA_027563935.2). Taxonomy (NCBI): domain Eukaryota; kingdom Viridiplantae; phylum Streptophyta; class Magnoliopsida; order Zingiberales; family Costaceae; genus Costus; species Costus lasius. Next base: position 20,021,338 of record CM050451.1, on the reverse strand, counting down.
AACCACCTGAAGTTCAAAAATGAACTTCCTTATCCAAACAGCTTCTTTAGCTACCTCAAAAGCGGCTACATACTCAGCCTTAGTTGTAGAATCAGCTATGGTGGATTGCATGAAGCTTTTCCTACATACAGCGCCTCCATTCAACTTGAACACATAGCCGGCCTGCGATCTGAAGTCGTCAGGGTCAGAATGGAATGACGCATCAATGTAGCCCTGAATACTGAGCTCTTCCTGTCCCCCATAGACCAAGAAAAAAATCCTTAGTTCTTCTTAGATACTTAAGGATGTTCTTCACAGCCACCCAGTGTTGCAGACCTGGATTGGATTGGTATTGGCTGGTTATGCTCACAGCATAAGCCACGTCTGGTCTAGTACACAACATTGCATACATGATCGATCCCACTACCGAAGCATAGGGCACTCGACTCATGTCATCCCTCTCAGCCTGTGTGGTGGGACACTGGCTCTTTGAGAGAGTAAGGCCATGTCTCACCAGAAGATACCCCTTCTAGGATTGCTCCAAGTTGAACCTCTCCGGGACCTTATCAATGTAGGTACTTTGACTCAGGGCCAGGAGTCTCTTGGATCTATCTCGGTCGATCTTCATGCCTAAGATATAGGCGGCCTCCCCTAAGTCCTTCATCTTGAAATACTTCCCCAACCATGTCTTCACAGATTGAAGACTAGGGATGTCATTTTCGATGAGCAGTATGTCATCGACATACAAGACCAGAAAAGTCACCAAGCTCCCACTAAATTTTTCTGTATACACATGCATCATCTTTGCTTTTGATAAAGCCATAATCTCTCACAATGACACGACCGCAAGTGCACGGTTATGTCAAAGTAATATAAAAGATGTCGAATCCCACAGGGAACAAGGTTGAGTACCAGAAAATCCAAGTCCTAATAGCTAGGCCAATCGAAATTGGGTTTTGAAAGTAGAAATCGAAAACAAGCAATCAACGCTACGACGGCAGGGATTGAATATGAGAGAGAAATCAGGGCATTGGTTTTCACCACGATGACTACTTTAATCGCACAAGACAGATGTCAGTTATTTGGATTATTGGTTTTGCACAAGGAATCTAACCCTAAGGTACAAGGTGGCCTCTCTCGAGTGTACACCCCGGTGTTTGACTTAGATCGACCTCCTACTCTCACGGTGGGTCATTTTAAGATGAACCCAATGAGTTCTATGGCAGATTATGAAACCCTCGAGCGAACACTAAGCACTCTCGTGTCGAGGTATCGCAAGTTTTAATAGGGGATTCCACCCTTACGATCCTTCTCTCGATATGAATCATAATGGCTAACACGTGAAAGTACTCGGCCAAGGTAAAATCATGAAATAAACACATCAAAGTAAAATATGCTCACAACACAATCCAAATAACAGAATAAAGATAAAGTTTGTGATTAAATTCGTCAACGGGTTTAAACCAAGCCCCGAAATAGGGTTTACGCTACAATCATCATTGAAACACTTAAAAATCTCTCTTTTAACATAGGAAGATCACAAGAAAAAGTTTCTAAAGGGTAGGAGAAGATAAACCGAAACAATCCTAAAGAATCCAAGCATTCCGACGATCGAATCTCCAAAAATCACCCCAAACTCGTGTTATCGCCTTGTTCTTTTGCCCTCGCCACTTCATCCCATGATTACATCATTAGGGCATAAAAATTAGGGCTTTTATATCCTACGTGTTCGCCTTTCAAATAGCTTTCCATAAACACCTTACTTGCCAAATTCGGACTCCAAACGGGTGAGAAATCAGGGAAAAACCAAGTAGAGGTCGGACTTGCGCGTGAGCCTGGATCAGAGTCACGGGTGAACCCCGCCGGGTTCACCTGGCCGTGATTCGTTCTGTCATTCTGGTGGAAAGAAGCGCGGTGCACCCCACTGGGGTTCACCTGGCTATGCTTCGCTCTGGACAGTTCTCAGCCTAAAGGAATTCTAGTGAACCCCGCTGGGGTTCACCCGACCGTGAAGCTCTCAGTGAGTTCTGTTGGTTGGCAACTGGGATGGTGAACCCCACGGGGTTCACCTGGCCGTATTTTTTAGGCTAACTCTGTTTTGGCCCAAATTTTACGTGTAGCTTCGTCTTCATATAAGAAATCGTCCCATGACCATAGAATCTTCAAAATATGTCAAAAAGGGTGATTTTTCCTGAAATTCCACAAAAGCACAAAAAGTGAAAATTCTGAAGCATTCAAGTAAATAAGCCTTAAAAGAGTATAAAAGTGTCAAAATAAGCCTAGATTTAGCATGAAATGACCATCAAAATTACTATCAAAATGCAAGGCATCACACAGCTTCATCAAATGGAAGATTTCAACTTTGAGATGCTTACTTTAATCCATAAATGGATTTCTTTAGCCTGCAGACCTTGTTGGCTTCTGCAGGATGGATAAAGCCATCAGGTTGTGTCATGTACACATCCTCTGTTAGCTTCCCATTAAGGAACGCTGTCTTCACATCCATCTGTCATATCTCATAATCATGATATGCAACTATAGCAAGCAGAATCTGAATAGATTTGATCATGGCAACTGGCGAAAAGGTTTCATCATAGTCCACCCCGTGGACCTATCTAAATCCTTTTGCCACAAGTCTTCCCTTATAGGTGACTATGTTGCCATCCATGTCAGTCTTCCTTTTGAAGACCCATTTACACCCTACGGGTTTTACCCCATCAGGCAGCTCAACCAAATCCCAAACTTGGTTAGCCGACATAGAATCCATCTTAGATCGCATGGCCTCAAGCCATTTCTTGGAGGCCGGTCCACTGACCGTCTCATCATTGGTCCTGGGCTCATCTTCTATGATGAAGATCCCATCGTGTTGGGTCGGTAGTGACCCATACCTCTCAGGTGCACGACGAATCCTCCCAAACCTACATGGGACCTGTGTCTGAGCCTCAGGTTGCCCAACAACTGGTGCAAGTGGCTCAGGTTCCATCTCTTTGTCTTGTGGTTGCACTTGGACCTCGTCCAAGTCAAACTTGCTCCCACTGACTTCTTTCATGAGAAATTCTTTCTCTAGAAAGACAACACCTAGAGCAACAAAAACTTTATTCTCGGTGGGAACGTAGAAGTAGTATCCTTTAGTTTCCATAGGATACCCCACAAAGACACATTTATCAGATCTAGGTTCTAGCTTGCTAGAATCCTGACGTTTGACATAAGCCTCACATCCCTAGATCTTGATAAAAGAGAGGTTGGGGTGTCTCCCATTCCATACCTTGTATGGTATCTCAGAGACACTCTTAGATGGAACGTTATTCAGTAGAAGAGAAGCTGTCTCAAGTGCATATCCCCAGAATGAGGGTGGTAGAGTTGCATGACTCATCATAGATCGAACCATGTCCAACAAGGTCCAATTTCTTCTCTCAGACACACCATTCCATTGAGGTGTTCCTGGAGGAGTGAGTTGAGATATAATCCTATACCTTCTAAGATAGTCGAAGAACTCACCGCTCAGGTATTCTCCACCATGATCTAATCGAAGAGTTTTAATGGATCTACCAAGCTGGTTCTCTACTTCATGTCTGAACTCCTTAAATTTCTCAAAGGATTCAGATTTATGTCTCATTAAGTAGACATAACCATATCTATTGAAGTCATCAGTAAATGTGATGAAGTAGTTGTGTCCTCTTCTTGCTTATTTATTGAACGGCCCACACACATCAGTATGTATGAGATCCAACAAACCTTGTGCCCTCTCACCAGTTTTGGTGAAGGGTGCCTGTTTCATTTTCCCTATTAAACAAGGCTCACAAGTATCAAATTCCTCCAAGGAACTTGAATCTAACAATCCATTTTCATGGAGTTGTTGAATGTGATTCTTGTTTATATGGGCTAATTGACAATGCCTCAGGAAAGCACCAATTAAACCACTCAGTTTAGTCCTCTTACTATTTATGTTACAGATGGAGCTATTCATGTCCAAGACATAGAAACCATTGCACAATGCACCTTTCCCATAAATCATATTTGCAAATGAAAAAGAACAAAAGTTCCCCTTTATTTCAAATTAAAAACCTTTCCTTGCTAAGCGAGGAATGGATATAATGTTTTTGGTAAGAGAAGGAACATAATAGCAATCGTCTTGCTCTAATTGAAGTCCAAAAGGTAGGGAGAGAGTCAAAACTCCTATAGCAACAGTAGCAACTTGTGCCCCATTTCCAACTTATAGGTCAATCTCTCCAGGCCGTACCGATCTACTTTTCTTGAACCCCTGCATATTTATACAAATATGAGCTCCACATGCGGTATCCAATACCCATGACATAGAAGTAGAAAGGTTGACTTCAGTAACATAAATACCTGAGCTAGAAACTAAGGCAAAGCCTTTCTTCTCATCATTCTGAAGTTGCTTGCAGTCCCTTCTCCAGTGGCCCTGCTCGCCACAGTGGAAGCACCTCTGTTCCCTTGACTTTTTTGTTCTTTTCTTCAGTGCTTTGGTAGGACCTTTGGCACTGCCCTTGGCACGTGCCTTACCCTTCTTCTTCATCTTCTTGGCCATAGGGACCAAAAGAACAGAATTGGGTTTGGTCTTACCCATTTCTCGCTCGACTGTTTGGAGCATAATCAACAGCTCCTCCCGTGTGCATTCAATCCGGTTCATGTTAAAATTTATAATAAACAGACTGAAGCTAGGGGCAGAGACTGAAGAATAAGATCCACAACCAGCTTGTTATCTATGGTATACCCCAGTCTTCCACGTTCCCAATCAACTTGAGTACATAGGGTCTCACCGTTGCACCCTCAGATAATTTGCACCGAAAGACTGCTTTGGTAGTGTCATATCTCTCAGTTCTAGCCTGAGCCTCGAACATCTGTTTTAAATGAGTAATCATTTGAAAAGCGTTCTGCTCCTCATATTGCACTTGAGGTTCAGGTGCTAAAGTGGCTAGCATGAGACATGCTACTTCCAAAGAGTCATCCTGATGCTTTCAAAAAGCATCCCTATCTGCTGCTCGGGTATTAGGCGCAGGAGTCGCAGGAAGAGGCTGCTCAAGGACATACAACTTCTTCTCGAGCTTGAGGGCTATCCTCAAGTTCCGATGCCAATCCATAAAGTTGGATCCAACCAACTTGTCTTTCTCTAGAAGGGATCGCAGTGTTAATCCGCCAGTGTTTGTAGCCATTGTTCTACAACAACCAAGAAACAACAGATTACTACTACTTTCAAATCATTCAATTTGGACTTGTATTAAATGATCATGGCTCCCACTATTTTAATTGAATTGATAACCCACAAAGTCAACCGAGAAATCTCAGATTTCCTAGTGAGATGGGATCTTTATTCCACATAGGGATTCGCGTCCCATGAGGGTGGGATGAGATACACAAAGTGACCCATGCTTCCTGAGGTGGGCACGCCGGCCGATTGCTCTAAGCAATTTCCCTTATTGAGACTATCTTGGCATTTCATATCCAGCGAGGGCTGGATACAACATGAAACCCTAACCTCTCAATGATGTCTCTAGAGTCTCATTATGTGCCAAACACAAGTGAGAGTCTAGTCAAGTCCATTCCTAACCATTATGCCCAGGGCCAACGAGTTTCCTTGCGAAGGCACATCCAGGGTAAAACTGGACTAGGGAAACCATTGTCACCACACACCTTCTAAAGAAAAGTGGGTGTGTCCCACGAGGGTGGGAAACAGTTCACAACACCACTGATCGATAGCTTGATGAGGGCTACGCATTAGAAGGCTACTAGACTTGATATTTTAAGCGAGGGTTTTTGAGGTCTCATTAACTCAGTTTTATCTTATGTCCAACATTACATGTATGCAATCCTATAGTGATAACATAACGATAAAACATTACAGGCATGCTTTGCTTTAGCAGATAACGAAAGCAGTAAAAGGATGATGTGATCATAGCCCATTCAAGACATTGAACCGACCCATGCCAAAAAGGGGTTCAACTCTTGACCTAGGATACAAGCCCCTAAAAGTAGACCTAGCCTAGCCGACCTCTAGCTTGGTGATGAGTTGCATTTACACCATATTTTTGCCTATATTTTACATCATATTTTGGGCTTAATTGAATGATTTTATGCAATTTTTAATATTTTTACTTCACTTTGCATAGAATCTTCACTTTGCTTGGTTTTTATGAAAATGTAGGTAAAATGGCTAAAAATGATGGATTTTGGAAGTTTTGAAGCCATATCACGATTCCCAAGGAGATTACGAACTTACACGTCAAATTTAGAGCGAAAAGGGGGAAGAATTGATGACATGCATTTATATAATATTTTTAGTATAATTTTGCCATCATTTATCTCTCTTTTCTATCATATTTTTACATATTTTGGCTTAAATCGCTTTATTTGTTCGGAATCTTCACCTCTCTTCACTTTTGTCATATTTCAGGTGAAAACGACCAAATTTTGAGTGCACAAAAAGATTCCAAATGTTGAGACGAAGTCACTGGCCAAATTTCACGCAAAACGAAGCTTCGGACGAAAATACGATAGGGTTGTACTATAAATTACGGTAACGTGGTTTCACCAAAACCACGACACTACCGTAATTTCGGACACTACTGTATTTTGGGAGATTTTCGAACAAAAGATTACTGAGAAATTACGGCACCACCGTAAGGACTTTCACGGGCTGTATTTTGATGCTGGTTTCAACCCGAGAGAATTTCAGAAATTACGGCACAGCCGTAATGTATTTCACGGGCTGTATTTTGAGGCCATTTTCCACCCAAGATATTTCAAGAAAATACTACACTGCCGTAATACATTTCACGGTACCATAATTTCGGATATTATCTACACCAAAAGCTCGACCGAAATTACGGCAGTGCCGTAACCAAACATACGGCCGTAATTTTCTCCGCCAGATTCGGATTTGACTTTGTTTCTCATCCGATTCGATCTGTTTTCGAGCCAAATTTTGGAGGAAACCTAATTCAAGCATGGGAAACTATTTAAGGGAGCTTTTGGCAGAATTTGAGGACTTTTTGGTCACTTTTCGAGCGAGATTGAAGAAAGGCTTCGATTTCAGGGGTTGTTGGCGACGATCTTCATCAGGAAACTTTAATCCTTGTCTTCCTTTGTCTTTTTCATATTATCTAGCCAATTTGTAATAAAAAAACATGGATTTTACATACGTGAATGTGTATAACATGTCAGCATAAACTTTTATTCAGGATTAAGGGTGTAGCCCTCTTTGTTTTCATGACTTGATTGTTTTATACCACCTTGTGAAGTTATTTACTCTTGTTAGATTCAATTATTGTTGTATTAATCACATGATAATTACTAGCCATGATTCTCATGTCTTAGATGTCTCAAGAAGTACTGAAAAGTGAATTGAGACATCTGATCTACAATACTTGGACAAGTCAATTTGAACACAAGAGTAGTTTAAATTGACTTGAGGGATCTTCAGATTTACCAAGAGCCCATTGGGTTTATCTCGAATTAATAACCACGAGAGTAGGAGATTAGTTCGGATAAACACCGGATTATACTATTGAGAGGGGGCAATCTGTACATGTGAATGAATCCCCTTCAACATTGTAAATCCTTCTTAAGACATCTTTAATTTTAATAAGTCATGAGACATAGAGTGGTGAACCCTAAATCCTGATTTCCCATAAATTGATTACACCCAAAGCCTGCTCATTGCTTCTTCATTTTTAGTAGTGATAAAGATCATTTTCTCCCTGATTTGTCTAGCTAACGATTCTAAGCAAGAATTAGTACTTAGCCATTGGTCCCTGTGGATTTGATATTTTATTACTTCGATTTGTCTGTACGTTTGTGGATCACATCAAGTTTCTGGCGCCGTTGCCGGGAACCAATTGTGCTAATATTGTTTTAATCTAAGAATTGATAGACTAGACTTTTGTTTTCTTATCAATTCTATTTTGTCTTCCCTTCTTGAACTCATTCTCTATTTTTCTCTTTTTAGTTTAATTTGTTGATTGTTTATGCCCAAGTGCTCTAGAAAGCTATTTGAGGAGGATCCGGAACCAGAACGCACGTTTCGCTTGCGCAGAAAATAATTAGCAAAGGAGACCAAAGAATCCAAGATGGGTGACGCAAACCCGCAACCGAGAACTCTTAAGGACTATGAAAATCCAATTATCAAGGAGTCCGATCAAGTATTGTTCGCCCCAACATTGAGGCGAATAACTTCGAAATCAAGCCTTCTCTGCTATCCATGGTTCAGCAGAACCAATTTGGAGGACTACCTTCTGAGGATCCTAATATGCACCTTTCCATATTTCTTGAATATTGCAATACTTTGAAAATGAATGGTATTTCTAGCGATGCCTTGAGACTAAGATTATTTTCCTTTTCTCTCAGGGACAGGGCTTGTGCATGGCTGCATTCAAAACCACCAGGTTCCATAACGACTTGGGAGAAGCTATCCAATGCCTTTCTTACACAATACTTTCTCCCAAGTAAGACTGCTCATCTAAGGAACCAGATCATGAATTTTGTTCAGAGGGAAGGAGAATCACTATACGAGGCATGGGACCGATTTAAAGAGATTCAGAGGATGTGTCCACATCACGGTCTTGAGAAGTGGGTATTAGTCCATACTTTCTATAATGCACTTAACTATAATACTCGTATGTCAGTTGATGCTGCCACCGGGGGAGCAATCATGAATAAAAGTGTGGACGATGCGATCAATCTATTTGAGGAGATGGCCTTGAACCATTGTCAATGAGTAAGTGAGAGAGGACCATCTGCTAAGGCATCGGGTAGGTATGATTTGGATGCTATAACTTTGCTTGCTGCTAAGGTTGACTCTTTGACTCATAAAATTAATTCCTTGAATGTTAATTCTGTCACTGTTAATGCTACTTTGTGTGAGATTTGTGGCAATGCAGGACATAATGCAGAGGAGTGTCAGCTAGGAGTTTCTACTCAGGGGAGTGCAATTCTGAACAAGCAAATGCAATTGAGAACTATAATGGGAGACCTCAGAATGACCCATACTCGAGTACCTACAACCCTGGTTGGAGGAACCATCCCAATCTTTCTTGGAAGAGAAATCAGAATCAAAATCAAGCACCCCAGAATAACAATCGACAACCCTCTAATTTTCAGCCAAGACAATATAACCTATTGGTGTATATGCCCTAGGACCTAGTTTTGGTCCATTATTGTACTACTTGACATTGATATTTATATTATTCTGGCATTGTTATTATCTATGTTTGTCTACATCTGCGATTGTGTACTTACATGATAATGTCCCTGGAGACAGATTGGATCTGTGCTCAAATAGTTGTCCCCAGTCGATGTACCTGAGTGGATATGGGATAGCTCAAGTACTTGTGAGACTGGTATATGGGTTGGTTGGGCACGAGGTGCTAACGCAGACATATGGGTATATTAGTGGTAGATATACTGGACCGACCCGCTGTGAGGCAATGACTTGGTGTCATGAGTTATCCTCACAAGTGATAAGAGATGCATTGATCCCTTGACTTGAGGTCATTAGCCATTCTATATGGTTAGGGACATGCTTTGATACAACCTAACACCTCACCGTAGTTGGGAGGTCATAACGGTTGTCATTGAGCATGCCACGACCCATATGAGAAGGTCAATGGACAGACATAAGATTTTCCCCTTCCAAAGGGAAGCTTAATATCCATGGAGCTCCTCTATGGTTCTATGACTGAAAGTGTATGGCCATACCTTGGTGAGAACCTGATTTAGTCATGACCATGAGATTGGATGAAAACAAGTGGTGACACGCTTGTCCAATCGGATATCAGTTCGGCAAAGAGACTGTAATGCATCTGCACCTACTTGCGATGATTGGGATCTCGATGTCGATATCCATTCCGATGACTTGGGTAGCGGCGATGCACTGCTAGGTGCCACTCACTGATTGTGATGACCTTAGGTCAGCACTGCCAACGTCAGAGGAACCTACATGGTCGCACACATTGATACTCGAGTTCTTGTATTGATCGAGAAGGTTTAAGATCGAGTTATTGAATAACTCGGATCTATTTTGGAGATTTCATCAGCGCCAATGGGCCTGATGAGATGGGAGAATGTTATTAGAGCCAAACTTCATTTTTGGCAAGTTGACCCGAAATTGACCATAGTTGGTCAATTTGGACTTGGGTTGCATTGGATTGGATCCAATTGCTTAATCAACCCATGCAATGAAGTTTGGGCTTGCTCATTATCCAATGAGGCCCAATAACAAGTTGTCATGAAGAGGCAATGGGCTAAAAGGGTATAATGGGGAGAAAAGCTAATCCCATTGGCGCCAAGGGCATAATGGGGTGAGCTTGGCGCAATTTGCTTCCTTTGGAAGGAATTGGCGCCTCCCCCTTTATGCATGGATGGAAAGCTTGCCTCTAAAGCAAGGCTTGAGGCATCTAAGGCATAATGGACTTACTAGGTAAGTCTTAGGCGATTTGGGGTTGTTTATGGAATAGGCTTGGAGTCTTTCCTAAACTCAAACCCTAATTGCACACATACCCTAAACCTAGCCGCCCCCTCTTGCTTGGACTTGGGCCCACCCTTTGATCTCTTGGCCGCCCCTTGCTTCTATACATTGGAAGGATGCGTGAGCTCCTTCATGCAATTAATTCAAGAGGCGTGAACAACCTTGAAGGGACGAGAGCAAGAGCACTTAGTGCAAGCATCCTTCTTCCATCAAGTGGCGTCAAGCTTCCTCTCTTCTTCCTCCTTTGGCGCAAGAGAAGCAAAGGCTTGGCGGCGTTCTCCCTTCTCCTCTCTTCTTCCTCTTCAATTGGCGCTTGTACCTTGGAGGCGGCGCAAGGCTTGAAGAAGGAGCACAAAAGCTTGGATCTTCTTCCCGAGGCTAGCACCGGGCGTGGAAGAAGAGAACTCGAGACATCCATGTGTGTGAGACTGCAGAGTGTGCACGTTTGGGCGCCTACGACATCAACGGCCTCATCTTGCTTTAAGGTATTTTCTATCTCATCGTGTCGACTCCCTCGCATGCGATCTTCACTGGGTTTTTGGGACCGGCCTGTTTCGGGGATATTATTTCACTGTGCTATATATTTGTGTTGATATGACTCTGAAAAATTATAAAATATCCCTGGAGTTTCCCAACATAACCAACCTCCGCACCCCAAAAGTCTAACTTGGAGATTATGATGGAAAATTTCAGTGCCTCACAGGCAAAGCAAAATGAAAGGTTCATACAGCAATTGGAGAAGCAGGACGATAATTTCAGACATGTCAATGAGTCTATTAAGAATCTTAGTTCCGCGGTAGAATCTATAAAGACTCATCAGAGGATGTTGGAAACTCAAATAGCTTAGCAGGCCAGCTCTTCAAGCAGGCCTACAAGCGGATTACCGGGAAAACCAGAGGTGAACCCATGTGAGTATTGCAATGCTATTATCATACGCTGTGGGAAACAGTTAGAGGAACCAAGAGTACCAGACTCAACACAAGAAGAAGAGGAGCAAAATTCTGAACCTACAAAGGAAAAGGGAAAAGAAGGAGAAACAACTTTGCAAGAAAGGGAGCCGGAGCCAGTTTATATACCACCACCTCCCTACAAACCACCAGTACCTTTCCCTCAGAGATTGACAAAGGCTAAAGTTGATAAGCAGTTTGGAAAATTTTTAGAGATACTAAAAAAGCTTTATATTAATATACCTTTCACTAATGCCTTGTCACAGATGTCTTTTTATGCCAAATTTTTGAAGGAGATTTTGTCCACCAAGAGGAAGTTGGAGGAGCATGGAACGGTTGCACTTACAGAGGAGTGCAGTGCTATAATCCAGAACAAGCTGCCACCTAAGCTTAAGGACCCAGGGAGTTTTTCAATTCCTTGCTTGATTGGTAATATGTCTATTGACTGTGCTTTGTGTGATTTAGGGGCTAGTGTCAGCTTGATGCCACACTCTATTTGTAAAAAACTGGACATTGGAGATTTGAAGCCCACTTCTGTTTCACTTTAGTTAACCGACTGCTCTGTACGACATCCGGTAGGTATTTTAGAGGATGTGCCCATCAAGGTCGGTAAGTTTTTTATTCCTGTTGATTTTGTTGTCCTCGAGATGGAGGAAGAGTCTAGGCTTCCCATAATCTTAGGTCGGCCCTTTTTGGCGACTGTTGGCGCAAATATTGATGTCAAAAATGGGAAGCTAACTTTTAAGATAGGTAAGGATTCTATAGATTTTGATCTGACAGAAAATTTAAAGAAGTCTTCTTTTGCAGGATCTTGTTGCAGTGTAGAAGTCTTGGAAGACACTTCACTGATGGTTATTAATTCCAAGATAGAGAAATGTCCACTTGAAGTATGTTTTATCAAAGGTGATGACAGTGATGGAGGAAAGAGGTATGAATTTAAAAGTCTCTCAAGTAATCTCAGGTATGAATTTCTTGGAGAGAACTTTACTTTTCCTGTAATTATTAATGCAAATCTTGATGCTTCTCAAACTATAAAATAACCCATCAAATAATGGATCTTGCTGTGATATTAGTACTGTGGATGATATTTTGACTGATATGCATAAATTATTTCCTGAACATTCTGACTCTGCAAGTTATATTTTTGTGGATTGTAGTGTGAATTCTAATAATGAAGTATGTCAGCTTAATGAGGAGGAGATTAATTTACTTCTGAAGAAGCAGAAAATTCAGAGGAAGAGACAAAAAAGGAAGGAAGGGTTGAAATTGTTCAATGAAGATAAGGGAAGAAAGAAATTCCTAGCTAAAGTAAAACAATATTTTTGGGATAGGCCTTGTATATTCAGAGATCAAAGAACAAAACAAGGAAAGCATACAGATACGATTCGAGGAGACGTTACTTGATTAGGATTGATCTTCGTCGAGCTAGCGACATTAACTTTAGCGCTTCTTGGGAGGCAACCCAAGCACTATCTCTATTTTTCATTCTTAGTTTTTCTTTTGTCTTATTTTACTTTTTGGTAGTATAGTTAGTTATTTGTTTTGAAAGTTATGCTATGAATCTTTTCTGATGCTTTTAGAATAGTTTCCCCTTTTGATCACTATCTATATTTTGTGTAGGAGCTTTGTGATACATTTACCAACAGGACGACAACTATGGCAAGGAGGATAGTTTGGGCGATAGTACGGACAAGTAGCACTTTGTGAGTATCTTTTCTCCTACTCTCTTATTACTTATTTATTGCATCGAGGACGATGCATTCTTTATGTAGGGGAGGATATTTTATTTGAGAATTTATTTCATGGATATTGTATTTGACTTGACTCTTTGATTTATGATATGATGTCATGTGACTCAGATTATATATACTTTCTGATGCATAATGTTTTTGATGATGATGTGTGATTTTATATTGATGATTTGTGTTGTGGATGATCTTATACCAATGCATGTGAATGAATTAATTACTCTATGTGTTGAATTTATTTCCTTGATATATATCCTCATATTTGATATTCCGCTTATTGATCATAAGATTCTGGTAAATAGAATGTTTGAGGAATTAGATTCAAGAGTGAAACATCATTTTCTAATAAGGTGAGTAGATGAGTATAATTTTCTTGAATTGACATTGATTGATTAGCCTTGTATATGTTTGGTCTATTGTGTTATTTGTTGGGAAGAAAGAATCCAAAATCCAAAAGACTCCTCTACTTGGCACTGCGAAAAATTGGCAGTGGTACCGAAGACATGAGTTGAAGTCAAGAAAATAAAAAAAAGGGATTTTGACATTAACTCCACTATCCTTGGTTATGAGTTGCAACTCTGCTAGCTTAAAGATATGAGTTTTATTACATTGGCTATGTGGTCGGTGTACTCTAAATTCGTCACCAGAAAAAAGGTGGTAATCGATTTAGAGAATGTCAAAAAAATAAATACAGAAAAAGATTTTAGAAGTCCTATTCCTGTAAACAAAAAAACATTATAGTATTGAACTGATTACAAGGTGAACTCATGAGATTGAGATTTAGATCATTATGCAAGTTGCAAATTTTATTTGTTTTGGATTGTGAATCTTAAGGATTAAATTCTAAAGACAATTTATTTCTCTAGAATCTTTTGTGACATGAGTTGGAAATCTTTAATGAGTGATTATATTTTGGAGATTTATTTTTCATTAGTGAGTTATCTTTTCCATACTCAACATTATTTTTTAGTTTATTTATTTGCTTGAGGACAAGCAAAAGTTTAAGTCTGGAGATATTTGATGGCATGCATTTATATAATATTTTTAGTATACATTTGAAATCATTTATCTCTCTTTTATATCATATTTTTACATATTTTGGCTTAAATCACTTTATTTGTTCGGAATCTTCACCTCTCTTCACTTTTGTCATATTTCAAGTGAAAACGACCAAATTTTGAGGGATTTTGAAAGATCTGAGTGCAAGAAAAGATTCCAGACGCTGAGACGAAGTCACCGGCCAAATTTCACGCAAAACAAAGCTTCGGACAAAAATGCGGTAGGGCCGTAATATAAATTACAATACCGTGGTTTCACCACAAACCACGGCACTACCGTAATTTTGGACACTACCGTATTTTGGGAGATTTTCGAATAGAAGATTACTGAGAAATTACAGCACCACTGTAAGGACTTTCATGGGCCGTATTTTGATGCTGGTTTCAACCCGACAGATTTCCAGAAATTACGGCACAACCGTATTTTGAGGCCGTTTTCCACCTGAGATATTTCATGAAAATACGGCACTGCTGTAATACATTTCACGATACCATAATTCCGGATATTATCTGCACCGAAAGCTTGACCGAAATTATGGCAGTGCCATAACAAAAAATACGGCCATAATTTTCTCCGCCAGATTCGGATTTGACTTTGTTTCTCGTCCGATTCGATCCGTTTTCGAGCCAAATTTTGGGGGAAACCTAATTCAAGCATGGGAAACTATTTATGAGAGCTTCTGGCGGAATTTGAGGACTTTTTGGTCACTTTTTGAGTGGGATTGAAGAAAGGGGCAAAAATTAGGGCAGAGGCAGCGACCGATGATTTTCACACCGGAAAGGCTTCGATTTCAGGGGTTGTTGGTGATTATCTTCATCAGGAAACTTTAATCCTTGTCTTCCTTTGTCTTTTTTGTATTATCTAGCCAATTTGTAATCAAAACATGGATTTTTCATACGTGAACGTGTATAACATGTTAGCGTAAACCTTTATTCAGGATTAAGGGCGTAGCCCTCTTTGTTTTCACGACATGATTGTTTTATACCATCTTGTGAAGTTATTTACTCTTGTTAGATTCAATTATTTTTGTATTAATCACATGATAATTACTGGCCATGATTCTCATGTCTTAGACGTCTCAAGAAGTACTGAAAAGTGAATTGAGAAATCAGATCTATAATACTTGGACAAGTCAATTTGAACACGAGAGTAGTTTAAATTGACTTGAGGGATCTTCAGATTTATCAAGAGCCCATTGGGTTTATCTCGAATTAATAACCACGAGAGTAGGAAATTAGTTCGGATAAACACCGGATTATACTACTGAGAGGGGGCAATCTGTACATGTGGATGGATCCCCTTCAACATAGTAAATCCTTCTTAAGACATCTTTAATTTTAATAAGTCATGAGACATAGAGTGGTGAACCCTAAATCCTGATTTCCCATAAATTGATTACACCCAAAGCCTACTCATTGCTTCTTCGTTTTTAGTAGTGATAAAGATCATTTTCTCCCTAATTTGTCTAGCTAACGATTCTAAGCAAGAATTAGTACTTAGCCATTGGTCCCTGTGGATTCGATATTTTATTCTAAAAGAATTAGTAGATACTTGTTTCGGAATTATTGGGCATAGCCCACTGACTTTCATGAATTAATCTATGTCTATGCTCCTTTCTTACGAATTTATTATCATGATTTGATTGAAATTGCATGTATCCCGTAATTTACCCTGGCCACGTAATTTTATAACTTAGACGTTTGCGAGAAGGACCGAGAGGTGAATCGCAACGTCAAACTCATTTCGATTGAACCTTCGAATCCAATCACGAGAGTAGGTTGGATTCGTCTGAAGGAGTTAACTAACTTTTCATAGAACTTAAGGGGTTTAGTTAGGTTAACTGTCACGAGAGTAGGGAGTTAACCTAACTAAATACCGTATTACGCTCCGAGAGGAGGTGATATGTATCATAGGAAAAGTTTTTTTCATGATAGATAAGTTTTATTGATTGAGTTATCTTTAAATAATTCATGATTGTCAATGTGGTGAACCCATGAAATCTCGATTCTTTAGAATTTGATCCTCTTAAAAGCTGCTTTCGAGTTTGTTTGTACTTAGAAGTTTAGAACGACCAGTAATTTAGTTTGCTTAGATTCAAACAAATCAAAAAGTCAGTACTTAACTTTGTAGTCCTCGTTGGGAACGATAATCTTTTTTATTACTTTGATAAATCCCTACACTTACGGATACTTATCAAGTTTTTGGCACCATTGCCGGGGATCAGGCCAGTTAATATTGATTTAATTGTGAGATTTATAGACTAGACATTTTTATTTATTTTTGTTTTTGTTTTTAGTTTTTTTTAGTGTATTTGTTTTTATTTTCGTTTTTGTTTTTCTTATTTTTTACATTTTTTTATATAGTTAGTTTATTTTATTTTCCTCTTTTTGGATTAACACGTTGTATGAACAGGAAAACTCAAAAATCACTTGATTAGATATTTAAAGTTTTATTTCGCATTTCCTATTCTACATTATATATTTTTTGAATTTTATTGCTTAAATTGAAAAATGATGTTTAACCAATGTCAATGGTCAAATTAGAAGTATGTGCCATCAATAATGACAAGAGAATATGACACGGATGTATTTCAATTACTTGAAGCAAAGGTAGATTCTTTTACTCAACATATTGATTATTTAAGCATGCAACATTCTATATTGAAATCTATTACTTGTGATATTTGTGGAAGTTATGATTATTATACTTCTGATTGCCAATTTAGAAATCCTGCCAGTTCTAATTTATCATGGTACCAAGATGATCAATATAATTCTAGATGGAAAAATCACCAAATTTCTTTTTATGAGGATTTCTCAAATAATATTTCTGAGCCACACTTTGAGGATGCTGAAGAATCTAGGCTAGAATCCATGCTTGAAAAATTTATGACAAATCAAAGTAAGGAACTTGAAGATCTTAGAGGGATGATTGATCAACTTACTTCTCAAGTAGAATATATATCTGCTAACACTGAAATGTTAGAAATCCAGATAGCACAACAAAGTTGTATACTTGAGTTTGATTTGGAAATTGAGGAAATTGATTTTGAAAAGTCCCCTCTGATTTTGGTAATTTTGAAATTAATTCTTTTGTGAACATTAATGAATCTCATTCTGATTTTGATAATTTTGAAATTGATTCATTTGATAAATTATTTGTGGAAAGCTTTGAGAAAATTGATTTTGAAAAATCCCCTTTTGATTCTAGTGATAGTTATAAAATTGATTCTTTTGATGATATATTATTTGTGGTTAAAGATGATGAAGGAGACAGTTTTAATGCTAACGATGATGAGGTAGCTGAAATAGTATTTGATGCAAATCTAACCACAAGTACCCAAAAGATGATGACTGATGCAGCGGATGAAGGGGTCCTTAGTTTCGTACTCTAAGGGACTAGACCATGATGTAGAGAACGCTAGAGGGTCTTGAGACGAGGGAAGTAGAATGCAAGTGAACGAAGAAACCCGAGAAAACCAATGAGATGGCTCTACGCGATTAAGATGGACATTCCTTGAGCAAAACCCAATGCAACGGAGAAGACACAACTCGATTGCTAAGGGAAACTACTAACCTCTTGCGTAGAGCCAATTTTCTTGTGTGCAAGCGCGCGCGAACTGAACCTCCGCGATGCTAATTTGATGCAGCGGATGAAGGGGTCCTTAGTTCCGTACTCTAAGGGACTAGACCATGATGCAGAGAACACTAGAGGGTCTTGAGACGAGGGAAGTAGAATGCGAGCGAACGAAGAAACCCGAGGAAACTGATGAGAAATGCGATTAAGATGGACGTTCCTTGAGCAATACCCAAAGCAGCGGAGAAGACACGGCTCGATTGCTAAGGGAAACTACTCACCTCTCGCATAGAGCCAATTTTCTTATGTGCAAGCGCGCGCGAACTAAACCTCCACGATGCTATGAAAGGCGGCCGTCTGCAAGTCCAAGACACAAGCTAAGGCGCGGAAACTGAACGCAAGGATTCGTGGAAAGGACTCGGAGCCCGGTGAGGGTTCTCCGGGTGTTTTGATTGAAAGCAGTAAATGAGACAAGTTACAAGACGAAGAAGCGCAAGGCGGGTTCCTCGGAGCTGGTGGACCTAGGCCTTGCGCGGGGAAGGCGACTACTACAACCGAACTGAGAACAAACACAACCTTCGGCCTCTTTTATAGATCAAGAGGGGAAGGGAGCACATGGTAAACACATGGGAGTGGGTGGATAAGCCAGCCCTCTCTTTAACTAACTAAAAGGAGGTCAATATTCCTTCCAACAAACTAAAGTAATATGCTAACTACTTCTGCAGGGGAATATGCTAGGGTTGGGGCGCATGGCTGGGCATTTGGGCTGCTGAATGGGCCGACTTCGATGGGCTACACCATCTCCGAGCATGCAATGATGAAACAACAAAAACAGCTGACCGTGGGCTGATTTTGAACATTGGTGGCAGTCTCTTGGGCCGAGTTGAGGGCCCGGTTGTTGTAGTGGTTTAAAGTCGGGTCTTGGGGCGGCCTCCTTGTGATGTTGATGGGATGAATGGACTTCGTGGATGCGGGTGAAGCCTTATTGATGGAGCGGATGGGGCATGTTGTGGCGGAAGAGGGACTCACCACACCCACAAAGCGGTCCAGGGAGTGCGAGGACCGTTGCGAGCGTTGAACGGGGTGTAAAACAACACCTTTCTTCATTCTGGGGTCGAACACAGGCTGGCCGTGTTGGAGAACACGGGCGTGTTCAGTGTTTGGGCTTCTGGCCGAAGCAGGCACGGCAGGGCTGTGCTTGGAAGCATGGGCATGACTAGGTGATCCGGGGTCGGCCAAGTTATGCATAGCCTGGCTGTGCTTCTCATCACGGCCGTGATCGCGGCAACCGGTATCCACAAAAACTTTGTCGATTTTCACGGTAGTACCGTGCTCCTTTTCATGGGCCTTAATTTTAGGCCAAAAATCCACAGAACCTTTTACTGCTGGGCCGTGCGTCTGGTCATGGCCGTGAAGGTTGGGGTCGGGTTCCGCCAAGTTCGTCACGGCAGGTGTCACGACCTTGTCGACGTTCGCGGCTGGGGTTGACCGTGTCACAGCCGTGTCCGCGGACATGGCCTGGGCGTGTCTAGATCGGCTGGGTCCTGCGGTGCCGGGCACAACTGGCGGAATGGCCGTGTTTCTTGTCATGGCCGTGTTAGTCAACACGGCCTAGCCGTGTTCAGGACGGCAGAGGACTTTCTGAGCTGAAATTTGCGAGGTGTCTACCTCAGGGCCTGGGGAATCTCCCCAAGTGTCTTCTAGAGGAGTTGGGCCGTCCTCAAGTGTGTCTAAGGAGGTTGGCGACGTTGAAGACGAGGCTGATGAGGGAATCCTCTGGAAGGTCGAGGACATAGGTGTTAGAGCCAACCCTCCGTAGAATTGTGCAGGGACCGTCACAGCACGCTTGCAACTTCCAATTGGCTCGAGAACGCAACCGCTCAGGGTGGATACGCACCATAACAAGCTCGCCAACCTCAAAAAGATGTGGCCTATGAAGCTCGTTGGCCTCCCGTGCATAACGGGTGTTGCTCAAGAAAATCCGGCGGCGAATCTCATCATGTAAACCTGCGATATGAGAAGCAAAGGTGTATGCGGGCTCATGGATGGAAGGGGGAGGAGGAACATTATGCATGTCGATGGGTTTCCTAGGCTGGTGCCCGAGAACGACCTGGAAAGGACTCAACCCCATGGAGCGGTGGAACGTGCTATTATACGCAAACTCAGCGATAGGGAGGTGATTAGCCCAATGGCATGGGAAGTCACCGTCTAAACACCGCAGAAGGTTACCCAAGCTACGGTTCACGACCTCTGTCTGACCGTTCGTCTGCGGGTGGTACGCAGAGGAGAACTTGAGAGTGGTCCCAAGGAGGGACCACAAGGACTTCCAGAAGTGACCAACGAACCGGGTGTCACGGTCGGACAGAATTGTGAGGGGAAGACCATGGAGGCGCACGATCTCTCGGACGAAGAGGTGTGCAACGTATGAGGCATCGACCGTCTTGGAGCAAGGCACAAAGTGTGCCATCTTGGAGAAGCGATCCACGACAACAAAGATGGAGTCGAGGCGCGAAACCATGCGGGGAAGCCTAAGGACGAAGTCCATGCTAATGTCCAGCCACGGACCCTTAGGGACGGGGGGCGGAGTGTAAAGTCCGGTGTTGGCAGGGCGGGGTTTGGCACGTTGGCACGTGCCGCAGTGGTGGATAACCCTATCGACATCCTTACGAAGAGTGGGCTAGAAGAAACGGTTTTCGGCCAAGGCTAGGGTCTTATCGCGGCCATGGTGCCCGGTGGCACCGCCGGCGTGCAGCTCTAGCAGAAGGTGCTTGCGGAGAGAGGACCGGGGAACACACAACCGGTTATCGAACACGAGGTAACCGTCATGGAGACGGAAAGGCAGGTCCGGAGAGTCAGCGGCAAGGAGCCGAGCGAGGGTGGGCCTAAAGTTGGGGCAATCGACGTACTCATCGCGAACATGGCCTAATGTGGGAATCGACGTGGACAAGACGCACAACAAGGAACGGACGCGACTGAGGGCGTCGGCGACCATATTTTCCTTGCCGGCCTTGTGGGTGATCACAAAGGTGTACTGTTGAAGAAACTCAACTCACTTCGCATGACGTGGGACAAGTTTCTTCTGCGCGTTAAGGAAGGAAAGGGCCTGATGGTCACTGAACAGTACAAAGTCTATATGTAGGAGGTAATGACGCCATTGTCGGAGGACTGGACGATGGCGTAGAACTCCTTATCGTAGGTAGAGTATCGTTGCCGCACCTCATTTAGCTTCTCGCTGAAGAAGGCAACGGGGTGGCCCTCCTGACTAAGGGTACAACTGATGCCGGTGCCGGAAGCATCGCACGCGACCTCGAAAACCTTTGAGAAATAGGGGAGGCGAAGGACCGGGGCCGAGGTCATGATGTCCTTAAGGGCGAGGAAGGCACGGTCAGCCACGGGGGTCCAAGAGAAAGCGTCATGTTTTGTTCAGGCCGTCATCGGGGAAGCGATGGTGCTGAACCCCCGGATGAAGC
Source organism: Costus lasius (assembly GCA_027563935.2). NCBI lineage: Eukaryota > Viridiplantae > Streptophyta > Magnoliopsida > Zingiberales > Costaceae > Costus > Costus lasius. The sequence goes on along the minus strand of CM050451.1, from coordinate 20,000,076 downwards.
GGCGATTGAAGGCTACGAGGCTAAGAAAGCTGCGGACCTTAGTGACCGACTTAGGCGTCAGCCACTGGCGAATGACCTTGACCTTGGAAGGGTCAACCATGAGACCCTGGTCGGACAGGATGAACCCGATAAACTGGACCCGGGATGCAAGGAAGGCACACTTCTTGGCGTTAAGGAACAGATGTTCCTTGCGTAAGAGGTCAAAGGTGAGGCGCAAGTGCTCGAGATGGTCGTCACGGGTGCGGCTATAAATGAGGATGTCGTCGAAGTAGACGACTAGAAACTTGCCCATGTATGGGCGGAGGACTTGGTGGGGTTAAGGGGGTGATGGGGCAGGTTGGGCAAACATGCTAGATGTCGCGATCCGGGGGAAGACCAACAGGGAGATCTACCGTGGTGATGTCGGCGAACTCATCCAAGAGGGCAGCAACCTCCATAGGCAAAGGGGCCAGTGGAGGAGGGGTATCATGGGAGACCTCACGCACCATGAGAGCGTAGACCACCTTGGTCTTATGGGCTTCATGGACAATGGAGCTGGGTCGGACCAAGGTGACCGCCTTAGGTGCAGGTTGGGCAGATGGGGCGGAAGTGATGAGACCCTTGGACGTGGAAGCCTGCAACTCCTTGGGCGGAGCCGGGGTCAAGCAGATCTTACGCCCTCCGTGCTGGAAGACGTAGGTGTTAGAACGGCCATAGTGTATTACGTCGCGGTCATAAAGCCAAGGCCGGCCAAGGAGGACATGGGCGACGTCCATGGATGTGACATCGCACCATACCTTCTCGGAATAGTCACTAAAATAGATGGGGACCTGGCAGCGGTGGGTGATGGGGAGGCTAGACGCGTCGACCCATGCGATCGAGTAGGGTCGAGGGTGCGGCTTGAGAGGAAGGCCGAACGGGTGACCGCCGTCCGGGAGACGACGTTGAGGCTGCTACCTCCGTCGATCACAATCTTACACGAGTGCCCATTACACTTGATGTAAGTGTAAAAGATGCTCGTGCGCTTCCAATCTTTGGATGGAGGGGGGGCTGTGGACAAGGGTGCAGCGGACTACCGCCATGGTGGGACGTGGGCTCGACTCCTCATTGGAGTAGCACTGTAGGCCGACCTCTTGGGCCGAGGGGGGCCCAGGAGGGTAAGTGGGCTGAGGACACGGGCTGCGCGGGGCCGCTGCGATGTGTAGGAATGACGCGGACAATCCCAATTGAAGTGACCGGTCTGACCACAATGACGGCAAGGACTAGGCAGAACGGCGGAGATGGGCGCCTTGCCCTTCTCCTCCCAAGTCAAGCGAGGTGGTGGTGCGTTGCGGGGAGCATCGCATGGGGGTCGATGTGGACCCGTGTGGTTCGGACAAGGGGGCACCTCAAAGCGCAGAGGTGGGGCTGGCGCCGGAGGTGCATGGGCAATGCGACGCGGCAGTCCCGACACGCCGCAAGGGTGTGCAGATCACAAGTCGCGCTCGATGTCTCGAGCATGGTGAAGGGTTAGAACAACCAAGTCAAGTCCGTGTGAGGGCAACATGCGACGGATGTCGTCGCGGAGGCCGCGCTTGAAGCAGGATAGGGTAAAGGCCAGGTCCTCTTTAAGGTTGCACCTAATGCCGAGCACGTCGAAGCGAGTATGGTACTCGTCGACGGAGTCGGATTCTTGCGCGATGGAGCAATATGAGTCGAGGAGCTGCTGCCTATAGGTACGGGGTACGTACTTCTCCTTAAGTCTATAGCACATCTCCTCCCACCAAGTGATGGGGGGGAGATGCTGATCGACAAGTTGACGCTCTACGTTCATCCAATACAACCGAGCGGGGCCGGTTAGTAAAAGATGCACATAGCTGACCTTAAGGTGATCGGACATGGGGCTCCATTCGAAGTAGTTGTCGACGACTGTGGCCCAATCGAGGAACACGCGGGGGTCAAGGCTACCATTGAAAATTGGTGGGTCGATGCGCGTGAGCTAGCGGACTTCATCATCCTCGCGGCTGCGTGGGAGTGGGTGACGTGGGGGAGGGCCCTCCTCAGCCCACGTGGACTCATCGGCAAAAGGGTCGAAACGGGGGGACTCGGTGGCCTGCATGCGTAGCGGGGCCAACGGAGGGGGAACACTAAACGAGGGCTGGCCCTCGGCGAGTTTAGGCCGGAGTTCCGCTACTTGAGACGTTTTCAAGTATGCCAAAAGAGTTGCAGCAAAATATGGTTTTTTGAATGATTAGAAATCGTAAGGGAGAGGTAAAAGTTACAAAATAGGGTTGTAATCTGAATTACAACCCGTAAATTGCCTTGAAAGCGCGATGAACAGTGCTGTGACCACGTTTTTGATGATTTCTCCCTCGATCAATCTCAAATTGCTCTGAAACTTTTGTGATGTGTTCTTCTTCCCGAGACGAAGCTTCCTTTCAAAAATCATGGTCAGAGATTGTCTGTGCAGCGAACGGCGGTGAACCCTAGCGCGGTGGTGATTTCTTCAAATTCTCCCCGAATCGTCAATAAAAATTGTTCCTTTGGCTTCGGAAATCTCTGCCTACTTATCCTGAGTTTTCCTCTTTTTTTGGATCTTCAATTGGTGCCCTAAATCTAGAGAAATCGTATTTTTAAGTGATCGATGGAAAACTCAGAAATCTGGGTGTAAAATTATGGCACCATAAAATAATTATGGCAATGCCGTAATTTCTTCTGTGAATTCTGGGCAATAATTACGGTACCGTAGAAAACTTTACGACAGTGCCGTATTTGTGCTTAAGTCCTCTAGTCAAAATTGTCCGAAATTACGGTACCATCAAAATTACCCAAAATTGTTCTGATTTCTTCGAACATTGTTTGATCATTTGCTACATCATTTTCGGTTTGCTTAGCTAGTGAAAACTCAATTCGTCGGTACTTAACAATGAGGTATCTGTGGTTCAATATCTATTTTATTACTTCGAGTATCCGTGCACTTGCGGATTATAACACATATCACCTCCTCTCGGAGGGTAATACAGTATTTAGTTAGGTTAACTCCCTACTCTCGTGACAGTTAACCTAACTAAACCCCTTAAGTTATATGAAAAGTTAGTTAATTCCTTCAGACGAATCCAACCTACTCTTGTGATTGGATTCGAAGGTTCAATCGAAATGGGTCGGACGTTGCGATTCACCTCTCGGTCCTTCTCGCAAACATCTAAGTTGTAAAATTACGTGGCCAGGGTAAATTACGGGATACATGCAATTTCAATCAAATCATGATAATAAATTCGTAAGAAAGGAGCATAGACATAGATTAATTCATGAAAGTCAGCGGGCTACGCCCAATAATCCCGAAAGAAGTATCTACTCGCTCATATTGTTAAGGAAATACATGATGTTTATGATGAACAAGTAAAATCTCTTAAAAATCGCAAAGAAATCACTGAAAGAACTATAGAACCGCCTTCTCCTCGATCTGGAGATGAGGAAGAGTCGATAAATCGTCGCTTTCGTGTGGAATCTCGCCGGAATTTGCCTTGGAATTGAGTCTTCAGCTCTATCGCCGCCACCGCTTGTGTTCATCCGAAAAAGCCCAGAAGCCCCTGAAAACCCTCCAAAACCCTTCCTTTTATAGTCTAATCAGTATAGAACCCATATAGGAAGTTTTCTGCTAGGTTTGGTTCAATTCCGGTTTAATTTAGAGTCGAATCGAGTGAAAAACCAAAAGGGCAGATGTTTTCACGGTCCGTGATGAGTTTACGGCCGAGGCCGTAAATATCTCTATGTGTACAGGCCTTTGAGTCACAGAAATATTCACGGCCCGTAATGGATTTATGGCCTCACCCGTGAAAGTTTCTGTGAACTTCCATACTTAGCCATTTTTCACCCTCTGCTTGAATACGAAATTACGTCCGACTCAGAATTACGGCCAAGGCCATGAAAGTTGAATTCTTCCCCCTTTTCGCTCCAAATTTGACGTGTAAGTTTGTAATCTTCTTGGGAATCGGGATATGGCTTCAAAACTTCTAAAATCCATCATTTTTGAGCTATTTTACCTATATTTTCATAAAAACCAAGAAAAGTGAAGATTCTATGCAAAATGAAGTAAAAACATTAAAAATTGCATAAAATCATTCAATTAAGCCCAAAATATGATGTAAAATATAGGCAAAAACATGGTATAAATACAACTCATCTCTTGGTCTTCAAGGTTGGCTCCAAGGTCCATCACATCATGGTTTAGCACTCAAACACTAGAGGAAGTTCTAGGGAAACCCTAGAAGCATGCCCCCTAGGTTCAGCCAATACCATGTGCCTCCTCTAAGGAAGATGCACCATCAAGCAAGCATGCGCCAAGACATCTTGTAGGATGCGCCCCTAATCTTCATCTTGAATTTTACAAAGAAAAAGAAAAGCGGCACGCAGGCCTCACAAGAGTACATCACAAGCATGCAAAGGGGCTTGACTAATGATCACAACATCATGCACAATCAAGGCACTTACACATACAATTCTACATGCTCATGAAAAACATAAAATTTGAAATTTTACTTTTTCATAAAACAAGTTACTTTTCCTCATCTTCATATCATAAATCTTTTAGTTATTTTCTATTAAGTTTCATGATGATTTTACAGACCCTTTCGGCTGGCAATTTTGTCAGATCAAGAGACTCGGCCAATCCGAAGACACAATGCCCGTCCTACTTGACAAAACTACGTGTGCCTTTGATCTTAAATCAATCAAGAAAAATAACCCAAAATTCTAAAAGAAATTGACGTAGAGGATAGGAACAAGAAACTATAATTTTTCCTACTTAGAAAAATTGAAACATGGCATGTGAGCATGGAAAAGTATGAAAGAACATCGTTCGAGGCTCGCAAGTCCCTCTGATACCACTGTTGGGAAACCCCGGAGTATTTTATAATTTTTCATCAAACATTACATTGCACAGCGGAAGAATATTCCCGAAATAGGCTAGTCCCAAAAACCTAGTGAAGATCATCATGCAAGGGGATCGACATGATGAGAAGAGAAAGTACCTTAAAGTGATTTGGAGTGATGCCGATGTAGGCGCCCAAGTGTGCACCCTCTGCAGTCTCACACACACGGATGCCTCGAGCTCTCTTCTTCCTCGCCCGGTGCTAGCCTCGGGAAGAAGATCCAAGCCTTTGTTCACCTTTCTTCTATGCTTGCGCCACCTTCAAAGGAAGATGCACCAATAGAAGAAGAAGGAAAGGAGATTGCCGCCAAGCCCTTATCCCTCTTGCGCCAAGAGGAGAGTGGAAGAAGTAGCTTGCGGCCTCAAGGTGGAAGAAGATGCGCCAACACTTTGATGCTCTTGCCCTTTTGCCCTTGCTCACGCCAACTTGATTGTTATATTTGGGGCTCACGCATGCATCTATTATATAGATGCAAGAGGCGGTAGCAAGAAAAAGGTGTGGAGGTGCAATAATCATGAAGAATACGGCTAGGGTAGAATGAGGGAGCAATTAGGGTTTAGGACTTGGAAAGTCTCCAAGACCTTACCATAAACCTTTCCTAATCTCCCATATGTGCCAAGGACCTTCCTAAGAAGTCTTCCTAGCCATATCAGCCCCTAGACTTGCCTAAGAGGCAAACCTACCATCAAGGAACAAAGGGGGAGGTGCCCTTTACTTCCTAATGAAGCAAAGGCGCCAAGCATCACCCCATTATACCCTTGGCGCCAATGGGGTTGCTTTTTCTCCCCATTATACCCTTTTGGGTTCTTGTATCTTCATGACAACTTGTTGTTAGGCCTCATTGGATAATGAGCAAGGCCAAACTTCATTACATAGGTTGATTAGGCTATTAGATCCAATCCAATGCAACCCTAAACCAAATGTGACCAATCATGGTCAATTTCGGGTCAACCTGCCAAAAATGAAGTTTGGCTCCAATAACATTCTTCCATCTCATCAGGCCCATTGTCGCTGATGAAATCTCCAAAATAGATCTGAATTATCCAATAACTCGATCATAAGACTTCCCGATCAATACGATAACTCGAGTATCAAGGTGTGTGACCCTGTAGGTTCCTCTGACGTTGGCATTGCTGACCTAATGTCACCATAAGTAGTGAGTTGCACCTAGCAGTGCATCGCTGCAACCCAAGTCATTGGAATGGATATCAACATCGACATCCCCATTATCGCAACTAGGTACAGATGCATTACAGTCTCTTTGCCGAACTGATATCCGATTGGACAAGTGTGTCAGCACTTGTTTTCACCCAATCACATGGTCATGACTAAATCGGGTTTTCACCTGGGTATGGCCATACACTTTCAGTCATATAACCATAGTGGAGCTCCATAGATATCAAGCTTCCTTCAGGAAGGGGCAAATCCTTTGTCTGTCCATTGACTTTCTCATATGGGTCGTAACATGCCCAATGACAACTATTATTACCTCCCAACTATGGTGAGGTGTTAGGTTATATCAAAGCATGTCCCTAATCATATAGAATAGTCAATGACCTCAAGTCAAGGGATCAATGCATCTCCTGTCACTTGTGAGGATAACTCATGACACCAAGTCATAGCGTCACAGCGGGTCGGTCCAGTATATCCACCACTGATATACCCATATGTCTGCGTTAGCACCACGTGCCTAACCAGCCCATATACTAGTCTCACATGTACCAGAGCTGTCCCATATCTACTTAGGTTCATTGACTGGGACAACCATTTGATCATAGATCCAATCTATCTCCAAGGACATTATCATGTAAGTACACAATCGCATATGTAGACAAACAATGATAACGACAATGCCAGAATGATATATAAATATCAGAGTCAAGTAGTACAAATATGGACCAATACTAGGTCTCAGGGCACATACACCAACACTACTGTATATGCAACAATTTAAGTCTAGGGTGTCCCCATATATTTAGCTTTTCTTCAAGTTTTATAGGTATGTATTTTGAATGTTTATGATTGTTAAAGATAATCAAATTTGTTTTATCCTTAGTTTTGAACTTAGGAAGCATTTTGGGTATTTAATTTGATGACTTAGGGGATTTTTGAAATTTCATATGGACTTAAATTGTTGAGTAAATTCAATTCTAGGATTGATAAAATTCATATATAGATTGTTATATGATCATGCAACACATGCATAGTATTTTTGCACTTGAAAGTTTAGTTTATCTATTCTTGCTTAATGGAAAATTTTTTTATGAATAGAATTTGGTGATATTTATTTAACTGAGGCTTGCTCCAACTCCTCTAGTTGAGTAATCTAAAGTCATGAGTTATATTATACCATAAATTGGTATACTTTAAGTCTATTACGATCAAGTAACAGAGGGAAAATCTTAAAAGTAAATATTTATCCCTCATGTAGAAAGATCGATAACGATTTAAATACCACGTCATTGACTGGCTCTCTTCAGAAATAAAAAAAATGAATTAAAAAAAAAAGAGAAAAGAATAAAAAGCATAGAAAAAGAGGGAGTTGTAGGTTAAGTGGACAATTCCGCTGACTTTAAGATTTAGACTATGAGTTAAATTATACTGCTCTATGGTATACTTTAAACAATGTTATGATGTTAACAGGAAAGGGAGCATAACCGTTTAAAGACCAAATTGCATTAAAAGTATCTCATCTTTAACATCACTGAAATTCTTGAAGTAGAAATTTTATCTGTTAAGTGAAGTAGATTTATTAAAATGAGAGTATTTAATACTTAGTGTGTGCAGGATGAATATTATGACTTGAACTGTGGATTTTATTTTTCTTGGATTGTAAACTCTTGAGAATTTATCTCTATTATGATTTTCCTTAAATTACTTGAGTTTTGAAAAATTGATTGCTTAAAGTGAGGACTAAGTATTTTATTAAAGGGAAAACAGATGAATATTCCTTATCTTTACATTCTTTATACATATCAGAATATTGCTTGCGGATAAGCAAACTTTTAAGTCTAGGGTATTCTGATGAGTTGTATTTACATCATGTTTTTGTCTATATTTTACAAGATATTTTGGGCTTAATTGAATGATTTTATGTAATTTTTAATGTTTTTACTTCACTTGGCATAAAATCTTCACTTTTCTTGGTTTTTATGAAAATGTAGGTAAAATAGCTCAAAAATGATGGATTTTGTGAGTTTTGAAGCCATAGCATGATTCCTGAGGAGATCACGAACTTACACATCAAATTTGGTGCGAAAACAATGAAGAACGCAACTTTCACAGCCTTGGCCGTAATTTTGGCATTCGAATGGGCCAAATGCGGCTAAGTTAAAAAGTCCACATAAATTTTCATGGGTGAGGCCGTGAATCCATCACGGCCCGTGAAACTTTCTGTGTACAAAGGGCTGTACACACAGAAATAATTACGGCCTCGGCCGTAAACTCATTACGGACCGTGAAAACGTCTGCCTTTTTGGTTTTTCACTCGATTCGAACCTGAATCGAGTCGAAACTAAACCAAACTCTCTAGAAACCTTCCTAGATAGGTTCTATACTGATTAAACTATAAAAAGAAGGATTTTGGTAGGGTTTTAGGGGGGCTTCTACGGACGAAAACGGACAGAGGCAGCGGCAACGACGAAAATCAATTTTAGGGCAGAATTCCGGCGAGAGATCACGCAAAGGAGGGGATTTGATGCTTCATCTTCATCACCAGATCGAGGGGAAGAGTTCTAATTACTTTCCTAGTGTCTCTTTGCATTATTTTTGCAAGATTACATGTTGAATTCATCACTAAACATACTATATTCAAAGAAAATGTTCGTTTAAACCTATTTTTTGGATTTGGGAAGTAGCCCGTTGATTGATTTATGAATTACATCTTTCGTATGAATCTTTGTTAAGATTATTATTGAGTTGATTTGATTTGAATTATACGTATCTCGCTTTAATACTCTGGACAAGTTTTATTGTGTTTGAAACATCGCGAGAAGGACCGGGAGGTGAATCGCAACATCGGGTCTATTCTTGTCGAACCTACAAATCTGATTACGGGAGTAGTTCAGATTTGTTTGAAGGATTTACATGATTTTTCACAGAACTTAAAGGATCTAATTGCGTTAATTATCACGAGAGTATGGAATTAACGTAATTAGGTACCAGATTACGCTTCAAGAGGAGGTAATCTGTACCTTAGGAAAAATCTCTTTCAATGTTTTAATTTTCTGTTCAAAGGTTTATTTTTATTAAATTCATAATCGTCAGCGTGGTGAAACCCCAAATCTTGATTTTTTTCCATATTGATTTTTGCCCAAAAATGTTACCTTTGTTTCTTTTTATTTGTACTTAGAAGTTTCCAAACAAAAATCACAAATTTGATTTGTCTAGATATAGATCGACTGTGTAATCGATACTTGACCGCCTGATCCTCATTGGGAACGATAATTTTTATTAGTTTGATAATTCCGTGCACTTGCGAGACGCATCAGAGAATCCATCAAATAAGTCGTGGCTTGGCATCCTTCTTGGTAACCAGATATTTTATAGCGGCATGATCAGTAAAAATAATTACTTTTGAATTGACCAATTATAAATGAAATTTAGTAAAGATAATTGCTAGAAGCTCTTTTTCTGTTATAGCATAATTCATCTGAGCATCATCGAGTGTTCTTCTACCATAATATATCGCATGCAGCTTTTTATCCTTCCTTTGTCCTAAAACTACCCCCACGGCTTGGTCACTAGCGTCGAACATCAATTCAAAAGGTAGTTACCAATCTGGAGGTTGGATCACAGGTGCCGAAATCAAAGCTTCCTTAAGTTTCATGAAGGCATCCTCGCATTCCTTATCAAGACAAAAAATAGCATCTTTAACGAGTAAATTAGTTAGAGGACGAGCTAGCTTGGAAAAGTCTTTGATGAATCACCTATAAAAACTAGCATGTCCCAAAAAGCTCCTAATTCCTTTCACTGACGAAGGCGGCTTCAGGTTTTCAATCACTTCAACTTTTGCTCTGTCCACCTTGATTCCGCACACAGAGACCAAGTGTCCAAGAACTATGCCTTCTTGGACTATTAAGTGGCACTTCTCCTAGTTCAACACCAGGTTCACCAATTCACATCTCTGCAAAATTTTAGATAGGTTAGACAAACAATGGCTAAAAGAAGAGCCATACAAAGAAAAATCATCCATTAATATGTCCATAAAATCCTCATTATTATATGCAAATATGGCCATCATGGCTTGTTGAAATATTGCAGGGGCATTACAGAGTCCAAAGGGCATCCTCCTGTATGCATCCATAGGGACTTGTAAAAGTCATTTTCTCCTGATCCTCTGGATGGATGGGAATTTGAAAGAAATCTGAAAATCCATCCAGAAAACAAAAGTAAGAATTATGAGCCAATCTATCCAACATCTGATCAATAAATGGTAGAGGGAAGTGATCTTTTCATGTGACAGAATTCAACTTCCTGTAATCAATACACATCTTGTATCCTGTAATTGTGCGCGTCGGTATCAATTCATCGGCATCAGTCTTAACTACTGTGACACCTCCCTTCCTGGGTACAACATGCACTAGGCTCACCCAAGAGCTGTATGATATTGGATATATGACTCCTGCATCCAAAAGTTTGAGTACCTCCTTCTTCACAACGTCTTTCATATGCGGATTGAGCCGGCGCTGAAATTTTACAGAAGGCTTGCTATTTTCTTCCAATAAAATCCTGTGCATGCAAATAGAGGGGTTAATCCCTTTAATGTCATCAAGTGAATAGCCGATTACCTTCCTATGAAGACGGAGTTCTTTAAGGAGTAGCTTAGTTTGCTCTGGGTCCAATTATGCACTAACTATTACCGGGTATGTGGAGTTGTCGCCTAGAAATTCGTATCTCAATGTGCTAGGCAAGCTTTTGAATTCAATCTTCTTCTGTCCTTCTTCTTCTCGGTCATCCTCAGGTGTGACGTCAATGCTTGGGTCGGCATCCAGCAATGCAGTATATTCATCAGCTTTGCCTTCCATGTCTCTGTCTTCAGAGTTGGTTAAGACCAATTCTAGTGGATCTACCTCCTTTTTGTAAGGTTCAATTTGCTGTATAGTCCTTTTAACAATGTCTACACTGCAGCATGTCCCTGCAAAAGAAGGTTTTTTCAAAGAGTCAGACAAATCAAATTAAACAACATTGTCACTGATGTTCAAAGCCAATTTCTCATTTTTGGCATCGATGACAGCATCAGCTGTAGCAAGAAAAGGTCTCCCTAGAATGATAGGGAGTTTATCATCCTCATCAATTTCTAACACAACAAAATTAGTAGGTACAAAGTAATTTTCAACTTTAATAGGAACGTCCTCTAAAATACCAACGGGGCAATGAACTGATCTATCTGCAAACTTTAAAGAGATATTAATGATTTTCAAATCACCCAAATCCAGCTTTTTACACAATGACAATGGCATAAGGCTAACACTCGCTCTTAAATCGCATAAAGCTCTCTGAAAGGTCACCTCCCCAATCTGGCAGGGTATGGAAAAGCTGCTAGGGTCCTTGAGTTTCTGAGGAAGCTTCTTCTGTATGATGACACTGCACTCCTCAGTAAGCGCAATAGTTCCTTGATCTTTCAGCTTCCTCTTATTAGATAAGATGTCCTTCAGAAATTTAGCATAGGTGGGCATCTGCGAAAGAGCATCGACAAATGGAATGTTAATGTAGAGTTTCTTCAAAACTTCTAAGAACTTACCAAACTGCTTGTCCAGTTTAGCTTTGACAAGCCTCTGTGGGGAGAGAATTGGAGGTTTGTAAACAGGTGGCCCAACATAGGGCCGTTCTTCCTCAACTGGTTCTTGTGTCACAGGTGTTGTTCCATGGTTCAAATCTCTAATTTCAGGTGTTGCATCTTCTCCTCTGTCATCAGTTGGCATCTTCGGGTCTTCTAATTGTCTGCCACTTCTAGTTGAGATTGCATTACAGTGCTCTCTCAGGTTGATTTCTGGTTATGATAAAAGTTTTCCTGGTGCCCTGGAGGATGAGCTAGCTTGTTGGGCTAGCAGATTCTCCAACATCTTGTTATGAGTTTCCAAGGAATCCATTCTAGTCATCATGAGCTTCATCATATCAGTCAAACCTTCAATTTGCTTACTCAGCTGAGCGTCCATATTTGGCTTCGGTGGTGGGTTATAGTTTCTGCCCTGAAACACTGGTGGTTGTCTGTAATTACCTTGTGGGGGCTGAGCTTGCGGCAGTGCTTGCCCTGGTTGCATCGGCTGGGTAGTCCGGTATGAGAAGTTTGGGTGGTTGCGCCATCCTGGATTGTATGTGTTGGAATATGGGTTATTGGTGGGATTGAAATTTCCAATAGCATTTATGATTTCGGGGTGATTTGGAGTTAACTGCCTATCTCCCAACTGGCACTCAGTACCTACATGGCCTACAACACCACATATCTCACACAATATAGAATTAGCATCCAATGAATTTACAGACCAGGAATCAATTTTTTTAGTCAAAGAATCTTCCTTCGTAGTGAGATCAGTCAAAGTATCGAGTTCAAATTTACCTGTCCTCCTGGAAGGTGTACCTCGCTTAGATGTTCATTGATGATGATTCATCGCCATGTCTTCAAGCAGTTTCATAGCATCTTCAACCACTCTATTCATTATGGCCCTTCCAGTTGCAGCATCAATTATGAGTCTTGTGTTGTAGTTGATAGGGTGATCTGCAAGTGCACGGATTCTATCGCGTAATAAATAAGATCGATCCCACAGGGACTAGGGTCAAGTACTAACTAATCAGTCAATTAATAGCTGGGTGATCAAAAAGGTGTAAGAGTGTCACTAAATCCTAATGCAAGAAAGTAAACTAAAGTAAGTGAAAAGCAAGCAGAAAAGAAAGCAAAACAATCAGGGTTTTAAGACATTTAGAGAAAATCGGGGTATCGGGTTTCACCACACTGAAGCATGAGGAAATGTTAATGTTGATATTTTTACTTATGTTTTACCTATGTTCTTAAGGTAATCCTTCCTAAGGTACAGACACGCTCCCTCTCAGGACACGGTCTGGTATCCAACTTAACCCAATTCTCCTACTCTCGTGGCTTATCGGGTTAAGCAGACCCAATGGGCTCTGTGAAGAATTAAGGTTCCTCGAGTGATTTTGACAACTCTCGTGGCTGAAATCACCAGACCAGTCTAAGGGGATCTGACGATTGTGGTTCACCTCTCAGTCCTTCCCACAACGTCTCAAACATGAACATGTATGCCAGCACATAAACATGAATTAAAACATCCTAAACATGAATAAGAACAAAGATAAATATGAGAAATATATAGATCAAGCATTAATATTCAACATTCTTACAGCGGGCTACGCCCAAACCCCGAAATTAGGTTTACGCTATAAGATACATCATTAAACACATAAGATCTCTCATACAAATCAAATCAAACCAGGGGGAAGGCTAGATCCTTGACGGGAGAGGGTGGAGCACGGTCCTCAGCGTCAAAACGAGGAAGAAAACCAGTTGGAACAACCTTTCGTCGCTAGAAAATCTCCTGAAAACCCTAGGTCTAGCTGTTTCTCTTTGTTCTCTCCAACCGCTCGCCCAAATTGCGTGATTCTAGTCCCAAAATGTCTGTGTCTAAGTTGGGAAGGTCTCCATCAAATTTCATTAAATTTTGTTCCAAAAATAACAAGAAACAAGTGAAATACCGAGCGCCTATCGAACTAGGCGTAACGATACATGGCCGTGCATCGGTGCATGGCCATGCCCTTGTACGGCTCGTCGAAGTTGATTTCCTGGAAAACTTACTCTTCACGGCCATGTGTGCATTCGCAGGTGTGCCCGTGAACGTTTCGTCAAGTTCTGGAAATGTCAGTTGATCCCTTCACGGCCGTGCATGGATGCACGGGTGCTCTCGTGAACGGCTCGGCGTAGTCTAGGAATGCAGGCTCATACACGGCCGTGTATGGATACATGACCATGCCTGTGAAAAGTGTAGAAAAGTCAGTTTGAGCTGAAATTTGACGTGTAGCTTCGTCTCATCATGAGGAATCGTCTCATATCTTCATATCTTCCAAATTCCACTGATTTATAAGCGAAATCCCTACATTTCAATGAAATCAAGGAAAAGTGAAGATTCTGAATAATATAAACTATTTGGGCAAATAAATGAGACAAGGCAAGCATTTTTCTCCTAAATTGTGATAGAAATAAGCCATAAAATATCACATTTTTGCATGCTATCAAAATACACCGGACTTAAAGTTTTGCTTGTCCTCAAACAATTGAATTGTCTAGAACACAGTGATAAAATGAAATAAAGAATCTCGAACAACGTCAGTAAGTCTAGCAAGCTTATAGTTCAACCACTGCAAACCTCATGTTATGATGCAGTGTCAAAAGCAAATTAAATCAAATATCATTAATTCAATTCATTCGAGTATGCAAAGTTGACAGTACCAATGACCTTTACCATACATCACACATAAATGAAATATTTGATCAAGCATTCACAAATGAGATAGTTGTACATAGAGTCATGGGAAAATAGCATCAGTGCCACATAGTCCCTATGTGGTGCCTTTTTTTTTTAGAACAAAGATAACAACAGTGCCAAGCCATGGAAATGGGAAGATCCTAGTTTCGGTACCACTACTATTATTTTGAAGTGTGGGGGGTAGTGCCAAGTATGATGAATAAGGAATTTAGGTACCACTATCCCTTTTTGTAATTGCAATGCTATGAATAGTGCCAAGTGGGAGTATAATGTGCAATGTACAAGTACACTTCGGTACCACTATTATTATTTCTGATTCTCATGACGAGGTGTACAAGTAAATATGGAATTATGAAGCAAGATGCAAAGAAGTGTGTCACATGTGATGTACGTTCAAGGTTAAGATAAAGACAACCAATGCATCTCTTATGAATGAATAATAATTAATTGAGTTAATTAAACTTTCAACTGCACCAAACAAAAAGCTATGTGTGCAAACTATAACCCATATAGACAATGAGGCATGCAGGATTCTCATCTCATTCAATTAATTGTCTAGAGAACAAATCAATCCCAATGGTGAGCAAATATCGTAGATATGGGGGTGGGTTAGGCACCTAAGATGTTGAAGCTACTATAAAAGGAAGATTATGCAAAAAGGAAAATGACAAGCTGACAAAAGAAAACTAGCAACTGAAATAAACTACTGGAAACATAAAAAGCTGACCAAGTGATGGTGAAACCAATGATGCTCAACCCCAACGTCGATGCAACCTTTCTTGAAGCTCATGAACATACTCCATGATGGAAGACTGGACCCATCCCTGGCGCTCTAGCTCAGTCTGGAGGTTGTGAAGCTGATCAAGCCCTTCATCTACGCTGAGGTGAGTTTCTTGTTGGGCATCCCGGACAAACCAGATCATAGCTTCCATGCGGTCGAGTTGGGTAGTAGGGCGCTGAGAAGGGGGTGGTGGTGCGGTAGCAAGAGGGACATCATGATCTTCGGCTGTTTCCATCTTCCAGTTCCGCTGCTCGCAGACAGTAGTGCAAGCAGGATTCGACAACTATAATTTCACATCGCTCCCGGGGAAGAGCATGCTGTAATTCTCTCCTTCCTTGACTATCATCCGCATGGAGATGCAGGAGTCGAGGTCAATTCAGCAATTGCCCCGGGCTTTCTCCATCTGGTAGGGATGAATCCCTACGGCAAAAGCGAGTGGCGTAAGAAGTCCCCTGAGAGCAATGGCACCCTTCGGCGCTCTAGAAACTTTCTAGAGTTGCCTGGCAAAGTAGAAGGCTATGTTGAGGCAGACTCCATGCAACTTGGCCCAGAGATATAGAAGCTTAGAGGCACGAAACAGACCGTCAAATTCCCCTCGGCCAATGATAGTATGTGCCATGACTCGGTGCATATACTTTAGCACTGGGTTGCCAAGGGAGGTAGCCCTAGCAGTCCTGGTATCGAAGGTGGCGACCAGTCAGCTGTCCCCAGAAGGCACTGGCATTAAACTCTCTAGGGATCAGTCTCGTTCCATCAGTAGGAAAGCCATAGATCTGATATATCTCTGACAAGGTGAACACAAACTCTGTATTGTTGAGGCGAAAAGATAAGTTGCCTTCATCATCATCGGTATGGATGTTGGCGTGTAGCTCCATAGAAGAAAGAAACTCCAGCACGATAGGAATACAGGTGGGATAGCAGGTGGTGAAGAATTGATCCCATCCCATACGTTGGAAGAGCCATTGCACATCGTCATAAAAGTCCAAAGTGTTCAGCGTGGAGTGATTGAGAAACCTGGTGGTAACCACTTGGTGGCGCGTGAGAGCATTTAGCTTAATTAACTACTCAGGATCATGGCAGAGGATGCCATAAGGAGTAGGCGGTGCAGCCTGTGGTGGTTGCTGCTCGGCCGCGGCACTAGAGGAGGAAGCATGGCGCTTGCCTGTCACCTGCTTGCGTCTAGACATGTTGGTGGCACAAGATGGTGATGGAAAAGGGGTTGCTGGTTTAGAGGATGCGACAGAGGCGCCGGTGGCGAAGAAGTGCGGTCGGCGGTGGGATTTGAAGCAGCAGCGAATCGGCAACGAGAGGCACGAAACGGAGCCGAAAGCTTGGGGGAAAGAATCGTCGGAGGAAGGAGACGACGGTGGATGGTCGCCAGAGGTCTATCAGGTGTCAAAGGCGGCGGATCTAAGCGGCGGCGACAGCTAGGGTTTCTTGCACGGGTGTGTACGCGGGTGTCCAGGCGTCGGCTCTTATAAAAGAATTGTGCACGGCCATGCATGCGTACACGGCCCAGCCTGTGCAAGCTTCAGCGCTGAATCGACGCGAACACCACTTATGCGTCACGGCCGTGCATGGATGCACGGGTGTGACCGTGCATGGCTCGACAAGAATTGGAACAACCATTCACAGCCATGCATCTCTTCACGCCCTTGCCCATGAACGTCTCAGCGATGGGTGCAGAAATTATTGTGAGGCATTCACGGTCGTGCGTGGATGCATGGGTGTGACCGTGAATGGCCCGCAAATACCTAAAAAATTTTGAAAAATTATCATCAGCAGGGTATAGCCTAGAAAGCATAAATATGAAAGAAAATCTGAAAAACAATAAATGCTAAATGACGAAAATAAATGAGAAAGAAAAGAAGTAAATAAGAGGTTGGGTTGCCTCCCAACAAGCGCTTCTTTAAGGTCACTAGCTTGACCAACATGGTGCCTATGGTATGTATGGTGTGGCAGAGGCGAAGTAAGTGGCATGGAGCCTCTGCTTTCGTTGTCACCAACGAATTGCACCTATTAAAATAAACACAAGATAAAGAAGTTTATCTGGAACAGTTTTGACAGCACATGGAACAACAACATAGCAAAACATAAATGCTTTTGCAAAGTCAATCAAAACTTCATCTCCAAGCACTTCCAATGTCTTCTTCTTCAGATTGGCTCTCGTGGCATCTTCAGTGCGATTCATTATAGCCACTATCTTATCTCTTCCTAGACCAATTGAGTCGTCGGGCCTATCTTCAAAATGTTTAGGAAAGGGTTCTAGGAAGAGTTCCATCTTATTTCTCGACCGCACATTACCTCCCTTCACTGATGCTCCGCTGTCCTTCGACCCTGCCAAACAGAATTCTTTGTTATGAGAAGAAAAATTGAATAACAAATTATTCCCCTCAATGCTAAAACTCATCATCCCGCGTGGAACATCAATCACGGCTCTGATCAAAGTAAGGAATGGCCTCCCAATATAAGAGGAAATGTGGGGTTCTCTGTCATGTCCAGAACCACAAAATCTACCGGGATAGAGAATCCTTTAATTCGCAGTGGCACATTCTCAGCAATCCCAAGCAGGTGAAGTTTAAAGTTGTTTGCAAGTTGGAGGACTTTAGAGGTCGGTTTGAGACTTCCCAGGTCTAACCTCTTGAAGGTAATGAATGACATGATGCTAACTCCCGAACCTAAATCCAAGAGTGCTCTATCGAATGAAGTGTTGCCAATCATGCATGGTATGTCAAAACTACTAGGGTCGTCAAATTTGAGAGGTGGCTGATTATGCAAGGTAGAGTTTTTAGTAACAGCCATTATCTTCTCGACGTCTGGTATTCCAGAAATTTCTGGATGAGGCTTCTGTTTCTGGTTTTCAGACTCTTCTTTGTCGTTCTCAGTATTCTCAGCTTCAGAGTCCTTTAATTGCTCATCACCACTTGTTATGACGCCATTGCATTGGTCTCTTGGATTTGCTTCAGGTTGAGCTGGAAGCATTCCTGGGGTTCCAGAAGATGGACTGGTTCGCTGGTCCAGTTGTGTGATCCGGTTCTCCATCATTTTCGAGTGTGTGGACATTGAGTCTACTTCCATACTTAGCTGACGAATCTGTTCATTCATAGTATCAGTGTGCTTCATCTAATTTGCCATGAAACTCTCTAGCATCGACTCTAGTCTAGATTTTTAAGGAGGATATGGCTGTCTTTGACTAGCGGATGGGTGTTGTATTCTAGGAGGAGGCTTAAAATTAGAAGAAGAATTTGAATTAGCAAAATTTGTAGGAGGGATTTTCCCTTGATTCAACCTGTAGGAGAAATTCGGATGATTTCTCTATCCTGGATTATATGTGTTCAAGTAGGGGTCATTCTAATTCTTGAAATTCCTAATAGCGTTGACTTATTCAGAAGGGGCGCTCAAGATGTGGCAATCATCAGAAGAATGTCCTGTCACTCCACAGACATCACAAGTCATAAAGTTAGAAGTAGAAATATTAATAGAGCAACCTTAGAAAAAAGTGAATCTACTTTTGCTACTAGGGAGTTAATCATGTTTATATCAAACTTCCCTGAATTTCGAAATGGCTGGCTTCTCTCCCCCGACTACTGATAGTGATTGAGGGCCATGTCCTCAATCAACTCCATAGCATCGTCATAATTTTTATTCATCAGTGCCCCACCAGTTGCAGCATCTACAGAAAGTCTAGTCTGATATAATAAGCCACTGTAAAAGGTATGTACGATCACTCATTTCTGTAGACCATGGTGTGGGCACATGCGCAGTAATTCTTCGAACCTGTCCCATGCTTCATAAAGGGACTCTCCATCTTGTGAGCGAAATTAGTGATTTGATTTCTGAGTTGGGCGGTTTTACTCGGTGGGAGATATTTTGATAAGAAGGCTTGAGATAGTTGGTCCCACGTTGTGATAGAGCCCTGCGATAAAGATTGCAACCATGCCCTGGCTCGGTCCCTGAGAGAAAAAGGGAAAAATCTTAGTTTAATAGCATAAGGGGGAGCACCATTAATCTTAAGAGTATCGCAGCATTCTAAAAAGATAGATAAGTGAAGGTTAGGGTCATCAGTGGCTGCTCCACTGAATTGATTCTGTTGCACCATATGTACAAGAGACGGCTTGATCTCGAAGTTGTTAGCTTCGATAGCCGGTCGTGATATGCTTGAGTGCACACTAGAGATGGTGGGTGCTGTAAAGTCTTTCAAAGAGCGGTTAGCTTCCATTGTTCGGTTGTCAAAAAATTGTCCTTCAAGCTTGAGTCTCTTCAGATTTATTCGAATCAAACGAAAAGTAAGCTCTATTTTTGGGTCAACTGGTACAAGTTTCCCTGTTCGAAGAGTATTCCTGGGCATAAACAAGTACCTTGACAAAAAAGTTAGCAGCAAGCACCAATAAAAGCTACTACAAAAAAAAAGAAAATAGCTAAAAGTAACTAAATAGTAAATAAATAAAATGAAAACAAAAAGGAAATCTAACTAAACCTAGTCTACCAATTTCCTGATCGTGTTAATATTGGCAACCTAGTCCCCGGCAACGGCGCCAAAAACTTGATTGGGTGATTCGCAAGTGCACGGATTCTATCCCGTAATAAATAAGATCGATCCCACAGGAACTAGGGTCAAGTACTAACTAATCAGTCAATTAATAGCTAGGTGATCAAAAAGGTGTAGGAGTGTCACTAAATCCTAATCCAAGAAAGTAAACTAAAGTAAGTGAAAAGCAAGCAGAAAAGAAAGCAAAGCAATCGGGGTTTTAAGATCTAGAGAGAAAATCGAGGTATCAAGTTTCACAACACTGAAGTATGAAGAAATGTTAATGTTGATATTTTTAGATATGTTTTACCTATGTTTTTAAGGTAATATTTCATAAGGTACAAACGCGCTCCCTCTCAGGACACGGTCCGGTATCCAACTTAACTCAAGTCTCCTACTCTCGTGGCTTACCGGGTTAAGCAGACCTAATGGGCTCTGTGCTGAATTAGGATTCCTTGAGTGATTTCGACAACTCTCGTGGCCGAAATCACCAGACCAGTCTAATGGGATCCGACGATTGTGGTTCACCTCTCAGTCGTGCATCGGTGCACGGCCATGCCCGTGTACGGCTCGTCGAAGTTGATTTCCTAAAAAACTTACTCTTCACGGCCATGTGTGTGTTCACAGGTGTGCCCGTGAACGTTTTGTCAAGTTCTGAAAATGTCGACCGATCCCTTCACGGCCGTGCATTGATGCACGGGCGCGCCCGTGAATGGCTCGGCACAGTCTGGGAAAGCAGGCTCATACACGGTTGTGCATGGATACACGGCCATGCCCGTGAAGTGCGTAGAAAAGTTTGTTTGAGCTGAAATTTGACGTGTAGCTTCGTCTCATCCTAAGGAATCGTCCCATATCATCAGATCTTCCAAATTCTATCGATTTATAGGTGAAATCCCTACATTTTAATGAAATCAAGGAAAAGTGAAGATTCTAAATAATATAAACTATTTGGGCAAATAACTGAGACAAAGCATGCATTTTACTCCTAAATTGTGATAGAAATAAGCTAAAAAATATCACATTTTTGCATGTTATCAATAGTCCAACCCATTGTAAAATGTGTGAACTAAAACCCAAGTCTCTATCCCATGGTGCGGGCACATTCTTTGTAGTTTTTTGAATCTTTCTCAAGCCTCATATAAAGATTCTCCATCTTTCTGCATGAAACTAGTTATTTGATTTCTCAGTTGAATAGTCTTGGATGGAGGGAAATATTTGGAGAGAAAGGCTTGTGATAATTCTGCCCATGTCCTTATTGAAGTCGAAGGTATCGTGTGAAGCCATGCTCTCGCTCTGTCCCTCAAAGAAAAAGGGAATAGTCTCAACCTGATAGCATCAGTAGAAACACCGTTAATTTTCAATGTATCACAATACTCTAAAAATATAGCAAGATGCATATTGGGATCCTCAAGAGGGGAACCACCAAATTGATTTTGTTGAACCATAGATAATAAAGCATGTTTAATCTCAAAATTATTGGCCTCTACAGTGAGCCTGGCGATTCCGGATTGTAATCCATGAACATATGGGGCTGCATAATCTCTTAGCATCCTGTTATTATTATTTCCCACAGGTTGGGGTGCATGATCATTGTTCACTTCCAATGGTATATGCTCCATCTGGCTTTTGTCTTCCTTTCGTTGAAGTCGTTTAAGCGTTATCTTGCTTCTGAAAGTTATCTCTATAGTAGAGTCAATTTCAAAGAATTTGCCTGCCCTAGAACTTCTTTGTATAAAAAGTGTCACACATAGTTATAGATTTCTAAGGCAAACGACAACTAGAAAGTAAAGGGTAGTAACAGCGAAATAGAAATAAACTAACTAAAGCTTAGTCTACCAATCCTTAGAAATATACTAATATTAACCGTTGTTCCCCGGCAACGGCGCCAAAAACTTGACACGTACCGCAAGTGCACGGTTATGTTGTAGTAATATAAAAGATTATCCAACCCGCAGGGAACAAGGTTAAGTACTAAAAAGTTCAAGTTTCAATAGCTAAGCAGGTCTGAAAGGGGTTTTGATATCAATTAA
The DNA here is from genome assembly GCA_027563935.2 of Costus lasius. Classification (NCBI taxonomy): domain Eukaryota; kingdom Viridiplantae; phylum Streptophyta; class Magnoliopsida; order Zingiberales; family Costaceae; genus Costus; species Costus lasius. The sequence continues at coordinate 19,978,351 of CM050451.1, read as the reverse complement.
CTGGAAATAAGAAATCAGAGAAATTACGGGAGAGTATATGTATGAAAGAGATCAAGGCTTTAGTATCCACCACATTGACGATTTTTATCGTGAATTAATAGATATGTTACAAGAATTCTTAATTTCGCATAAGGAACCTTACCCTAAGGTACAAGGTGTCCTCTCTCGGTGGTACACCTCAGTGTTTATCTAGAACGGTCTCCTACTCTCGTGGTGGATTGTTCTAAATAAACCCTTTGCATTCTATGGAAGGTTATGATACCCTCGAGTGAAAACCAAGCACTCTCGTGTCGTAGGTTCACAAGTTTTACTAAGAAGATCTACCGCCATGATCCTCCTCTCGGTATGAATTGTGCCGGCTGGAGCATGATAATACGTGGCTAGGGTAAAATCACAAAATAAGCATAGCAAAGTAAAATATGCTCAAACAAGAATTCAAATTAACAATATGGAATAAGTTTGATAATAAAAACTGTCAGCGGGCTTCAACCAAGCCCCGAAATAAGTTTTACGCTACAGAATTCATGAAATCGCACAAAACTCTCTTTGTAAAGATAGGAAAACTATAAAAAAAAAAGTGTCTCTAAGAAGGAGGAAACGATAAATCGAAGCAAATCTCCAAGAATCATGATGTCTTGATGATCCGATTTTTCAAATTTGCCTCGAAATCAAGTGTCACTACTCCTTCTCGCCCTAACTCGATCGTCTGCTGATTTCTCTCCCTTTAGGAAGTTTCAGAGAGGGCTTTTATATCCATTGGATTCACCTCTCAATAAGCTTTCCAAAACGTGCTCACTTGCTAAGTTTGGACATTTGTAGGATTCAAAATCGAAGGGAATCCGAGTAGAGGTCAGATGCCATCACGCCTCAATTGGAATCATGGGTGAACCCCACTGGGTTCACCTAGTGAAGAAGTCTTATGTACAGTTTCGTTGAGAAAGAATCATTGGCGAACCCCATCGGGTTCACCAGGTGGTGAAACTTACTATAGTCTTCTGCCAAAATTCCTTCAGAAAGAATCACCCGCTGAAATTCCTTCAGAAAGAATCATGGGCAAACCCCACCGGGTTCACCTACCTGTGAAATGTTCTGTGAGTTTCGGTTGTCAGCAAAAGCACCGGTGAACCTCGCCGGGTTCACCTGGCCGTATTTCTCAGAATAACTCCGTTTGAGCCCAAATTTGACGGGCAACTTCGTCTTCACATAATGAATCGCCCCATGGCCTTAGAATCTTCAAAAGACTTCAGATTTGAGCGATTTCACCTAAAGTTTCATGAAAATAAGAAAAAGTGAAGATTCTGAAGTTTTTAAGTAAATAAGTCTTAAAGGAGTATAAAAACATCAAAATAGGCCTAAATTCATCATGGATTAATACCAAAAATCATTACTAAAATGCAAGGCATCAAAAGACAGCAAGATGAAGGTTAGGATCCTGCGTTGGGGAACCCCCAAACTGGTTTTGCTGAACTATAGTCATCAGTGCTGGCTTAAGCTCGAAGTTGTTCGCCTCCACATTAGGTTGAACAATGCTAAAATTAAAACCCTGTATGTTAGGTACTGCAAAATTCCTCAGTGACTCATTGTTTGCCATCACGCATTCTTCTGCAACTTTCTTAGTCTGAAACTGTAGTTTTCTTCAAAGGCGGAAGGTGCGTTCAATCTTTGGATCTTCAGGAAATAGAATACCTGTCTTTAAGGCTCTAGGCATATAACATGTTAAGCAATAAAATAAGACTAAAATAACAAAAAATAACTATAAAAGAAAAAATAAGTAAATGCTAAAATCAAAAGAAAATGCCTAGTCTATAAACTTATCAATCAAATCGATATTGGCTGGTCTGATCCCCGACAACGGCGCCAAAAACTTGATGCGTCCGCAAGTACATAGATTTATCGAAGTAATAAAAAGATTATCGTTCCCAATAAGGATCTGGCGATCAAGTACCAATTACATGACTCGTTTATATCTAAACAAATCAAACTATGATTTTGTGTGAACTCTAAGTACGAAATGGAACAGAGGTAGCATTTCGGGATAAAAATTAGGTTTTAGAAGGTGGAGACTTGGGGTTTCACCACACTGACAATTATGAGTTTGACAAAAACTAATCTTTCAATAGAAGATTATAATATAGAAAGGGATTTTTCATAAGGTACAGATTACCTTCTCCCGAAGCATAATCCGGTACCTAGCTACGCTAATTCCCTACTCTCGGGACAATTAATGCAACTAGACCCATTAAGTTCTATGACAAACCATGGAATCCATCAACGAATCCCAACTACTCTTGTGATTGAATTCATTGGTTTGAATAGAATAGTTTCGATGTTGCGATTCACCTCCCGATAATTCTCGCAATGTCTAAGACGCAAATATACTTGGTCAGAGTAAATTACGGGATAAACTCAATTCTAATCAAATCAATGCAATAATGATCATGTTATAGAATAAAAATATGAATGTTAATCTATAAGCATCAATGGGCTACATCTCTAATCCCGAAAACAAGTTTACTCGCTCATGTTCGAAAAAAATAGCACATATATAGATGAAACTTGCATTGAATCCTAATAAAATACAAGAAAATCACTAGAATAGTAATCAGAAACGCTTCCCCTTGATGTAGAAATGAAGATGAAGTATCTAATTCTCCCCTTTACATGATTCATCGCTCGAATTTTGCTCTGGAAGTCGATTTCACCTTAGTCGCCACCTCTGTTCATGTTCGCCCTTAAAAGTCTCCTCTACCCTCCAAAAATTCTTCCTTTTATAGTTTAATCGGTTCGGAACCCTTCAAGCAAGAATTATGAAGAGTTTTGTTCAAATCTGACTTGATTCAGGGTCGAATCGAGTGAAATATGCAAAGGGGCGGAAATATTTACGGCCCGTAAACTATTCACGGCTGCGGCCGTGAAAGTTTCTGTGAATAAAGACTGATCTAGACAGAAATATTCATAGCCCGTGAAGGATTTACGGCCTAACCCGTGAAAGTTTCTGTAAACTTTTTAACTTAGCCGCGCTTTCACCCCTCGAACGCAAAACTCATGGCCAGCCGAGAAACTCACAGCTGCGGCCGTGAATGTCGCGCCTAACACTATTTTTGTCTCAAATTTAACGTGCGACCTCGTAATTTTCTTGGGAATCGTGCTATGGCTTCAAAACTCGCAAAATCCATCATTTTTATGCTATTTTTCCTGCATTTTTCATAAAAACTAAGAAAAGTGAAGATTTCATACCAAGTGAAGTAAAAATACTAAAAACTAATATAAAATCATAAAATAAGCCTAAAATATCATATAAAATACTAGTAAAAATATGATGTAAATGCAACACATCACTCATCCAAATATTAATTTTCCAAAACTAACAATTGCTAAAATACTTATTAGCTATATTTTTTGAATTTAAGATAAATGTTTTAGTCATAAATGTGTGATTAACATTATTAGTTACAATGTATAATTATAAATGAATATTATTTAGTTGATGCTCGATACTCTCAAGTGAAAGGATATCTCATGCCATACAAAGGAGTGTGATATCATCTTCCTAATTTTTGTCGTGGTGGTCCATTAGTCGTGATGCATGAGCACTTTAATAAAGCATATTAATGCTTTGCATTTTGGTAGTATTTTCTGATATGATTCTATCTCAAAATAAGACATATTATATTATTTTTATATCATAATCAGGCTTATTTACTTACTTTATTTGGAATCTTTACTTTTCTTATCTTTTTGTAATTTCAAGTAAAATAACTGATTCTAGAGCTCATTTGATGATTTTGAGGCTACCAAGTGACTTTTGGGAGAAAGACAAGTCAACACAGTAAATTTGAAGTCAAATAAGATTTTCTGTAACCGTTATGGCCAGCCTGTGATGAGCTTCATGGCTATATTGAGAATTTTGCAAATGACTTTTTTACAGCCAAATCATGAAGAGCTTCATGACCATAATGTGTTTGAAAGTAATTTTGATAGATTTTTAATAGGATGCCGTAAGTGCACGGTTCTATCGCATAATAAAAAGTATCGATCCCACAGGGACTAGGGGTTAAATACTAACTAATCAGTCTATTGATAGCTAGATGATCAAATAATGGTGAGAATTGCTAATATCCTAATGCAAGAAAGTAAATCAAAGCAAGATAAGAGCAAACGAAGAGCAAACAAGAGTGCGAAAATCTCAAGAGAAGATTAGGGTTTTAGGTTTCACCACACTGAACAATAATAGAAAGATAATGCTAGTGTTTAAATTTTGTTTAATCTAAGTTCTTAAGGTAATCCTCCCTAAGGTACAGATCATTCCCTCTCAGGCCACGATATGGTATCTAACTTAACCCAAGTCTCCTACTCTCATGGCTTACTAGGTTAAGCAGATCCATTGGGTTCCATGAAATTATTGACTCCTCGAGTAATTTCAACCTACTTTCGTGGTCGAAATTACAAGATCAATCTAAGGGGATTCGACGCTGTGGTTCACCTCTTAGTCCTTCTCATAACATCTAAAACATACATATGCATTTTTAGTACATAAATATGAAATCATGCAACTTAGAATTGAATAAGAACAAAGGATAAACTTAAGCAATGCATTAATTAAACATTATCATTCAACATTCTTACAGTGGGCTACGCCCGAACCCCGAAAATAGATTATGTTATAACTTTCATCATAGAATACATGAGATTTTGCAAGAGAAATTCAACCAAACTAGAGGGAATTCTAGATCTATGTCGTGAGAGAGTGGAGCACGATCTTTAGCATCAAAACGGGGAAAAAATCACACCGGAACAACCTTTTGTCGCTAAATTCATCGCCAAACCCTAGTTGTCGCCATTCCGCTTCGTTCTCCTCAACTACTCCACGAAATCGCCTGATTCTTATCCCAAAATGTCTATGGTCGAGTTAGGAAGGTCTTCCTAAATTTTTGTCAAATTCTGCTCCAAAAATAGCAAGAAACAGGTGAAAAATCGAACGGGTGTCGAATAGGTAGACATCTTCACAACCGTGCATGGATGCACGGCCATGCCCATGAAGATGTCGGCGAAATATGGAAAATGCATTTCTGGACTCTTCACGGTCATGCATGGATGCACGGCCATGCCTATGAACATTTCATCGAATTCTTAAACTTTTGCAAATCTTCACAGCCATGCATGTCTTCACACCCTAGGCCATGAACTTTGTAGAGGGCTCCATTTTAGCTGAAATTTGGCATGTGGCTTCGTCGATCATAAAGAGTCATCCCATATCTTCAAATCTTCTAGATTCCATCGATTTTGGATGATAATCCCTACATTTCAATAAAACTGAGGAGAAGTGAAGATTCTAAAGAATATAAAACATTTAAGCAAATAAATGTAACAAAACTATGCATTCTACTCTAAAATCATATGAAAACTAAGCCACAATATGCTATATAAATCTGTGTTATCAAATACACCAGACTTAGAATTTTACTTGTCCTCAAGCAACTGAATTGTTTAAAATAAAAGAATGAAATAAAATAGGAAATCTCAATCAAATAAGCATAGTCTGTCAAGGTTACAGTTTAACAACATAAAGTCCTATGATATGGTATAATACTGAAGAGAAATTAAATTTAATGTCACAACTACAATCCCTCGGGGTATGCAAAATTAAAAACAGCAGCCTGTGTAACACACCTCATATTAAGCTATATGATATCAAGCATTCATAAAAATGTAACTGTGCATTGAGTCATGAGAAAATATCATTTGAATAATATCAGAGTCAAATAAATTCAAGCATTTGGCTCCCCCTTTTTTTTTAATTCCTCAAACAGTGCCAAGTAGATGTGGAGAATCATGACTTAGGTACCACTGTGTTGCCTTTATTTTGTAGTCATAGAGCAGTGCCAAACTAGATGATGTGTATCACACATAGTAGTTTCGGTTGTTGGGGTATGCCCTTAAGGCTAATGTTTGAGGCCTTGGGATTGTATCAGTATCATGTAATAAACTCTTGTGTTTATAAAGGCATGGTTATTATTCAGGTTGTTACCTTGTCTGCTGTAATAAGTGTACTACTGAATAATGTCTCAAAGCTGTTCAGCTAGGCTGACATGCTAAATGTCCTTAGTCGATATATCTTGGTGAACATGAGACAGCCTTGATATGATTGAGACTAATATGTGTTCTAATCTTATAGGATGCTTCGAGCATGGAATAAGATGTAGACTCATGGGTACATTGGATGTACTGGACAGACCCTACTAGGACATTCAATTGCTTGTCACAATGTGAATGATCCTTGATTGCAACAAGTGGCACATGTCCTCTGACTTGAGATCACTTGTGTTTCTAAATGATGATTGTCATTGTTTTGAGGTAGTTCAATATCATTTGAAACATAATGGTTATAGACTATCTTGGATAATGATCATGAGTCAGGTTAGGGCACTAGTGATAGATAGAGGATTGTCGTCTCCTTGTTGAAGGAGTGTGGTGTTCTATAGGGGCCCCCTAGATGAGATGATTGAGAAAGTGTATGGCCATACCCAGGTGACTATGTGCATCTGATCTGATCATGCTCATCACATTGGAGTTACAGGCTTGACATGCTTGTCCAATAAGAACATCCAGTGGCAAAGGATACATGCATGCCTTGTGAAGTGGATTCACACTTGTGCTATGGTTTGGGTGTAGTCTTGGAAGACTCTTTCCTTTATATCGGGAGACAGTGATGTGTTGCTAGATACCCCTCACTGATCGTGATAATGTAAGTTATCGTTACCGACATTTAAAGGAAACCCTTAGGGTCGCACAATTTGATGATATGGCTTACTTAAGTCAGATCGTGTGGACTGGATTGTTTTGATTCAGTTTAAAGGAGTTTAAACTCTGATTGTAAGTGAGATCCAGTCTGATCATGTTTGATTGATTAGGGCTTGAGATCGGTAAGCTTCGATCGAGAGGATTGATGCTAGATCGGTGAGATCAAGAGCATCATGAGATGAACGGTTAGATTGGAAACCTTAGGGTTTAGTTGATCTAGACCGATTGGCTTGGGCTGGCTTGGTTTGGCCTTTGGACCGAACACATTTACTTTGAACCGGTTCAAGAGCTTGAACGTATGGTTCATTGTTTTGGCGTTTTGATCGATTTAGAGATCATGAACGCATGGCTTAATGGATTTTCCAATTTTGGAAAGTCATTTAGCGCATGTTCCCTTGAACGCCAAATGACTTGAACGCTCCATTCAACTCTCGTCTCCTTGCTCTTGCTTGACGAGACTTTGGTGTGGAGAAGACGAGGTCTCGGTGGAGGTTCGGCAAGCCTAGACATCATCTCTCATTTCCTTACCACACGAGAGGGACCCTTGAAGGACCTTGCTAGCACAAGGATCTCCAAGGAGCAAGCACATCATCTTGTGTGCGTCAACTAGGGAGAAGATCCCTTTCGATCTTTCTCTTCCAAGTCGCCATCTTCCTCATGGCTTTGGTATGGATCTAAACTTCATCAAGTTGATCATATTATCTTGCTAAGATCCATGAAAAACCCTTACTTCCGCTTGCAATTTTATGCGCCACCCTTAAGGGTTTTTCGCCCCCCTCTTGAAAGGGGTTTCATCTGCTTGCGCTCCCCCATGAAGGGGACTCTACATCGGTACCACTGCCCATTTTTTTTTTTACATCAGCATGCTGAGACAAGTGCCAAGTATAGTATCATGGACACCAATACTTTGGTATCACTGTCATATTTTTCTTATTCTCATGAAACAATGCACAAGTGAATATGAATATGCAGGCAAGAAGTAGAGAAGCTATGAACATGAGGTGGTTAACAAGTGGTCATTAAGTCAATATGCATACTCACTAGGATCGTATAAATAACAATAAGATTTAATTAAGATCTGCAATATCATCCAACAAGAGGTATGTATGTAAATTGTAACCAATTCAGACATCCAAACAGAATCGAGATTTCTATGTCTATCATGTAGGTATTTATATAACAATTCAAAGGGAAGGACAAAGCAACAACAATAAATGAGGGGTGGGCAAAGACACCTAAGGTGTTGTAAACACTAAAATGTAATGCAATTTAAGAAAAGAAATAACATGCTAACTAAGATAATTCTAATAACAGAATAAAAAATAAAGGAAATGAAATAGCAGACCAAGGAGTAGAAGAAAAGCATCTGAGGGACTCTATCCCCAACGCCAATATAGCAGTTGTTGAACGTCGTGTAGAGCCGCCTGCATGATGGACTAAACTCGGCCCTATGAAATTTTTTTTTTCAAATGACTACCTCTTCACGGCTGTGTGCTCCTTCATGGTCATGCCCGTGAAACGCTCAATGAAAAATTTATCAACGCTGATCACGGCCGTGCATGGATGCACGGCCCAAGCCATGAGAGCCTCAGTAGAAAACCAGAGATGCGTGACGACACCTTCATGGCCGTGCATGAATGCACGGCTATGATTGTGAATGTCAGAAAAGTTCCTAAAAATTTTGAAAAAATTGTCAGCGATTGCACAACACAATAGGAATAAAAATATAACAAGAAACCTAAAATCTAAAGAAAGGAGATCAAGGAATAAAATAAAAATTCACGAAAAGAAAAAAAAAATAAGAACTTGGGTTGCCTCCCAAGAAACGGTTGTTTAAGGTCATTAGCTTGACCAATGTCTAAATATCATAGTGTTGCTGGTGGGTCACTAGCGTAGTAAAGTGCATATAGTCTCATGCATTTTTGTCGTCCTAAAAGCATTCTTACCAAAATAAATATCATATGTTGCAATAGCAAGTTGATCGCTGTCATATTAAACACCCGCAGTCTTGGGATAGATTTAAATTCAAATTTCAGATTTTTCACTTACCTCAAGGTTGATGTTGTCAAGTGCGGAGGTCATACCTTTTCTACATCGATAGCTGGATGTAAGTCCTGTAGTTGGGAGTTTACATAAATATTTTAGTCACCTCATCATCATCATCATCAATCATGAAAATTTCTAATAAATCTTTGTTGATCTGGGGGAAATGAATTTCCTCAACTACTTTATTCAACATTTCTATGTTATAGCATAACCCCAAATCGCTTATTAGGTTTTCACTCCATCAAACTTTGGGAAAAAGGAATCAGTGGTTTATACGGTGGCGGTAAAACGCACACTGGTTCTTCTTCATCAACATTTACGGTGCTAGTGTTTGATTCTTTCTCATCCAAATTACTCTCCAATTCACCCTCACCGAACCCGCTGCTCTTCACCTAAGGCTCCTCTGACTCTCCTATGGGTTTGGCTAAGGAGATGGCTTGTGTTGGGGTATGCCCTTAAGGCTAATGTTTGAGGCCTTGGGATTGTAATAGTATCATTGTATAAACTCCTATGTTTATAAAGGCACTGGTTATTATTCAGGTTGTTACCTTGTCTGCTGTAATAAGTGTACTTCTGAATAATGTCTCAAAGCTGTTCAGCTTGGCTGACATGCTCTATGTCCTTAGTCGAGATATCTTGGTGAACATGAGACAGCCTTGATATGATTGAGACTAATATGAGTGCTAATCTTATAGGATGCTTCGAGCATGGAATAAGATGTAGACTCATGGGTACATTGGATGTACTGGACAGACCCTACTAGGATATTCCATTGCTTGTCACAATGTGAATATTCCTTGTAAGCACTAAGTGGCACATGTCCTCTGACTTGAGATCATTTGTGTTTCTAAATGATGATTGTCATTGTCTTGAAGTAGTTCAATATCATTTGAAACATAATGATTATAGACTATCTTGGATGGTGAGCTTGAATCATGTTAGGGCACTAGTGATAGACATAGGATTGTCGTCTCCTTGTTTAAGGAGTGTGATGTTCTAAAGGGCCCCCCTTATATGAGATGATTGAGAAAGTGTATGGCCATACCCAGATGACTATGTTCATCTGATCTAATCATGCTCATTGTATTGGAGTAACAAGCTTGACTCGCTTGTCCAATAAGAACATCCAGTGGCAAAGGATGCTTGTATGCCTTGTGATGTTGATTCACCTTGTGCTGTGATTTGGGTGTAGTCTTGGAAGACTCTTTCCTTTATATCGGGAGACAGTGATGTGTTGCTAGATACCCCTCACTGATTGTGATAACGAGAGTTATCGTTACCGACATTTAAAGGAAACCCTTAGGGTCGCACAATTTGGTGATATGGCTTACTTGAGTCAGATCGTGTGGACTGGATTGTTTTGATTCAGTTTAAAGGAGTTTAAACTCTGATTGTAAGTGAGATCCAGTCTGATCATGTTTGATTGATTAGGACTTGAGATCGGTAAGCTTCGATCGAGAGTGTGGATGCTAGATCGGTGAGATCAAGAGCATCATGAGATGTACGGTTAGATCTTGAATCTTCATGGTTCATAGAGATTTAGACCATGGCTTGGGTTGGTTCTTTTGGTCTTTGGACCAATTGGAATTGAACCGAATTCAATTGATCCGGTTCACATTTGTGTTCGATTGGTTCAATTGAATTGGCGTTGGGGATGAGTTCACAAGACATGAACGCATGTCTTGATGACTTTCCTTAATGGGAAGTCTTGAAAACGCCTAACGCCAAATAACGCCAAAGCTTAATGTTCCTTGTGCCTTTCGAAGCTCCCGGTTGTTGGTTGTGTGTGGACGATCTTGGAGAAGAGCTCTCGGCGACAAGGAAGAACATCTCATCTCCTCAACACCAAAGGGCACCTTGGCAATTGTTGCTAGCACATCAAGTTGCGCAAGAAGTAAGCCTTCATCCTTTGTGTGTGTCTTCTTTGGAGGAGAGCCCTCTTCGGCCTCTAGCTTCCAAGCCGCCACCCTTACATGGCTATGGTAAAGATCTCAAACTTGATCTTTGGTTAATTATAAAGTTAATCATTTACATGAGTTCATGCAAACGATTCTATTGAAACTCTAGAAGAATACATTTCCGCATGTTCTAGGGTTTGCCCCCCCTCTCGAAAGGGGTTTTTCAAGCTTGCGCTCCCCCTTGAAGGGGACCCTTTCAGCTTGCTGGGCTATCTAGGTTTCCAACATCTCACATGGAGTAGCTAAGACATCCACTTTAGATACAAGTTGCAAGGTCTCCTCGCTTCGCTTAGTTTGAACAATAAGGCTCTCAAGCAGGGTTTCTAGGTTCGATTTTTGGGCTTGATCAAATTTCCATTGATAGAAATCTAAAGATTCTCTAAAATTCACTTGCGGCATAGGATTTAGGTTACTCTCATAAAAGAAGTTTGGGCAGTCCCCCCAATCCAAATCGTAAGTGCTAGAGTATGGATCAATGGAAAATGGAATCCCCAATAGACATTCATTAGAAAAATGACCTATACATCCACAAATATCATAAGAAACATAAGGTAACAATGCACATTAATCAAACAAAAGCTTTTAGAAAGAACTCAGAAACTCTAAATGATAGAAAAAATTCAACCACAAGAAACAAAAATTATAAAAATTAAAAATTAAAAAAAAAACTAACAAGACATAGTCTATCAATGTCCTAATCTTGTTAATATTGGCTTACCTAGTCCCCGGAAACAGCGCCAAAAACTTGATAGGATGCCACAAGTGCACGGTTCTATCGCGTAATAAAAAGTATCGATCCCAAAGGGACTAGGGGTCAAGTACTCACTAATCAATGTATCGATAGCTAGGTGATCAAATAATGGTGAGAATTATAATATCCTAATGCAAGAAAGTAAATCAGAGTAAGTAAAGAGAAAACGAAGAGCAAACACGGGTGTGAAAATCTCAAGAGAAGATCGGGGTTTTAGGTTTCACCACACTGAAGAATAATAGAAAGATAATCCTAGTGTTTAAATTTTATTTAATCTAAGTTCTTAAGGTAACCCAAGTACTTTATTTTTTTGATTTTAATTAATAATTTCTGACGAGTGATGTTTCATGTTTGTTGCAAGTTTATTGAGGTTCGATTTTGTTTAAAAAAAAATTATTACTGGTATGGTCGTAATATTAATTGTGGGCATAAGATGGCTGAATAACTAGTCAGCCGTGTTTGGAAAATCCAACTCGTGGAAATCTATTTCCACACTCGACAAAGGGCTTACGGGCATTCCCCTTTCTCCAGCTTTAACAAATTCTATTGCCGCCTTCAATTGAACAGCCGCGCCGACCAACTTCCTCTTCCATGAACTGAATGCCGACCTCATCAATCATCCGCTCGACGCCACCGGTCTTCAATCCCACTCAACATCTCTGCCAGCTTCCGTGGAAAACGTCTGCTGCCCTCTCCAATCTGGTCGTCAGAGACAGTGCATCCTCTCTTCCACTGTTTCCGGCCCGTTCACTGATTGCTGGAGTTATGGAGGTGACAATCACTCTTCCGCAGCAAAGCCTTCAATAACATTAATCTGCCGCCCTCTCCTTCAATCCGCTTCAACTACCATCGCCCTATTCAAGCTAACGTCAAATTGGCACCAGCTTCAACAAAGAACGACGCCGCCATTCTCAATCAACAAAGTAGCGTCGTTCTTACAGATTCAACCGAAACAGCAACGACCCTCTCTACTTCTGCCGTTACCAGATCATGTCGACTCCAACGCTGATTTCCTCTACCATTACTTCTCTAGCCACAACAGAAAATCTATCCACTCTTCGTCTTCCTCAATGGAAATCGGCAATTGTTCTCTGCGCCGCCCCTCGACAATTGAAGCATTCACTCAAAGCCGTTCGAAGTGCCGCCTTTTTTACCTCTCATTCCTGGGTTCGCTCCTAATTTAAAGGAAATCTCGGAAGAAACTTCTTCTCCGCCGTTGCTTCTGACTGTTCGCAAGATCGCCCCTGTGCCGATACCTGTTCTTCTCCTCCACCCCCAGCCGTTCGCCGCCGCTTCTTCTTGCTGATATTGGCTATTGATTTTCAATGACCCAGGAAGCTGCTCCTTCCATCCCATCCTCTGCCTGCTCTGCCCCAGTGATTTCTGACGACTGCTCCAGCTACACAAGTGCCCACCACTGACTGTTGATGATACCTTCCCAAGAGCCAGTGACTCAAGAGGATGCGTCCTCTTCTTTGATTTCAAGACTGTTCTCCTTCTCAGATTGCACGTACCGGGACCTTAAACATCCCTGTTGCTCTGCATCGACATACTTTACAGATACTGCCGAGGGCCTGATTTCATCTCCTATTTGCTACCTCTAGATCTTTCGGCGATCTTCCGGTTCCTCCTCCATCCAATGGCTCTCAATTACGCTATACCGAGGCCGCATGTTGTCTTTGGCTATCCTATGTGCAACTCTATTCAAATCCACAACGGCCAACAACTTCTTCAACTTCTCTGGATGTCCTCCTAAATTCACATGATGACAATGAGGATGACGCTCAAGAGGATGTGCGGCGATGAGCATCAACAATGAATCTTACTGATCTTGTGAGTATCACCACCCACATCTCCAAATTTTGATCTTTACATGCTATGCATAGGGACTATGCATATTTCAAGTCTGGGAGATAGAGGGTTCACTTAGGTTTGTCTTGTTTTAAAACTTTTTAGATAATTACAACACTTTGTGTTTTCTTTTGATACTTTTGTTTCATTGTTAGTTATACACCTGGTTCCGATATTGGATTACACTCTGCGATTACTTTCACATGCTGATACTGTTATGATTTTCAATAAGATTCATGATAGCTTTATATTTATATTGATCTCATGGACATCATTATGATCTGAATCTTGGTTTGAGGACAGGAATTTCATTTACTTATTCTATTTGATGGAAAAAGGGTACTGAAGTGATAGATCCAATTTTTTTATTAAGATTTTTCTCTTAAGGCATGCTTATGATCTTCTTGTAGAAGTATATGACTCTACCAATTTGATTCTCCTTGCTAGATGTTGGAAATTCTTAATGCACTAATCCTTGATCTCCTCTCATATCTTGTGTTTAAAAAAAACACAACACAACACAATGTACATACAAAAAGAAAATAAAATAGACTCCTCTACTTGACACTGCGTAAAATTGGCAGTGGTACCTAAGAATGAGTTGAAGTCAAAATAAAAAAAAATAAAAAAATAAAAAAATTGAGAGGACAAATAAGAGTGCATTGATGTTTTTCCAACTTTGTGTCTTTGGATGAATCAAGTTCGAACAAAGTACATATACCAACACAAGAGATTACTGCATCCCGCGGAGGTAAATCTTATCTGACTTTGGCTTCTGGATCTTCACAACTTTACCCCTGACGATAGATGATTATTTTGAATGCCCTGACTTACTAAGATTTATTCATAATGATATCTCCCTTGCATATTTTACAAGCTTGACGTGATTTTATCTTTTCCTGATCTGCTTTACATGCATGAGGACAAACAATGATCTAAGTATGGAAGATTTTGATGTCTCGTATTTTTATAGTCTTTTAGACCTATATTTACCTGTGAATCAAGACCTATTTCCATACTTTTACATCTCTTTCTAGCTTATTTCATTGATTTTCTTCAGAAGCTTCACTTCTTGTCATATTTGATGAATACAGGACAATTCACTCGCTTTTGAAACTATTTGGAGGTATATCTATATCCCTGAGTGAATCAGGAACCTTGACAAGAAGTTTCACTTCAAACGGAGCAAATTTCCAAAGACGTGCCCTCAATTTTCTCAAAGGAAGCCTTTCGGAGGATGAAAACTTCGACAAACGACATTTCGAGTATAGCCATAATTTCACCTTGCCCGTAATCTTCTCATCAGTGACCTTTGATATCATACTATGGCTAGGATTTATGTCAAGTCAAAGGTCAACTCACCCGCAAAATTTCAGACGAAACGGAGTTCTCCATCAAAATTACAGGCATGCTCATAATCTCATTATACTCGTAATGGTACACGGAGCATTAAGTGTATTGAGGGGCTGCATTAAATGAGTCATAACTTTTCGGTTACAACTCTGATTTGGGAATTTTTGGTGTCATTACGACGAGCTTTTAATGGCCCATAAGTGTGTGAGTGTTTCTGGAGCCGAAGGGATTTTTCGCCGACATTACAGCCATGGCCGTAATCTTCATTACACCCATAATCTCACTTGCGCAACCTAAAATTAAAAGAGCCATAACTCCCTCATTATAGCTCTGTTTTGGATGTTTGAGGTGTCAAAAACGTAGCTAATTAAAAGAGATATCAATGTTGGAGGTCAAAAGTTGGTTTCCATTCTACAAAATGGGCGAAAAACCTCTTGGAGTGGCGACGGGTCTTGGCTTCGTGTGAAGTTCTTGGTGAAAACTTTGGGAGAAGAAGTTATCTTGTGCATCCATTCCAAAAAGCTTGGAGGAAGAAAATTTCAACCCTTCCTGAAGAGTTTGTTCTATTCTTCTCTTGTTTTCTTCTTCTTATAGAGATTTGTACTTAAACGATGCTATGATAGCGTAATCTTTTTGTCAGAACTAAGGGTGTAGTCTCGTTGTTTGTATCTCGTTCTCAAACTTGTTATTTCAAAGCAAATGCAAATTTTACTTTGTGTTTATTCGTTCTATGTCGTTTTATCGCTAGAATTACCTTAATCACGTAATTTCTTTTCTCGGGCGTCGCAAGAAGGACCGAAAGGTGAATTGCGACGCTAGATCTACTAGTTCGAACATACTCTGAGCCGTCAAGAAATGGGGCGGGATTTGTATGCAGAATTTATAATATCTTTGTACCCAATGGATTAATCTAAATCTGGTTTGCCATGAAAGTAGGACGCCAATCTAGATTGATACCGGATTACACCATCGAAAGAGGGTAATCTGTACTTTTTGATATTTGTTTGAGCACTTTTAAAATTGCTTTGCTATAATTTTAACTTGTTTGATTTTGAGATCCATCAATGAGATGAACCCAGCATTCCGATATATCTAACCCTTATTTTCTCCTCGAAGTTTTCTCTTGCCAGATTCGATTTGCTTTAAGTTATATCTGCTTTACTTTTCGTAATCCCAAACCATTTAATCGATCGCCTATCTATTATTTTATAATCTCTTGGTACTTAATCACTGTCTCTGTGGGATCGACATCTTAAGTACTATCATGACAAAGCCATCACGCTTGCAGTTAGTTGTGCGTTAGTACAGCACACATCAAATTTTGGCACTTTTTCCGGGGATAGACAACCAATATCAAAGAGATTTAACAATTGATAGACTAGAATTTTTGCTTTTGCTATTTCTATTGCTTTTGTTTCTTTGTTTTTGCTTCTTTGTTTCTGTTTCTTTGTTTTGTTTGTCCTTATTTTGTGTCTTTGTTTTTGTTTTTCTCTCTAACTCTGTTATTTGAGCTTAACTGTTATATGCGTTGAGGTTTACGATCAGGTGGACTTGAAGATCTGTACGAGCTTGATCAGGAGATCGAAAGGACATTCCATTGTAGAAGACGACTGAAGGAATTAAGTGCTAGAGAAGCATCCAGGATTACTGAACCTATTCCTATCGATCTACCAATGGCGAACAACAATAGAACTTTGAAAGATTTTGCTGCTCCAAATGCACAGGGTCTTCACTCAAGTATTTCTCGACCTCTAGTGGAGGCTAACAATTTTGAGATAAAGCCCTCCCTTTTATCGATGGTTCAACTAAACCAATTTGGAGGGCTACCATCTGAAGACCCGAACATGCACCTGTCAATTTTCTTGGAGTTCTGCAACACGACGAAGATGAACGGAGTTTCTAGCGATGCACTGCGTCTACGACTCTTCCCATTCTCTCTCCGGGATAGAGCTCGGAGCTGGCTCTATTCGCTGCAACCGGAATCGCTAACGACTTGGGAACAACTTTCCCAAGCATTTCTCTCAACGTATTTTTCCCCCTAGTAAAATTGTCCAACTACGAAACCAGATCACCACTTTCACCCAAAAAGATGGGGAATCTCTGTACGAAGCTTGGGAGCGATTTAAGGAACTTCAACGCTTATGCCCACACCACGGCTTGGAAAATTGGGTAATTGTTCATACATTTTACCATGGTCTTAACTATAATACACGTCTTACTGTAGATGCAGCCGCTGGTGGAGCACTTATGAACAAAAACGTCAATGATGCAATGAATTTACTAGAATACATGACACTGAATCACAACCAATGGGCTGGAGACCAATGAGGTACATCATCTAGGGCCGTTGCGCCAGGTAAGTATGAGTTAGATTCCTTGAGTTCTCTAGCTGCCAAGGTTGACTCGTTATCTCGTAAACTAGATTCAATGCATGTGAATTATGTTGATTCAAGCTCTAATTCTTCTATTTGTGAAATTTGTGGAATTATGGGGTATAGCCATGCTAATTGCCAGTTAGTTGTTTCCCAACCCTCTGAACCCCAATAAGAATATGTCAATGCTGTAGGGAACCAAAATCCTAGACCTCAAAATGATCCATACTCCACTGCATACAACCCTGGTTGGAGAAACCATCCTAACTTCTCTTACAAGAACAACCCCAATCCAGTTCCACAATCGAACTATAGACCACCACCTGGATTCCAGCCTCGACCATATGCACCACAACCCCAAAGGACCTCACTTGAAACAATCATGGAGAATTTCATATCCTCTCAAACCAAAACCAACGAAAGCTTAAATGATATGCTGCGTCATGTGACTACTAGACTGGATTCCATTGAAGCCCACAATAAACCGGTAGATATACAATTGGCAAACCTAGCCACCAGTCTAGCTAGACCCACGGGTAGGTTACCTTCCCAACCCGAACAAAACCCACAAGAGAATTGCAGTGCAATTACTACTTGTAGTGGTAAGCAACTAGAGGAACGAGAGTACCTGATTCAAACCTGAGTCTTGACACATCTACCAGTAATATACCCGAACCTGAGAGGCCAAGTGAGGAGAAAGATGATCATGAGAGTCAACCAGCTTATGTTCCACCACCGCCTTATAAGCCACCAATTCCATTCCTTCAAAGACTGACAAAGGCGAAGCTGGACACACAATTCAGAAAATTTTTAGAACTTTTGAAAAAGTTGTATATTAACATCCCCTTTACTGAAGCTTTAACACAGATGCCCACGTATGCAAAATTTTTGAAGGACATTCTTTCAAACCGACGGAAGCTAGAGGAACCAGGCATAGTGGTGCTAACTGAAGAGTGTAACACCATAATTCAAAATAAGCTTCCAGAGAAATTGAAAGATTCAGGCAGTTTTTCAATCCCATGCAAAATAGGGGATTTGACTTTTGAACACGCGTTATGTGATTTGGGCGCCAGTGTCAGTTTAATGTCTTTCTCTTCAACTTGCTGACTGCTCAGTGCCCAAGCCGGTAGGAATCCTAGAAGACGTTACGATTAAGGTCAGAGATTTCTTCATTCCAATCGACTTTGTCGTGCTCGAGATGGAGGAGGACACGAAACTACCAATAATTCTGGGAAGACCATTTCTTGTGACTGCCAGGGCAGTCATTGACGTCAAAAATGGAAAATTAGCCTTAAACATCGGTGAGGAGGCTATCGAATTTGATTTAGCATGAAGTCTGAAACACCCTTCTATTACAGGTTCATGTTGTAGCTTGGATGTCATTGATGAAGTTGTTAAAGATAAGAATCTCGTAACTGATGGGATGCTAGATGACCCGCTGGAAGTTTGTCTTTTGGAGAGTCCAAATGTTGAGAAAAATGATGAAGCTTAGGCTTACGCAAAGATAATGGACTCAGCCGAAAAAATGAACCCTCAAAAGACGAAGCCGAACATCTTGACAGGACGACGCCACAGGTAGGTGAGGTAAGAAAAATAGAATTGAAATCTCTTCCTCAAAATTTGAAGTATGAATTTTTGGATGATGATTCTACCTTGCCTGTGATAGTGAATACAAACTTGATTGAAATTCAGACAGAACAATTACTTGCTCAAATTAAACTTCATAAAAAGGTCATAGGCTATTCCTTGGATGATATCAAAGGAATTGACCCAGCTGTCTGTATGCATAGGATTCTCTTGGAACAGGAAAGTAAACCCTCCGTGGAGTTTCAACGATGACTAAATCCAAGCATGAAGGAGGTTGTAAAGAAAGAGATCCTGAAACTGTTAGACGCGGGAGTCATCTACCAGATATCAAATAGCCGATGGGTGAGCCCTATCCACGTCGTACCTAAAAAGGGTAGGGTAACAGTTATCAAGAATGAGCAGAATGAGTAGAATGAGCTAGTTTTGGTCCGTACTATAAGCGGATGGCGAATGTGTATAGACTACCGGAAGCTCAACAAAGCGACGCGAAAGGACCACTTTCCTCTACCCTTCATCGATCAAATGCTTGAGCATCTTGCCCATAATACTTATTTTTGCTTTCTTGACGGATTTTTTGGTTTTCTGCAGATCTCGATTCACCCAGAGGATCAGGAAAAGACGACCTTTACTTGTCCATACGAAACATTCGCGTGCAAGAGGATGCCATTCGGACTATGCAACGCTCCAGCCACATTTTAGCGATGTATAATGGCGATCTTCTCCGACTATAATGAAGATTTTATGGACATCTTTATGGACGAGTTCTCGGTATATGGACGATCTTTTGAATCCTGTTTAGCTAATTTGTCCAAGGTTTTGCAGCGATACGAGGAAGTGAATCTCGTTCTGAATTGGGAGAAGTGTCATTTTATGGTACAAGAAGGGATTGTATTGGGACATCTTATTTCTGAACGTGGGATAGAAGTCGATCAGGCTAAAGTGCAAGTAATCGAAAGAATGAATCCATCAACTTCAGTCAAAGGAATCTGTAGTTTCCTCGGACACACTAGATTTTATAGAAGATTCATTAAAGATTTCTCGAAGATAGCCCGACCACTGACCAACCTGCTATATAAGGATTCTGAATTCTATTTTGATGATGACTGTTTGCAGGCCTTTGAGAAGCTCAAGAAGGTGTTGATTTCCGCACCCATTATTCAGCCCCCTGATTGGACTTTACCCTTCGAGCTAATGTGCGACGCGAGCAACTTTGCCGTCGGCGCTGTTCTAGGGCAAAGAAGAGACAAAAAGCTTCATGCGATATACTATGCCAGCCGCACTTTAGACAAGGCCCAAGTCAATTATGCGACAACAGAAAAGGAGCTCTTATCCATCGTCTTTGCATTTGACAAATTTCGTTCTTACTTGATTAATTCCAAAGTCATTATTTATACAGACCACGCAGCAATCAAGTATTTGATGAGTAAGAAAGACGCAAAGCCACGACTGATACGATGGATACTTCTCCTTCAATAATTTGATTTAGAAATAAGAGATAAGAAGGGAGCTAAAAATGTGGTGGCTGACCATTTGTCACATTTGCTTCTGGACAAAGAAAATGATGTTTCTGATGATCTGGAAATTGATGATACTTTTCCTGAGGAGAAGCTATTCAGAATTGCTGTGCAAGATGCACCCTGGTATGCTGATTTTGTTAACTATTTAGCATCTGATATCTTTCCACCTGATCTGTCGTTTCAACGAAAAAAGAAGTTCTTATCCGACGTACGACATTTTTACTGGGATGATCCATATCTTTTTCGGCGATGCGCCGATGGACTTTTTCGACGTTGTGTACCTGAGGATGAGGTTCTAGATATTCTTAAGTACTGTCATTCTTCCCCTTACGGAGGTCATGTCAGTGCTACAAAAACTGCATTTAAGGTACTACAATCCGGATTATACTGGCCCAGTATTTTTAAAGTTACTTGAAATTTCATTCTGACTTGTGATAGTTGCCAAAGAAGTGGCAACATTTCGAAACGCGATGAACTTCCCTTACATGATATTTTAGAAGTCAAATTATTCGATGTGTGAGGAATAGATTTTATGAGACCATTCCCATCATCCTGTGAAAATAAGTACATCTTGGTGGCCGTCGACTATGTATCAAAGTGGGTAGAAGCTTCAGCCGCACCGACCAATGACTCTAAAGTTGTGATACGGATGCTGAAGAAGACTATCTTTCCAAGATTTAGCGTGCCACGAATGCTGATAAGCGATGGAGGATCGCATTTCATTGAATAACGATTTGCCGCTCTACTGAAAAAGTATGGAGTGCATCACAAAATTGCAACTCCTTATCACCCACAGACCAGCGGACAGGTCGAGGTAACAAATCGCGAACTGAAAAGAATTTTAGAACGCAGTGTTTCGACAGCACGTACAGATTGGGCCCTTAAATTGGATGACACTCTCTGGGCCTATCGAACCGCTTTCAAGACTCCTATAGGAATGTCTCCATTTCAGATGACATATGGGAAGTCTTGTCACCTTCCGGTCGAGCTAGAGCATAAAGCGTTCTGGGCGATAAGGGCTTTAAACTATGATTAAAAGACAACAGATGAGAAGAGAAAATTGGATCTGAATGAATTGGATGAGATATGACTTGAGGCATACGAGAATGCAAAAATTTATAAGGAACGGACCAAGAGGTTTCACGACAAATGTATAGTGCATAAGGAATTTGAAGTCGGAGATTTGGTCCTACTTTTTAATTCAAGGCTCAAATTATTTCCTGGAAAGTTGCGATCAACATGGACTGGTCCGTATGTGGTAAAGAAAGTCTATCCATACGGTGCGATTGACATCTATAGTGATCAGTCCGGAACATTCAAAGTCAATGGGCAACGTCTGAAACCTTATCTTTTCCCTACTCCAATTGAAAAGGGAGTTTCCTTACTCCTCTCTGACCCTTTTATATGATTACGGATTTTTCCGTCGAGCTACCGACGTTAAGCAAGCGCTTCTTGGGAGGCAACCCAAGTACTTTATTTTTTTTATTTTAATTAATAATTTCTGACGAGTAATGTTTCATGTTTGTTGCAGGTTTATTGAGGTTAGACTTTGTTTAAAAAAATAATTACTGGTATGGCCGTAATATTAATTGTGGGCATAAGATAGCTGAATAACCGGTCAGCCGTGTTTGGAAAATCCAACTCGTGGAAATCTATTTCCACACTCGACAAAAGGCTTACGGGCATTCCCCATTCTCCAGCTTTAAATTAATTCTGTCGCCGCCTTCAATTGAACAGCCGCGCCGACCAACTTCCTCTTCCGTGGACTGAATGCCGACCTCATCAATCATCTACTTGGCGCCGCTGTTCTTCACTCCCACTCAACATCTCCGCCAGCTTCCACGGAAAACGTCCGCCGCCCTCTCCAATCTGGTCATTAGAGACAGTCCATCCACTCTTCCGCCGTTTCCAGCCCGTTTGCTGATTGTTGGAGTTATGGAGGCGACGATCACTCTTCCATAGCCGAGCCTTCAACAACATTAATCTACCGCCCTCTCCTTCAATCCGCTTCAACTACCGTCTCCCTCTTCAAGTTGACCTCAAATCGGCACCAGCTTCAACGAAGAATGACGCCACCCTTCTCAATCATCAAAGCAGCGCCATTCTTCCAGATTCAACCGAAACAGCAGCGGCCCTCTCCGCTTTCACCGTTACCAGATCATGTCAACTCCAGCGTTGATTTCCTCTGCCATTACTTCTCTAGCCGCAACAGAAAATCTATCCACTCTTCATCTTCCTCAACGGAAATCGGCGAATGTTCTCTATGCCGCCCCTCGACAATTGAAGCATTCACTTGAAGCTGTTCGAAGTGCCGCCTTCTTTACCTCTCATTCCTGGGTTCGCTCCTAATTTAAAGGAAATCTCGAAAGCAACTTCTTCTCCGCCATTGCTTCTGACTGTTTGCAAGATCTCCCTTGTGCCGATACCTGTTCTTCTCCTCCACCCCCAGTTGTTCACCGCCGCCTCTTCTTGCTGATATTGGCTACTGATTTTCAATGACCCAGGAAGCTACTCCTTCCATCCCATCCTCTGCCTGCTCTGCCCCAGTGATTTTCAACGACTGCTCTGGCTACACAAGTGCCCACCACTGCCTGTTGCTGATACCTTCCCACGCGCCGGCGACTTAAGAGGATGCATCCTCTTCTTTGATTTCAAGACTATTCTCCTTCTCATATTGCACGTGCCAGGACCTTGAACATCCCTGCTGCTCTGTATTGACATACTTTACAAATACTGCCGAGGGCCTGATTTCATCTCCTATTTGCTACCTCCAGATCTTTCGGCGATCTTTCGATTCCTCCTCCATCCAATGGCCCTCAATTACGCTATACCAAGGCCGCATGTTGTCTTTGGCTATCCTATGTGCAACGCTATTCAAATCCACAATGGCCAACAACTTCTTCAACTTCTCTAGATGTCCTCCTAAATTCACATGATGACGATGAGGATGACACTCAAGAGGATGTGCAGCGATGAGCATCGACAATGACTCTTGTGAGTATCACCACCCACATCTCCAAATTTTGATCTTTACATGCTATGCATAGGGACTATGCATATTTCAAGTCTGGGAGATAGAGGGTTCACTTTGGTTTTTCTTGTTTTAAAACTTTTTAGATAATTACAACACTTTGTATTTTGTTTTTGATACTTTTGTTTTATTGTTAGTTATACCCCTAGTTCCGATATTGGATTACACTCTGCGATTACTTTCACATGCTGATACTGTTATGATTTTCAACAAGATTCACGATAGCTTCATATTTATATTGATCTCATGGACATCATTATGATCTGAATCTTGGTTTGAGGATAAGAATTTCATTTACTTATTCTATTTGATGGAAAAAGGGTACTAAAGTGATGGATTTGATTTTTTATTAAGATTTTTCTCTTAAGAGATGCTTATGATCTTCTTGTAGAAGTATATGACTCTACCAATTTGATTCTCTTTGTTAGAAGTTGGAAATTCTCAATGTACTAATCCTTAATCTCCTCTCATATCTTGTGTTTTAAAAAAAAAACACAGCACAACACAATGTACATACAAAAAGAAAATAAAATAGGCTCCTCTACTTGGCACTGCGTAAAATTGGCAGAGGTACCTAAGAATGAGTTGAAGTCAAAATAAAAAAATAAAAAAAAATTAAAAAAATTGAGAGGATAAATAGGAGTGCATTGATGTTTTTCCAACTTTGTGTTTTTGGATAAATCAGGTTCGAACAGAGTACATATACCAACACAAGAGATTACTGCATCCCGCGGAGGTAAGGCTTATCTGACTTTGGTTTCTGGATCTTCACACCTTTACTCTTGACAATAGATGATTATTTTGAATGCCCTGACTTACTAAGATTTATTGATAATGATATCTCCCTTGGATATTTTACAAGCTTGATGTGATTTTATCTTTTTCTAATCTGCTTTATGTGCTTGAGGACAAGCAATGATCTAAGTCTAGGAGATTTTGATGTTTCGTATTTCTATAGTCTTTTAGACCTATATTTACCTGTGAATCAAGACCTATTTCCATACTTTTACATCTCTTTCCAGCTTATTTCATTGATTTTCTTCAGAAGCTTCACTTCTTGTCATATTTGATGAATACAGGACAATTCACTTGCTTTTCGAACTATTTGGAGGTATATCTATATCCCCGAGTGAATCAGGAACCATGATGAGAAGTTTTGCTTCAAACGGAGCAAATTTTCAAAATTACGGCCGAGGCCATAATCTGCATTATGGCCGTAATTTCTAGTTTGAATTCTCAAGAAGCCCATTTTCATTCAAGCATAATCATATTCCAAAGACGTTCCCTCAATTTGCTCAAACGAAGCCTTTCGGAGGACGAAAACTTCGACAGACGACATTACGGGTATAGCTATAATTTCATCTTGCCCGTAATTTTCTCATCGGCGACCTTTGATATCATACTATGGTCGGGATTCATGTCAAGTCAAAGGTCAACTCACCCACAAAATTTCAGACGAAACGGAGTTCTCCATCAAAATTATAGGAATGCCCATAATCTCATTACACCCGTAATGGTACTCAGAGCATTAAGTGTATTGAGGGGCTTCATTAAATGAGTCATAACTTTTCCGTTACAACTCCAATTTGGGCATTTTTGGTGTCATTACAATGAGCTTTTAATGGCCCATAAGTGTGTAAATTTTCAGGATCCGAAGGGAATCGACTCTAACATTACAGCCATGGCCGTAATCTTCATTACACCAATAATCTCACTTGCGCAGCCTAAACTTAAAAGAGCCATAACTCCCTCATTATAGCTCCGTTTTGGACGTTTGAGGTGTCAAAACGTAGCTAATTAAAAGAGCTATCAATGTGGCAGGTTAAAACTTTGTTTCGATTCTATAAAATGGGTGAAAAACCTCTTGGAGTGGCGACGGTTCTTGGCTTGGTGTCTTCTTGGTGAAAACTTTGGGAGAAGAAGTTCTCTTGTGCATCCATTCCAGAAAGCTTGGAGGAAGAAGATTTCAACCCTTCTTGAAGAGTTTGTTCTATTTTTTCTTCAATTCTTTCTCTTGTTTTCTTCTTCTTATAGAGATTTGTACTTAAACGACGCTATGATAGTGTAATCTCTTTGTCGGAACTAAGGGTGTAGTCTCGTTGTTTGTATCTCGTTCTCAAACTTGTTATTTCAAAGCAAATGCAAATTTTACTTTGTGTTTATTCGTTATATGCCGTTTTATCGTTGGAATTATCTTGATCACGTAATTTCTTTTCTCGGGCGTCGCAAGAAGGACCAAAAGGTGAATTGCGACGCTAGATCTGCTAGTTCGAACATACTCTGTTCCGTCAAGAAATGGGGCGGGATTTGTATGAGGAATTCATAATATCTCTGTATTCAATGGATTAATCTAGATCCGGTTTGCCACGAAAGTAGGACGCCGATCTAGATTGATATCAGATTACGCCGTCGAAAGAGGGTAATCTGTACTTTTTGATATTTCTTTGAGCACTTTTAAAATTGCTTTGCTATAATTTTAACTTGTTTGATTTTGAGATCCATCAATGAGATGAACCCGGCGTTCCGATATCTCTAACCCTTATTTTCTCCTCGAAGTTTTCTCTTGCCAGATTTGATTTGCTTTAAGTTATATCTGCTTTACTTTTCGCAACCATTTAATCAATCGTCTAGCTATTAATTTATAATCTCTTGGTACTTGATCACTGTCCTTGTGGGATCGACATCTTAAGTATTATCACGACAAAGCCGCCATGCTTGCGGTTAGTTGTGCGTTAGTACAGCACACATCAACGGCCATGCATGTCTTTACACCCTAGGCCGTGAACTCTATAGAGGGCTCCGTTTTAACTAAAATTTGGCATGTGGCTTCGTCTGATCATAAGGAGTCATCCCATATCTTTAAATCTTCCAAATTCTACCAATTTTGGGCGATAATCTCAACATTTCAATAAAACTAAGGAAAAGTGAAGATTCCAAAGAATATAAAGCATTTAAGCAAATAAATATGACAAAACTATGCATTCTACTCTAAAATCACATGAAAACTAAGCCACAATATACTATATAAATGGGTGTTATCAATTTTTCACCGAGAAGATCATGGCCTGCCCATGACCAGCTTCATGGCCATGATCAACATATCAAAAATCCATAGAAGACTTCAGAGACTATGATGAATAAGCCAGTTTTCCACATAACACTTTATGGCGTGCCTGTGATCAGATTCATGGTCATGATAGATTCCCATAACACTACAAAACACATCATAGCTTGGCCGTGATGAACTTCACGACTGTGATCGAGTCTATTGAACACAATTCTTTGCGATTTCACATGAAATTTGAAGGGTTTTTTGAGGAATTTCATGGGGGAGATGAAGGGATACTTTCCTATGAAAAAAAAGGAAGCTTTTTTGGATGGTTAAGAAGTGTGGATTTTTGGGGATATAGACGAGAGGAATGGAGAACGGTGACAAAGGCAATGATGAAGAAGAAAAAGGGATTTTGTTGGGTGGAGATTTGTTTACTCTTCCTTCCTAGAATCATCTTCCTTTATATTTTCTTAGATTCTTGATTCGAGACATTTGTACTGAATAATTTCATCATGGCTGCTTATGCTTTTTTATTCAGGACTTGGGGTGTAGTCCTTTGTTAAGATATTGTATTTGAACTTTAATATCAGTGATAATAAGGTCTATCTATGTTCATTCGATCTTTGCTTTGTTAGTTGCTTATATTTACTTTGGCCTAGTTTTTACATGTTTAAAATGTCGCTAGAAGGACTGAAAGGTGAATGACAACATTAGAACTACATAGATTAGACTCATGTTATTCTATCACCAAAGTAGTTAGAATTCTCACAAGGACATTTAGTTTATTTTTATGCTTATGGGGTCTATTTAGATCAGTATGCTACAAAAGTATGAAATCGATCTAAATATATACTAGGTTATACCATTGAAAGAGGTAACTTGTACCTACAGATAAGTCCTTGAATATTTTAGATCGATTTCTATTGTTATTATCATGTTGAAATCTAAATTTAGTATTGTGATGAACCCCAGTAGCTTGAATCTTCTCGAAATTGCATTAAACCCATAACTCTTATTTGACAATCATTTTGATAGTTTTATCCTAGCTCATTTTAACTTACTCTTCAATTGAAACTAAATCTAGTTTGTCTAGCTATTGACTACATGATCTTTCGGTAGTTGAATTTGTCCCTATGAGAATGATAACATTATTCTACATCGGTAAGTCATGCGCTTGCAGTGACACTTGAAATATTAGCGTATTAACGTTCAACATATTCGTCGGTTAAGGCTGTGTTGAATGTAGTGTTGGTATTTGCAAAATGAGGTTTAAGATCAAATATAACATGCCATAATTTTTATTTGATAAGCAAAGAAACATTGTTATTGCGATCATTACATTGTAGAATTTTTTAAGAAGATCTAAAATCGATCCTGCATTTACATTGTTAGAGCTACGTGTGTTTTAATTGATATAAGAAACTATCAAGGAGATAAGGGACCCATAAGAAGTGGTTTAAGGGAGATGGGTGAATTACATAATGAAATTGCTCGTGTTTTAATGGAAAATATGAATTTTTAGATTTAAAAGAACTAAGTACGTATAGGCTTTAGTTTTGTGGGTATTTTTTATGAAAGATCTTTCATCAATCAAATAGTATGTTTGATTTAAATTAATTATTTTTTACTTTTTTAAATCATAATTATTTTAACCATAATTAATTGCATCATTACAATGTTTAGGCACATAACCATATAACATATAGATAGTTGTGTTTCATTTTAGTTTTGAAATTAAAAGTCATATTAATTTAATTATTTATTTTATAATCATGATCACACCACATGCACGTGGTAGTACCCGAAGAGTTTGTTTGGATCTTCTAGAAATCTGAACCCAAAACATATGGGTATGGATGTATCTTATTGGTTCAATTAGTCCTAAAAATATCTTATGCCATCATCATCCACCATTTAAGATACTTGAAATATGTGTAAAAGTGCATTCCAAAATATTTTTTAAGTGTAGTAACAATAGATGGTGACACCACACAGTGCAATGGCACCGCATACAACATTTATTCTAATTAGTCGCCGTTCATTTTCTCATTGGTGTGTATGTTAATACTTTGATGCATAGTAGTACCCCAAGAGTTTGTTCAGATCTTCTAGAAAATCTGAACCCAGAACATATGGGTATGGATGGATATTGTGGGTCCGATTAGTCGCCACCCATTTTCTCCTTCGGGTGTATGTTAATATTTTGATTTCTATCTTTTATTTGATTTCAATTGGAACTATTTGATTTCTATCTTTCTCTTGAGACCATTGAACTAAGTGAACTATGTCTAATGCTTCATTTTTAAGCTGTCTTTTATCTTCCTACTGCAATAGAAGGGAAATGCATTGTACTTTAAATTTTACAAAGGAGATGTAAGGGCCAAGTTGAAGAACAACTACAAAGGACAAAATGAAAAAAAAGAAAAGAAAAAAAAATCCAAATGAGATCAAAGAGTAGAGCAAATAATGAAAACTGAAATATTTCATTAATGTCATGACAATAAATACAGTAATAACTAAATGGAACAAAAATACACTCTCACTAAATCAAATGGCATCAAAAACTATAATGCCCATATTTTCAAGATGTTCATGAAAAACTTTAGGGGCCAATGCCTTAGTGAGTGGATCTGCAATCATAAAATTTGTTCCTATGAGCTCAATAGAAATTAAGTCACTCTGAACTCTTTCTTTTACAACAAGGAACTTGATGTCTATATGCTTTGATTTAGAAGAGCTCCTATTGTTGTTTGAATACAAGACTGCAGCCCTATTGTCACAGAATAACTTGAGTAGTCTTTCAACACCATTGACAATTTGCAGTCTTGAAATGAAATTTCGCAGCCATACTGCATGATTGGATGCCTCATAATATGCAACAAATTCTGCTTCCATAGTAAAAGATGCAACAAGTGTCTGCTTAGCACTTTTCCAAGATATTGCACCTCCAGCTAATAGAAACACATATCCAGATGTCGATTTATGACTGTCTTGGCATCCAGCAAAGTCAGAATCAGAATACCCAATGATCTCAAGTCTGTCTGACTTTCTGTAGGTGAGCATATAATCTTTTGTGTTTTGTAAATATCTGAAAACTCTTTTGGCTGCAACCCAATGTTCTCTTCTTAGATTACTTTGATATCTGCCAAGCATTCCAACAATGTATGCAAGGTCAGGACGAGTGCAAACCTGTGCATACATCAAACTCCCTACTGCCGAAGCATAAGGGATGTTTTCCATAAATTTAGTATCAAATTCACCTTTTGGACACTGTTTTAAACTGAATTTATCTCATTTAGCCACAGGGGTTTCAAGTGGTCTACAATTTTGCATGCCAAACCGTTGCAATACTTTATCAATATAGCTCTTTTGTGATAATCCTAATATTCCTCATGAACGATCACGATGAATCTGGATCCCTAATACAAAAGATGATTCACCAAGATCTTTCATTTTAAATTGCTTTGAAAGAAATTTCTTAGTGTCCTGAAGTAATTGCAAATCACTACTGGCAAGCAAAATGTCATCCACATAAAGAACCAGAAAAATAAGTTTACTCCCACTGAACTTATGGTACACACAATCTTCAACAGTATTCACCTCAAAACCAAATGAGAGAATTACTTGATGAAATTTCTAGTACTATTGACGAGAAGCTTGTTTGAGCCCATAAATGGATTTCTTCAATTTACAAACCAATTGATTCGATCCATCTGAATCTAATCTTTCTGGTTGTAACATATAAATTGTTTCCTCAATGTCACCATTGAGAAAAGCTGTCTTAACATCCATTTGTTGAAGCTCAAGGTCAAAATATGCTACCAGTGCCATAATTACTCTAAAAGAGTCTTTCGATGAAACCGGAGAGAAAGTCTCTTTATAGTCAATGTCTTCCCTTTGGGTGAATCCATTAGCGACAAGACGCGCTTTAAATCTTTCCACATTGCCTTGTGAATCCCTTTTGGTTTTAAAAATCCATTTGCAACTAATAGGTCTCACTCCTGCTAGCAATGGTACAAGATCTCAAACGCCATTGTCTTTCATAGATTGAATTTCTTCACCCATGGCATTGATCCACTTTTGAACATTAGAACAACTAATTGCTTCATGGAAGGTGAGTGGATCATCTCCCACTGAATCAATAGTATCCTGATGTTCTTGGAGAAATACAATATAATCACTAGAAATTGTAATTCTCCTATCTCTCGTGGATCTCCTTAAAGGCACTGGTTCATTTTGAGCTTGTTGAGTTTGATTCTCATGCTCCTCATTAACACTGGATTGAGGAACTATTGAATATTCTTGATAGATAGGAGGCTCAACATTGTCTTCTGAATGCTGTTATTGAATGACATTAGGAATAAAAACTTGATCAGGGTCAACAACAGCTATAGGAGGAATATCAACTGAATCCTCCTTTAAGACAAAGTCATTAGCCTTATCTCCCCCCCCCCCCCCCAGCCAAAACTCAACATCCTCAAAAAATCTAGCATTTCCCGTCTCAAAAAAAGTTCTGGTTTTGGGATCATAGAATTTGTAACCCCTGGACTTCTCAGGGTATCCTACAAAATAGCTACTAACTGTTATGGCATCCAGTTTCTTTTCATGTGGCCTAAAAGGCCTAGCCTCAGTTGGACATCCCCAAACACGAAAATGCCTTATGACAGGTTTCTTACACGTCCATAATTCATAAGGGGTTTTGTTTGTAGCTTTTGTAGGAACTCTGTTGAGAATATACACTGTAGTTCTTAATGCATCTCCCCATAGTGAATGTGGCAAAGTGGTACGGCAAATCATACTCCGTACCATATCCTTAAGTGTTCTGTTCCTCCTTCTGAAACACCATTCATGTTCGGAGAACTAGGCATGGTGTACTGAGGAACAATCCCACACTCACTAAGAAATCTAGCAAATGGACCCGAACATTGTTCACCTGATCCGTCATATCTGCCGTAGTATTCACCACCACGATCAGATCGAATGGCCTTAATTGACTTTCCAAACTAATTTTCAACTTTGGCCTTAAACAACTTAAACATGTCCAATGCCTCTGATTTCTCATGCATTAAGTACAGATAGCCATAACGAGAATAATCGTCTATGAATGTGATAAAATATTATTAACCATTCCAAGAAGCCGTAGGGAAAGATCTACAAATATCTGTATGTATTAATTCTAAGATATCATTAGTTCTCTTGGCTATAAATTTTCTCTTGTTAGTGATTTTTCCCTTAATGCACTGAACACAAATATCATTACTAGAATTCTCAAGTTTATCAAGAATTCCTTCTGACATAAGCCTATCAGTTCTCTTTTTAGAGATATGACCCAAACGCCTATGCCATAAAGAGAAAGAATTTTCTGTTGATAATTTGCGTTTATTGCCTCTAGTTTCAGTATTATGGGACTCATCACCTAAATTTACTGTTTCAAGTAAATAAAGGTTGTCAATGTTAGATAAATAACTGGTTCTAACAATTTTAGAATTGAAATAATACTACATTTTCTGTTACCAAATGAACAAACAAAACCTTCTTTGTCCAATACAGAAACTGAAACCAAATTCCGTCTAAAAGATGGTACAATAAATGTGTTTTTCAATTCTATAAAGGAACCAGTATCTAACAACAACCTAAAAGTCCCTATGCCTAAAACTTCCACTAGATTTCCGGCCCCCATATAGATGAATTTTTATTCATCACTAGGCTTTCTGAATTTTAGGCAACCTTGCATAGAAACACTTATGTGGGTTGTAGCACCAGAATCCAACCACCAAGTGTTTCTATGAACTAAAACTAAATTAACTTCTGAACTAACAAGACCAAAAGGTGAGTTATTCAGATAAGGAATGTTATTTAAAGTGGCAGTGACAGCGGAAGCATTAATCATATTAACTGCAAAGAGAACCAATTACAAAACACAATAAGCTCAAAGAAGCATGTGATAATAACAAGTAGTGAATAATCATAACTTTAATAAAATCTCATCTCAAGATAACCAGAGTAACATCAAGTCTAGTCTTTGTACAGAAAGTTGATTTACTATTTGGTTGTCTTGTGTAGTAATCGAGTATTGATGATAAAATCCTCCTGTAGAGTACTTAGCCTTCCTTTGGGTTGACTAAGCACCCACAATGGACACCTAATAATCATCACACACTCATTACCACATGTGCATGTAATCCTTTGGCCAAACAACACTCGTCCTTTGGGTCGATATGTTGCCCGCATAAAGAAAAACATACACCCTGCCTTAATAATTCACAATTCAAAAGATTTTACGGCATAGGTCACTTTAATGAGAGAAATCAATTGAAATGAAAAATTAAGTAAACCTTAACTTAATATTTTATTATCAAAGAGTTTTAACAGCAGAGGCCACTTGGTGACTATACTATTAAAACAATTTGAAATAAAAATTAAGTTGAGTTATAATTAATCACTACTCATAAGCAAATAAAATCCTAAGTGTGTATGAATTGAGCATAATTGATTCAAATAAAGAAAAACATAATAAACATGGATTATGCATTTATTTCTAACTGAATATGCTCAAAAATATGAAAATGTTCTAATAATATGCATGAACATTAAAACATATTTAACCATACACAAAATTCTACTAGTATAAATGAATCATGAGAATTTTTCTAACATGGATAAACAACAACACAAAATTTATCAATGTATAGCAAAATTTAATAATGCTGCACAGTAGAATTTATAACCAATTCGGCATGATTAAACCAAATGAATAAACATAATAAAAAATTTATTCTTTATAAATTATGCCTTTAAATTTTATATGTATAGTCTAACTCATCTAAACTAAATGGTGAGCTAACAGATTAGGTTCATTAGAAGACCAAAGATCTAAATGGGTCAAGCCTGCTTAAACCAAATAGCAGGTTGCATAGTACAGCTGCACACGAATTTTATTGGGTCCAATCAAAAAATTGAGTTGATCCACTTAAACCAAATAGTAGACCCACTCAAATAAGCTCAATTAAGCCCAAATAGGTTTAGACCCATTACCAAGCAGCCACCCGGATCCACTCCAATTTGGATCCAAAACTTAATTTCCAAAATCAGA
Organism: Costus lasius; assembly: GCA_027563935.2. Lineage (NCBI taxonomy): Eukaryota > Viridiplantae > Streptophyta > Magnoliopsida > Zingiberales > Costaceae > Costus > Costus lasius. The sequence goes on along the minus strand of CM050451.1, from coordinate 19,944,939 downwards.
AAACGGAAACTTAGAATAGGACTTAATTGTATATGTGTTCCAAATTGGATCCGAAATTTCGGATCCAAATCAGAAAACGAAATCAAATGCCCTAATTTTCTTCCGTGCTGCGCCGAAATCACGCCTCACGTCGTCGCTGAAAACACGCTGCACACGAACGCCGTTCACATCGTCGCCGCCATGCGCCGCCTGGACGTCCGCCGTTCACCTCGTCGCCACGATCAGGAATGCCAACTCGTCGCCAGCACCAGACAGCAAGAGTTCGTGGACGATCGCTTGGACGCTCGCCGGACGCCGACGACGACAACGCGATGGCGGCACCGATCGGCTGAAGCCCTACGCGCTCGTCTTCGCCAAGACCGAACGGCGATGGTGACGATGCTGGGCTTAATCCAAATCGGCGGACGTCACCTCGTTGCCGAACGAAGCCGCCGGATGTAGCGATGCTCTATCAGCTCGTCGACGGCAGCGATCGGATTGTACAACGACGACGACTAATGAGGAACGCGAGCAACCAGATCTCGCGCCCTTCCCACATGTCATCGCTCGTCTCGCCAGAAAATTTCTTCACGCGCCGCTTTTGTCCGCCTTTACCGAATGGCGGAAGAAGCTGCTTCGCCCTATTGTCGCACACACTCGCCAGCACCGGACGCCGCACGTCTTCGCCAGCAGTCGATCGTCACTGGCCATCCGAAGTCACCTGTACTGAACGGTGACGACGAGCGACGAGGGACGAAGAACCAAAGAAGACGACGAGCGCCGATCTCCGCCCTTCTTCGAATAGTGACGTGCAAGCGAAGATGCACCGTAATCGATTAGGGCAGAGTCGCCAATTCACCGCCGACCAAGAGTAGGGTCGCGACCCTTTCCGGATTTGGCCGGCGTCGACAAAAATCTTGCGGCGTTATCAACAAAACAGGGCACAACCGCACAAGATAGTCTCCATGGCCGCATGCCGCACGTTCTCACCAAAACCGAACGGTAGAGAACAGTGACGAATCCCAAGAGAAAAGGAACATCAATAGCAAAATCAAAAACAATCGTATTGTGTTTATAAAATTTAATTTTGCTTTTAAACCTAATCACGAATCACAGCCGAAACAAAAATTTCCAAACAAAATAAAGCAAGACTAACTTGGCTCTTATACCACTTGTTAGATCGATCCTAATATCTTGCTTGTAAATTGAATGGAATAATAACTGTAATAAAACAACATATCGGATTGCATGATGCTATGAATTTAATCGGAGTGATCTTCTAACTGATTGTGTTGTTCGTCAAGAGAGGCGGGGCGGCCGATGGAAACTAAACTGAAAACCTCTCGACAAAAACCTTACACGTCAATCAGGGACCACACCTATATATAGGAAAAACTTAATGGGCATAATTACTTATCAGCCCATCAGAGATAAGACAATTATGCCCCCCAGGGATTCTACACAATTAAAAGCCCCTTTCCATACTATAATTAATAGATGACAATTAAATAAATTAGAGATAAAATATATACGATTAAATACTGCAATGCATGTACGTCTACATGCCCAAATGCAATATATATTATGCATGTACATGGTGCATAGTCCATATAGATCCTAACAATGTGATGTGCCTTTCACGTGCCATGTGATTGGCAGCAGCTGTGATTTGTACTAGTAAATGAGTTTCGGTTGGAAAGCTAAGTGCATCAATGGACCAAGGAGGAGAGGGATGAAGGTAGGAGTGTCAATGGGTACCCGACTTTGTGGGTATCCGATTCGACCCGACCCGTTTATGGCGAGTTCGGGTACCCGATTAGCTAATTGGGTCAGGTTCGGGTTTACTCCCATGAGTACCCGCGAGTACCTGATACCCGATTATATATAATAAAAAAATATATATAATCAATTTATTTTTTATAAATATTTTTTTTATTATAATTATTTTATAGTTATATTTTATAAAAATAATTTAAAAATAAATATTTTAATTTAATCGGATACCCACGGGTACCCGTTTAAATACCCGACTCGGGTTTAACCGGGTTCGGGTTTGGGGCAGGTCGGGTCGGGTCAAGTTCGGGTTTGGCCAAAAAGGGCGGGTACCCGACCCGTTGACATCCTTAGATGAAGGGAGGGTTTTGCTTGCTATCCAATTGAACGCTTTATTACTTGATTATCTGATAGAAAATTAAAAAAATTTTAAAAAATAAACAGTTTTATTTTTGTTATAAGACGTTTTAAGTAGCTAAATGCTTGATTAGATGGCAATATTATCCGAAGCCCCTACTTAAAATTAAGTTATTTTTAACCAAGAGCTTAAGGTCTGCAAGTCAAACATCAAGAACAAGGTCATCAGAGCGAAAGCTAGCGGGGAAGCCATATCCAAGTACAGTTGGATAGTATGATAGCAATCCAAAGAAAGAAGGCAAGAGAGAGCTACAATCAATAACAACACACCACATGGGTTGCAGACTCTGTTCTCATAGCTACAATCAATACTTCAATAGCTTGGAATGCGAGATCAAATGCTTATAGCAGTAGCAGTTTACCATGAATGCCAATCAACCATCTTTTCTCAACTTACAACAACAAAAGATGCACTCGTAGCAACAAAATTCAAAAATTCAATAGTATCATTGAAGCAGAAGCATTATACTTCATTAATGAAAAAGCACAACATCCTCCATCCAAAGCCCACAGAATTATCAAAAGAAATAAACTTTCTAAGTAGATCTAGAGACACCGGCTTCTAACCTGTGGACAGAGAAAACAATAGACCCACTAACTAGCTTTCAAAACATGTCAAATTTGTGATCCAGAAAGAAAACTGGCCAATCTTTTGTGTAAGGATATACTAGGACAATAATTTCAATAAAGACTTGGATTATGTTTTTATAAATAATAATAATAAATAGCAAAAACTCAAGCATAAATTGTATCAATGGTTCACTTAAAGAGTACGCAAGCTGCTTATCCAAGAGATTCTTTTGTCTTGGAACTTTTTGTTCTCATTACATCAATGAAGAATTCAAGAAATAGTAAGAAAAAAAAATATTTAATGGGTTTAATTTCAAAGTTGCAGAGCTCTTGAAGAAACAATTAATTGTTAGCTTTTGAGATATTTGAGTATTATTGTTCTGAGAACTTGGACATCATAGATATTTCGTGGCTTTTGTGTTAACAATACTCTTCTTTCACAAAGATAATATGTGATCATCTATTTGACAAGCTTGGATCATTGAGATATAAACATGAGAATAATAGTATTAAAAAATTAATTGCCATTTTAAGTTGATGAATATGGTGAAGATTTGTTGTGATTGTGCTCCATACAATGGCTTTACCAGGAAGTAAACATTTCAAAAATTAAGATCTATAGATGATTATGTGAGAACATATTTAATACCTTAGAAATATCCTCTTCCCTTTGAGTTAAAATTTTTAGAAAAAGTGCTTTGTCTTGTGTAATACTTGTAGGGGCACATCCTAATGCATACATTGTATGTTAGTAATCACCCAGTAATACATCCCATACATGCCTGTATCAGATACTGTCTCATGCATGATGTGCATATCAAACAATAGAGCTTACACGCCAAAGTCTTAGAGAGTACTCTTAACAAACATGGAACTATAGAATCAAAATGTGGGATACACACATCAGATAAAAATGTGCTAGATGCATGCAATTTTGCTTGCCAAATCTCACAAAGGCAATTCAGATTCACGCATATAACTTTTCAAGGACATCCGCATACGCCTTTCTTATGACTTCTCTCTTGAGCTTTAGTGCGGCAGTGACTAGACCAGATTCAGGGGTCCATGGCTCAGGGATTAATTTGATCTTTGCTGGGATCTCAAACTTGTCCAATCGTGCTTGTTTTGCTGCCTGTACCCACAATCAAACAAATAACAGCATCCCGTTATTTTCTCATATTATTTGAGCCTATTGTGTTATAAATTATCAATTAAGGTTAAGCAGACAAGCAAAATTCACTTTTCCAAACTAGAGCATGCTAGTATAGTGATCTCGTCAGTTCAACTTTTCCAATCAGAAACAGAATGCAGAATGTAGCAATCAGAAAGTGTTAGAAGTGTCACAATGAACTGAGAAAGATGTTGTATTTTGATAAAATCAAATAATCAGGCAGTACATTCTAAAGTAATCACTCAGCCGGAGAAAACGAAACAAAATATGACAGTTGGACGTACAACAAAGATACAAACCTTGAATAAGGACGCATGTACTTCTTTCACAGTCTCCTCTTTTTGGCACAAATCTGAAAAGTCAGTACAAGTAATTCCTTTTTCCAAAGCCCATTCTACCAAGGCTGGTTGTGAAACGACAACAAGTGCAACACAGAAATTGTGAAAAGGATCAGCATGTAGCATGATGTTATCCACGTAGGGACTAACACTTAAAGCTGCTTCAACCTGGGTAAGAAAATATTAGTCTCTTATACCACAAACAAAGTTTCAATAAACATAAAATGGTTTACCTTTCCCAGAGAGACATATTCGCCATGCTGAAGTTTAACGATATCTTTTTTGCGATCAATGATTTCAAGACAGCCATTAGGGTGAAACCTTCCAATATCACCAGTGTAGAACCACCGCATTCCTCTCTCATCAACCTTTTTCATTTGAACAAGGCACCAAATCAGTTGTAAAACAAAGCACATTAACCATCACAAGCATATTGCAAGGTACCAACCGTGTAGACTTCCTTTGTTTTCGCTTCATTTTTGAAGTATCCAGGTGTAACATTTGGACCCCCTATTACTATCTCTCCCCGAGGCATTGGTAAATCTGTAGTCAAATATCCACCTTCTTGCCAATCAACCAACTGATAACAAGACAGTGCTTTATAAATTAGAGGATATCCAAACTATGATTAAAAATATACTGCAGAAAATCGCACTTAAGGCTTCGGAGATTTTAACATCGCACCGTGATATTAGGATAGATTTGTTGAATCTCACGGTAAAATATGTCCGCCAAACATGACCTTAAAATGCTAGAAACTAAAGATAAGCTATGCGTTTGTCTTAATCTGATTGCAGAATAATAAGACATAACGATAGTTTTATTTATATATAATTAAATTTGTACTTTACTTTTATATTTCAATGAAAGGAGGCAACATAGCCATTGTAAAAACAAAGAACTGAATATAACTGCAATGTATAAGAAATCACAAGAATATGGATAGAATATCATAGATCAAGCATAAAACACTAAGTATAGGGATGACAATCGGGTTGATTTTTAGTGAGTACCCAACCTACCCGAACCTAATTTTATATATAATAATAATAATAATTTTATAAGTACTAATTAATATTTATAATTTAAAATAGTGGTACCATAACCCACTACTCAGTGCTCATTAACCCCATAGCCCATTATCCACAAATATCTAAATCTCTCTAGACTACTCACAACACCTCTCGGTCCACTCTACTCTCTAGTCTTGTCCAAACTCTAATCTTGTCACTACTCGCCGTGTCACCACCTACCTAACTCCCTATGCCAAGTTAACCCTAAGATCCCTAATCTATGCCATTCGAAGTATTCTTGTTTGTGTTATTCAAGTTAAGAAATTATCTGGGTTCAAGTATGAGTGCCCTACCCGCTGTCATCCCTAACTAAGAGCTTGCCAACCCAGCAAGTAAGAAACTTTGTTCTAACAAGTATTTTCCTGTATAAAATGCAATTAACACAACCATGCAACTGTGTTTCAAAATTTTGTTCACACAAAAAGATAGATGCGTTGAGAACTAAAATTATTTTTAAAAAATAAAACTAATTTTATAAGAAACCAAACTTCGACACAAAACTAGAACATGGAACCAAGACAACTCAATTGATTATATTAACATCATAGTAGTAATCAAAATAGCAAATTGGCACATAATCTCTAAATAAGAAACCATGATAAACAACATCAAGTGAACCAAATCCCTGGTCATAATTATGAGGCCTGCAGCATCATATCCATGTTTACATTTTGGTGTTTATGGAGTTCTATCAGCCAGAACAAACTGAATACACCGAGGTTATTTTTCTTGCGTGACTTAGTTATGCATAACCACCAAATTATGAATGATTTAAACTCCATATAACACATTTATGAACACATAATCTCGTGTGTTGTCTCTGTGGATCTACCACCCCTAACAGTGATTTTCTCTTAAAATTTTGCCTAAGAAGTTTTCAAGGTGCAAAGACATCATCAGCATCTAGACAAGCATCTTGAAGTGCTCTTAATAACTTCGAAATTAATAATTTAAAATATTGGTAAGTTGTTGTAAACAACATCAGCACATCCCTGTACTATATAAGTTCTTCAACAATCCGATCAGATAGTTAACAAACTCTGTAATTAGTCTAAAACCTCACGAAAAGATGACCATTCATTTAACATATCAACGAGGGAGGACAAGAATTTGCATATGTTAAAGATTCAGAAGTACGAGGAAGTACGAGGCTGAAAGAGATTTCATCATGTTTAAAGATTTCAAAGGGATGACAAAACTTTAGAACAACACAATGGAAGTGATATGAAAAAACCTCATAAATCTTTACTTGTTGCATCAAGGTAGAATATCTTGAGTAAAATTACATGGTGATCTGTGTGCAATCAAGGAAAATTAAGTCCCAATTTTAAAATATGAATTTCCATCTTACCTTGACATAGGAACATGGTAAGGGAGCACCAACACGACCAACGGATGTGTCATCATATTCAGAAAATGTTCCACCGGCACAAGTTTCGGTCAGACCATATCCTTGTCCTATTGGAGCTCTGCAAAATATCTGTCGTCAATTCAAGGTAGCAACTGTGCAATTGTAAAACAAATACTAGAGACTAACTAGCTTATACACAAATTTCAATCCAAACAAAATCTCTTAAAAAGTATGGTTGATAAAGTTAGACCAATTGAGTTCAAGACTAATTCAGTTTTCAAAAATACCAAAATCAAAAGCTCTGACGAAGTTACTGTGTAAAATTAAATTTCGAAATTTATGTTGATGAAGAAAGTTGAGACTGGGCATCTGTACATCATTACTTCTACAGCCAAATTGTCAGTAGTTGATAGAATTGTAAAATGAGCTTATCATTAATGCTGAGTACAAATTGTAATAAATTATAAATCGTGAATAAACCCAAGATATGTGCAATATGATTTTTTTTAATGATAAACTACGGTATAATACACAATTTTTAATAAGTCAAATTGAAAAAGAATATATTGAACATGCCTTTGAGTGTCGGCAAAAATATGTGTGGTCTCATTATATAAAAACTTTCATCATCAGCGTGTAAAATATGAAAAATAAAGAATCCTAACTCGCTAGCGAACAAATGTAAAGTCTATGAAGTAGCATGATATGAATTAGACTTTTAGATGAACTTAAAAGAGAGATCATCACTTGATGGATTTTCTATGACACTGAAGTTCAGAACATGTTAATAAATCAACACATATTTCATTTTTAACTTATTTGCATTGTCATTAGAGAAATTAATTGAAGATTATACTGACCCAAGGCATATGTTGATAAATCTTTGAGTATCACCAGACAAAGGAGCGCCTCCAGAGAGTAGAAAACGTACATGACCTCCTAACACTGCTCGAACCTTTTTGAAGACGAGAAAATCCCATAAAAATTTCTCTAAGCCCCATGCACCAAACCAGCTTCCATTAATGGCAGCCATCCTACGACTATATGCAACATCAAATAGTTCCTTGGATAAGCCACCCTTAGCATCTACCTGAAATGTATTAGGAAGAATTATTGCATGGAGATTAGTCTCATAAACATCATGCAAATATATTATGCATATTTGAAGATATTCTATGGTAAAGATATGCTAAGACCTTTTTCCGTACACCATCACGAACACGATCAAGGATAGCAGGTACAGCAGTCATCAATGTTGGTCGCAACTCAGAAGCATCACCTTTTGTTCCTTTCTTTATCTTGTTTGATGTATCAGTGAGAGTCAAAGGGGAACCGTAACCTATAGAAGTTCCTGCAGCAACCATGACATTCTGCATTTGACATTGAAAGAATAATTACCGACTCATGATTTGATCAAAATTGAATATCAAAAAGTAAAGATGTGAATCATGTCCAATTCCATAGATGCATAAATTTGAAGCCCCTCACCTCTGCTGCCAACTCAAGGATATGGGCAAGTGGTAGATATGCCAAGTATGCATCTTTAGTCCCAATACTGGGGACGATAGTCATAACAGCTGAAACTGTTGCTAGAACATTGCCGTGGGTCATCATTACTCCCTACATGACAAGTTGAGGAAATACAATGTCATTGTCACCCACAACACTATAAGATAATTTAGTCCACGACAATGGATATTTGAAATATAACAAGGATTTCTCATGGATCATCACTACAAAGTTTATGCATGTATTCTAAGACAAGTGTGTGCAAGAATGCACATAATGTTGCTTTGACACTCATAGTTCCATAGGATTATAGGACCAGCCAATATCTTTGAAGCAATTCCCACAAGCACATAAAAGTTTGTTATTTGTATTAAATAAGGTTTCAAACTTCAATTCGAACCAATCAAAATTTTCGATTTGTACCAGTCCAACATGGGTTGGGTTTTACTATAACATTATATTAGTACAATCGGTTACACTATAGCATACCAATCCGAGACTAGACCGGTCTCCTACTTCAGACTAATTTTTCAAATCTTGGTATTAACCATACACAACTTAAGAGTATAGAATCATGTCTGAATCCATTCCTAAAAGCACAACCAAGACACACTAGTCTTATAAGTTATCGATACCAATATACCATCAAGATTATTGGTGCATCTAAAACAAATAGTATAAGCATCAAAAGCTCTACCAATCTAAGCATGAAGCCAATTAGGTCTCTTTATAAGAATTGAATCCTTGACCTTGAAGATCTGAAATTCGTTTTGATACCAAGTTGAAGATATGTAGTGACTTCACAAAATAAACTAGAAACAAGGTTTACATTGTTGATTCAACATCAAGCCTATTTCTATTACCTATACCTTCAAAGAAATAGAGTTATGATGTCTAATCTTAGGTTAGGTGTTCATTTAGAATATTCTTTGATACTTAACATAGATACCCAACTTTGATTTAGTTGTTTCTGGGATACATACTTCTAATCTTTTGTGTTTCTAATTGACATATTAAAAGGAGGATATATGAATATTGCAATTCTCAATTAAACTGATGAAGCCATGAAAAACTTGTACAACAACAACGAATAGGTGTAATCAAACTAAGGCACCCATGAAAAACTTGTATAGCAACAATGAATAGGTGTAAAAGAAATCTTCACAAGAAAACAATGAAGCAAAGATTCAGAAATTGAATTCATGTAGGGCTAACACTTTTTTAAATGCAAGTAAAAAAATGGTACTTCATTGTAAGCCTGAAAATTTTCACAAACATCTTAATGTAATGAAGGGATAACTAGAATGAAGGGACTGTCTAGTTGTGAGATAACAATATCAGGCTGTCACAGAATAAATTAAGAAATCCCATTGTCTACATTTTGACATTATATTGTGACCCTAATTCAAATGGTTTAACCATGGAGAAAAAATGTTTAAGAATTTCTTAAAAGAAGAATAAAGTAGCGAATTTAAGTTAAACATCATTTTATTTGTGGAACTATGTTGAGGACCAAAATTGTTTATAGAAGTCAAGGACAATATGTGTAAAACCTGCAATATGGTAACATTATAAACTCAAGTACGGTCATTTCAATTGATGTTAGTTTAAGATTCTCTCTCTCAAATTTTTCACTCCTTGTTTAAGAGTGATAAATCTACTAAATCTAAACTGGGTCTCCGTAAACTAACCAAGAATTAGCAATGTAATATAGGTCAAACATTAAACACCTTCTGATCACCACAAGATTCACTATAGTATTAAATATTAATAAGGGATTACCAAGCATCACTCCTATATACCTTAGCATGTGTTTGTTCATCAGAGTTTTCATATCAATTTGGTATGATTGGATTTGTAGGAATCTAGATCTTGACGACATTAAATGTTTCAGTATGTAATTTGGATTATCTGTACGTCATAATCAAAATATTGCCACGTAGACACCGATGTAAAACTTAAGGTGCCAGTTAAAACCTAGAGCTAACCTTCATAGGCATCTATCACTAAACAAAACAGTTATACAGTCTGAACATATATATCTAGCATTTCAGAAGCAGTTTATTCAAAACTGAATGAAAAAAAAAAAATCAATTCTATCATGCTTGATTGTCTCAACTCTCAAGTCTACTTAATATGTCTACTGAATCATGCAAATGTGCAGCAAAATCAACATTCAACATTTTATACACTGTTATGGCAGAGAGTATTCATTATGTGCCAAGTACCTCACGTGGGTAGTGTGATGTGAGATGCAGGCATTTTTCAAAAGAATTAACAGCAAAGTTAGGGTTAAGTCAAACATAACAAGAAATTGATAGTAATCAACATGAAATCAGTAAATCATCAAGTTTTAGAGTCAATCTCCAAGGTACTTGCTGAACATGCACAATGCACAAGTAATTAATTAGCAAATTTTGGCCCTAATTTTTCAGTAGTTAATATGCCATTAATTTGAAAGTAACAATTTCATGGCTTAAAATCCCCATTTAGCCTGCATACAAACTACTTTAAGAATCCATTTCAGTAACTGAAAGCTAAGGAAAAAGTGTAATCAAATATAATTACAGAACTTATAAGGTGAGAGTTTAAGAAACCTTTGGCAGACCAGTGCTACCGCTTGTGTACATAATCACAGCAATATCAGCTGACAGGGGCAGATCTGCTTCCACAGGCTTTTCCCTACCCATTGCCTCTACTTCCTCGAATGATGTGACGTTCCAACTTGTACTCTTCTTGGCCAATGAAACCTCACTTGGAACACCCTCCTCATCAATATAAATAACACGTTTTACAGTGTCAAGTTGCCCACTTATATCAATCAGTTTGTTCAGTTCCTTGAGTCCACAAATTACAGTTGAGACCTCTGTCTGGATTAATCACAACATACAAATGATAAGCGAAGGGATCTAAACAAAATTAGAATTTATCTATCAAGAAAGAGAAAAAGAAGTAACTCCTAGTAAACAAATTGCCAACACAATGCAAAACTCTTTTAGTATTATGACGATGCTAGGTGAATTTTTCGAAAAACTATGCGTAAGTGACACATCAGTTAGCCACCTTGAATTAAAGCATGGGTTGAACTAATTAAAAAGGGAAATGCCTCTCTCAACTGACATGACTTGACAAGTTGCAAGATCTAGCTACCAAACTAAATTTAAAGAAATGGCACACACCACAGATAAACGGTTGTAGCTAAGAAATCTATTACAAAAAATGGGACTACGGAACTTTGTAACTATGAGCATGCATTGATGTTCACTGCAAACAATCTAGTATTCCTTGAAAGAATAAAACATATTGAAGTGGATTGTTATTTCATCAAAGAAACCATCAAGAACAAGATGCTAAGCACACCCTACCTAAAGTCTAAGGATCACCTTGCAGATACTTTCACCAAAGCCTTAAGCCCAACTTAGATTTCATATTTTATGAAACAAGCTAGGGTTAGTAAATATATTCACTATTGGAACCAGATCACTTTCCTGTTGTAATCAGGTTCACCTCCTCTTAAGGGAATCCTAGTCTGTTTGTTTCCACCTTCAGCTCTAACTACATAAAAGAAAAAAAAAACAGCAAATAAAAAATCATTCATCAATAGCTTATCTTAGTGAAATGCAATAAATGACCATAGATATATTGTAAGAAAACCCACACAATCTCACTGAGAACCCACTCAATCAAAACAAAATAGTGTGAAACATCATGAAATGCAAGTGGAAGCTTAAAAAAACGAAAAAGTTAATTTCATGCACACAATAGATCAAATACTGTAATCATAGAGGCAGAATGAATAATGATTGAAATGGGAAAGTCTTGAATCCTAACCTCGTTTAATGAGTGACAAAGAGCCGTCTCTCCAAGGGAAGCATATATAGTGACTACCGTGATATTCTGCCTGAAGCATCCCTATTTAAGAGAAGAGTTCAAGCATGTCAGGATGTAGGCAAATACTGGACAAAAAAGCAACTTATTTTTCCACAGTTAAATTCTCTAAGGTTCCTTATTGGTTTAAATAGTTATTGAGTTCAAGAACAGAAACGCCGACAAATAAGTCAGCATGAATCTGCACTTATATTAACTATTTTCAAGGGTGCTAGAATAGCAGAATTATTTTCAGAGTAAACTATTAAATCTATATTAACTTTCACAAAGGTATTCATTCATTTAATTTTAGAAAACTTAAACTTGTCCGGTTTTGTGCTGTGCAAGAGAATACAAAAATACAAATAGCACTATAAGACAGGAACAAACACCTGTAAGGCAATGAACCATTCTGCTCGTGTTTCAGAAAAGATGGCAACACGCTCGCCCTTTTTGAGGCCAAGCTGTATTAGACCGGAAGAAAAATCGCTCACAGCTTTGAAAGCTTGTCCATAAGTGGTCCATTCATAGCTCCCCAGATGAAGCTTCTCAAAGGATCTTCCATCACGGCCAACTTCCATTTCCCTTGTTATAAGCTTCCGTGATCCAAATAAAGGCTTGTGCTTAAAGCGTTTGCAGGATTGCTCAAACAGTTCAGCCAGCGTTGAGACCCCATCCCAAAGAGATTGCACTGGAGTAGTGAAACGGTAGGTGCGAACGGCATATCCAGGTTCTCCACCGACAGCTACTGGCAACCCTCGTTTCTTTCCAGTATTTGATCTTCGTAATAAGCCCAATAAAAGTGAAGCTATCAGTGTGACGAAAATTCCAACGATATAGGGAATCATCTTTCAAGTTAAGCGATCAACTTGTCACGCGATCCCTCACAAAGAACGTAATCTTTCTAAAGGATTTTATGACACCACCAAACCTGCCAACGATTCGTTTCCAACCAAAAATTATTAGTAACAATCACAACATACAGAAAAAAAAAATGAGGCAATAAAACAGGTTTTGCTTCATCATGTAAATAATAGCATAAAACAACGGCTCAAAAGAATCTAAATCTTTTAAAAACATTTGTAGTGTGTGTCAATCGATTTTTTTTTCTTATATTCGCACTTTGATCAGCATAAGTTCACATAAGAGGAGCATGTCCTACCCAAAAAATACTGGTCTTATACTGATAGCCAAAAATATCCTAATTTAAAAAAAAAAGGAAAGTAAATCCAAGTGACTTTTTTCCTCGACTACCTTCTCACGATTTCATAAACAGCCAAAACAAATATTAACTAATTGTCGCTCCAGTATTCCAAGCTAGGCAAAAATCAAGATCTCCACACGATCGCAGAGGGAAAAGAAGGCCAGCCTACAGACCATGACAATTCATGAAATAAACTACAGGAACGGATCGAGGTTCAAATCGTGACAAAAAATAAACCTCGGCCGATCGGGACCATGACTGTAGGAAACCAGGAGCGACAGATCCATGGAGCAAAGAGTAGCAAGGGATCGTACCGCGCAAGGTGAGGTGGTGATGTCGGGGCACCGGCAAGAAGAGAAGCCTTGGCGAGGAGCCGAGGACAAGAGAAGGGACTAGCTGATGTCTACTCTGAGCTGAGGATGTCTACTCTGATCCGACGTACATATACACGAGACAAGGGGAGGGGGAAGTGCCGAGTTGTGAAGTTCCAGTCAATTGTTTCGTCTCCTTCTCTCTCTCCCACTAATTACTGTTTATCTAAACTTGCCACTGTGTTTAGTTAAGCAAAATTTTAAATTTCTTTTATCTTAAAACAAAAGAACAAAAATAAAGAACATTTTACTTCAATATTAGTTGTATATAGTTTAGATGAAAAGCTATGAGTGAAACAAAGAATACACGAAAAATAAGAGTTGCTGGGTGGATACACCGTCAATGGTCAAATATCATGTGCCACGCAAGTCAACTCTAAGAAGAGCACAAGAAAAAAATTGTTTGTTTTTGTAGCATTCTGACTTAACGAGCGAATCCTATAAAACTTGTTTGAGCTGGTCTTGCCATATGCGTTAGTTTAGATTTCAGGAAAATGAATGAACTAAAGAAACAATCAACTCAGATATATTGTCGTTAGTGACTTGCACCATCAATACCGAATCAATTCCTGCCTAGTTTGGTCCGATCGGTAGGCCGGAATTAATTACAGTCGAGACGGTCCAGACGTACACATGCTGTGACGACCAAGTCAAGCTAGAATTAGCGTGTGAGTACCGACATGACATGTTCCATCGGTAGAGTGATTGTAGAGTTCCACGGTTCCGAAGAGACGGAAGAAGAAGTACGGCAGATTTGAACGTCTATTGCACGGATATAAATATTCTGGTGGCTGCAAAACATCTGCAGGTTTCAGTAAAATAAGAAAGGTAAATGATTGGATGACCGCAGGCACCGAGTACCTGTGCTGAGAGTCAACCGTGTTGTACACGCATTGGCCACACAGATAACGATTCAGAAACGATGCCCACAGTGTTTTTCAAGACTTCGAGTACATTACAGATAACGTACTGTTGTCTTCCGTTTTAGGTCTGCACTTATCTTTACTGACTTTACGGGAGATTCAATGTTCTGACAAACAAAACATCAAATCCCCAACCAACCGAAAAAAATTTAGCAGTTGAGTACCCTGTTGCCTGATTTTACAGTTGGGAACCCTTGATGTGAGTAAATTTCATGATAAAATTATCGTGAAATCTGCTACATTTCATGATATTAGAATTTCACGATAATTCACTTCACGATGATCGTGAAATGTAGCAGATTTCACGTAAAATCTACTCACAGCGGGTACCCAACTGTAAGATCGTGGGTACCCCAACTACAAAAATTTTTTCCAACCAAGCCACCAGCCATATCAGATGCCAAACTCTCTGTATGTCACCGAAAGTTAATTCAGATCTTCTCATTGCCACCAAGATTTTCATTTGCATGATGTTGCAAATGCTGATTCAGTCATTACAGGTACAGTGATCACGACTAATTGCTAAAAAGCCTTTTGCCAAACAAATGAAAGGACAAGCAGATCGGTATAAAAAAGTCGTGCGGACAGGATATTATGTGACAGGCAATAAAAGCAAAACGCATTGGTCTGGCCATATGCGACTTGAATGATAATTACATAAAAGATACACCACCATCATCAAGCAGCTATTTATATACTAAAATCATAGATATACAAATACTACTAATTGCTAGAGTATGGTTAATAAGCAGCCTTTCTTATACTGGTCAGAGTACATTTGTTGGTTCAAAAGAACTTCTCATAATCTTGTGTAAGTTGATCTCAAACCTCCATGAATCCTGTAAATACACACCGTTCAGTATATAAAACAAAATTGTATTATATCCAAAAACTGAAACCTATCTCTAGAAGTGGCCCAAAATGTGGAAGTTATGATTTAGTTTTCATCAATCTTGAAGTAAATTGAAATTTTGCTCGTATGATATACTTTTACTCGTATTTTGGATTGGGATTGGGTTATTGGGTTAGAATTGATTGGATTAAGGCTGTGTATGATCAACATTTGATGCGCAGATGAGATGATCTAGCTCTCATGTCATGGATGCCTAGGATTTGAACTCACGATTTGGTCCAATTTTGGTTTATTTGAGTTGGTTTGGTTTGAGTTTGATTAACCCAATTTGGTTTATGTGGCTTGAGAGGTGCAACCTTTGATCCCCTTTACTCCCTCTTCTCATTTTATTCTTTCTCTTCATAAGAAAGAGGAGAAGCTTGCCACTCGTATGCTTATCCACCTCCGTTGCTCCCACGACAAGGCGAGCCATGAGTTTTGAGCTTTCTCCTCCTCCTTATTCTTTCTTTTGCTCCACTCCAAGTCCATGTACCAGTCCCTACTCAAACTAGTAAAACCAATTGTCCTACAAATATATACCGGTTTTTCAAAGGCTGAAACCTCTTATTTCTTTTTTTTTTGCCTCATGTGTAGGGGCATCCAGAGTGTAGAGAGGAAAGAGGGAAGGCAGCAGGGGTGAAGGAAAGGATTCCATAAATAACCGAACTAAAGGAAATTGAACTGAGGCACGAGATGAGATTCTTGGCTTAACTTCTCTCTCGTTTCATGGTGATTCTCATTCGCATATGATTTTGATGTTGAATATAAGGATTATTGTGCAAGGATTTGATGCGGTAAATTTGGTATGTCATAATCTCTTTGTGCTTAATTTAATTGTCTAAATCCATTATCAAAATGGTATAATGGGGCACCTCTATTGATATTATATGGTGGTTGATTTTTCATCCTACTAGAGTTTGATTAAAATCTAGCAATTAAAAACGAAAATAATAAGATACTTGTGAACTGAAACTTCTATAAAACTGAAACTATGATTAGAAAGTGGGGTTGAATAGATTCCATTCTCTTGTTTGACTTTTGAAATGTTGTCCCTTTTGTTCCCCTCCTTCAGCTTTCTTCATGAAAATTTTAGTACTCATTGATATAGGAGAAGCTAGCACTGAAGAAGGGGAAGATCTGGATGAGAAAGCACACCCCCCCCCCCCCAATTTTCTGCGACATGATCACGAGCAAGCTGTGAAGACCATCACGGGCATGACACTCTCGTCAAAATACGCAAACTTCAGCCACGAACAAAAGCATGGCCGTGAACGCCATCACGGCTAGGCCGTAAACTCTTCAGCAAATTCCAGCATGCAAAATCACGGCCATGAACATGATCACGGGTAGGCCGTGATCTCCTCGGTGAAGATTTAGAAAACCACAAACCCTAGACGCGAACCAAAGCACAAGTGCGATTCTAATCACGGTCCCGATCACGGCCGTGAACACATTCCCAGCCGTGAATGCCTCGGCAACTTCTGAACCACCGAGTCACGCTCGTGAACACCATCATGGCCAGGCTGTGATCTCCCTTGGGCCTCCCCACTCGGCCCACTAAAGGCCCGGCCCAAGATGAATATCACAACCATCTAAACAACACGGCCTAAGAACAAGCTTCCACCGTGATGAACCAGCCAACAATCTCGAAATTTTGCTGCTTTACCGTGGCTTGCTCTGAGCTCGTCCAGCGAACTAGCTGTCGTTCACCCAGGAATCAAAGGACATGCGCAGAAGCTTCAGCTGTAGTTGGTAGTTGGTAGAATTTTGTTCCATTTTGTCTTATGTAGCAGCTTGACTGCTTTTTGATGGTTAGAGTAGATAGTTGTTGAGATGCTGCCCTTTGTCTTATTCCCCTCCTCTTATTTTATAAAAGAGGGGGCTGGGCTAGTGTCTTCTTCAGTTCTCTTATAGTGATAGAGTACTCAAAGTGTGTGATGAAGAGTAGTGGTTAGTGCCTCGACTCCGAAGTGTGTGTACGAGTGGAGGTGCCTCGACTCCGACACTTGTGGCGACAACCGTGTTCCGTTTAGGGTGTTCGATCCTTGGTTCGGCCTCGAGTCCTCGCGTGCACCTTTCCCGTTTGCAAGAAGTAAATCCCACTGCCTCCGGTGGGTCAGGTTCGCCTGTTTTCTAAAATTCCGCCGTGTTCCTTCTGCCTACATTTGTACCCCTTCACCCCCACGAGCATCCATATGTCGAAGACGTGGAACGACTTTTTGCTTCTTAGTGTGTTCACAAGATCATAGGCGCGCAAGCCGAGCCCCGCAAGTCGTTGTCCCCTAAAACGTACTCACTAAGAGGTTAGTAGTGAAATTTCGTAGATTTGGGTGTTGCTTGGTTTTTTTAGCATTTGTGTTGCCCCGAAACGTATTCACCGTTGCTTTCCTCGTATTTTCTATGCACTTTCTATGCGTTTTCACTTCCCTCATCTCAAGACACTTTCACGTTTTCCGAGCATCGACTAAACACCCTAAAGTACGGAATTAAGGATCATCCCTCCCACAATGGCTACATCACTCATACTCGATTCTTTGATCATTCGTAGATGTAGCATGAAATGTTCGTGCTTGTTGTGGGCATAGAATAATGGTTGCAAGGTGATGATTGTTTAAGTCTTAATGTTTTGTTCAAAAAAGTATACTGAGTCTCTTGTATTAAAGAATCAATTTGAATAGCTCATCAACATAATTAAGGAAAAACTACAGTGTGCAACAAGGGATAACTGTTGACTTGTTAAGACAAGATGAGAGTTGCACACATCAATTGCTAGGCTTATAAGCTACAGTATAGTAGCCGTTCCTCAGTGGGGGCGTAGATTGGATACACTTGTGAGAGTGCAGAGTCAAAAGAACTATGGTCTAGAGCCCATTGGTTTTTGAAACATGGTGCATAATGAATTTATAAGGGGTAGAATGTGCATGACCTTGATTAGGTTTTTCATACGTATGTCATGGCAGGCAATGGTTTACGTTGAACTATGGTACTTGATGCAAGAGAAATTAAGTGTGTGCGTGTGTAATATAATATCCCACTTATCCCAGTTGAATTCCATTGTTTTTGTTTCAGGTGAGCAGGCAACTTCGACAGGCCCAGCATTGAAGTTCTGATACGTCGATTTGATAGAATCTAGATTTTTGAGTCACTCTGATACAATTAAAATCTTTTATCTTGTTTTGTCTTTGGTCTTTTGTGACATTAAAATCTTTTAGAAATGATGCAATAATGTGGTAAATCTACTAGCGATTTGAACTTATTGATTATGATTGTAATCAAACTGAATTTATAAGATTTTGGGACTTTTATATCTTGACGTTGTCTTCAACTGTATGTGTTTTCGTAAGCTTGTGCTTTATGTTAATTTTGTAACGTTGCTCAATATTTGGTATTATTTGATCGAATACATGGACTCTGATTTCCTGTTTTAGAATTGCCATGCTATATTACAGACAGCACATGATTGGGGTGTGATAGTTCCATGTCCAAACTTAATTCTTATGTCAATCAATTTGAAGAATATTAATAAGTACAGTAGCACATCAAATGAAATTTTCTAAGAGATTAGATAGAGAACAAAGTCATCAAGGAGATGCAGTAAAAAGACATGTGATTATCAGCCAAATTCAAGCCATTACCATACCAATTACGTTTGAGATAATAGTGAATTTTGATACATAGATAAGTTTGTTAATTTTGATAAAAACTTACCTCTACAACCATTCAGGTATTTGAAGGCCATAAATATAACCTTAAGTACAGTTTGGATACTCATAAGCAGAAAGTGTTTACTCGGTCTCAGATGCACCCAAGTCCTTAACTGGATTTGCATGTATTCAACCAGCATAGACTACTTATAACTAATTGTTGGCCTAAGGTTTCATTTCCTTAGTCATTAATCTATTCCAATAAATTTTTGATAATAACAAATCATTTTACTAACATTCTCTTATTTATGTTGAAGGTGCTGGATATCTTCGCAAGAATCAACATTGGCCAGCTTTAATTTATTTTTTTTATTTTTAGATAAATTCAAAGTGCATATAGTACCCTTTTAATTGATGGGTCATTCAATCTTACTTCATAAACATTTTATCATTTTCCTAAACCTTACAAAAATCCCTAAACCAAACCTGAATAGATTTTTTACCCCTTTGTAATATTTAGCTTAAAACTAAATCAAATTCATGTCAAAATTCTATGACACTAGTATATTTAGAAAGTAGACTTTCTAAGTTTTCCAACCGTTCAAATAGTGCTTAATTCAGACTTCAAATAAGCCCAAACCAAATCAATTAAACCTTATTCAGCTCAGTTGAATTGACCCTAACTTGCCCATAACAGTTAGTTTTGAGCTATACTAGATTTTTAATCCTTTCTAACCGTTTAGAAGCTTTGAAAATAATATAAAACCATTCTCATTCTCAAAAGCCCTAGAATAGTAGGGAGCTGCAAGAAACAAGCATGTGCCCTGAAGTGATCTGGAAGATCATTGTAATTTGGAGTGATATGGAAGTCCTCAACACCTCAAAAGAGTCATTTCTTCAAGAGAAGCTCAAGCCCCATAGGAGAATACATTAAGAAAAGTCTTAGTTTTTGAACTAGTATTTCTTTCCCTCTTGATTTATGTTTTGATTATTAGTTGGTTGAGGTGCTCTTGAAAGAGACCTTTAGTTTTATTTGTCTTCTTGCATCATATGGTTTGGAGAAGTGGTACCCTTGGGAGAAGAGTCATACCACTAGTTATAAACCTCTTTAAGAAAGAAAATAAAACTAATATAGTGTGTTTGAAATCCTAAGTGGGGAGCCTAGGTAGTGGATGCAGGCATTGGAGCCAAACCACTATAAATTCCTTGTTTACATTAGTATTACTTTTGTTTGAATTAATTATTATAATCTTATTGATATTAGTAAGTAATTTAGTCGTGAAGTGGTATTTTACATCATAGCATAGCCACACCATAATTATCACATTTTCATCCAAACTTCCTTATTTGGTCAAATAACTTATTAAACTTGTAAAAAAAAAGAAAAAAGAGATTGTTTTACCACACAATTAACCCCCCTCTTGTGAGGTAATTTCTTTTCACTAATCAACTCAAACTTGAACTAAGCATTTACGTATCACTGAACCCAACTTATATGGGCTAGGGTCACATCGAGTATAGGAATTCTAAAACTCACCAAGTAATCGAACCCACCGCAATATATATATATATATATATATATATATATATATATATTATTATGATCCAAATATAATCCTTACTCTCTTTTTATTTTCATCTTATAATAATTATTTTATTTAAATTAAATAAATGTTTTTTAGTATTTTTAAATTTTTAATTAAAAATAGGGTGGGAGTGAGGTTGGGTATTGCTGTGAGTATTTGATTCCCTATTGTGGTCAGGGTTGCTTGGTTGGGGTTTGGGTGGGTTTTTAAAACCTGTGGGGTCAGGATTGGTTTTGGGAGTCCGGCAAACAAACTCGCTTCCAACTCACCCATTTGCCAACCCTAGTTTTGAACCCGGTTACCAATTGAACTATATCACCCAAAGGTTAGCATACAAAGCTTATTTTGATTGAGATGAAGAGGAAAGTGACCACGACCACGACGGTTTTGATTCCACGGTGAACAAGGATTACTAGAAGGATTGAGGAGCTCTCACTATCCAATTTAAAAGATTAGCTCCTTTCCTTTTGATTAGGAGTGGATCACAAAGCCCAATCACTCTAATTTCAATTTTGTGACTCCAAAGGGGTAGACGGAGATTTACTTCCCAATCTAAATCAGGAAAATTGAGAGAAAAGGTAGGAAAAGTGAGGAGCTGCATTTAATAATCCAAATTAGGAGAGACAGACAATTAAGATGTTTGCCATTGTCTATCAAAAGTCCCTTGGCAAGTTGCCAGTAGGAAACCAACAATAGGACTGAGAAACGCTGCCATCAACAGCAGAAAGCAGCATTAGTACAGGATATAAAGGCTGAGTGGTAATTATTTGTATATAAAAAAAATTGAGATGCATATTTGTGTATATAAAAATACTTCATTTTTATTCAAAATTGGACCATGAACCGATTTCAGCACATCAAAATTAAAAATATAAGCCAATCAAGTTGAATGGCACCATGCTTAAAATATATAAAACAAAAATTGTGAAAATCAAAATAAAATAGAGAAGGAGAAGGGAGATCACATATCTCATCCCAGCCTCACTCTATGTTTTCGATTCATATAACTTGTTTACGGGGTAGTTATATTGACCGGATAGTCAAAACTAGTCAAAGATGACTACGCAGGTCCATAAGTATCTCCTACAGTATCCTACCCAACAAATATCATATACATTTCCCGCTCGTACCAAAAACAAAAGGGAAATATAATCCTCAAATTTGATCTCATCAACCCCCAATTCATCTCCCGCCCCATTTAATAGGAAAATATTTATTTTCTATGCTTGAATTACCTATCTTTTGCTTGCAAATTAAACGACTAACCATGCATTAAAACCCTAGCCAAGAAGAGAAGGCCAAGCAAAATAAGCAGATGATAAAGCGAAACACCATGACCATACATGAGCCTTGTCCCACTTCTTCCTTTGTGTTCAATCTCTTCAAGCATGAAGAAGATGGTTGAAACCGCTGCATTATGGTTTGACCTTGCATATATATAGTTGCACCGCTGCATTATGCTAGTATGGTTGTACTGGACTAGTATACTACTATAGACTAATATTTCAAATTTTGTTCTAGATTATATGTTATATTGAAAAGTTAAAATTAGCAATAGCTTAATTTAGTAGACTCTAGTCTACGTGAGCAGTTATATCATTGAAGCTAATTTAGAAAAGACAAAATTTATGTTGCAACCATGATTTGCAGAATTGATTGATTCTCGTTCATATTATTCAATCCATATTAGTATTGACGCACGCAATCCAATATTTGTCAAGAAATCTAGTATATGTTGTATATTAGAAAAAATAATTTTTTTATAAAGTTAACCTAGGATGATAAATGATAATGCTCAGCTTGAAATCAAAAATTGTTGCATGAAATCCTCTAGCATTGGACTGGTGTAGCTCAATTTTGGTTTGACATCACTAATCTTAGCAATTGTGATTATTTCAAGTTGGGATTGGAGAAATTAATGATCCTAGGATGGAATCACTATGACAATGAAAGAAAAAAGGTTGGAACAGAAAGGAGAAGAGGAGAATGAGAAGGGATTGGAGATAGATAGGACGCAAAAGGTTGGATCCTTCACACCATCATCCTTTATCATCTACAATTGAAATATGTGGTTTTGCTCACTCAAAAGCAACAAAATTAAAGAATAAAGTAGTGATGTACATCTTCAGCCTCCTGTCTCTTTGTCTATATGGTTTGGTGAACTTCTCTACTGGCATGAACATCTAGTACCCATACAAGAATTTACAAACTTTATTTATTTAAATTAGTTGTGTATAAAGACACATCATCTATTGTACTTACTAATTAGCACTAGGCATCCCTAAATTTTCATCATAATACCATTAAATATTTTACTTTTAGAAATATGTACTAAAACTAAAAAACAAATGTATAGTTCTTTAAAGCATAAATAGCCTATAAATAAATTTAATAACTTAAAATTTTAAAATTCATATGAATTAGAAGTAGTTAAATTGATATAATATTTTAAGATATAAAAAAAATAAAATATGTTAAATATTCAAAGTATTGTTAGTAATAAATGATAATATCTGAAAATAAATTACAATACTTTACAACTTATTGGTGAGTACAAGTAATAACATATGGAAAATTTTGCAAAAAGCATATGTATTATACTGTCTTAATTTGAATCATTTCTTATAAGCTACATTATAAACTAAACAAATAATAATAACTTCTTTCATCTGATTCTATCCACAAATACCACTGCAAAACTTATATGCTTTTAATATCTGATATTGATATTGGTATGTGAACTATGGTTGAACTTTATTTTTTGCTTTATTATCTTTTTAACTTTATTTTTTGCTTTAATATCTTTCTCAAAAGGCCAAAATTAACATATTACAATAAGCATCCAAACAGTCTAATTGACTAGCCAAACTAGATAGCTTGACAAAGCTAATCTTTCAATCACTCAGTGGAGCAAGGCACTCACTAAATTACTCGAATACTTAGCATGTCAAAGCCCCAAGGCATCATGAGCATTTAACATGCTTGGTTTGAGTTACTAGGAGTTTCTTGAATGATCAAATCACATAGGCACTAGCTGTCTAAGCATGTAATCTACTAAGGACCAACTCTGATACACTAGTGCCTTAACTCCTTATAAGTCACTTAAGAGCAATCTTGAGTCACAGAGCCCAATGCATGAATCCCTCGAGAGCAATAGTACACTATAGCTTCCACAGCCTTAGCACTTAACATATGATATCTCAAGAATAGCCTAATCTACCAAACTATGCAACATTGTTTGACCATATTGCCCACATGCATCAGCTATAATGCATGAAACTTCTACTAGACAACATTAGCACTCAATGTCACCCACACTTATATTTAATATGGCAACCTAGTCAAATTAGCCTGAGCAGATAAGCAACTTATGTAAGAGATTTTATACCGAACATGTGTTAAATGCAGCCATCAAGAACAACAAAACAAGCAACAAGTACTTAAACTCTGTCATGATATCTGAGCATAAAGCTCTTAAATTCTGTAGCGTATTCTCAGTATATGAATTCTGTGAAAAGTTAAGCAACGGTAGAACGCACATAAAAACTTTGAAGGCCCTATTTGTGCAAGACAACTCAATCAATGAGACACAAAACAGCTTGGTGGAAGAGAAGGCATTGTAGACATTAACCTTATATCCATCTTGGTTAACAAATTGAGTCAGATCTGTTCAATCTTGGGCAACACAAATATGATCAATATCACTTTCCATGTAACTCATGGTTCAAAAATATTTGCTCTAACATCTTGCTAACGATTTCTGTTGGCCTAATTATTAAAGTAAAATTGAATGGTTTCGTTGCTTCATCTAATAAATTCACAAAACTAATCATAAGTAATTGAAATCCAAACTCTACATCAATTGGTAGTCCATTAATGCAAATCTCTATGCCCTACCAAATCAATCATGTTGCAAAGCAAGCAAAACAAAAAGGTGTTTCGTGATCTTGCAGTTTTAATGCACCCAAGAATTTATTTCAAGCACTAAAATTGTATGCCATTTTTTTTCCTTTGTAAGTTACACTTATGCAAGACTCTTCTAGCTATCTGATATGATCCAAGGCAAAAGTTTTTGTCGACAAAAGCCAAAAAAATAGGTGGCAATATTGCAATGCAGATTGAATTGCTGAATGTTCTGTAGTAGTGTGCTAATAGCCTGTTACTACAAATACACTCCTCAACTTTATCAATCAAATTTTGCTTAAGTCGCTTGTAACTACTAAGGTACTAAAAATATTTCAGATGCACAGATTGACAAAGTTGATCCCAAATTTGAAAACGTCATTGAAACTTCTTCTCCAATTTTTTTTTTTGAAACTTGGTGTTAGCTAAAGCAACTTCAGTTGAAAATCCAAGGTCAACTCGATACATTTGAGGTTAGGATATACACTTGAAGAGTTGCACACTAAATGGGTCTCTTAAAACAATCATAGGCAAAAACTTTACAGCTTTTAATTTAATAGTGGCAAGAGAATATATAATAAAAGGCAAAAGTTATTAAATTTTAATCCAGAAATTGCAAGGAAATGTTAGAAATCGTCATTTGTAATCCATTAACCAATTTTCAACCAATAAGGTTGGTCACAGTAGATGAAATGCAAGGTGGTAACGGACTACGGGTAAGCACATGTAATGCACTAGGTCATCTTTCACCATATTTGTTTCATCGTACCGTAACGAGGTTCATGTCTTGCGAATCTAAAAGAGAACAAATGTTATATAAAAGCATTTTTTTTTTAGGCGAGACAAACATAAATCATAATTCGTCAGTAAGATTTGACTATTACAACGCGGCAACGGTTCACCAGACTTTCATTGGCAAACGAAATTTTAAGTAACCATTTTATTCTACCTTGACATATAATTCTCTTTATTTCTCAGATTCCACCGAGGAAATTCGGTTGTGCATCCTAGAAGGTGATATCAAAGAACAAAATCGAGAGAGAGAGAGAGAGAGAGAGAGTGTGTGTGTGTGTGTGTGTGTGGTTGAGAATACGAACCAGATTGGAGAAAATCGATGAAGGAGAGGACGATTCGACGGCAGATTGGGGAGTCTGACCGCAGGCTCCCCATTTCCCCACCGATTAGGGATGCGGGATTACGAGCGCTTTGCTTCCCCTCGGTGATTGCTTGCTAGAGCGATTTGTGTCGCCACTTCGCCAGGGCCGATCCAGTAACTTTCTGCCCTACTCCGCCATTCTCTGAAGCATCTGGCAATTTTTGACCAAAATACAAGTCCACGGACCGCGGACGGGTGCAGTCTCGGGGGGCAAATTCCTGCGGCGCTGTAGTAGTAGACTCGGTTTAATGTTTTCTAAATTATATATTACATATATAATGGGGCCCAATCTTGTTTGGGCTATAATTAGGTAAATACATTTATGACACAAATTTATTTTATGTAAAGCTTGTTTATATTATATAATCATATTTATACATGTATGTACACTATAATATCTTATATTTTTTGGTTTTTGATACATAATAAATATATTTTCAAATATATCATATTTATGTTAATGTATTTTTTTTATTTATTCTAAATATATTTTAATCAATTTATCTATTTATTTATATGTTAAACATGTTATACAGTTTGGTCAAGTCACTAAATTAATCAATAGATCAAGTTTAAATTAAGCTTAAATAGATTATGGATTGTATTGACACAACTCATTTATGACTCAACTCAACCATAACTTGCTAACTCAAATTGCCACAACTAAGATAGCTATGCTATCTTTTAGTTGAATTTAGTTATTGCATGCACTATCAAGAGGTTATCGGGTAGGTTTAAGATGTTTGTCTTAGATGTCTTTAGTTTTAGATAGTGTTAATCTTATAATCTTTCATTTGGATAGCTTAAAATGTCTCATTCTTGAGCATTTTGGAGTTTATCTCCTAGGAATTTGAATATAATCGGGCTTTACCATCTCTAGCTAGCCTCAATAATTTAGGGATTAGGAATGGTAACAAGTCAGATACCTAATTTTTTTTTTTTTTTTGGAATAAATGTTCTATGCGGTGCCACCGCATCATGCGTTGGTACCATCCACCGTTCATTATAACTTTTATAAGTGTTAGGATTTGTGCAAGCACAAATCCCAACACTTGTGAGTGGTGGATGGTGCCCTTTTCTTTAGAGATAACTTCAATTTATTAGTACCTAATCATGAACCAAGTTGACATGTATTTACTTGTATGTAATTTTTGTGTATTTGATTCCATATTCAATTTTCACACTAACTATTGGCATATATAAGAAAAATACATAGAACTTTGGCTAACAACACAAACAATAATCAAATTCCTCTTTAATAAAGCGTAACTAAAGGGGGAAGGGGATATTGATCTTGTGTCTAATGATGAATCAAGCACCAAAGTAATTTATTTTATATAAATATAAAATTAAAATAAAACTATTCATCGATGTTTATTATTTCAAAAAATTAGCATATAAAATTACATAATAAAAATAAAAATATTTTATGTAAATAATATAATAGCTCAAATTTCCAAAATATAGAAATTGAAGAAAAAATAAAACAAAAATTATTTTAATTTATAATATAGCAAATAAATTAGTTATAATTTCTCTAGATCAATCTAATGAAGATTACTTATAAACTTCATGATCTCAATGTATGGATGTAAAATTATTTTAATTTATAATATAGCAAATAAATTAGTTATAATTGCTCTAGATCAATCTAATGAAGATTACTTATAAACTTCATGATCTCAATGTATGGATGTATTTCTATTTTTAAAGTTACTTATACTTATTGTCAATACATATGAGGTGTTTGTGCCACTTGTTTACATAACTAATTTGAGAAGGAGGCTCTAGGAGTTAGCAAAACTACTCAATTCATCACCTCATCTTCTTGGTCTAAAATATCCAACATTTTTCAACCAAATATAAAAAATACTACAAAAATATATTATATCAGTGAGTAAATCATCTAAAAATGTGAAACCACAATGTATGTTCATTTTATAAATAGAGTATTGATTAAAAAAAATTAGAACATTTACCTATAGGAGTATTATGCTTCATATAAAAATAGAATTTATCAGTGTGGGATGTTAGACTTTGAGAAAACTTTGTCTTTATATTTTGAATTATAAGTAGAACATAAAAATCTTAGATCATTATATCTATTTACATTATAAAAAAAAAAGAGAAAGGCTATACAATAAAATATATCATAAATATAATATATAAAGTTTTCTCTTTGTAATCTTCTTTAGTCCCACATCCTTGATTTGCAAATGCAAACACCACCAATCATGCATAAAATGAGAGAGAAGCTATACGATAAAGAATACCTTTCTCGGCCTTTTGGCTAAGATCAAGTGTAGTATCTATTCTTATCAGTTTAATATCTGATATGTGAGTCATTGACTCACTATGGTATTAAATTAAATTTTTTTGAGGGGAGAGTCTATCATAGTAGCTAGCTACTATGGCTCTCATGTGTCACCTATGTATTGCACTATTGCATGGGTCTTGGCACACCTCATTCAAATCATCAACTAAAATATTTTATTGTTAACAAATATAAAATAATGTTTCATATTAATTGAGTTTTTTACTTGATCTAATCCTATGCACTCCATATACAATGATCCCCTCAATCATGCCATTCTAATTTTTCCCACATTTCTATCTTGTCATTTACCTATAGGAGTATGCTTCATATAAAAATAGAATTTATCAGTGTGGGATGTTAGACTTTGAGAAAACTTTATCTTTATATTTTGAATTACAAGTAGAACATAAAAATCTTAGATCATTATATCTATTTACATGTATAAAAAAAAGAGAAAGGCTATACAATAAAATATATCATAAATAGAATATATAAAGTTTTCTCTTTATAATCTTGTTTAGTCCCACATCATTGATTTGCGAATGCAAACACCACCAATCATGCATAAAATGAGAGGAAAGCTATACAGTAAAACATACCTTTCTCGACCTTTTGGCTAAGATCAAGTGTAGTATCTGTTCTTATCAGTTTAATATGATATATGTGAGTCATTGACTCACTATGGTATTAAATTATTTTTTTTTTGAGGGGAGAGTCTATCATAGTAGCTAGCTACTATGGCTCTCATGAGTCACCTATGTATTGCACTATTGCATAGGTCATGGCACACCTCATTCAAATCATCAACTAATTTTTTTTACTGTTAACAAAGATAACATAATTGTTGATATTAAGTGAATTTTTTACTTTAACTAATCCTATGTCTTCCATATACAATGATCCCCTCAATCATGTCATTCAAATTTTTCCCACCTCTCTATCTTGTCGCAAGTGCACAACCTATCAAAGTAATAAAATAAATATCATCCCACAAGGACCAATGGCCGAGTACCAACTAATTCATAGATTGTTAGCTAGTTGGATAAAAATGGAGTAGATTTAGAATCTGAGTAAATTAAGCTACAAGCAAAAGGTAATAGGTGTTGCAATCAAGTTATGAAAGATCAAAACTTAGGCTTCACCATGTTGGTTTTCTATAAGTTAAAAGAGGGCTTTCACTTAAATAAACTTCAATGTTATGAAAGAAATTTATCCGAATGTACTGATTGCCCCCTTGTAGAAGCACAACCCGGTATCCACTTGAGTCAGCCACCTACTATTGGGGCATTGACTCAAGATGGACCCTATGAGCTCTTGATAAATTAATTAACCCTTCAGGTAAACCAGATCTACTTTGGTGATCCAATCGACTTGATCAACTATTATAGATCCAACACCATGAATCACCTTTCATTTCTTCTTATGACACCTAAATACATACAAAGCTTGGCTAGAGCATCACATGAGAATAAGCATGCCAATTGCCAAATCAATCAACAAATAAAGATGTATAAAAGAAAAAAAAATGCAAAATTTAACTTCATAAAATTAACCTACGGTCTACACCCTATTCCTAAAACAAGTTTATGCTTGTATATTCATCATTTAAGCATAAAATTATTATAGTTCTTGATTACAATTTACGAACAAAAATGAAATCAGCAAGGAAGGACAAAAATATGGCTCCCACATGAGGGTCGATGCAGATAATGAAAAACAAAGCACTTCAGATGAAGGAATCACCTCCGTCGTCGCCTAGTAGCCCAAGCCAACGCCCCATGCATAAATCCGTTCAATAAGTTTCCAAAGTTCTTTTGAAACTTTCTAAAAAATATTCAAAATACCATCAGGACCTTCCAAAAGAGTTTTCCCTAAAATCTACTAAAAAAGGGAGCCAAATTAGCCAAGAAAAAGGCTCGAAATTGGGGCTGGTGTACCAAATTACGGTCATGATAATTTCCATAGCCGAGCTATGATGTTTTCAGTGGTCTTCAATGAAATTCATCCAACATAATCATAGGTGGGATACTTTTCATGACCTGGCAGTGATTCTTTTGGTAGTCTTTAGCGAAATATATCGTAGAGAATCATGATAATTTTCATAGCCGAGCTATGATGTTTTCAGTGGTCTTCAATGAAATTCATCCAACAGAATCATAGGTGGGATACTTTTCGTGACCTGGCAGTGATTCTTTTGGTAGTCTTTAGCGAAAAATATCGTAGAGAATCACGACTGTAATAATTTTTACAGGTAGGACGTGATCTTCTCAGTGTGATTATGTCAATAAGCAACAAAAGAATTATGATCGTGATAGATTTCATTGGTGGGCCATAATTTATGTTAAACTCTGATTTGCATAAAAATTTTTGTGCAACTTCGTCTTGATGTCTAGAATTCATCAGTGGCCTTAGATCATTCAAATTTCATCAAAAATTGATCATTTTTCTCTAAAATAAAGTAAAAGAGAATAGAGGTAAAGATTCCAAATAATTAAGAGTATTTAAGTCAAAAATAGTGTGAAATGATAAATAAGAGACATAATTTTAAAGTAAAAGTATACTTAAAAAATACTATATAAATATAAGACATCAGTTATAAAAAAATATATCATTAACATAACATATAAAGCTTTCTATTTATAATCTGGTTTAGTCCCACATCCTTGATTTACAAATGTAAACACCACCAATCATGTATAAAATAAGAGAAAGGCTATACGTTAGAGCATACCTAGGACTTTGGAGATAATTTTGAGTAAATTATGAATCAAATATATAAACCTATAACATAAACCTAATTGCCCCTTTTCTTTTTAGAATCAATGTTGTAGGAGCTTAATTAATGTGTTCAATCTCATTCCCTGTAAAAATAAGGAATACTTGGTTTGCCCTTTTCTTTAGAGATAACTTCAATTTATTAGTACTTAATCATGAACCAAGTTGACATGTATTTACTTGTATTTTTTTTCTTCTCCCCATGTGGATTCTCGAAACAGGAAAACTCCAAATTCCACTTTAATAAAACGTAACTAAAAGAGGAGGGGGATCTTGATCTTGTGTCTAATGATGGATCAAGCACCAAAGTAATTTTTTTTATAAAAATATAAAATTAAAATAAAACTATTCATCGACGTTTATTATTTCAAAAAATTAGCATATAAAATTACATAATAAAAATAAAATATTTAATTTAAATAAAATAATAACTCAAATTTCTAAAATATTGAAATTGAAGAAAAAATAAAACAAAAATTATTTTAATTTATAATATAGCAAATAAATTAGTTTTAATTGCTCTAGATCAATCTAATGAAGATTACTTATAAACTTCATGATCTCAATGTATGGATGCATTTCTATTTTTAAAGTTACTTATACTTATTGTTAATACATATGAGGTGTTTTGTGCCACTTGTTTACATAACTAATTTCAGAAGGAGGCTCTAGGAGTTAGCAAAACTACTCAATTCATCACCTCTTCTTCTTGGTCTAAAATATCCAACATTTTTCAACCAAATATAAAAAATACTACAAAAATATAGTATATCCTAATGGAGTGAGTAAATCATCTAAAATTGTGAAACCACAATGTATGTTCATTTTACAAATAGAATATTGATTGAAAAATTAGAACATTTACCTATAGGAGTATGCTTCATATAAAAATAGAATTTATCAGTGTGGGATGTTAGACTTTGAGAAAACTTTATCTTTATATTTTGAATTATAAGTAGAACAAAAAATCTTAGATCATTATATCTATTTACATGTATAAAAAAGAAGAGAAAAGCTATACAATAAAATATATCATAAATATAATATATAAAGTTTTCTCTTTATAATCTTGTTTATTCCCACATCCTTGATTTGCAAATGCAAACACTACCAATCATGCATAAAATGAGAGAAAAGCTATACGATAAATCATACCTTTCTCGGCCTTTTGGCTAAGATCAAGTGTAGTATCTGTTCTTATTAGTTTAATATCTGATATGTGAGTCATTGACTCACTATGGTATTAAATTAATTTTTTTGAGGGGAGAGTCTATCATAGTAGCTAGTTACTATGGCTCTCATGAGTCACCTATGTATTGCACTATTGCATGGGTCATGACACACCTCATTCAAATCATCAACTAAAATTTTTTATTGATAACAAAGATAACATAATTATTGATATTAAGTAGATCTTTTACTTTAACTAATCCTATGCCCTCCATATACAATGATCCCCTCAAGCATGTCATTCTAATTTTTCCCACCTCTCTATCTTATTTACCTGTAGGAGTATGCTTCATATAAAAATAGAATTTATTAGTGTGAGATGTTAGGATTTGAGAAAGCTTATATATATATATATATATATATATCTTTTTTTTTTTTTTTGAATCATAAATAAAACATATATATCTTAGATTCTTTTATCTAATTACATGTATAAAATAAGGGAAAGGCTATTGATGGGCTTGTCGCAAGTGCACGACCTATTAAAGTAATAAAATAAATATCATTCCACAAGGACCAATGGCCGAGTACCAACTAATTCATAGATTATTAGCTAGTTGGATAAAAATAGAGTAGATTTAGAATCTGAGTAAATTAAGCTACAAGAAGAAGGTAACAGGTGTCATAATCAAGTTATGAAAGATCAAAACTTAGGCTTCACTATGTTGGTTTTCTATAAGTTAAAAGTGGGCTTTCTCTTAAATAAACTTCAATGTGATAAAAGGAATTTATTCGAATGTACTGATTGCCCCCTTGCAGAAGCACAACCCAGTATCCACTTGAGTCAACCTTCTACTATTGGGGCATTGACTCAAGATGGACCCTATGAGCACTTGATAAATTAATTAACCCTTCAGGTAAACCAGATCTACTTTGGTGATCCAATCGACTTGATCAACTATTATAGATCCAACATCATGAATCACCTTTTATTTCTTCTTATGACACCTAAATACAAACAAAGCGTGGCTAGAGCATCACATGAGAATAAGCATGCCAATTGCAAAATCAATCAACAAATAAATATGTATTAAAGAAAAAAAAAAGCAAAATTTAACTTCATAAAATTAACCAACGGTCTACACCCGATTCCTAAAACAAGTTTATGCTAGTATATTCATCGTTTAAGCATCAAATTATTATAGTTGTTGATTACAATTTACAAACAAAAGATGAAATCAACAAGGAAGGATAAAAATATGGCTCACACATGAGGGTCGGCGCAGAAAATGAAGAACAAAGCACTTCGGATGAAGGAATCACCTCCGTCGTCGCCTAGTAGCCCAAGCCAACGCCCCATGCATAAATCCTTTCGATAAGTTTCCAAAAGTTCTTTTGAAACTTTCTAAAAAAATTGCAAAATTCCATCAGGACCTTCCAAAAGAGTTTTTCCTAAAATCTACCAAAAAAAGGAGCCAAATTGGGCAAGAAAACGGCTTGACATTGGGGATGGTGTACAAAATTACGGTCGTGATAATTTTCATAGCCGAGCTATGATGTTTTCAGTGGTCTTCAATGAAATTCGTCCAACAGAATCATAGGTGGGATACTTTTCATGACATAGCAGTGATTCTTTCGATGGTCTTTAGAGAAATATATCATAGAGAATCACGACTGTAATAATTTTCATAGGTAGGACATGATATTCTCAGTGTGATTATGTCAATAAGCACCAAAAGAATTATGATTGTGATAGATTTCATAGGTGGGCCATAGTTTTTGCTAAGCT
Source organism: Costus lasius (assembly GCA_027563935.2). Lineage (NCBI taxonomy): Eukaryota > Viridiplantae > Streptophyta > Magnoliopsida > Zingiberales > Costaceae > Costus > Costus lasius. The sequence goes on along the minus strand of CM050451.1, from coordinate 19,911,161 downwards.
CTGAACTACTTAAATTTTTTTGGGCAACTTAGTCTCGATGTCTAGAATTCATTAGTGGCCTCAGATCATTTAAATTTCATCAAAAATTAATCATTTTTCTCTAAAATAAAGTAAAAGCAAATAGAGGTGAAGATTCCAATCAATTAAGAGTATTTAAGTCAAAAAGAGTGTGAACACGATAAATAAATGAAAAATAAGAGAGATAATTATATAGTAAAAGTATACTAAAAATATTATATAAATGTAAGACATCACCTATAAAAAAAAATATCATTAACATAACATATAAAGCTTTCTATTTATAATCTTGTTTAGTCCCACATCCTTGATTTACAAATGTAAACACCAACAATCATGTATAAAATAAGAGAAAGGTTATACGTTAGAGCATACCTTTCTCGGCCTTTTGGCTAAGATCAAGTGTAGTATCTGTTCTTATCAGTTTAATATCTGATATGTGAGTCATTGACTCACGATGGTATTAAATTAATTTTTTTTAAGGGGAGAGTCTATCATAGTAGCTAGCTACTATGGCTCTCATGTGTCACCTATGTATTGCACTATTGCATGGGTCTTGGCACACCTCATTCAAATCATCAACTAAAATATTTTATTGTTAACAAATATAATATAATGTTTCATATTAATTGAGTTTTTTACTTGATCTAATCCTATGCACTCCATATACAATGATCCCCTCAATCATGCCGTTCTAATTTTTCCCACATTTCTATCTTGTCATTTACCTGTAGGAGTATGCTTCATATAAAAATAGAATTTATCAGTGTGGGATGTTTGAATTTGAGAAGCTTTATCTTTATATTTTGAATTATAAGTAGAACATAAAAATCTTAGATTATTATACCTAGTTACATGTATAAAACAAAAGAGAAAGGCTATAAAATAAAATATATCATAAATAGAATATATAAAGTTTTCTCTTTATAATCTTGTTTAGTCCCACATCTTTGATTTGAGAATGCAAACACCACCAATCATGCATAAAATCAGAGGAAAGCTATAAGTAAAACATACCTTTCTCGGCCTTTTGGCTAAGATCAAGTGTAGTATCTGTTCTTATCAGTTTAATATCTGATATGTGAGTCATTGACTCACTATGGTATTAAATTAATTTTTTTTTGAGGGGAGAGTCTATCATAGTAGCTAGCTACTATGGCTCTCATGAGTCACCTATGTATTGCACTATTGCATGGGTCATGACACACCCCATTCAAATCATCAACTAAAATTTTTTATTGATAACAAAGATAACATAATTATTGATATTAAGTAGATCTTTTACTTTAACTAATCCTATGCCCTCCATATACAATGATCCCCTCAATCATGTCATTCTAATTTTTCCCACCTCTCTATCTTGTCATTTACCTATAGGAGTATGCTTCATATAAAAATATAATTTATTAGTGTGAGATGTTAGGATTTGAGAAAGCTTTTTTTTATATTTTGAATCATAAATAAAACATATAAATATTAGATTCTTTTATCTAATTACATGTATAAAATAAGGGAAAGGCTATTGATGGGCTTGTCACAAGTGCATGACCTATCAAAGTAATAAAATAAATATCATCCCACAAGGACCAATGGCTGAGTACCAACTAATTCATATATTGTTAGCTAGTTGGATAAAAATGGAGTAGATTTAGAATCTAAGTAAATTAAGCTACAAGCAGAAGGTAATAGGTGTTGTAATCAAGTTATGAAAGATCAAGACTTAGGCTTCACCATGTTGGTTTTCTATAAGTTAAAAGAGGGCTTTCACTTAAATAAACTTCAATGTTTTGAAAGAAATTTATCTAAATGTACTGATTGCCCCCTTGCAGAAGCACAACTCGGTATCCACTTGAGTCAGCCACCTACTATTGGGGCATTGACTCAAGATGGACCCTATGAGCTCTTGATAAATTAATTAGCCCTTCAGGTAAACTAGATCTACTTTGGTGATCCAATCGACTTGATCAACTATTATAGATCAACACCATGAATCACCTTTCATTTCTTCTTATGACACCTAAATACATACAAAGCTTGGCTAGAGGATCACATGAGAATAAGCATGCCAATTGCAAAATCAATCAACAAATAAAGATGTATTAAAGAAAAAAAATGCAAAATTTAATTTCATAAAATTAACCTACGGTCTACACCCTATTCCTAAAATAAGTTTATGCTTGTATATTCATCGTTTAAGCATAAAATTATTATAGTTCTTGATTACAATTTACAAACAACAGATGAAATCAACAAGGAAGGATAAAAATATGGCTCCCACATGAGGGTCGATGCAGAAAATGAAGAACAAAGCACTCGGATGAAGGGATCGCCTCCGTCGCTACCTAGAGACCCAAGCCATCGCCTCTTTCATAAATCTATTTGATAAGTTACTAGAACTTCTTTTGAAATTTTCCAAAAATTTGCAAAATTTCTTCAGGACCTTCCAAAAAGAGTTTTCCCCAAAATCTACCAAAAAAAAGTGCCAAAGCAGGCAAGAAAAAAGGCTCTTAATTGGGGTTGGTGTACGAAATTAAGGTCATGATAATTTTCATAACCGAGCTATAATGTTTTCAGTGGTCTTCAATGAAATTCGTCTAATAGAATCACATGTGGGATACTTTTCATAACCTAGTGGTGATTCTTTCGGTGGTCTTTAGCGAAATATATCTGATAGAATAACGGTTGTAATAATTTTCACACGTAGGACGTGATCTTCTCAGTGCGATTCTATAAATAAGCACGAAAAGAATTATCGTCGTGATAGATTTCACAGGTGGGCCATAATTTTTGTTAAGCTCTAATTTGCATAAAATTTTTTGGGCATTTAGTCTCGATGTCTACAATTCATATGTGGCCTCGGATCATTCAAAATCCATCAAAAATTGATCATTTTTCTCTAAAATAAAGTAAAAGAGAATAGAGGTGAAGATTCTGAATAATTAAGAGTATTTAAGTCAAAAATAGTGTGAAATGATAAATAAGGGACATAATTTTAAAGTAAAAGTATACTAAAAAATACTATATAAATATAAGACATCAGCTATAAAAAAATATATCATTAACATAACATATAAAGCTTTCTATTTATAATCTTGTTTAGTCCCACATCCTTGATTTACAAATGTAAACACCAGCAATCATGTATAAAATAAGAGAAAGGCTATACGTTAGAGCATACCTTTCTCGGCCTTTTGGCTAAGATCAAGTGTAGTATCTGTTCTTATCAGTTTAATATCTGATATGTGAGTCATTGACTCACTATGGTATTAAATTAATTTTTTTGAGGGGAGAGTCTATCTTAGTAGCTAGCTACTATGGCTCTCATGTGTCACCTATGTATTGCACTATTGCATGGGTCTTGGCACACCTCATTCAAATCATCAACTAAAATATTTTATTGTTAACAAATATAATATAATGCTTCATATTAATTGAGTTTTTTTACTTGATTTAATCCTATGCACTCCATATACAATGATCCCCTCAATCATGCCATTCTAATTTTTCCCACATTTCTATCTTTTCATTTAATTATAGGAGTACGCTTTATATAAAAATAGAATTTATCACCGTGGGATGTGAGAATTTGAGAAAGCTTTATCTTTGTATTTTGAATTATAAGTATAACATAAAAAATCTTAGATTATTATACCTATTTACATGTATAAAAAAAGAGAAAGGCTATAAAATAAAATATATCATCAACAGAATATATAAAGTTTTCTCCTTATAATCTTCTTTAGTCCCACATCCTTGATTTGCAAATGTACACACCAGCAATCTTGCATAAAATGAGAGAAAAGCTATATAGTAAAGCATACCTTTCTCGGCCTTTTGGCTAAGATCAAGTGTAGTATCTATTCTTATCAATTTAATATCTGATATGTGAGTCATTGACTCACTATGGTATTAAATTAATTTTTTTGTGGGGACGGTCTATCATAGTAGCTAGCTACTATGCATGTGTCACCTATGTATTGCACTATTGCATGGGTCTTGGCACACCTCATTCAAATCACCAACTAAAATATTTTATTGTTAACAAATATAATATAATGTTGCATATTAATTGAGTTTTTTACTTGATTTAATCCTATGCACTCCATATACAATGATCCCCTCAATCATGCCATTCTAATTTTTCCCACATTTCTATTTTGTCATTTAATTACAGGAGTATGCTTCATATAAAAATAGAATTTATCAGTATGGGATGTTAGAATTTGAGAAAGCTTTATATTTGTATTTTGAATTATAAGTAGAACATAAAAATCTTAGATTATTATACCTATTTACATGTATAAAAAAAGAGAAAGGCTATAAAATAAAATATATCATCAACAGAATATATAAAGTTTTCGCTTTATAATCTTGTTTAGTCCCACATCCTTGATTTGCAAATGCAAACACCACCAATCATGCATAAAATGAGAGAAAAGCTATATAGTAAAGCATACCTTTCTCGGAATTTGAATATAACCGTGCTGTAGCCATCTCTAGTTAGCCTCAATTATTTTGGGATTAGGAATGGTAACAAAAACCTTATACCTACTATCCGATCTAATTACAAAAACCTTATACCTAAACCCAACCCTACTGCATAACTTGAACCCAAATTGAGGTGTTTTAAGTAGGTACTTGATTAAATACAAATTATTTTTTTATTTTTATTTTAAAGTATCCTATGAAATATAATTTATATAAATTAAAATAATATATATAATAATTATTTTATATTTTTTAATAAATAAAATATTACTTATTTATTTATTATATTAGATATTTTTAATCGTGAAGGAAGATGGAGACGTTAGCCAGAGAACAGTTCAAAGTTGGTGGAGTAAAAGGTTTCCTTAATGCAAACCTCGTTTTGTTTTAAACTAATTTTCTTCTTTGTCACTAATCATAACTACAAAAGAAATTATCATTAATGATGGTACATTGTTCTATTAAGATGAGATTAAATGCCACTAACTAGGACTTTGGAGATAATTTTGAGTAAATTATGAATCAAATATATAAACCTATAACATAAACCCAATTGCCCCTTTTCTTTTTAGAATCAATGTTGTAGGAGCTTGATTAATGCGTTCAATCTCATTCTCTGTAAAAATTGGTTTGCCCTTTTCTTTAGAGATAACTTCGATTTATTAGTACCTAATCATGAACCAAGTTGACATGTATTTACTTGTATGTAATTTTTGTGTATTTGATTCCATATTCAATTTTCAAACTAATTATTGGCATATATAAGAAAAATACATAGAACTTTGGCTAACAACACAAAACAATAATCAAATTCCTCTTTAATAAAACGTAACTAAAGGGGGAGGGGGATCTTGATCTTGTGTCTAATGATGGATCAAGCACCAAAGTAATTTATTTTATATAAATATAAAATTAAAATAAAACTATTCATCGATGTTTATTATTTCAAAAAATTAGCATATAAAATTACATAATAAAAATAAAAATATTTAATTTAAATAATATAATAGCTCAAATTTCCAAAATATAGAAATTGAAGAAAAATTAAAACAAAAATTATTTTAATTTATAATATAGCAAATAAATTAGTTATAATTGCTCTAGATCAATCTAATGAAGATTACTTATAAACTTCATGATCTTAATGTATGGATGTATTTCTATTTTTAAAGTTACTTATACTTATTGTCAATACATATGAGGTGTTTGTGCCACTTGTTTACATAACTAATTTGAGAAGGAGGCTCTAGGAGTTAGCAAAACTACTCAATTCATCACCTCTTCTTCTTGGTCTAAAATATCCAACATTTTTCAACCAAATATAAAAAATACTACAAAAATATATTATATCCTAATGGAGTGAGTAAATCATCTAAAATTGTGAAACCACAATGTATGTTCATTTTCTAAATAGAGTATTGATTAAAAAAAATTAGAACATTTACCTATAGGAGTATGCTTCATATAAAAATAGAATTTATCAGTGTGGGATGTTAGACTTTGAGAAAACTTTATCTTTAGATTTTGAATTATAAGTAAAACATAAAAATCTTAGATCATTATATCTATTTACATGTATAAAAAAAAAAACAGAAAGGCTATACAATAAAATATATCATAAATATAATATATAAAGTTTTCTCTATGTAATCTTCTTTAGTCCCACATCCTTGATTTGCAAATGCAAACACCACCAATCATGCATAAAATGAGAGAGAAGCTATACGATAAAGCATACCTTTCTCGGCCTTTTGGCTAAGATCAAGTGTAGTATCTGTTCTTATCAGTTTAATATCTGATATGTGAGTCATTGACTCACTATGGTATTCAATTCATTTTTTTTTGAGGGGAGAGTCTATCATAGTAGCTAGCTACTATGGCTCTCATGTGTCACCTATGTATTGCACTATTGCATGGGTCTTGGCACACCTCATTCAAATCATCAACTAAAATATTTTATTGTTAACAAATATAAAATAATGTTTCATATTAATTGAGTTTTTTACTTGATCTAATCCTATGCACTTCATATACAATGATCCCCTCAATCATGCCATTCTAATTTTTCCCACATTTCTATCTTGTCATTTACCTATAGGAGTATGCTTCATATAAAAATAGAATTTATCAGTGTGGGATGTTAGAATTTGAGAAAGCTTTATCTTTATATTTTAAATTATAAGTAGAACATAAAAATCTTAGATTATTATACCTAGTTACATGTATAAAAAAAGAGAAAGGATATAAAATAAAATATATCATAAATAGAATATATAAAGTTTTCTCTTTATAATCTTGTTTAGTCCCATATCATTGATTTGCGAATGCAAACACCACCAATCATGCATAAAATGAGAGGAAAGCTATACACTAAAACATACCTTTCTCGGCCTTTTGGCTAAGATCAAGTATAGTATCTGTTCTTACCAGTTTAATATGATATATGTGAGTCATTGACTCACTATGGTATTAAATTATTTTTTTTTTGAGGGGAGAGTCTATCATAGTAGCTAGCTACTATGGCTCTCATGAGTCACCTATGTATTGCACTATTGCATAGGTCATGGCACACCTCATTCAAATCATCAACTAACTTTTTTTATTGTTAACAAAGATAACATAATTGTTGATATTAAGTGAATTTTTTTACTTTAACTAATCCTATGTCTTCCATATACAATGATCCCCTCAATCATGTCATTCTAATTTTTCCCACCTCTCTATCTTGTCAGTTACCTATAGGAGTATGCTTCATATAAAAATATAATTTATTAGTGTGAGATGTTAGGATTTGAGAAGGCTTTTTTTTATATTTTGAATCATAAATAAAACATATAAATCTTTGATTCTTTTATCTAATTACATGTATAAAATAAGGGAAAGGCTATTGATGGGCTTGTCGCTAGGGATGGCAAAAAACCCCATCCCCGACCCGACTCGACCCGACCCGACCCGAAGTCAACGGGGAAAACCCGAGTTGACTGGGGGTCGGGTCGGATTCGGGGAAAACCCGACGGGGGTATAGTCGGGTCGGGGTCGGGTATGGGAATTTAGGTACCCGCCCCGAACCCGCCCCGACTATTAAAATAATAAATTTACCCCTTATAAGTTATAACCTAGTTACTAAATTTTAATAATTTATGTAGAAATGATGATATAGTTTATGTAAAATATTTTTTTATTTATATATTATGAATAAAGAATGCAAATTAATTTTAAAATATTATTAATAATATATATTTATTTTTTAGGTCGGGCGGGGTCGGGTTTCCCCGCGGGGTCGGGTGTGGGGCAGGGTTTTCTAAACCCGTCGGGTTCGGGGTCGGGTTCGGGGACGGGTTTGGGGAAGTCGGGGTCGGGTCAGGGATGGCAAAACCCGACCCCGACCCGCCCCGTTGCCATCCCTACTTGTCGCAAGTGCACGACCTATCAAAGTAATAAAATAAATATCATCCCACAAGGACCAATGGCCAAGTACCAACTAATTCATAGATTGTTAGCTAGTTGGATAAAAATGGAGTAGATTTAGAATCTGAGTAAATTAAGCTACAAGCAAAAGGTAATAGGTGTTGCAATCAAGTTATGAAAGATCAAAACTTAGGCTTCACCATGTTGGTTTTCTATAAGTTAAAGGAGGGCTTTCACTTAAATAAACTTCAATGTTATGAAAGAAATTTATCCGAATGTACTGATTGCCCCCTTGTAGAAGCACAACCCGGTATCCACTTGAGTCAGCCACCTACTATTGGGGCATTGACTCAAGATGGACTACCCTATGAGCTCTTGATAAATTAATTAACCCTTCAAGTAAACCAGATCTACTTTGGTGATCCAATCGACTTGATCAACTATTATAGATCCAACACCATGAATCACCTTTCATTTCTTCTTATGACACCTAAATACATACAAAGCTTGGCTAGAGCATCACATGAGAATAAGCATGCCAATTGCCAAATCAATCAACAAATAAAGATGTATTAAAGAAAAAAAAATGCAAAATTTAACTTCATAAAATTAACCTACGGTCTACACCCTATTCCTAAAACAAGTTTATGCTTGTATATTCATCGTTTAAGCATAAAATTATTATAGTTCGTGATTACAATTTACAAACAAAAATGAAATCCGCAAGGAAGGACAAAAATATGGCTCCCACATGAGGGTTGATGCAAATACTGGAAAACAAAGCACTTCAGATGAAGGAATCACCTCCGTCGTCGCCTAGTAGCCCAAGCCAACGCCCCATGCATAAATCCGTTCAATAAGTTTCCAAAAGTTCTTTTGAAACTTTCTAAAAAATATTCAAAATACCATCAGGACCTTCGGAAAGAGTTTTCCCTAAAACCTACTAAAAAAAGGAGCTAAATTAGCCAAGAAAAAGGCTCGAAATTGGGGCTGGTGTACCAAATTATGGTCATGATAATTTCCATAGCCGAGCTATGATGTTTTCACTGGTCTTCAATGAAATTCATCCAACAGAATCATAGGTGGGATACTTTTCATGACAGGGCAGTGATTCTTTTGGTAGTCTTTAGCGAAATATATCGTAGAGAATCATGATAATTTTCATAGCCGAGCTATGATGTTTTCAGTGGTCTTCAATGAAATTCATCCAACAGAATCATAGGTGGGATACTTTTCGTGACCTGGCAGTGATTCTTTTGGTAGTCTTTAGCGAAATATATCGTAGAGAATCACGACTGTAATAATTTTTACAGGTAGGATGTGATCTTCTCAGTGTGATTATGTCAATAAGCAACAAAAGAATTATGATCGTGAAAGATTTCATAGGTGGGCCATAATTTATGTTAAACTCTGATTTGCATAAAAAATTTTGTGCAACTTAGTTTTGATGTCTAGAATTCATCAGTTATCATTCAAATTTCATCAAAAATTGATCATTTTTCTCTAAAATAAAGTAAAAGAGAATAGCGGTAAAGATTCCAAATAATTAAGAGTATTTAAGTCAAAAATAGTGTGAAATGATAAATAAGAGACATAATTTTAAAGTAAAAGTGTACTTAAAAAATACTATATAAATATAAGACATCAGCTATAAAAAAAATATATCATTATCATAACATATAAAGCTTTCTATTTATAATCTGGTTTAGTCCCACATCCTTGATTTACAAATGTAAACACCACCAATCATGTATAAAATAAGAGAAAGGCTATACGTTAGAGCATACCTAGGACTTTGGAGATAATTTTGAGTAAATTATGAATCAAATATATAAACCTATAACATAAACCTAATTGCCACTTTTCTTTTTAGAATCAATGTTGTAGGAGCTTAATTAATGTGTTCAATCTCATTCCCTGTAAAAATAAGGAATACTTGGTTTGCCCTTTTCTTTAGAGATAACTTCAATTTATTAGTACTTAATCATGAACCAAGTTGACATGTATTTACTTATATTTTTTTCTTCTCCCCCATGTGGATTCTCTTCAAAGAAACAGGAAAACTCCAAATTCCACTTTAATAAAACGTAACTAAAAGAGGAGGGGGTTCTTGATCTTGTGTCTAATGATGGATCAAGCACCAAAATAATTTATTTTATAAAAATATAAAATTAAAATAAAACTATCCATCGACGTTTATTATTTCAAAAAATTAGCATATAAAATTACATAATAAAAATAAAATATTTAATTTAAATAATATAATAACTCAAATTTCCAAAATATAGAAATTGAAGAAAAAATAAAACAAAAAATTATTTTAATTTATAATATAGCAAATAAATTAGTTTTAATTGCTCTAGATCAATCTAATGAAGATTACTTATAAACTTCATGATCTCAATGTATGGATGTATTTCTATTTTTAAAGTTACTTATACTTATTGTTAATACATATGAGGTGTTTGTGCCACTTGTTTACATAACTAATTTCAGAAGGAGGCTCTAGGAGTTAGCAAAACTACTCAATTCATCACCTCTTCTTCTTTGTCTAAAATATCCAACATTTTTCAACCAAATATAAAAAATACTACAAAAATATAGTATATCCTAATGGAGTGAGTAAACGATCTAAAATTGTGAAACCACAATGTATGTTCATTTTACAAATAGAATATTGATTGAAAAATTAGAACATTTACCTATAGGAGTATGCTTCATATAAAAATAGAATTTATCAGTGTGGGATGTTAGACTTTGAGATAACTTTATCTTTATATTTTGAATTATAATTAGAACAAAAAATCTTAGATCATTATATCTATTTACATGTATAAAAAAAAGAGAAAAGCTATACAATAAAATATATCATAAATATAATATGTAAAGTTTTCCCTTTATAATCTTGTTTAGTCTCACATCCTTGATTTGCAAATGCAAACACTAGCAATCATGCAAAAAATGAGAGAAAAGCTATACGATAAAGCATACCTTTCTCGGCCTTTTGGCTAAGATCAAGTGTAGTATTTGTTCTTATCAGTTTAATATCTGATATGTGAGTCATTGACTCACTATGGTATTAAATTAATTTTTTTGAGGGGAGAGTCTATCATAGTAGCTAGCTACTGTGGCTCTCATGAGTCACCTATGTATTGCACTATTGCATGGGTCTTGGCTCACCTCATTCAAATCATAAGATAAAATTTTTTATTGTTAACAAAGATAACATAATTGTTGATATTAATTGAGTTTTTACTTGATCTAATCCTATGTCCTCCATATACAATGCTCCCCTCAAGCATGTCATTCTAATTTTTCCCACCTCTCTATCTTATTTACCTATAGGAGTATGCTTCATATAAAAATAGAATTTATTAGTGTGAGATGTTAGGATTTGAGAAAGCTTATATATATATATATATATATTGAATCATAAATAAAACATATAAATCTTAGATTCTTTTATCTAATTACATGTATAAAATAAGGGAAAGGCTATTGATGGGCTTGTCGCAAGTGCACGACCTATTAAAGTAATAAAATAAATATCATTCCACAAGGACCAATGGCCGAGTACCAACTAATTCATAGATTATTAGCTAGTTGGATAAAAATAGAGTAGATTTAGAATCTGAGTAAATTAAGCTACAAGAAGAAGGTAACAGGTGTCATAATCAAGTTATGAAAGATCAAGACTTAGGCTTCACTATGTTGGTTTTCTATAAGTTAAAAGTGGGCTTTCTCTTAAATAAACTTAAATGTGATAAAAGGAATTTATTTGAATGTACTGATTGCCCCCTTGCAGAAGCACAACCCAGTATCCACTTGAGTCAACCTTCTACTATTGGGGCATTGACTCAAGATGGACCCTATGAGCTCTTGATAAATTAATTAACCCTTCAGATAAACCAGATCTACTTTGGTGATCCAATCGACTGGATCAACTATTATAGATCCAACATCATGAATCACCTTTTATTTCCTCTTATGACACCTAAATACATACAAAGCGTGGCTAGAGCATCACATGAGAATAAGCATGCCAATTGCAAAATCAATCAACAAATAAAGATGTATTAAAGAAAAAAAAATGCAAAATTTAACTTCATAAAATCAACCAACGGTCTACACCCTATTCCTAAAACAAGTTTATGCTAGTATATTCATCGTTTAAGCATCAAATTATTATAGTTCTTGATTACAATTTACAAACAAAAGATGAAATCAATAAGGAAGGATAAAAATATGGCTCCCACATGAGGGTTGGCGCAAAAAATGAAGAACAAAGCACTTCGGATGAAGGAATCACCTCCGTCGTTGCCTAGTAGCCCAAGCCAACGCTCCATGCATAAATCCGTTCGATAAGTTTCCAAAAGTTCTTTTGAAACTTTCTAAAAAATTTGCAAAATTCCATCAGGACCTTCCAAAAGAGTTTTTCCTAAAATCTACCAAAAAAAGGAGCCAAATTGGGCAAGAAAAAGGCTTGAAATTGGGGCTGGTGTACGAAATTACGGTCATGATAATTTTCATAGCCGAGCTATGATGTTTTCAGTGGTCTTCAATGAAATTCGTCCAACAGAATCATAGGTGGGATACTTTTCATGACATAGCAGTGATTCTTTCGATGGTCTTTAGAGAAATATATCGTAGAGAATCACGATTGTAATAATTTTCATAGGTAGGACATGATATTCTCAGTGTGATTATGTCAATAAGCACCAAAAGAATTATGATTGTGATAGATTTCATAGGTGGGCCATAGTTTTTGCTAAGCTCTGAACTACTTAAATTTTTTTGGGCAACTTAGTCTCGATGTCTAGAATTCATCAGTGGCCTCGGATCATTTAAATTTCATCAAAAATTAATCATTTTTCTCTAAAATAAAGTAAAAGCAAATAGAGGTGAAGATTCCAATCAATTAAGAGTATTTAAGTCAAAAAGAGTGTGAACATGATAAATAAATGAAAAATAAGAGAGATAATTATATAGTAAAAGTATACTAAAAATATTATATAAATGTAAGACATCACCTATAAAAAAAATATATCATTAACATAACATATAAAGCTTTCTATTTATAATCTTGTTTAGTCCCACATCCTTGATTTACAAATGTAAACACCAACAATCATGTATAAAATAAGAGAAAGGCTATACGTTAGAGCAAACCTTTCTCGGCCTTTTGGCTAAGATCAAGTGTAGTATCTGTTCTTATCAGTTTAATATCTGATATGTGAGTCATTGACTCACTATGGTATTAAATTAATTTTTTTAAGGGGAGAGTCTATCATAGTAGCTAGCTACTATGGCTCTCATGTGTCACCTATGTATTGCACTATTGCATGGGTCTTGGCACACCTCATTCAAATCATCAACTAAAATATTTTATTGTTAACAAATATAATATAGTGTTTCATATTAATTGAGTTTTTTACTTGATCTAATCCTATGCACTCCATATACAATGATCCCCTCAATCATGCCGTTCTAATTTTTCCCACATTTCTATCTTGTCATTTACCTATAGGAGTATGCTTCATATAAAAATAGAATTTATCAGTGTGGGATGTTTGAATTTTAGAAGCTTTATCTTTATATTTTGAATTATAAGTAGAACATAAAAATCTTAGATTATTATTATACCTAGTTACATGTATAAAACAAAAGAGAATGGCTATAAAATAATCTCTTCATAAATAGAATATATAAAGTTTTCTCTTCATAATCTCTTTTAGTCCCACATCATTGATTTGAGAATGCAAACACCACCAATCATGCATAAAATCAGAGGAAAGCTATAAGTAAAACATACCTTTCTCGGCCTTTTGGCTAAGATCAAGTGTAGTATCTGTTCTTATCAGTTTAATATCTGATATGTGAGTCATTGACTCACTATGGTATTAAATTAATTTTTTTTAGGGGAGAGTCTATCATAGTAGCTAGCTATTATGGCTCTCATGAGTCACCAATGTATTGCACTATTGCATGGGTCATGGCACACCTCATTCAAATCATCAACTAAAATTTGTTAGGACCAATGGCTGAGTACCAACTAATTCATATATTGTTAGCTAGTTGGATAAAAATGGAGTAGATTTAGAATCTAAGTAAATTAAGCTACAAGCAGAAGGTAATAGGTGTTGTAATCAAGTTATGAAAGATCAAGACTTAGGCTTCACCATGTTGGTTTTCTATAAGTTAAAAGAGGGCTTTCACCTAAATAAACTTCAATGTTCTGAAAGAAATTTATCTGAATGTACTGATTGCCCCTTGCAGAAGCACAACTCGGTATCCACTTGAGTCAGCCATCTACTATTGGGGCATTGACTCAAGATGGACCCTATGAGCTCTTGATAAATTAATTAGCCCTTTAGGTAAACTAGATCTACTTTGGTGATCCAATCGACTTGATCAACTATTATATATCAACATCATGAATCACCTTTCATTTCTTCTTATGACACCTAAATACATACAAAGCTTGGCTAGAGGATCACATGAGAATAAGCATGCCAATTGCAAAATCAATCAACAAATAAAGATGTATTAAAGAAAAAAAAATGCAAAATTTACTTTCATAAAATTAACCTACGGTCTACACCCTATTCCTTAAACAAGTTTATGCTAGTATATTCATCGTTTAAGCATAAAATTATTATAGTTCTTGATTACAATTTACAAACAACAGATGAAATCAACAAGGAAGGATAAAAATATGGCTCCCACATGAGGGTCGATGCCTAGTAGCCCAAGCCAAGACCCCATGCATAAATCCATTCGATAAGTTGCCAAAAGTTCTTTTGAAACTTTCTAAAAAATATTCAAAATTCCATCAAGACCTTCGAAAAGAGTTTTCCCTAAAATCAACCAAAAAAAAGGAGCCAAATTAGGCAAGAAAAAGGTTCGAAATTGGTGCTGGCATACCAAATTACGATCATGATAATTTTCATAGCCGAGCTATGATGTTTTCAGTGGTCTTCAATGAAATTCATCCAATAGAATCATAGGTGGGATACTTTTTATGACCTAGCAGTGATTCTTTTGGTGATCTTTAGCATAATATATCGTAGAGAATCACGACTGTAATAATTTTCAAATGTAGAACATGATCTTCTCAGTGTGATTATATCAATAAGCAACAAAAAAATTATGATCGTGATAGATTTCATAGGTGGGCCATAATTTATGTTAAGCTCTGATTTGCATGAAAATTTTTGGGCAACTTAGTCTTGATGTCTAGAATTCATCAGTGGCCTTAGATCATTCAAATTTCATAAAAAATTGATCATTTTTCTCTAAAATAAAGTAAAAGAGAATAGAGGTGAAGATTCTGAATAATTAAGAGTATTTAAGTCAAAAATAGTGTGAAATGATAAATAAGAGACATAATTTTAAAGTAAAAGTATACTTAAAAAATACTATATAAATATAAGACATCAGCTATAAAAAAATATATCATTAACATAACATATAAAGCTTTCTATTTATAATCTTGTTTAGTCCCACATCCTTGATTTACAAATGTAAACACCACTAATCATGTATAAAATAAGAGAAAGGCTATACATTAGAGCATACCTTTCTCGGCCTTTTGGCTAAGATCAAGTGTAGTATCTGTTCTTATCAGTTTAATATCGGATATGTGAGTCATTGACTCACTATGGTATTAAATTAATTTTTTTGAGGGGAGAATCTATCATAGTAGCTAGCTACTATGGCTCTCATATGTCACCTATGTATTGCACTATTGCATGGGTCTTGGCACACCTCATTCAAATCATCAACTAAAATATTTTATTGTTAACAAATATAATATAATGTTTCATATTAATTGAGTGTTTTTACTTGATTTAATCCTATGCACTCCATATACAATGATCCCCTCAATCATGCCATTCTAATTTTTCCCACATTTCTATCTTGTCATTTAATTATAGGAGTATGCTTCATATAAAAATAGAATTTATCACCGTGGGATGTGAGAATTTGAGAAAGCTTTATCTTTGTATTTTGAATTATAAGTATAACATAAAAAATCTTAGATTATTATACCTATTTACATGTATAAAAAAAGAGAAAGGGTATAAAATAAAATATATCATCAACAGAATATATAAAGTTTTCTCCTTATAATCTTCTTTAGTCCCACATCCTTGATTTGCAAATGTAAACACCAGCAATCATGCATAAAATGAGAGAAAAGCTATATAGTAAAGCATACCTTTCTCGGCCTTTTGGCTAAGATCAAGTGTAGTATCTGTTCTTATCAATTTAATATCTGATATGTGAGTCATTGACTCACTATGGTATTAAATTAATTTTTTTGTGGGGACGGTCTATCATAGTAGCTAGCTACTATGCATGTGTTACCTATGTATTGCACTATTGCATGGGTCTTGGTGCACCTCATTCAAATCACCAACTAAAATATTTTATTGTTAACAAATATAATATAATGTTGCATATTAATTCAGTTTTTTTACTTTATTTAATCCTATGCACTCCATATACAATGATCCCCTCAATCATGCCATTCTAATTTTTCCCACATTTCTATTTTGTCATTTAATTACAGGAGTATGCTTCATATAAAAATAGAATTTATCAGTGTGGGATGTTAGAATTTGAGAAAGCTTTATCTTTGTATTTTGAATTATAAGTAGAACATAAAAATCTTAGATTATTATACCTATTTACATGTATAAAAAAAGAGAAAGGCTATAAAATAAAATATATCATCAACAGAATATATAAAGTTTTCGCTTTATAATCTTGTTTAGTCCTACATCCTTGATTTGCAAATGCAAACACCACCAATCATGCATAAAATGAGAGAAAAGCTATATAATAAAGCATACCTTTCTCGGCCTTTTGGCTAAGATCAAGTGTAGTATCTGTTCTTATCAATTTAATATCTGATATATGAGTCATTGACTCACTATGGTATTAAAATAATTTTTTTTGAGGGGAGAGTCTATCATAGTAGCTAGCTATTATGGCTCTCATGAGTCACCTATGTATTGCACTATTGCACGGGTCATGGCACACCTCATTCAAATCATAAGCTAAAATTTTTTATTGTTAACAAAGATAACATAATTGTTGATAGTAATTGAATTTTTTACTTTGAACTAATTCTATGTCCTCCATATACAATGATCCCCTCAATCATGTCATTCTAATTTTGCCCACCTCGTTATCTTGTCATTTATCTTTAATCAATTTACACGTATAAAATAAGAGAAAGGCTTTTGATGGGCTTGTCGCAAGTGCACGACCTATCAATGTAATAAAAATAAATATCATCCCACAAGGACCAATGGCCAATTACTAACTAATTCATAGATTGTTAGCTAGTTAGATAAAAATGGAGAGGAATTAGAATCAGAGTAAATTAAGATACTAGCAGCTGGTAATAGGTGTTGTAATCAAGTTATGAAAGATCAAGACTTGGGCTTCACTATGTTGGTTTTCTATAAGTTAAAAGAAGGTTTTCTCTTAAATAAACTTCAATGTGATGAAAGGAATTTATCTAAATGTATTGAGTGGCCCTTTGCAGAAGCACAACCCGGTATGCACTTGAGTTAGCCACCTATATTGGGGCATTGACTCAAGATGGACCCTATGAGTTCTTGATAAATTAATTAACTCTTTAGGTAAACCAAATCTACTTTGGTGATCCAATCGACCTGTTCAACTATTAAAGATCCGACATCATGAATCACCTTTCATTTCTTCTTATGACGCATAAATAAACACAAAGCTTAGCTAGAGCATCACATGAGAATAAGCATGCAAATTGCAAAATCAATCAACAAATAAAGATGTATTAAAGAAAAAAAAAATACTTAATTTAACTTCATAAAATTAACCTATCGGCTACACCCTAATCCTAAAACAAGTTTATGCTAGTATATTCATCGTTACAACATCTAATTATTATAGTTCTTAATTACAATTTACAAACGAAAGATGAAATTAACAAGGAAGGACAAAAATATGGCTCTCACATGATGGTCGGTGTAGAAAATGAACAACAAAGCACTCGGATGAAGGAATCGCCTCCGTCGCTACCTAGAGACCCAAGCCATCGCCTCTTTCATAAATCTATTTGATAAGTTACCAGAACTTCTTTTGAAATTTTCCAAAAATTTGCAGAATTCCTTCAGGACCTTCCAAAAGAGTTTTCCCCAAAATCTACCAAAAAAAAGTGCCAAAGCAGGCAAGAAAAAAGGCTCTAAATTGGGGATGGTGTAAGAAATTAAGGTCATGATAATTTTCATAGCCGAGCTATAATGTTTTCAGTGGTCTTCAATGAAATTCGTCTAATAGAATCACATGTGGGATACTTTTCATAACCTAGTGGTGATTCTTTCGGTGGTCTTTAGCGAAATATATCCGATAGAATCACGGTTGTAATAATTTTCACACGTAGGACGTGATCTTCTCAGTGCGATTCTATAAATAAGCACGAAAAGAATTATCGTCGTGATAGATTTCACAGGTGGGCCATAATTTTTGTTAAGCTCTAATTTGCATAAAATTTTTTGGGCATTTAGTCTCGATGTCTACAATTCATCTGTGGCCTCGGATCATTCAAAATCCATCAAAAATTGATCATTTTTCTCTAAAATAAAGTAAAAGAGAATAGAGGTGAAGATTCCGAATAATTAGGAGTATTTAAGTCAAAAATAGTGTGAAATGATAAATAAGGGACATAATTTTAAAGTAAAAGTATACTAAAAAATACTATATAAATATAAGACATCAGCTATAAAAAAATATATCATTAACATAACATATAAAGCTTTCTATTTATAATCTTGTTTAGTCCCACATCCTTGATTTACAAATGTAAACACCAGCAATCATGTATAAAATAAGAGAAAGGCTATACGTTAGAGCATACCTTTCTCGGCCTTTTGGCTAAGATCAAGTGTAGTATATGTTCTTATCAGTTTCATATCTCATATGTGAGTCATTGACTCACTATGGTATTAAATTAATTTTTTTGAGGGGAGAGTCTATCATAGTAGCTATCTACTATGGCTCTCATGTGTCACCTATGTATTGCACTATTGCATGGGTCTTGGCACACCTCATTCAAATCATCAACTAAAATATTTTCAAATCATCAACTAAAATATTTTATTGTTAACAAATATAATATAATGTTTCATATTAATTGTGTTTTTTACTTGATCTAATCCTATGTCCTCCATATACATTGATCCCCTCAATCATGTCATTCTAAATTTTCCCACCTCACTATCTTGTCATTTACCTATAGGAGTATGCTTCATATAAAAATAGAATTTATTAGTGTGAGATGTTAGGATTTGAAAAAGCATTTTTTTAATATTTTGAATCATAAATAAAACATATAAATCTTAGATTCTTTTCTCTAATTACATGTATACAATAAGAGAAAGGCTATTGATGGGCTTGTCGCAACTGCATGATCTATCGAAGTAATAAAATATATATCATCCCACAAGTACCAATGGCCAAGTATCAACAAATTCATATATTGTTAGCTAGTTGGATAAAAATGGAGTGGATTTTGAATCTGAGTAAATTAAGCTACTAGTAGAAGGTAATAGGTGTTGTAATCAAGTTATAAAAGATCAGGACTTAGGGTTCACCATGTTGGTTTTCTATGAGTTAAAAGAGGGTTTTCTCTTAAATAAATTTTATTGTGATGAAAGGAATTTATCTGAATATACTGATTACCTCCTTGCAGAAGCATAACCCAGTATCCACTTGAGTTAGCCTCCTACTATTGGGGAATTGACTCAAGATGGACCCTACGAGCTCTTGATAAATTAATTAACCCTTTAGGTAAATTAGATCTACTTTTGTGATCCATTCGACCTGTTCAACTATTATAGATCTAACGTCATGAATCACCTTTCATTTCTTCTCGTGACACCTAAATACACACAAAGCTTGGCTAGAGCATCACATGTGAATAAGCTTGCCAATTGCAAAATCAGTTAACAAATAAAGTAGTATTAAAGAATTGACTCAAGATGGACCCTACGAGCTCTTGATAAATTAATTAACCCTTTAGGTAAATTAGATCTACTTTCGTGACCCAATCGACCTGTTCAACTATTATAGATCTGACGTCATGAATCACCTTTCATTTCTTCTCGTGACACCTAAATACACACAAAGCTTGGCTAGAGCATCACATGTGAATAAGCTTGCCAATTGCAAAATCAATTTACAAATAAAATAGTATTAAAGAAAAAAAAGGCATAATTTAACTCCATAAAATTAACCTACGGGTTACACCCAAATCCTGAAACATGTTTATGCTAGTATATTGATACGCACAATCCGCAAGCACACGACTCACCGATATAGTACTAAGATATCGTTTCCACAGGGACAAGTCACAATTATCGATTGATCGCATAATCGATAGCTAGACAAACTAAATATTATTCGAATGCAAAGTAATATATGATAAACTAACTAATTGGTCGAATTGGTTACCAAATGAGAGATATGAGTTAAATGCTATTTCAAGATAATTTAGGACATTGGGGTTCATCGCAATGATAGATCTAAACTTGAACAAAATAATAACAATGCAATAGATCTAAAATGTTTAAGGACTTATTCGCAGTACAAGTTACCCCCATTTAGTAGTATAACTTGGTGCCTATTCAGAATGGTCTTCTACTTTCGTGGTTTACCAAACTAAATAGATCCAATGAACACAAGGATAAACTAAATGTCCTCGCGTGAATTTTAACTACTTTCGCGATAGAATAACACGAGTCCGATCTAAATAGTTCCAATGTCGCGATTCACCTTTCTGTACTTCTTGTGATGTTTTCAATATGTAAAAACTTGGCCAAAGTAAATACAAGCAAGCATCATAGCAAAGATTGCATAAACAAAGATAGATCATAAGAACACTGATATTATAAGTCAAAATAAAGATCTTAACATAGGATTATACCTCCAAATCCTAAATAAGAAGGTTTAAGCAGCCATGATAGTTCTATTCAGCACAATCTTTTCTTGAATCAAAGTTCCAAGGATCTAAATACAAAAGGAAGATAATATGAGGAAGAAATACAGAGTAATCCTCTCTAGATCGATGAGAAAAAGCGTGCAAATCCACCCAGAAAATTTTCTTTTTGTTGTTTGTCGCCACCCTTGTCGCCTCTCTTCATTTCTCCTCTTTAGAGAGCCAAATCAACCCCTCATTTTGCCCCAAAATGGTTCTTTTAGGAGGGTGTCCCTTGAGATTCCCCATGAAATCCCAAAAAAATGCTTCAAATCAAATGGAAAACCTGCTTCGAATTCACCCAAAAAATGCAAAAAAATATGTTTTGCGGAAGCTATCACTGCCGTGAACGACTTCATGGCAAGGTCATGAAGTGTTTTGTAGTATTCTGCAAAAATAATCACGGCTGTGAAAATGATCACAAGCAGGCCGTGAAGTGTATCATGGCTGTGAAAATGGTCATGGCTGGGCTGTAAAGTCTTCTGTGGATTTTTGAAATTATGATCATGGCCATGAAGCTAATCATAGTCAGGCCGTGAAGTCTTATGTGGATTTTGGACTTGATGATCACGCCCGTGAAGAGGATCACGGTCAAGTTATGATCTTCTCGGCAGAAACCTTGTCAAAACTCTCTCTAGGATAATCATGGGCGTGATGATAATCATGACCAGGTAGTGAATATGTCATCGAATAGTCATCATGGCCATGAAGATCATCATGGGCAGGCCGTGAAACTCTCAGAAAGCTCTATTTGACTCCAAATTTGCTATGCTAACTTGTCTTTTTATCCTAAATCACCTAGTGGCCTCAAAATCATAAAACTAGCACTAGAACTGAGTGATTTTATATGAAATTACAAAAAAAGATAAGGAAAAGTAAAGATTCTGAACAAAGCAAGTAAATAAGCCTAATTATGACATAAAAATAACAGAATATGTCTTGTTTTGAGATAAAATAATATTAAAAAATACTACTAAAATGCAAAGCATCATATATTTATCCTTTAAGCATCAAATTATTATAGTTCTTGATTACAATTTACAAATGAAAGATGAAATCAACAAGGAAGGACAAAAATATGGCTCCCTCATGAGGGTCGGTGCAGAAAATGAAGAACAAAGCACTTTGGAAGAAGAAATCACCTCCGTCACTACCTAGTCGCCCTAGCCATCACCCCATGCATAAATCCGTTCAATAAGTTGCCAAAAGTTCTTTTGAAACTTTCCAACAATTTGCAAAATTCCTTCAGGACCTTCCAAAAGAGTTTTCCCCAAAATCTACCAAAAAAGGAGCCAAATCAGGCAAGAAAAAGGCTCGAAAGTAGGGCTGGTGTATGAAATTATGGTCATGATAATTTTCATAGCCGAGCTATGATGTTTTCAGTGGTCTTCAAAAAAAAATTCATCCAACCGAATCATAGGTGGGATACTTTCCATGACCTAGCGGTGATTCTTTCGGTGGTCTTTAGCGAAATATATCCAAGAGAATCACGACTGTAATAATTTTCACACATAGGATGTGATCTTCTTGGTGTGAATCTGTCAATAAGCACCAAAAGAATTATGATCGTGATAGATTTCACAGGTGGGCCATAATTTTTGTTAAACTCCGATATGCATAAAATTTTATGGGCAACTTAGTCTCGATGTCTAGAATTCATCGGTGGCCTTGGATCATTCAAATTTCATTGAAAAATTGATTATTTTTCTCAAAAATAAAAAAAAAGCAAATAGAGGTGATGATTCCGATCAATTAAGAGTATTTAAGTCAAAAAGAGTGTGAACATGATAAATAAGAGAGATAATTTTATAGTAAAAGTATACTAAAAATATTATATAAATGTAAGACATCAGCTATAAAAAAATATCATTAACATAACATATAAAGCTTTCTATTTATAATCTTGTTTAGTCCCACATCCTTGATTTACAAATGTAAACACCACCAATCATGTATAAAATAAGAGAAAGGCTATACATTAGAGCATACCTTTCTCGGCCTTTTGGCTAAGATCAAGTGTAGTATCTGTTCTTATCAGTTTAATATCTGATATGTGAGTCATAGACTCACTATGGTATTAAATTAATTTTTTTTGAGGGGAGAGTCTATTATAGTAGCTAGATACTATGGCTCTCATGTGTCACCTATGTATTGCACCATTGCATGGGTCTTGGCACACCACATTCAAATCATCAACTAAAATATTTTATTGTTAACAAATATAATATAATGTTTCATATTAATTGAGTTTTTTACTTGATTTAATCCTATGCACTCCATATACAATGATCCCCTCAATCATGCCATTCTAAATTTTCCCACTTTTCGATCTTGTCATTTACTTATAGGAGGATGCTTCATATAAAAATAGAATTTATCAGTGTGGGATGTTATAATTTGAGAAAACTTTATCTTTATATTTTGAATTATAAGTAGAACATAAAATTTTTATATTATTGTACCTATTTACATGTATAAAAAAAGAGAAAGGCTATAAAATAAAATATATCATAAATGGAATATATAAAGTTTTCTCTTTATAATCTTGTTTAGTCCCACATCCTTGATTTGCAAATGCAAACGTCACCAATCATGCATAAATTGAGAGAAAAGCTATATAGTAAGCATACTTTCTTGGCCTTTTGGTTAAGATCAAGTGTAGTATATGTTCTTATCAGTTTAATATCTGAAATGTGAGTCATTGACTCACTATGGTATTAAATTAATTTTTTTTGAGGGGAGAGTCTATCATAGTAGCTAGCTACTATGGCTCTCATTTGGCTCACCACATCAAAAGTCACCAAACTCAAATCGCTCGTGCATAGGTTACTCTCAACCTTTCCTCTAGTTCATTAGAAAATTTTAATTATTCTACTGAAAATCTTTAAAAAGAATTAGCTAAATTTATTGTTTTGGATGAACAATCATTTTGTTTAGAAAAAATTAAAAATTTAAAAAATTTATAAATAAATTACTATAACTTAAATATAAAAAAATAAGTAGACAAACAATAAATTATTACATTTGTAATTTTTAAATATCCTCATACTGCAAATACTATAGTTAGGGGAGAGCAATCGGGAGTTCGGTACCAATACCGATACAGAACTTTTGGTATCGAACTCCCGAACTAGAATTTTTGGTATCCGTACCGGTACCGAATTCTAATTTGGGAGTTCGGTACCGGTCCCGAAATCCTGATGTAGATTTTGGGAAATTCCTAAAATCTTGAATTTTTGAATTATATTTAAATAATATAAATTATATATTTAAATAATTAATTAAACTTTAAAATTTTTAAAATTCCGATGTAGATTTCGGGAAATTCCCAAAATCTCAAATTTTTGAGATGAGTGAAGCCACAAATACGATTATACAAAATTACAAATATACATTTAAATAATTAATTAAAATTTAAAATTCGGTACTTCGGGACTAGAAAAAAAATCCCAAATTTTTTTTAGGTACCGGTACTGGTACCGAAATTTCGAACTTGAATTCAGTACCGGTACTGAAGTATCGAAATACCAAAATACCGAATACCAAAATTTTCGGTACAGTACTTCGGTACAAGTACCAAATGCTCTCCCCTAACTATAGTTAGACAATTTCATAGAATTTTACATTCATATAATATAATTAATAAAATTTTTTAATGTGTTTTGATAATACAAGTAATAATGAAATGTAGTTGAAAAATTAAAAAGAATGATGAATCTAATATTTAATTGATCTTTTTTCATATACCATGTGCATGCCATATTCTTAACTTATGTGTTCAAGATGGAATAAAAGAAGTGGATGAACATGTAAATAAATTAAAAATTATTGTTAGATTTGTTACTTCTGCAACTTTTAGAAATCAAGATTTTTGTCAAATATGTAAATCTTATGGTTTATCATATAAAAAATTTAAACTTGATATTTAAACAAGATAGAATTATACATATCATATGCTAACAACATGTTTTCCATTTAAAGATCCCCTTATATTATTTTATAATGAAAGAATACTTTATGGAAACATTGAAGAAAAAAGATTGGGAGAAAGAAAAATTATTACATAATTTTTTAGAAATATTTTATAATACTAGCACTCATTTATGTGGTGTTTATTATTCTATATCACGTCTAATTTTAGAATATTTTTAATTAGTGAATTTTTTTCCAATATAGAAATGATGAAAATATTTTTTAAGTAATTTTACAAATGGAAATAAAATTTAAAAATATTATAAAAATATATCTCCTTTATATTGTTTAGCTTCAATTATGGATTCTAGATTTAAATTAGAAGGTGTACATATTTTATTAGATGAATATTATAAAATATGCAACTTAAAGGGGTTGATGATAAAAAAATGAAGTTTCTTCCTTATTAGATGAAATGT
This sequence comes from Costus lasius, assembly GCA_027563935.2. Taxonomy (NCBI): domain Eukaryota; kingdom Viridiplantae; phylum Streptophyta; class Magnoliopsida; order Zingiberales; family Costaceae; genus Costus; species Costus lasius. Next base: position 19,885,829 of record CM050451.1, on the reverse strand, counting down.
ATTGTGTTTATAATTTAAAATTTTAAAATACAATTAATTCAACACTCTCTCAGACTAATATATCTACTAGTAGTAAAAATATTACAAGAAGAATACACTCAATTTTAAATAGAAAAAGTACATCAACAAGTAGATCTTGTAATTTTAATAAATTAATATTTTTTTAGAAAATAATCTTACATCTTTACCTATTGAAGAACAAATTGATAATTTTGATATTTTATCATGGTGGAGATCACAAGGAAAATCATATCCTGATTTCTGCTATGGCACGTGATATACTAACTCCTCTGGTGTCTATAATAGCATCGAAGTCTAATTTTAGTATAGGCACAGGGTGTTGGATGAGAAGTAAAGTCGAATGACTGAAGAAGGCATCGAAATGTGCATTTGTCTTAAAGATAGGTTAGATGCTGAAGATCGTCTTCAAGACAAAGCTGGTTATTCAACCCCATCAGATGATGACAAACAAAGTTTTGAAAGTGCAAGCGAAAGCAATTATGGATAAGCATTGTAAATATTAAACTACGTAGGCTTGATTCTTCTATGAATAATGTGCAGGGTGGTACGTAGGCAGCTCGAAAGCGTGTGATATAATTTTTTTTTTAAAAAGTTGTAAAATGAGAACTATGTAGACTTGATTTCTCCTTTGAGTGGGGTACCTAGGCAGATTATAACGGGTCCGGGCAAAAAAAATAATAATAATATTTTTTCCAAAAATTTGTGCAATAGAAATTATCCCCATTTTCTTAATTTTTGTTATTTTATAGTTGTTTTATTTTAACAAATTAACAAATTTATTTTTTTCTTTTTTATATTTTTCCTAAATTTTTATATTATTATTATTATCTAAATAAAATTTTTTACAAAGTTTGTATATTATTATTATTATTATCTAAATAAAAAAATTTCTAAACTTTTACATTATTATTATTATTATTATTATTATTATTATTATTATGTAAATAATTTTACAAGTTTCTTATTTTTTATTTTTTCCTTTTTTAGTATTTTTACATTTTTTTAAAGTTTTTATATTTATTTAATTATTTATAATATATTAATGAAATCTAATTGTGCTTGTTTGGTTAGCTAAGCCTAATTTAAAGTTCACATAATTGAAGTGTGTGAAATTGAAACTTGGTAGAAGAATTTTATTATTGTTGTGTCTGACAAGGCCCATGGGCCAAGTGCTTTGGTCGAGTTGTTCTCGGCCCACGGGCTTGGCACGATCCATGTTGTCACTAAATTATATAGTGTTTTCTATGTGATTTCACCGTCGAAGCCATCCCTATTCCATTGTTTCTGCACCTTTTTAGTTTTTTTTATTATCTCTTTGGAATCTATACCTCTTTTGGTATTTTTTGTATTTCAGGGGAAAACGATTGAAAAATAGATGAATTCTAGAACTTCAAGGTCATAAGAGGTCTTCGAACATTGAGAAGAGTCTATGCAAGGATTTTCAGTACATGGAGCCTCCAACGCGAATCATGACTGGCTCATAACTAGCATCATGACCACGATATATCACTACACTGCATGGAAGAATAGTGCCAAGAAGATCATGACTAGGTCATGATCATGCTCATGATCGCGGATTTGTCTGTTTGAAAAACCAATTTTAGCCTAAATTTCTTTGACCAAAATGAGGGAAATAGAGGGGGCAACTAAGGAATTCCCTTCCCATGGTTAGCAAACCCTTAAGGGGAACTTTTAGAGGGAAAAACATCATCATCGTGGAGTGTAAGACAAGGAAACGAAAGCAGACTTGGCCGCTAAAAAAAGGAAAGAAAAGAGGGAGCGACGACTTCCTCCACGACTGAACGCGCTAGGAGCAGGGCTCCAACTGCAAGAGCTTTCCCCAACCAAGAGAGAGCATCGTTGTTATTTTCTTGTCTAAGGGAAGTTCCCTATTGTTTATTTCTAGCGTTTATACCGATTTCTTTGTGCATGAACTTGTGTTTGAAAAATTCTTGTGTTATGAACAAGAATATGACAACTTAAATCTTATACTAGGTTGTGGGGAAACCCTTTGTTGATTTTATTCTTGGATGTCATATTATGCTTATTGTTAAGTTTGTTACTGTTCATCAGGTGTGAGTTGCTTCATGCATGTCCAACATTAACCGAGGAGGTATGCATGTAAGTATGTTTAGTAGGACGAAAGGCTATTGATCATGCCGGGTATGTGCATCCGAGATGTCATGAATAGAGCCAAAAGGCTATTCAGGCATCGTACTAGCTCACGCCATACATATAGGTTAAATTACAAAAGTAGTTTAATTTATTTGAGGGAAGCTTCTATATTCACTCTAAGCTCATTGAGTTCATTTGGGATGCGAAACCACGAAAGTAGGCGAGCGTATCAAATGAATACTGGGTCATGCTGAAAGGGGGCGACCTGTAACTATTAGTGAATTCCCTTGAACTCAGTGATAGGCAAATTATACTCTTATGATCATTCTCACATAAATCTTCAAGGTGGTGGACCCACTTCCTAGTGTTTCCATATATTGCTCCTTTATTTTAGCGTTTCTAGTTGCTTCCACTCCTTTAGTGCTTCTGATGTAGATAATTCTCAACTTCTTGACTATCGTGTTGTTTAGCTAGTGAAATACTAATTAGTCAGTATTTTCTAGTTAGTCCTCATGAGATCGATGTTTCTTTTACTACTTTGATAGCCCATGCACTTGTGGGACCTATCAGCCTACGGGCTGAGTGCTTTGGTTGTGTCAGGCTTGGCCCGTGTGCCAAATTTGCCCCATGTGCCGGGTTTGGCCCGTGTGCCAATGCTGGACTGAGATATGATTAAGTTGTGCATGGGTCGAAACGACTCAATTGTTGGGAAACCCCGGGGATATTTTATAAATTTTTCAGACACAAATACAATGCACATCAGAATAATATCCCCGAAACAGGCCGGTCCCAAAAACCCAGTGAAGATCGCATGTGAGAGAGTCGACACGATGAGATAGAAAATACCTTCAAGCAAGATGAAGCCGATGTCGAGGTAGGCGCCCAAGCGTGCACCCTCTGCAGTCTCACACACACGGATGCCTCGAGTCCTCTTCTTCTACGCCCGGTGCTAGCCTCGGGAAGAAGATCCAAGCCTTGGGGAACCTTCTTCTCTACTTGCGCCACCTCCAAGGAGTATGCGCCAAGGATAAAGAAGGATGAAGAAGATGCCGCCAAGCACAAGTCCTCTTTTCGCCAAGAGGATAGGATGAGAAGATGCTTGCGTTTTGGAAGCGAAGGCCACCACTTGATCCCTTGCTCTCGCCCTCTCCTTGCTCACGCCTCCAATAGAATTCATGTATTGAAGAGGGGCGGCTAGGGGTCTTATTTATAGCAAGGAGAGGCGATTTAGGGATGGCTATGATCAAGCCAAGTGGGCGGCTTGGAGAAGAAGTAGGAGAGCTAATTATTTTAGGAATTAATCAAGTCCTAATCCAATTAGGACTCTAATTAATTATTTAAATAATCAGCCCTATTAAATAGGACTCTAATTAATTATTTAATTAGTCCCTATTTTATCTCAAATGATTAATTCAAAATCAACTTTGATTAATCACATGAGGCATAGGCGCTAACTCTAGTCTAACTAGGGTTAAATATGTGTCTACCCTTTCTTCTCCTTAAGCCCATCCAATTATAAAATGGGCCTAGCCCAAAGTCCATTATGCATGTCAATCAACCCATTGGATCTAATCCAATTTGACCCAAGGTCAAACTAGGTTAACCATGGTTAATTTGATCAATATGCCAAAAATGGAAGTTGGCGCTAATAAGTTTCTTCCATCTCATCAGGCCCATTGGTGCTGATGAAATCTCCCAATAGATCCGAGTCATCCAATAACTCGATCATAAGGCTTCCCTATCAATACGAGAACTCGAGTATCAAGGTGTGCAACCCTGTAGGTTCCTCTGACGTTGGCAGTGTTGACCTAAGGTCACCACAAGCAGTGAGTGGCACCTAGCAGTGCATCGCTGCTACCCAAGTCATTGGAATGGATATTGACATCGACATCCCCATCATCTCAAGTAGGTACAGATGTATTACAGTCTCTTTGCCGAACTGATATCCGATTGGACAAGTGTGTCACCACTTGTTTTTATCCAATCTCATGGTTATGACTAAATCAGGTCTCACCTGGGTATGACCATATACTTTCAGTCATAGAACCATAGAGGAGCTCCATGGATATCATGCTTCCCTTAGGAAGGGGCAAATCCTATGTCTGTCCATTGACTTTCTCATATGGGTCGTGACATGCTCAATGACAACCGTTATTACCCCCCAACTATGTCGAGGTGTTAGGTTGTATCAAAGCATGTCCCTAACCATATAGAATGACCAATGACCTCAAGTCAAGGGATCAATGCATCTCCTATCACTTGTGAGGATAACTCATGACACCAAGTTATTGCTTCACAGCGGGTCGGTCCAGTATATCCACCACTGATATACCCATATGTCTGCGTTAGCACCTCGTGTCTAACCAGCCCATATACCAGTCTCACAAGTACCAGAGCTGTCCCATATCCACTCAGGTACATCGACTGGGGACAATCATTTGAGCACAGATCCAATCTGTGTCCAGGGACATTATCATGTAAGTATATAATCGCAGATATAAACAAACATTGATAACGACAATGCCAGAATAATATAAATATCAATGTCAAGTAGTACAAATAATGGACCAAAACTAGGTTCTAGGGCATATACACCAACAATCTCCCACTTGCACTAAGACCTAGAGGTTGAGAAATCTCAACCCCATATCTCTAGTGTGACAGTCATGCTTCTGCTGCGTCAAAGCCTTGGTCAATGGGTCTGCCAGATTGTTCTCTGTTTCAACTCTGCTAATCTTGACATCACCTCTGTTTATGATCTCTCTGATCAGGTGAAATCTCCTGAGTATATGTTTGGATCTTTGATGAGACCGTGGTTCCTTGGCTTGTGCAATTGCTCTATTGTTGTCATAGTAGAGCTCAATGGGATCCACTGTACTAGGAACCACCTAAAGTTCAGAAATGAACTTCCTTATCCAAACGGCTTCTTTGGCTGCCTCAGAAGCGGCCACATACTCAGCTTCGGTTGTAGAATCGGCAATGGTTGATTGCTTGAAGCTCTTCCAGCAAACGGCGCCTCCATTCATCTTAAACACATAGCCGGCCTGCGATCTAAAGTCGTCAGGGTCAGACTGGGACGACGCATCAGTGTAGCCCTACATACTGAGCTCTTCATGTCCCCCATAGACTAAGAACAGATCCTTAGTTCTTCTTAGATACGTAAGGATATTCTTTACAGCTACCCAGTGCTGCAAACCAGGATTGGATTGGTATCGGCTGGTTATGCTCACAGCATAAGCCACATCTGGTCTAGTACACAACATTGCATACATGATCGATCCCACTGCCGAAGCATAGGGTACTCGACTCATGTCATCCCTCTCAGCCTGTGTGGTGGGACACTGGCTCTTTGAGAGAGTAAGGCCATGTCTCACTGGAAGGTACACTTTCTTGGATTGCTCCAAGTTGAACCTCTCCAGGACCTTATCAATGTATGTACTTTGACTAAGGGCCAGGAGTCTCTTGGATCTATCCCTGTAGATCCTCACGCCTAGGATAAGGCGGCCTCCCCTAAGTCCTTCATCTTGAAACACTTCCCTAACCATGTCTTCACAGATTGAAGACTAGGGATGTCGTTCCCGATGAGTAGTATGTCATCGACATACAAGACCAGAAAAGTCACCAAGCTCCCACTGAATTTTTTGTATACACAGGCATCATCTTCGCTTTTGATAAAACCATAATCTCTCACAGCTTCATCAAATCGAAGATTCCAACTTCGAGATACTTGCTTTAATCCATAGATGAATCTCTTTAGCCTGCAGACCTTATTGGCCTCTGCAGGATGGATGAAGCCATCAAGTTGTGTCATATACACATCCTTAGTTAGCTTCCCATTAAGGAAAGCTGTCTTTACATCCATCCAAGCAGAATCCGAATGGATTTGAACATGGCAACTAGCGAAAAAGTTTCATCATAGTCCACCCCGTGGACTTGTTTGAATCACTTAGCCACTAGTCTACCCTTATGAGTAACTATGTTGTCATCCATATCTGTCTTCTTCTTGAAGACCCATTTACACCCTATGGGTTTTACCCCATCAGGTAACTCAACCAAATCCCAAACTTGGTTAGCTGACATGGAATCCATTTCGGATCTCATGGCGTCAAGCCATCTCTCGGAGTCCGGTCCACTAACCGCCTCATCATAGGTCCTGGGTTCATCCTCAATGATGAATATCCCATCGTGTTGGGTCGGCAGCGACCCATACCTCTCAGATGCACGACGAACCCTCCCAGACCTACGTGGGGCCTGTGTCTGAGCCTCTAGTTGCCTAGCAACAGGTGCAGGTGGCTTAGGTTCCATCTCTACATCTTGTGGTTGCTCTTGGACCTCGTCCAAGTCAAACTTCCTCCCACTAACTTCTTTCATGAGAAACTCTTTCTCTAGAAAAACAGCATCCCGAGCAATAAAAACTTTGTTCTCAGTGGGAATATAGAAGTAGTAACCCTTAGTTTCCTTAGGGTACCCCACAAATATACATTTATCAGATCTAGATTCTAGCTTGCTAGAATCCTGATGTTTGACATAAGCCTCACATCCCCAGATCTTGATAAAAGATAGATTAGGGCATCTCCCACTCTATACCTTGTATGGTAATTTGGAGACACTCTTAGATGGAACGTTATTCAGTATTAGAGAAGCTGTATTAAGTGCATGTCCCCAGAATGAGGGAGGTAGAGTTGCATGTCTCATCATACACCGAACCATATCCAATAAGGTTCGATTTCTCCTTTCAGACACACCATTCCATTGAGGTGTTCCAGGAGGAGTGAGTTGGGATAAAATCTCACTCTCTCTCAGATAGTCAAAGAACTCACCGCTCAGGTACTCTCCTCCTCGATCTGATCGAAGAGCCTTAATGGATCTACCAAGTTGGTTCTCTATTTCATGTCTGAACTCTTTAAATTTCTCAAAAGATTCAGACTTATGTCTCATCAGGTAGACATAACCATATCTACTTAAGTCATCAGTAAATATGATGAAGTAGTTGTATCCTCCTCTGGCTTGTTTATTGAATGGCCCACACACATCACAATGTATGAGATCCAACAAACCTTCTGCCCTTTCACCAGTTTTGGTAAAAGGCGCCTTTGTCATTTTCCCTAACAAACAAGGTTCGCATGTATCAAATTCCTCCAAGAAACTTGAACCTAGCAACCCATTTGCATGGAGTTGTTGAATGCAATTTTTGTTTATATGAGCTAATCGACAATGCCATAGGAAAGCACCAACTGAACCACTCAGTTTGGTCCTTTTATTATTTATGTTACAAATAGAGCTATCCATGTCTAAAACATATAAACCATTGCATAAAGTACCTTTTCCATAGAACATATTTGCAAATGAAAAAGAACAAGAGTTCTTATTTATTTCAAATTTAAATCCTTTCTTTGCCAAGCAAGAAACGGATACAATGTTCTTAGTAAGTGAAGGTACATAATAGCAATTATCTAGCTCTAACAGAAGTCCAGAAGGCAGGGAGAGAGTCAAAACTCCTACAGCAACAGTAGCAACCTGTGCCCCGTTTCTAACCCGTAGGTCAATCTCTCCAGGCTGCACCGATCTACTTTTCTTGAGCCCCTGAATATTTGTACAAATATGAGCTCCACATGCGGTATCCAATACCCATGACATGGAAGTAGAAAGATTGACTTCAGTAACATAAATACCTGAGCTTGAAGCAAAGACCAAGCCTTTCTTCTCCTCATTCTGAAGTTGTTTGCAGTCTCTCCTCCAGTGGCCCTGCTCGCCACAGTGGAAGCATCTCTGATCCTTTGACTTCTTTGCCTTTTTCTTCAGTGCTTTGATGGGACCTTTGGCCTTGCCCTTGGCAGGTGCCTTACCCTTTTTCTTTATCTTCTTGGCCGTAGGGACCAAAAGAATAGAACTAGGTTTGGTTTTTCCCATCTCACGCTCGGCTGTCTAGAGCATATTCATCAGTTCCTCCCTTGTGCACTCAATCCGGTTCATGTTGAAATTTATAATAAACAGATTGAAGCTGGGGGCAGGGACTGTAGAATAAGGTCCACAACCAGCTCGTTATCTATGGTGTGTCCCAGCCTCTTGAGATGATCCACATTCCCAATCATCTTGAGAACATGGGGTCTCACTGGTGCACCCTCAGATAACTTACACCAAAAGACTGCTTTGGCGGTGTCATATCTCCCCGTTTTAGCCTGAGCCTCAAACATCTGTTTCCAATGAGTAATCATCTGAAAAGCGTTCTGCTCCTCATATTGCACCCGAAGTTCAGGTGCCATAGTGGCCAGCATGAGACATGCTACCTCCACAGAGTCATCCTGATGCTTTCTAAAAGCATCCCTATCTGCCGCTTGGGCATTAGGCGCAGGAGGCGCAGGAAGAGCCTGCTCAAGGACATACAGCTTCTTCTCGAGCTTGAGGGCTATCCTTAAGTTCTGATGCCAGTCCATGAAGTTGGTTCCAACCAACTTATCCTTATCAAGGAGTGATCGCAGTGTCAATCCGCTATTGTTTGTTGCCATTGATCTACAACAATCAAGAAACAGCAGATTAGTACTACTTCAAATCATTTAAACTGGACTTGTTTTAAATGATTATGGCTCCCACTATTTTAATCGAATTGACAACCCACAAAGTCAATCGGGAAGTTTAAGACTTCCTAGTGAGATGAGATCCTTATTCCACATGAGGCTTCGCGTGCCACGAGGGTGGGATGAGATGCACAAAGTAACCCATGCTTCCCAAGGTGGGCTCGCCGGCCAATTGCTCCAAGCAATTCCCCTTATTGAGACAGTCTAGGCATTTCATGTCCAGTGAGGGCTGGATACAGCATGAAACTCTAACCTCTCAACGATGCCTCTAGAGTTTCATCATGTGCTCAGCACATATGAAATTCTAGTCAAGTCCATTCCTAACCGTTATGCCTAGGGCCAACGAGTTTCCTTGCGAAGGCGCGCCCAGGCTAAAACTGGACTGGGGAAACCATTGCCACCACACACTTTCTAAAGATAAGTGGGTGTGTCCCACGAGTGTGGGAAACAGTTCACAACACTACTGATCGATAGCTTAGTGAGGGCTACGCGTTAGAAGGCTACTAGACTTGATATTTGTTTATGAGGATTTTTGAGGTCTCATCATTTTTATCTTATGTCTAGCATTACAGGCATGCATTCCTATAGTGATAACATAACGATAAAACAACACAGGCATGCTTTAGCAGATATATTTGAAAATAGTAAAAGAATGATGTGATCATAGCCTATTTAAGACATTGAACCAACCCATGCCTAAAGGAGGTTCAACTCTTGACCTAGGACTCAAGCCCCAAAGACAAGACCTAACCTAGCCGACTACTAACTTGATCTTCAGAGTTGGCTCCAAGGTCCTTCACTCCATGGTTTAGCTCTCAAACCTTAGAGGTGTCCCTCATGGGTTCAGCCAATGCCATGGGTCTTTCTCCATAGGTGATGCGCCACCATGCAAGGAGCCAAGATGCCTAGCTCTCAAACCCTAGGGTTTGGCCATGCCATCTTGCGATTCTTTGGCATGCATGCGCCATCAAGCAAGAGTGCTCCATGCGCCAATGCTTCAAGTGATGTGTTCCACCCTAATCTTCTTCTTATTTAAAATAAAAGAAAAGCGGCACACAGGCCTCACAAGAGTACATCAAGTTATTGCCTCACAGCGGGTCGGTCCAGTATATCCACCACTGATATACCCATATGTCTGCGTTAGCACCTCGTGTCTAACCAGCCCATATACCAGTCTCACAAGTACCAAAGCTGTCCCATATTCACTCAAGTACATCGACTGGGGACAATCATTTGAGCACAGATCCAATCTGTGTCCAGGGACATTATCATGTAAGTACGTAATCGCAGATGTAAACAAACATTGATAACGATAATGCCAGAATAATATAAATATCAATGTCAAGTAGTACAAATAATGAACCAAAACTAGGTCCTAGGGCATATACACCAACATCAATTGGGCCATAGGTTGTGTCGGGCCGAGGTAAAATCATTTCATGCGGGGGCACAGCCTGCTGGAGAATGGGCCAACCCTGCACAGCCTGTTGGCCACCTCTAGCTGTGATTCTTTTGGTGGTCTTCAGGAAAATATACCCGAGAGAATCGCGACTTTGATAATTTTCACAAGTATGTGATCTTCTCGATACGATTTTGTCAATAAGCACCAAAAGAATTATGATTGTGATAAATTTCATAGGTGGGCTATAATTTTTGTAAAGCTCCGATTTGCATGAAACTTTATGGGTAGCTTAGTCTCTATATCTAGAATTTATTAGTAGCCTTAGATCATTCAACTTTCATCAAAAAATGATTATTTTTTTCCTAAAATATAGTAAAAGCGAATAGAGGTGAAGATTCTAAAAAATTAAGAGTATTTAAGACAAAAAGAGTATAAACATGATAAATAAGGGGGATAATTTACAGTAAAAGTATACGAAAAAATACAATATAAATGTAAGACATCAGCTATAAAAAATTATATCATAACAGAACAGATAAAGCTTTCTCTTTATAATCTAGTTTAGTCCCACATCCTTGATTTGCAAATGTAAACACTGATGTGATCCGAAAGGACACACTTTTTAAATACAAGTAGGTAGACTAATTTAAGGTGTCGCAGCCAAGACTTGTTTGGCGCACAGGGAACTGTCACCCCTTGATACGGCTCCAAAAACTTGTTGTCCCTAAACTTGTAGTGTCCGCAAGTGCACGGATACTTGAAGTAATAGAGAAAATATCGATGTCACAGAGACCTATGCTGTCAAGTACCAAATAATTGATTTCTTCCTATCTAGGCAATCAAATAAAGTCAGGTAGAGAGCGAAAACACACGGGAAAATAGTATCAGAGAGAAACTAGGACTAGGGTTTCATCCACTTTGATTTTCATGACTAGATATATAAAGATATTCATCAATTAAATTCTAATATGATAAAGACTTAATTTACTTCATAAAGGGATTATCTCACTTTCGTGCAGATAACCATGTAGAGATCAATCTTCGCTTTCGCGCAAGATTTATCCCAAGCTGAGGATAAGTAAATGATCAATCAAAGAACTCAAAGATCACTTTTGTGCATCCGAATTCTAAGTTGATTGTCTCGAGTCGAATCTCGAGGATCACTTTCGTGCATCCGAGACTCAACACACGTTTTACCTATGGTTCTCCTACATTCCGATCCTCACTTTCATGCAAGATCTCCATGTTTGACACTGTTGGGAAACCCCGGGGACATTGTACAATTTTCAGAGTCATGGACATACATTTTACATAGCGGAAGAATGTCCCCGAAATAGGCCGGTCCCAAAAACCCAGTGAAGATCGCAAGCAAGGGAGTCGACACGATGAGTTAGGAAATACCTTAAGAGCAATGTAGAGCGATGCCGATGCAGGCACCCAAGTGTGCGCCCTTTGCAGCCTCACACACACGGATCTCTTGAGTTCTCTTCTTCCACGCCTGGTGCTAGCCTCGGGAAGAAGATCCAAGCCTTAGGGAGATGCTCTACTTCACTTGCGCCACCAAGAGAGATGATGCGCCAAGAGAAGAAGGAAGACTACCCAAACCGCCAAGCACTAAAGTTCCTTGCGCCAAGAGGAAAGGAGGAAAAGGCTTGCGGTTAAGGAAGAAGGAAGATGCGCCCTTGCTCCTAGCACTCGCCCTCTTCTTGTGTTCACGCCTCCAAGGATTGATCACCTACAAGAGGGCTCGGCTAGGTGCTCTTTTATAGAGCAAGAGGCGATTTATGAAAGGCTAGGATTAAGACAAGTGGGCGGCTAGGATGAGAAGGTTTGAGATAAGGAAAGTCTCCAAGACATTTCCATAATTCTCATTCAACCATTCCTTTTAGAACCCATGTCTTTCTTTGTGCGCCAAGGCCTTGCCTTGCGCCCCAAGCAATGCCATATTGGCATTCATACCATAAGGGATCAAGGGGGAGGCGCCAATTGCTTCCTTATGAAGCAAATTGCGCCACTTCTCCCCATTATGCCCATAGGTGCCTAGGGGAGAAGATTTGTCCCCATTATACCCTTTTAGCCTTTCTTCTCTTCATGACAACTTATTATTGGGCCTCATTGGATAATGAGCTAGCCCAAACTCCATTACATGGGTTGATTAAGCACTTGGATCCAATCCAATGCAAGCCTAATTCAAATGTGACCAACCATGGTCAAATACGGGTCAACCTGCCAAAAATGAAGTTTGGCTCCAATAATATTCTTCCATCTCATCAGGCCCATTGGCGCTGACGAAATCTCCCAATTAGATCCGAGTTATCCAATAACTCGATCATAAGGCTTCCCGATCAATACGAGAACTCAAGTATCAAGGTGTGCGACCCTGTAGGTTCCTCTGACGCTGGCAGTGCTGACCAAAGGTCATCACAAGCAGTGAGTGGCACCTAGCAGTGCATCACTGCTACCCAGGTCATTGGAATGAATATCGACATCGACATCCCCATCATCGCAACTAGGTATAGATTCATTACAGTCTCTTTGCCGAACTGATATCCGATTGGACAAGTGTGTCACCACTTATTTTCATCCAATCACATGGCTATGACTAAAACAGGTTCTCACCTGGGTATGGCCATACACTCTCAGTCATAGAACCATAAAAGGAGCTCCATGGATATCATACTTCCCTACGGAAGGGGCAAATCCTATGTCTGTCCATTGATCTTCTCATATGGGTCGTGACATGCTCAATAACAACCGTTATGACCTCCCAGCTACGGCAAGGTGTTAGGTTGTATCAAAGCAAGTCTCTAACCATATAGAATGATCAATGACCTCAAGTCAAGGGATCAATGCATCTCCTGTCACTTATGAGGATAACTCATGACACCAAGTCATAGCCTCATAGCGAGTATATCCAGTATATCCTCCAATGATATACCCATGTGTCCGCGTTAGCACCACGTGCTTAACCAGCCCACATACCAGTCTCACAAGTACCAGAACTGTCCCATATCCACTCAGGTACATCGACTGGGGACAATTGTTTGAGCACAGATCCAATCTGTCTCCAGGGACATTATCATGTAAGTACACAATCACAGGTGTAGACAAACAATGATAACGACAATGCCAGAATGATATATAAATATCAATGTCAAGTAGTACATAAGTTGACCAAAACTAGGTCCTAGGGCATATACACCAACAATCTCCCACTTGCACTAAGACCTAGAAGTTGAGGAATCTCAACCCCATATCTCTAGCGTGACCATCATGCTTCTGCTGCGCCAAAGCCTTGGTCAATGGGTCTGCCAGATTGTTCTCTGTGTCTACTCTGCTAATCTTGACATCACCTCTGTCAATGATCTCTCTGATCAGGTGAAATCTTCTGAGTATGTGTTTGGATCTTTGATGAGCCGTGGTTCCTTGGCTTGTGCAATTGCTCCATTGTTGTCACAGTAGAGTTCAATGGGATCCATTGCACTAGGCACCACTTGAAGATCACATAAGAACTTCCTTATCCAAACAGCTTCCTTGGCTGCCTCAGAAGCAGCCACATACTCAGCTTTGGTTGTAGAATCTGCTATGGTGGATTGCTTGAAGCTCTTCCAACATACAGCGCCTCCATTTATCTTGAACACATAGCCGGCTTGCGATCTAAAGTCGTCAGGGTCAGACTGGAACGATGCATCAGTATAGCCCTGCATACTGAGCTCTTCATGTCCCCCATAGACCAAGAACAGATCCTTAGTTCTTCTCAGATACTTTAGGATGTTCTTTACAGCCACCCAGTGCTGCAGACCTGGATTGGATTGGTATCGGCTGGTTATGCTCACAGCATACGCCACATCTGGTCTAGTACACAACATTGCATACATGATCGATCCTACTGCCGAAGCATAAGGAATTCGACTCATATCATCTCTCTCAGCCTGTGTTGTAGGACACTGGCTCTTTGAGAGAGTAAGGCCATGTCTCACTGGAAGGTATCCTTTCTTGGATTGCTCCATGTAGAACCTCTCTAGTACCTTATCAGTGTAAGTACTCTGACTAAGGGCTAGAAGCCTCTTGGATCTATCCCGGTAGATCCTTACGCCTAGAATATAGGCGGCCTCCCCTAAGTCTTTCATCTCGAAACACTTCCCCAACCATGTCTTCACAGCTTGAAGACTAGGGATGTCATTTCCGATGAGCAGTATGTCATCAACATACAAGACCAGAAAAATCACCAAGCTCCCACTGAATTTTCTGTATACACAGGCGTCATCTTCGCTTTTGATAAAGCCATAATCTCTCACGGCTTCATCAAATCAAAGATTCCAACTTCGAGATGCTTGCTTCAATCCGTAAATGGACCTCTTTAGCCTGCAGACCTTATTAGCCTCTGCAGGATGGATGAAGCCATCAGGTTGTGACATATACACATCCTCAGTCAGCTTCCCGTTAAGGAATGCTGTCTTCACATCCATCTGCCATATCTCATAGTCATGATATGCAACTATAGCAAGCAGAATCCGAATGGATTTAATCATGGCAACTGGCGAGAAGGTTTCATCATAGTCCACCCCGTGGACTTGTTTAAATCCTTTAGCCACTAGTCTACCCTTATAGGTAACTATTTTGCCATCCATGTTTGTCTTCCTCTTGAAGACCCATTTACACCCTATGGGTTTTACCCCATCAGGCAGCTCAACCAAATCCCAGACTTGGTTAGCCGACATGGAATCCATTTCGGATCGCATGGCGTCAAGCCATTTCTCGGAGTCCGGTCCACTGACCGCCTCATCATAGGTTCTGGGTTCATCCTCAATGATGAAGATCCCATCGTGTTGGGTCGGTAGCGACCCATACCTTTCAGGTGCACGACGAATTCTCCTAGACCTACGTGGGACCTGTGTCTGAGCCTCAGGTTGCCTAGCAACCGGTGCAGGTGGCTCAGATTCCATCTCTTTGTCTTGTGCTTGCACTTGGACCTCATCCAAGTCAAACTTCCTCCCACTAATTTCTTTCATAAGAAATTCTTTCTCTAGAAAGACAGCACCCCGAGCAACAAAAACTTTTTTCTCGGTTGGGACATAGAAGTAGTATCCTTTAGTTTCCTTAGGATACCCCACAAACACACACTTATCAGATCTAGGTTCTAGCTTGCTAGAATCCTGACGTTTGACATAAGCCTCACATCCCCAGATCCTGATAAACGCGAGATTAGGGCGTCTCCCACTCCACATCTCGTATGGTATTTTGGAGACACTCTTAGATGGAACATTATTCAGTATCAGAGAAGCTGTTTCTAGTGCATGCCCCCAGAATGATGAAGGTAGAGTTGCATGACTCATCATGGATCGAACCATATCCAATAAGGTTCGATTTCTCCTTTTAGACACACCATTCCATTGAGGTGTTCTAGGAGGAGTGAGTTGGGATATGATCCCACACTCTCTCAGATAGTCAAAGAACTCACCGCTCAGGTATTCTCCACCTCGATCTGATCGAAGAGCTTTAATGGATCTTCCAAGCTGGTTCTCTACTTCATTATTGAACTCCTTGAATTTCTCAAAGGATTCAGATTTATGTCTCATTAAGTAGACATAGCCATACCTACTGAAGTCATCAGTGAAGGTAATGAAGTAGTTGTACCCTCCTCTGGCTTGTTTATTGAAGGGCCCACACACATCAGTATGTATGAGATCTAATAAACCTTCTGCCCTCTCACCAATCTTGGTGAAGGGCGCCTTTGTCATTTTCCCTAACAAATAAGGTTCACAAGTATCAAATTCCTCCAAGGAACTTGAATCTAACAATCCATTTGCATGGAGTTGTTGGATGCGATTCTTGTTTATATGGGTTAATCGACAGTGCCATAGGAAAGCACCAACTGAACCACTCAGTTTGGTCCTTTTATTGCTTATGTTACAAATAGAACTTTCCATATCCAAGATATATAGACCATTGCACAAAGTACCCTTCCCATAGAACATATTTGCAAATGAAAAAGAACAGGAGTTCTTATTTATTTCAAATTTAAATCCTTTTCTTGCTAAGCAAGGAATGGATACAATGTTCTTTGTAAGTGAAGGTACACAAAAGCAATTATCTAGTTCTAATTGAAGTCCAGAAGGCAAGGAGAGAGTCAAAACGCCTACAGCAATAGCAGCAACCTGTGCCCCGTTTCCTACGCGTAGGTCAATCTCTCCAAGCCGCACCGATCTACTTTTCTTGAGCCCCTGCATATTTGTACAAATATGAGCTCCACATGCGGTATCCAATACCCATGACATAGAAGTAGAAAGATTGACTTCTGTAACATAGATACCTGAGCTAGAAGTTAAGGCCAAGCCTTTCTTCTCCTCATTCTGAAGCTGCTTGCAGTCCCTTCTCCAGTGACCCTGCTCGCCACAGTGAAAACACCTCTGGTCCTTTGACTTCTTCGCCTTTTTCTTCAGTGCTTTGGTAGGACCTCTGGCACTGCTCTTAGCACGTGCCTTACCCTTCTTCTTTATCTTCTTGGTCGCAGGGACCAAAAGAACAGAATTGGGTTTGGTCTTACCCATCTCTCGCTCGGCTGTTTGGAGCATATTCATCAATTCCTCCCGTGTGCACTCAATCCGGTTCATGTTGAAGTTAATGATAAACAGACTGAAGCTAGGGGGCAGGGAATGCAGAATAAGATCCACAACCAGCTCGTTGTCTATGGTGTGTCCCAGTCTCCTGAGATGATCCACGTTCCCAATGAGTTTGAGAACATGGGGTCTCACTGGTGCACCCTCAGACAACTTGCACCGAAAGGCTGCTTTGGCGGTGTCAAATCTCTCAGTTCTAGCCTGAGCCTCGAACATCTGTTTCAGACGAGTGATCATCTGAAAAGCGTTCTGCTCCTCATATTGCACCTGTAGTTCAGGTGCCATACTGGCTAGCATAAGACATGCAACCTCCAAAGAGTCATCCTGATGCTTTCTATAAGCATCTCTATCTGCCGTTCGGGCATTAGGCGGAGGAGCCGCAGGAAGAGGCTGTTCAAGGACATAAAGCTTCTTCTCGAGCTTGAGGACTATCCTCAAGTTCCGATGCCAGTCCATAAAGTTAGTTCCAACTAACTTATCCTTATAAAGGAGTGATCGCAGTGATAATCCGCCAGTGTTCGTAGCCATTGTTCTACAACACCCAAGAAGAACAGATTAGTACTACTTCGAATCATTTAAATTGGACATTACGGCAGTGTTCGTAGCCATTGTTCAAGGACATTACGGCAGTATAATATTTCACGGTGGTGCCGTAAAATCAGTCAAGTTCTCTGATCTGATATCGTATGGAAAATACGGTACCGTAATATGGTTCATGGCACTGCCGTAAAATCGGCTGAAGTCTCTGGTCTGAAGCGTCTGGAAAATACGGCCTGTGTAATAGTCTACGGCAGTGCCGTATTTTTTGGAAAAGTCTCTTGTCTGAAAGCGCTCCAAAATACGGTACCGTGTAATTATTTACGGCCCTGCCGTAAAATCAATAAAATACTCTGCTGAAGAACTCCCCAAATTACGGCAGTGTTCTGATATTACGGTAGCGTACAAAAATACGGTACCGTAATATAGATTACGGCCCTGCCGTATTTTGGTTTATTGCTCCGATTTGCGTGAAATTTGTCATGTATCTTCTTCTTGATGATGAAAACTCTTTCATGTATTTGATTTTGCTTAAAAACGCCTAAAAGTAATGCCTTTTTACCTGAAAATCATGAAAAACTAAAATAGAAGTAGATTTTGCAATACTTGATAGATTTGACATAAGAACAAGCAAAAGATCTTCAATTTAGCATGAAAAGATATCTAAAATGATACAAAATATACTATATATTTTGGTGTCATCAAAATACATAAGGCTCATACTTTGCTTGTCCTCAAGTAAAAATCAAAATTTGATTAAAAGAATAACCTTTTCACGCTCAATAAATTTCTAAAATACAACCCATCAATGAAAACTTCCACCAATTGTTTCACAAAACTTCAAATAAACATATCATCCTTAGAACTCAACCTTCTAGATCCACAATTCAATCAAATAAAACTTTGCAACTTGTATAATAATTAGAATTTTCAATCTCAAGACTTCACCCAATTTCAGTTCAAATCTATCATGCTTTTGTTTACAGGAATTAAGTTTCTAAGATCTTTTTCCACACATAATTTTTTTTTCTTTTTCTCTTTTTGTGTCTTTTGTTATTTTTGCAAGGATGGCATGTATCCACATAGATACATACTTTTTATTTTTGACTTCAACTCTTTTCTTCGGTACCATTGTCAATTTTACATAGTGCCAAGTAGAGGAGTCTTATTTCACTCTCATTATTTTTTAGTCATAGACTTCAACCCATGTCTTAGGTACCACTATCAATTTTACATAGTGCCAAGTAAGGGAGTCTCTCACTATTTATATGGATCTTGGATTCTTTCTTCCCAACAAATAACATGATAGACTAAACATCTACTAGGTTGATCAATTGACATCAATTTGGTAATCATACTCATATGCTCATTTTATTTAAAAGAATAGTTTCATCATTAGATTTTATTCTTTAAACAATACATCTACCCAAAATTTCATGCATCAATCAATGTCATATTTCAATAGACAAATATGTATTGAAGAAATAAATCTAACATGATAGGTTTCTCTCTAATCATGAATTTGAGTTCATTCATCATCATCATATGGTACAACCATATCGAAGAGTAAATCATCAGAATATCAAGATGTATCATACAACCGTATCGAAAAATATAAGCATGTCAAGAATAGTAGTGGCGGCAATAGAAGTGTGGAAGATCCATCCTTTCCTATAAATCATGAAATAGCAAAGAAATAAAGGAAGATAATACTCACAAAGCATCTCCTCATCGCCATATTGATCGTGTGGCCTCAGAGTCCCTCGCAGCTATCTCCGTGGGATCATAGTATGGCGTTCCTCCTTGATCACCCAATCAATGACAAAAACTGGACGGGAAAGGTCGCCGGCGTCCACGGATGGTCGGAGATGGTCGGAGATGCGAGAACGGCTCAAGAATAAGTGAGAACGAGGGTAGAAACCCTAAATATGGTACAGAACTCGCGTCTCAGAATGTAAATTATGGCAGTGTAATGTCTTACAGTACTACCGTAAAATCGACAAAGCTCTTGAGTCGAAACTGGCAGCAAAATATGGTACCGTAAAATAGTTTACGGTACTACCGTAAAATCTCGAAACCTTTCTGTTTAGAAACGACTCAAAATACGGTACCGTGAAGCAGTTTACGGTACCGCCGTAAAAAGCAAACAACGAATTTTTTTTTTGAAGTGAAAATGAAAATACGGCCCATAAAATAACTTACGGTGGTGCCGTAAAAATGAAGGAACTCTCGGGATGATTTTGGCAACAAAATATGGTACCGTGTAAGTATTTATGGCAGCGCCGTAATTTCATCACAACTCTCTAGTCGAAAGTGGACTGACATTACGGTACCATAAAATACCTTACGGTAGTACCGTAATTTGCTCCAAATCTTGATTTACCTACAAAAATAAAAGAAAAATTAGTTTTAAGCTAAAATTAAGTGGAAGAAAACAAATAGAGGTTAGAAAGCTTGGGTTGCCTCCCAAGAAGTGCTAATTTAAAGGTCGTTAGCTTGACCCTTTTGCACTCGGATTTGATCGTGGTTCATCTAAGTAAAAACTCTCCTTTTCTTCAATTCGCTCTTCTTGATAATAGTGCTTAAGCCTCTGACCATTAACCTTGAATTCTCCTGTTTCTTCACTCCATATATCCATGGCTCCATAAGGATAAGCTTTCTTTACCTGAAAAGGCCCAGACCATCGAGACTTAAGTTTTCCAAGAAAAAGTCTCAATCTAGAATTGAATAAAAGAACAAAATCACCTGGTTGGAAATCTCTCTTAAAAACATGTTGATCGTGCCATCTTTTGGTCCTCTCCTTGTAGATCTTTGCATTCTCATATGCAGAGAGTCTAATTTCATCAAGCTCATTTAATTGTAACCTCCGTTATTCCCCCGCATTCTTCAAGTCGAAATTCAGTATCTTGATTGCCCAGTATGCCTTATGTTCAAGTTCTACAGGCAGGTGACATGATTTTCTATAAATCAATTGGAATGGAGACATACCTATTGGTGTTTTGAAAGTAGTCCGGTAAGCCCATAAGGCATCATCAAGTTTGAATGCCCAATCTTTCCTAGTGCGTGACACAGTCTTCTCTATTATTCCCTTGATCTCTCTGTTTGATATCTCCACTTGTCCACTTGTTTGAGGATGATAAGGTGTTGCCACTCTATGATTTACCCCATATTTTCTAAGTAGGGCTGAAAATTTGTGTTCAATGAAATGCGAGCCTCCATCACTGATTACAACCCATGGGGTACCATACCTTGGAAATATAATCTTTTTTAACAATTTAACCACAACTCTTGAATCATTTGTAGGTGAAGCGACAGCTTTAACCCATTTTGAAACATAGTCAACTGCTACTAGAATGTACTTATTACCTCCTGAAGATGGGAAAGACCCCATAAAGTCAATCCCCCAAACATCGAATATCTCGACCTCAAGAATATTGGACAGTGGCATCTCATGTCTTCTGTTAATGTTCCCTATTTTTTGACATCTATCGCAAGATAACATAAAGTTTCTGGCATCTTTGAAAATTGTGGGCCAATAAAATGTACTTTGATAGAATTATTATTCTCTATAAAGGCATGGTCGTTATTATGCAGACTTCCCTGTTGGTGTTTATGCCCTGCAGACCAATGTTTGGACATAGTCGGGCATTGTTTAAATGTACTTTGATAGAATTATTATTCTCTATAAAGGCATGGTCGTTATTATGCAGACTTCTCTACCTGCGTTGATGTATTGAGTTGCATATATAATGTCCCAGGAGTTTGGATTGGATCCATTCTCATAAGCTATCCCCAGACAAGGTACCATAGCAGATATGGGACAGCTTTGGTACATGTAAGACTGGTGTATGGGCTGGTTAGGTGCGGGGCACAGTAACGCAGACATACAGGTGCATTGGATGCACTGGAGTGATCCACCATGAGGATTGACTTGTCTAGTTAACAAGTCAAATTCACATGCAAGAGGTTTGCATTGATCCTTAGACTTGAGGTATTCATGTCTAGATTTGATGATGGATATGCTTTGATATAGTCTTACGTCTCTCTGTAATTGGGGGACCAAAACGACTGTCATTGGGCATGTCATAAGTCACGTAGAGACATGAATGACCAAAAGTAGGATTTGCCCCTTCCTTATTGGAAGCATGATATCCACTCCGGGGCGCCCCACCTTATTGGTGCATGACAGGAATGTGTGGCCACACTTATTGAGTCATGACCAATGCATTGGATTGATAAACTTGAGACTAATCCAATGGCAGGATATCAGTTTAGGCAAAGGGATCTATAATACAATGGAAATCCTCGTTGCTTGTTAGGAGTTGTTGCCATAATGACTTAAGTCCTATGACATGGGTAGTAGTGATGTGTTGCTAGATACCCCTCACTACTTATGATGTTTACATCATTGCCATCGTCATATGGATCCTACGGGGTCACACGCAATAGACTCTTGATGTTGCTTTAATCAGAAGCCTTAGGATCAAGTTATTGAATAACTTGGATCCATTTGGAAGATTTCATCAGCGCCAATGGGCCTGATGAGTTGGAAGAAAGTTATTGGAGCCAAACTTCAATTTTGGCAGGTTGACCCGAAATTGACCTTAATTGGTCACATTTGGATTAGGGTTGCATTGGATTAGATCCAATGGCTTAATCAACCCATGTAATGAAGTTTGGGCTAACTCATTATCCAATGAGGCCCAATAATAAGTTGTCATGAAGAGATTAGAGGCAAAAAGGGCATAATGGGGAGAAATCTCACCCCATTGGCGCCTAGGGGCATAATGGGGTGAGGGAGGCGCCTTTGCTTCATTATGGAAGTAAAGGGCCCCTAGCCCTTCTTCCTAGGATGGAATGCATGCCTTTAAGGCATCTCTTGGGCTGATATGGCTATAGGGCAAATAAGGATAGGTTGAATGAGGTTTATGGAAAAGTCTTGGAGACTTTCCTTGCCACAAAACCCCTTCATCCTAGCCGCCCACTTGGCATGATCTTGGCCTTCCCTAAACCGCCTCTTGACCTTATAAATAAGACCCTAGCCGCCCCCTCTAAAATGTTAACTCCTTGGAGGCGTGAAGACACATAGAGAGGCGTGAGCAAGGGCAAAGGGTGACAACTTGAAGGTGGAGCAACTCTTCTTCCTCCTTGAAGCCGCAAGCCTTCTTCTCCTTCTTCACCTCTTGACGTAACTTGGAGAAGGGCTTGGTGGCGACATCTCTTGGAGAGAATTGGAAGCTTAGGGTGGCGACAACTTGAGAGCTTGGAGCTCTCCTTCTTCATCAAGGAGCGCAATCTCCTTCTTCCTTGGAACCGCAAGTTCTTCTTCTTCTCCCTCTCTTCTTGGCGCAAGGACTCTTAGTGCTTGGTGGCATCTCCTTGCCGTAAGTCCTCTTCGTTCCTTGGCCATAGGCGCACCTTGCTTGAAGGTGGAGCATGCAAAGAAGAGGAAGGAAGTATTTGGCGCATCATCCTCTTCCTCATCTCTTCTTGACGCTTCTACCTTGTAGGTGGCGAGAGATTTGAAGAGAGTGATAAGGCTTGATTCTCTTCCCGAGGCTAGCACCAAGCGTGGAAGGGAGCAACGATGAGGGAGTCGACACGTGGATACTTGTAGAGGGCGAACACTTGGGCGCCTTCAACATGGCTTCGGCAACTAGACAAGCAAAAGAAGTACATCTCTAACACATCCTTGTGTCTTCTCTCTTGCATGGATCCTTGGGACCGGAATATGTTTCGGGTGTAATGCTTCCGCTGCGTCCTGGGACTGCAAAATTTTAAATTACACCTGGTATTCCCTAACAGTGGTATCAGAGCTACTTGCGAGAAACACAAGGTGTATGTTTGCTTGTATGAAAAGTTTTTGGAAAATTTTTCTTCTATCCATGCGCGTTTCACATAGAAAGCCTCTTTCATCAAAACTTCTTTTATCATTTTTATGGCCGAAATTTGGATTGTGTTTATGATGGATTTAAGACCAAAGGCGCACGTAGTTTTGTCAAGTAGGACGGGCATTGTGTCTTCGGATTGGCCGGGTCTCTTGATCTAACAAAATTGCCAGCCGATAGGGTCCATGAAATCATCATGAAACTTGATCCCAATTTTAGCATAAATTTGATTGAGAGCGTGCTTTGGATGATGTTGGCGCATAAGGTGCTAAAATTTGATTTTTTTTTGGATTTTCAAATTTTACATGCGCCACTTGATTGGGTTGATATGGTCATAGCGAGTGCCCTCCTGTGTTGTGATGTGGAAGCATGTTTCCACTTGTGATGAATGCTTGTAAAATCTCTTTCCACCTGCGTGTGGTTCTCTCCCTATCTTGTTGTAAAGATTTTTTCATCTTGTTTAGAATAGATGTAGAATTATATGATAGGTTAAGGCTTCATCTTGACAACAAGGAGTCTTCTTCAATCGGAATCAGTGTGGCGCCAGCTTTGGAAGCATGGTGATGGACTTGCGGCTGAAGGAAGGACACATGCTTTCGGCTTCTGGCATGGGCTGATCTACTTTAGGGACTCGCAACCCTTGGATGCACGATAACATGTCACATGGCTCGTGACAAGTTATGTGTATGAAAAGGGCTATGACCATATCGACCAAACTAGCATGCCTATGATGGTTTATTATTTTGTCCATAGCATACCTGTGATGTTTTTTCCTTTGCTGCCATAACCATAGGAAAACTGCATGCTAGAAAAGAATAAAACAAACATGCAAAAACTCTCAATACAATATCAAGTCGATAGCCTTCTAACGCGTCGCCCTCATCAAACTATCGATCGGTGGTGTTATGAACTGTTTCTCACCCTCGTGGGACACACCCACTTATCTTTAGAAGGTGTGTGGTGACAAAGATTTCCCTAGTCCAGTTTTAACCTGGGCGTGCCTTCGCAAGGAATTCATTGGCCCTGGGCATAACGGTTAGGACCAGACTTGACTAGTTTTTCATATGTCACTAATATGATGAATTACTAGAGGCAGCTATTGAGAGGATAGGGTTCTGTGTTGTATCCAGCCCTCGCTGGACACAGGGCCCCTAGTCTGTCTTAACTAAGAGGAATTGTGCACGGCACAATTGGCTGGCATGCCTACCTAAGGAAGCATGAGACACTCTGTGCATCCCAACTCACCCTCGTGAGTCGCGGAGACCTCATGTGAAATTAGGATCCTACTCACCTCTTTCCATGTTGAGTTTGAGAGTTCTCAACTTGTTTTGGAAGTAGTGGGAGCATAGCATTGAATTTAAAGTCCTTGTTAAATGCTTTATCATAATACTTATTTTACTTATTTGCTTATTGTAGATGGCATCTCCTGATCTAAGATTGAAACTTTATAAAAACAAACTGGATGGGACAAATTGGACAAAGTGGTTCAAGATTTTGTCCAAGATACTAGAACAAGAAAATAAGGTGCATCTTCTTGAAAGACCTCCATCCCAGCCCAGTGTGTATTTCACTACTGAATGGGAGTGGAATGTCTATCTTGAACATTGTGAAGATAACGAACAGTACACTGCTCTTGTCTTAGAGTGCATGACCCCAGAGGTCAAAGTGGAGTGTGATGAGATGGGAATTTATGATCTTATCATACATCTCAAAGGTCTCTTCACACCATGCTCTATAGACAAAGATCAGGAAAGTTCTGTTGGATCTTCAGAGTATATGCCTAAATCTGAGAATGACCATGGTTCTGTATCTTCGAAGCTAATACTTCGGAAGACTGGGAATGCATGGATATTTCGAAGAGGATTAATGGCCAAGAAGAGCATGAAAAAGAAGAAATGATGTAATCCATCCGCTTCAGGTATTGTGTTACCAAGGTCTTTATGTCTACTTCTTATTCATGGGTACTAGGTACCGCATGTGAGGCTCACATATGTTTTACATGTGCAGGAGCTCAAAAGAAATAGGATGATTAGGCTTGATGGGATCGACTCTCGGGTCAGGGATGGAGCATTGGATGCTGCTGTTGATATCATCTCACTGCCTTGAAGACTTTATCTAGAACTTTGCTATTATGTATCAGCTTATGTATTAGAACATCATTTTTTTAAAGGATTTCAGTTTGAAATAATAAATGATATTTTCTTTAAATCTGAGATGTTCTGTTGAAGTGATACAATTGATAAATAGTTTGTGGTTCTATATGTAACACAAGATCAGATCCAATGATTCAATAAACACCCTCTTATAGCATTGCCTCTTGAACCATAGAACAATGATCACATCCAAAGGTCCATGGACTGTTGGGATCATTATCCTTTCAGGATTATGATACATGTGAGCCTTGTTCAAAGGAGCAAGATGCTACCTTCACCATAAAGGGTGGAAGGGTAAGTAGCTTGTTGGATCTATTACACAGCAATGTGTGTGGACCCATATAAACAAGCACGAAGAGGTGTTATATGCTTCATCAGGTGTGGGTATGCCTTATCCAACCTAAGAACTTTGGAGAAATACAAGAAGTTCACAAATGAAGTATTGAGTCAAATTGGAGGATCTATCAAGGTGATTAGTGGAGAATTTGATGACTGTCCTAAGAAGTGTGGAGTTATCTCACAGCTTACTTAGTAGACCACTGTGTGGTGAATTTCAAAGAAAGATAAAGGAACACATTGGATGTGGTTCCATCTTTGAATAGTCATGAAAATATACTACTATGATGCCATGCAAACAGATGTACTGCCACTCCATAAGAAAGTGTCTAAATTAGCTTTTGAGTTGCAAACTGCAAATATCCCATTTCTTCAATAGAATTGGGAATGTAATGTGCAGTGATTCAAAAGTATGTGTTTGTGGTGCACTGTAGAGTGCTAATTCTATCCCAAAGAGAACAAAATATTTGTTGCTAAAGTATTGGGAGTAGATTTGATTGGGACAAGGTCCAGAATCAACCACAATATAATTAGACACAGATGGAGAGCAAAATCTCACATACAGGTTGAAAGTCAACCTGAGGTTCAAGTAACACAGGAACCACATAAGTCTGGATCAATTCAATATGCTGGGCATGACGAATTTTTCATCAAGGATGAACCTAAGACTTATGAGGAAATGGAAGCGGTCGGTGGACCAGATTCCAAGAAATGGCTAAGGGCCATGAGAACCATAATGGACTCCATGTCTACTAATCAAGTCTGGGACTTGGATGAGCTGCCAAAGGGGTAATTCCCACAGGCTGTAAATAAATCTTCTAGGAAGATAGACATGGAAGGTAACATTGTTACCTTGAAAGGCAAGCTAGTGAACAGAAATTTCAGGCAAATCCACTGGGTGGATAATGATGAAAATTTTCACCAATAGCTGAGTTTTAAGTCCATTAGGAATCTGCATGTTGTAATTGCATGATCAGTTATAGCATGTTGTTATGAAAACTGCCTTTCTTGTATGGACGTCTAAAAAGATATCTATAAGGAAATAGCCAGAAGGTTTTCATATCAAGGCCATAAAGATATGCATGGTGTTATGCAAGCATGTTTAAAAGAGCCTGTGTTTACAAGAAGATCAGTGGGAGCACCTTAATAGTATTTCTTGTTCTAGAAGATTGATGATATTCTCCTCACATGGAATGACATCTCATCTCTTCACATGGTGAAGAAAAGGCTTGAGATGTATTTCGAGAAGAATGATCTAGGGAATGATGCCTACATCCTAGGCATGAGGATCTATAGATAGAGATCCAAGAAAGTCATTGCCCTTTAGTCAATCTATGTTCATCCAAGAGTTTCTAGAAAGGTTTATATTTGATGATTCCAGATATTGATACCTTCCAGAGAGATATGGTCTGACTCTCATGAGGATGTTGTGTCTTATGACACAGCTGGAGAGTAATAACATGGGTCTAAAATCCTGATACATGGTGTATAGGATGGATCATGTTTTGAATAATATACATAAGACCATTTGTGGTAAATGCTTGGAGCATAGCCAGTAAGTTTCAATCAGATCCTAGTGTTTGACACTTGATAGCTGTGAAAGCAATCCTTATATATACTTGGGAAGTATAAAGGATTGAAGTCTTAACTATGATAGACAAGAAGAATTTTGTGTACAAGGATACACTGATACTTCGTTCCAGTCTTATGACCACAGCCGGGATTTGCGCTTTGCCTTGTTGTGGTGTTGTGTGCTGAAGGAGCATTATGCAAACCATGGTGGCAAAATTCTACAAATAAGGCTGAGTACATTGCAGCTTCTTGTGGCAGCCAAGGAAGCAACTTCATTCATTTGAACTTGATTTAGTTCCTGGTGCTTGATGGTCCAGTATAGTTCTTACTGGGGCCATAGCATAAGTGAAGGAACTTAGTGCTCAAGTATGTACTGCAGCATATCATCTGATCTTAGAGATCAAGGATGAGGATGATGATCAAATTTGTTAAAATGAACACAGATAGCAATCTGGAAAAACCCACTGACATAGCCTCTGGCGCAGCGGAAGCTAAATGGGTCATACTAGAGACATTGGAACTAACTAAACATCAGTTGCCCTTGGTCTTAGTGCAAGTGGGAGATTGTTGGTGTTTAAGCCCTGCAGACCAATGTTTGGACATAGTCGGGCATTGTTTAAATGTACTTTGATAGAATTATTATTCTCTATAAAGGCATGGTCGTTATTATGCAGACTTCTCTACCTGCGTTGATGTATTGAGTTGCATATATAATGTCCCAGTAGTTTGGATTGGATCCACTCTCATAAGCTATCCCCAGACAAGGTACCATAGCAGATATGGGACAGCTTTGGTACATGTAAGACTGGTGTATGGGCTGGTTAGGTGCGGGGCACAGTAACGTAGACATACAGGTGCATTGGATGCACTAGAGTGATCCATCATGAGGATTGACTTGTCTAGTCAACAAGTCAATCTCACATGCAAGAGGTTTGCATTGATCCTTAGACTTGAGGTATTCATGTCTAGATTTGATGATGGATATGCTTTGATATAGTCTTACGTCTCTCCGTAATTGGGGGACCAAAACGACTGTCATTAGGCATGTCATAAGTCACGTAGAGACATGAATGACCAATAGTAGGATTTGTCCCTTCCTTATTGGAAGCATGATATCCACTCCGGGGCGCCCCACCTTATTGGTGCATGACAGGAATGTGTGGCCACACTTATTGAGTCATGACCAATGCATTGGATTGATAAACTTGAGACTAATCCAATGGCAGGATATCAGTTTAGGCAAAGGGATCTATAATACAATGGGAATCCTCGTTGCTTGTTAGGAGTTGTTGCCATAATGACTTCAGTCCTATGACATGGGTAGTAGTGATGTGTTGCTAGATACCCCTCACTACTTATGATGTTTACATCATTGCCATCGTCATATGGATCCTACGGGGTCACACGCAATAGACTCTTGACGTTACTTTAATCAGAAGCCTTAGGATCAAGTTATTGAATAACTTGGATCCATTTGGAAGATTTCATCAGTGCCAATGGGCCTGATGAGTTGGAAGAAAGTTATTGGAGCCAAACTTCAATTTTGGCAGGTTGACCCGAAATTGACCTTAATTGGTCACATTTGGATTAGGGTTGCATTGGATTAGATCCAATGGCTTAATCAACCCATGCAATGAAGTTTGGGCTAACTCATTATCCAATGAGGCCCAATAATAAGTTGTCATGAAGAGATTAGAGGCAAAAAGGGCATAATGGGGAGAAATCTCACCCCATTGGCGCTAGGGGCATAATGGGGTGTGGGAGGCGCCTTTGCTTCATTATGGAAGTAAAGGGCGCCTAGCCCTTCTTCCTAGGATGGAATGCATGCCTTTAAGGCATCTCTTGGGCTGATATGGCTATAGGGCAAATAAGGATAGGTTGAATGAGGTTTATGGAAAAGTCTTGGAGACTTTCTTTGCCACAAAACCCCTTCATCCTAGCCGCCCACTTGGCATGATCTTGGCCTTCCCTAAAACGCCTCTTGACCTTATAAATAAGACCCTAGCCGCCCCCTCTAAAATGTTAACTCCTTGGAGGCGTGAAGACACATAGAGAGGCGTGAGCAAGGGCAAAGGGTGACAACTTGAAGGTGGCGCAACTCTTCTTCCTCCTTGAAGCCGCAAGCCTTCTTCTCCTTCTTCACCTCTTGACGTAACTTGGAGAAGGGCTTGGTGGCGACATCTCTTGGAGAGAATTGGAAGCTTAGGGTGGCGACAACTTGAGAGCTTGGAGCTCTCCTTCTTCATCAAGGAGCGCAATCTCCTTCTTCCTTGGAACCGCAAGTTCTTCTTCTTCTCCCTCTCTTCTTGGCGCAAGGACTCTTAGTGCTTGGTGGCATCTCCTTGCCGTAAGTCCTCTTCGTTCCTTGGCCATAGGCGCACCTTGCTTGAAGGTGGCGCATGCAAAGAAGAGGAAGGAAGTACTTGGCGCATCATCCTCTTCCTCATCTCTTCTTGACGCTTCTACCTTGGAGGTGGCGAGAGATTTGAAGAGAGTGATAAGGCTTGATTCTCTTCCCGAGGCTAGCACCAAGCGTGGAAGGGAGCAATGATCAGGGAGTCGACACGTGGATACTTGTAGAGGGCAAACACTTGGGCGCCTTCAACATGGCTTCGGCAACTAGACAAGCAAAAGAGGTACATCTCTAACACATCCTTGTGTCTTCTCTCTCGCATGGATCCTTGGGACCGGAATATGTTTCGGGTGTAATGCTTCCACTGTGTCCTGGGACTGCAAAATTTTAAATTACACCCAGTATTCCCTAACAGTCCGGTAAGCCCATAAGGCATCATCAAGTTTGAATGCCCAATCTTTCCTAGTGCGTGACACAGTCTTCTCTAGTATTCCCTTGATCTCTCTGTTTGATATCTCCACTTGTCCACTTGTTTGAGGATGATAAGGTGTTGCCACTCTATGATTTACCCCATATTTTCTATGTAGGGCTGAAAATTTGTGTTCAATGAAATGCGAGCCTCCATCACTGATTACAACCCGTGGGGTACCATACCTTGGAAATATAATATTTTTGAACAATTTAACCACAACTCTTGAATCATTTGTAGGTGAAGCGATAGCTTTAACCCATTTTGAAATATAGTCAACTGCTACTAGAATGTACTTATTACCTCCTGAAGATGGGAAAGACTCCATAAAGTCAATCCCCCAAACATCGAATATCTCAACCTCAAGAATATTGGACAGTGGCATCTCATGTCTTCTGTTAATGTTCCCTATTTTTTGACATCTATCGCAAGATAACATAAAGTTTCTGGCATCTTTGAAAATTGTGGGCCAATAAAATCCTGTTTGTAGCACTTTATAAGCAGTCTTTTCAGTTCCGGCATGACCACCATAAGAAGATCCATGACATTGATACAATATATCTGTGATCTCTTCTTCAGGTACACATCTTCTGAAAATACCATTTGTACATCTTCTAAATACATAAGGCTCATCCCAAAAATAGTGTTTTGCCTTAGCCAAGAATCTCTTCCTTTTTTGGTAGTTCAAATCAGGAGGAAAAATATTAGTAACAAGGTAATTCACTATGTCATCATACTAGGGAGCTCTGATCTGTTCAATGGTTAAGAGTTGTTCTTCGGGGAAGGAATCATTGATTACATCATTCTTTTCAGTATTTACCATTATTCTTGAAAGATGATCTGCAACAAAGTTTTTTGATCCTTTTTTATCTTTAATTTCCAAATCAAATTCTTGTAAGAGTATAATCCATATGAGAAATCGTGGTTTACTGTCTTTTTTCTGCATTAAGTATTTCACAGCTGCATGGTTAGTGTACACTACCACTTTTGAGTTAATTAAATATGATCTAAATTTATCAAAAGAAAATACGATAGCCAAAAGTTCCTTTTCAGTGGTAGTGTAATTCCTTTGTGTTTCATCCAAGGTCTTACTAGCATAATGAATAACATATGGCTTCTTATCTTTTCTCTGCCCCAAAACTGCTCCAACTGCATAATCACTGGCATCACACATGAGCTCAAAAGGTAAATCCCAGTCAGGTGGTTGCATGATAGGTGCTGATATGAGGTCTTTCTTCAATTCCTAAAAAGCAATCAGACACTTTTCATCAAAGTAGAATTTAGTATCTTTACAAAGCAAATCAGTAAGGGGTTTAGCAAGTTTAGAGAAGTCCCTGATAAAACGCCTATAAAACCCCGCATGCCCTAAAAAGCTCCTAATCTCCTTAACTGTGGTAGGTGGTGCTAACTTTTCAATAACTTCAACCTTGGTCTTATCAACTTCAATTCCTCTTTCTAAAATAAGGTGACCCAAAACTATTCCCTGTCTAACCATAAAATGACACTTCTCCCAGTTAAGGACAAGGTTAGTTTCTTCACACCTCTGCAAAACTCGAGATAGATTAGCCAGACAGTCATCAAAAGAACACCCATAGACAAAAAAGTCATCCATGAAAACATCCATGAAATCTTCAATGAATTCAGAAAATATAGACATCATACACCTCTGAAAAGTAGCAGGTGCATTACACAATCCAAAAGACATCCTCCTATAAGCAAAAGTACCATATGGGCATGTAAAGGTAGTTTTGTCTTAATCGTCGGGATGAATAGGAATTTGAAAAAAATCTAGAATAACCATCAAGGAAACAAAAATAAGAATGTTTAGCATGTCTTTCAATCATCTGATCAATAAAAGGTAAGGGGAAATGATCTTTCCTAGTGGCACTATTCAATTTCCTATAATCAATACACATGCGCCAACTAGTAACTGTTCTAATAGGTATCAATTCATTATCTTTATTTTTCATAACTGTGACACCTCCCTTTTTAGGAACACAATGTACAGGACTTACCCACTTACTATCAGAGATAGGGTAAATAATACCTACATCTAGCAATTTCAATACTTCCTTTTTCACAACTTCCTTCATGGATGGATTGAGTCTTCTTTGGAAATCCACATGTGGCTTGTGCTCATCCTCCATATGAATCCTGTGCATACAAAAAGAAGGATTAATCCCTTTTAAATCATCAATAGTATACCCAATTACCTTTCTATGAACTCTTAGCTCCTTCAAAAGCAGATCAGTTTCCGTTTCATCTAATTGAGCATCAACAATCACATGGTAAGTAGAGTTAGGACCAAGAAATTTATATCTAAGGTTATCAGGTAAAGCTTTCAATTCAACTTTTGGAATCTTTTCTTTTTCATCATCAAATGTAGCACAATCTAGGATATCGTGGGTTTCCTCACAAGAATCATCATCAAAATCAGAATCATTAATTTCAGCATGTGAACTTTTACAAGAATCATCAAACAAAAAACCAAGATCATAAACTATATCATCAACAGCATGAATACTACAGCAAGAACTAGCATATGCAGGTTTTTTCAAAGAATTGTTCAAATCAAACTCAATCTTGTTATCACCTATATTTAGAGTGAATTTACCGTTCTTTACATCAATAAGGGCTCCAGTAGTGGCCAAGAATGGTCTACCAAGAATAATAGGAATTTTCGCATCTTCTTCCATCTCAAGAACCACAAAGTCAGTAGGCACAAAATACTTACCAACTTGGATAGGGACATCCTCAAGAATACCAACTGGATACTTCACTGAACGATCGGCAAGCTGCAAAGATATTATAGTTAGCTTAGGAGCTCCCATATCCAATTTCCTACACACAGACAGAGGCATCAGGCTCACACTAGCTCCCAAATCACATAAGGCTCGGTCAAAAGCCATACTGCCAATAAAACAAGGGATAGAGAAACTACCTGGATCCTTCAGTTTGGGTGGTACTTTATTTTGGATAACAGCACTACATTCCTCAGTTATAGCCACAGTACCATAGTCCTCTATTTTTCTTTTATTAGACAATATTTCTTTCAAAAATTTAGCATATGTGGGCATTTGAGATAAAGCTTCAGTAAATGGAATGTTAATGTAAAGCTTCTTCAAAACTTCAAGAAATTTGCCAAATTGTTTGTCAAGTTTTTCTTGCACTAACCTTTGGGGGGAAAGGTATAGGTGGCCTATAGAGAGGAGGTAAATTAGTTTTAGAATCATCTTCTTTACATGGCACATCCCCTTTTGGTTTATCACACTTTTGAGGTGACAAACTAGTTTGGGTTTGTTCATGTTCAGAGGATTTGTCTAACTCTAATTTATCTTCGTGATCAACAATAGGTTCTTTTTCATTGATTTCTTCTTTCCCTTTAGGTTCTCCTAATTGTTTCCCACTTCTAGTGATAATAGCATTACAGTGTTCATCAGGCATTTGGTTTTCTAGAGTTTTATTGTGAGTAGTTAAGAACTCTACTTGAGAGGCAAGTTGACTAACTATCCCCTTAAGATCTTCAATTTTTTTGTTTTGATTTTGTATGAGTTGATTTTGATTATCCATAAATTTGTCAAGAAAGGATTCTATACTAAAAGAATGTACCTCTTCAGTTAGGAGCTGGCATTCCTCACTTTCATTTTTACCACAATGGTGACCATATAGCAGTTCTTCTTCAGGATCCCATTGGTTATGGTTCAAGGATATTTCTTCAAATAGGGTAAAAGCTTCTTCAATGGTCTTGCTCATGAGGGCTCCTCCTGCAGCAGCATTAACAATTAGACAGGTGTTATAAAATAGACCATGATAAAATGTATGAATTAAAACCCAATTTTCAAGGCTATGGTGAGGGCACTTCCGTTGTAAATCATTGAATCGCTCCCATGCTTTGCTAAATGATTCTCCGTCCTTCTGTGTAAAGCTTATAATCTGATTTCTCAATTGGATGGCTTTACTTGGTGGAAAGTATTTCATCAGGAAAGCATTTGATAGTTGTTCCCATGTAGTGAAAGCACCAGCAGGTCTAGAATGTAGCGAATATCGCGCTCGATCCCTGAGAGAAAAAGGAAACAATCTTAGTTTTAGTGCATCATCAGAAACTTTATAAATCTTAATGGTATCACAATATTCAATAAAAAGATGTAAATGTTGATAGGGATCTTCAATTGGAGCTCCTCCAAATTGGTTCTGTTGAATCATGGCCAAGAAGGCAGGATTAATCTCGAAATTATCTGCTTCAATAGTTGGTCTGACAATGCTGAAGTGCATTTCTCATGGCTTAGGGGCTGCATAGTCCCTCAGTGATTTCTGATTTGTCATCAGATCTAAATTTTCTGTGCACACTAAAGTAGATGGATCAAACAACTCAAGTAAACATAAAAGAATAGAAAGGTAAAACATAAATAAAACCGAGTCTAGCAATACTCTCAATATCTTCAAAATTGATAAAATTAAGATCCCCGGCAATGGTGCCAAAAACTTGATGTGATCCGAAAGGACACTTTTTAAATATAAGTAGGTAGACTAATTTAAGGTGTCGCAGTCAAAACTTGTTTGGCGCACAGGGAACTGTCACCCCCTGATACGGCTCCAAAAACTTGTTGTCCCTAAACTTGTAGTGTCCGCAAGTGCACGGATACTCGAAGTAATAAAGAAAATATCGATCCCACAGAGACCTATGCTGTCAAGTACCAAATAATTGATTTCTTCCTATCTAGGCAATCAAATAAAGTCAGGTAGAGAGCGAAAACACACGGGAAAATAGTATCAGAGAGAAATTGGGACTAGGGTTTCATCCACTTTGATTTTCATGACTAGATATATAAAGATATTCATCAATCAAATTCTAATATGATAAAGACTTAATTTACTTCATAAAGGGATTATCTCACTTTCGTGCAGATAACCATGCAGAGATCAATCTTCGCTTTCGCGCAAGATTTATCCCAAGCTGAGGATAAGTAAATCATCAATCAAAGAACTCAAAGATCACTTTCGTGCATCCGAATTCTAAGTTGATTGTCTCGAGTGGAATCTCGAGAATCACTTTCGTGCATCCGAGACTCAACACACGTTTTACCTATGGTTCTCCAACGTTCCGATCCTCACTTTCGTGTAAGATCTCCACGTTTGACACAATAACTCAATCCTAGGTTCATAATTGTTATCATGGCAATACAAACTACTAAAATAAAGAAATAAGAATTTAACCTTATTTCTTAGGGTGAGTTCCTATTAATCAATTTTAGGGTTCCAAGTTCTCAAGCAAATCACCTTTCGGTCCTTATTGCGAAAACTATAAATCATGATGACAAGAAGTAAACTAAGGAGAAACTTAGAGCAATAATCGGATAGGCAAAATTATCAAAGTAGAATAATGATGATGAAGGTGAAAAGTATCTAGTCATTAAGAAAATCAAAAGGGATTACTCCCCCATGTCCCAAAATAAGTTTAAGTTAGCATGGTGAAGAAATTACAAAATTTCATAATTTCAAAAAATCAAAAATCAACAAGAAAAGAGTTTTAGGAAAATACAGCACGGCTGTGAAATATTTCACAGCCGTAATTTGCAATGTAAGTGATGAACAGTGCCGGCGCTTCCCTTTTCCTTGATTTCTCTTCCAATTGATCTCCTTTCACTCTGAAACTTCTGGGGTGTTGTCTCCTCCTCCAGGCGATGCTTCGGTATGAATTTTACGGCTGGAGATGCTCTGGATTCGTCGTGGTGGCGGAACCCTAGGCGGCGGCGTGAATCATGATTTCTCCCTCGACGGTTGATGAAATTTGGGGCTTTCCTTGTCTTCCTGTTCTCCTCATCAAAAGCTCCCCTTTTGCTTCTTACATAATCGAATATAAATGTCTGGATCATCTGCCATCGTCTCCTCAAGAATCAGGCATCGGAATTGACCTCGGAGTCGCGTTCAGAATAAACATTACGGCAGTGTAATATTTCACGGTGGTGCCATAAAATCGGTCGAGTTCTCTAATCTGATATCGTCTGGAAAATACGGCACCGTAATATGGTTCACGGCACTGCCATAAAATCGGCTGAAGTCTCTGGTCTGAAGCATCTAGAAAATACAGCCCGTGTAATAGTCTACGGCAGTGCCGTATTTTCTGGAAAAGTCGCTTGTCTGAAAGCGCTCCAAAATACGGTACCGTGTAATTGTTTATGGCCCTGCCGTAAAATCAGGAAAATACTCTACTGAAGAACTCCCCAAATTACGGCAGTGTTCTGATATTATGGTAGCGTACAAAAATACGATACCGTAATATAGATTACGGCCCTGCCGTATTTTGGTTTATTACTCCGATTTGCGTGAAATTTGTCATGTATCTTCTTCTTGATGATGAAAACTCTTTCATGTATTTGATTTTGCTTGAAAATGCCTAAAAGTAATGCCTTTTTACCTGAAAATCATGAAAAACCAAAATAGAAGTAGATTTTGCAATACTTGATAGATTTGACATAAGAACAAGCAAAAGATCTTCAATTTAGCATGAAAAGATATCTAAAATGATACAAAATATACTATATATTTTGGTGTCATCAAACACCACCAATCATGTATAAAATATGAGAAAGGTTGTACGGTAGAGCATACCTTTATCGGCCTTTTGGCTAAGATCAAGTGTAGTATATGTTCTTATCAGTTTAATATCTAATATGTGAGTCATTGACTCACTATGGTATTAAATTAATTTTTTTGAGGGGGGAGTCTATCATAGTAGCTAGCTACTATGGCTCTAATGTGTCACCTATGTATTGAACTATTGCATGGGTTTGGCACACCTCATTCAAATCATCAACTAAAATTTTTTATTGTTAACAAAGATAACATAATGTTTGATATTAATTGAGTTTTTACTTGATCTAATCCTATGTACTCCATATACATTGATCCCCTCAATTTTTTCATTCTTCTTTTTCCCACCTCTCTATATTCTCTCTAATATCCACTCCCACTTTACTATCTACCCTCTACACTTCCTATAACCCAACCTTATTTTTTGTTCTGGTAGAACCAACAAATCCCTAATACATTATTGTATTCATTAGTTAATTGTTCTAATGATTACGACCCTGTTTAGCCTAGCTTCTGGGTCTATTTATGGCTTTGCGGCTAGCAGAAATCAAGAAGCTAAGACATTTGGCCCTTCAGCTTCTCCGTTCTAACCCACAAATTAGCTATTTCTCTGAGAAGCAGGGGTGAAGCTGCTTCTCTAGCCTTCCACCTGCTTATACTTAATAACTCTTATATGTAATAATAATTTTTTAATAGTATAACTCATAATATTTTTAATAAATATTTTAATTATAGTTAATTACAAATTTAATCATGTAATTTCTATCCTAGTAAATTTTTTTAATAAAAAAATATTTATTATAAATAGAATAACCTAACCATAAGCTGTGCATCTAAACACCCTCAAACTTCTTCAGCCAGCATCTTTTCAACCAGCACTTCTTCAACCAGCACTTCTTCAACCAGCAAAAGTTAGAAATAGAAGCTAGGCTAAACAGGGCCTACGTATCCATATCAATAATTTTAAATATGTATTTTTGTATAGCTTTGTAATGTATAAATATTATTGAAATATACTAAATTTTTCAAAGAAAACATGTATTAATTATAATATCTAATATATTGAGCAGAAAGTTAATGACAAATGTAGATATATATCCTCTTTTTTATCTACCGATTTGTTTGGCCTCCACAAGTCATTTAGTTGCATCATCATTTTAATTTATTGGAATAGCTAACACACAATCATAGAATAAAAATATACTCCAAACCTCAATCTTAATTATATGACTTCGCACCTCTTAGTCCTACCATACTTTTCCTTATTATTACACCCTGATAAATTTACATCTATATCTGTAATATCAATAAATCTTAACAACAGCAACACCGAGTAAGCCTCCCTCGTGAGAAAGGGCAATCCTTTGAAACCAAAGGGAAGGCCAAACCAAAAGATACATAAAGATTATACATGAAATATGAAACATAATAAAACTACATGTATCAACAGCTAGATAAAGTTGGAGGAAAAGTACATGTGTCAATTGTTGTACTGAACTGTAACTGGTACTATAAACTGTGAACTGTAAGCTAGTTTATTTGGTTAATAGTATTGGAATGAGACTGTACTATAAACTATGCTTTCAACTAAGTTAACAACCTAGATTTCAACAATAGATGTAAGAATTGGAATATAAAACTAAGAATCAAATCTAGATAGCAAAACTATATATATATAATTGGATATCAAAACTTGATAACAACACTAGAAATCATATGACATAAGTCAATTGTAAACCATGTTAATGATTATAACTATAACATGACATAAACTAGGAAATGCGCATGATATACAAGATAACAAGTGCTAAAATAGCAACTACAAAAATACAAGACTCTACATATACATGGATATGAGTGCACTAATATAAACTATGACCATCATCCCAAACCTTGGCACCTTGGAGTTATCACCCGAGCCGCACAATAGAGTGGTGAACCACATACTCAATGTGGTGCTCACATACACCACAGTGTGTCTCTAGTCCCGACATGCTATAATAACTTGGGGACCTCGTACCATCCACTATGTGGGTAATTGATTTCCTCATGAATCAACCATGTGTTGGGAAACCCCGAGTAATTTTAACACAAAAATGAAGTGGAAGTGGTGCCCAAAATGAGTTTCCTAATTCAACAAGGACCGGTCTTATGAGAGAACCACCGGATGTGATAGAGCATGTACCTTTGTGAGCAATTTAGGAGCAATCAATGACGACATTAAGACGTGCAAATGCCCGTCCTCTATGCTCATGGACACACCTTTTCCTTGATATCCCTCTTTCTCCATGCTCAGTGCTAGGCTCGGAAGAAGAGATCCACGCCTTTGGGTTTCCACCATGTTGCTTGTGCCACCAATGAGATGCACTAAGGTGTGAGGTCTGGAGTCATTTTCTTCTAACTTGCGCCACCACAAGAGTTGTGCTAAAGAGGAAGAGTCAACTTCACCAAGGTGCGCCACTACCTATGGATGCGCCAATGGTGAAGAGGGAAGCCTTCAAGAGAAGACTTGTAGCCACAAGAGGAAGGGCGACAATCTTCAAGGGGCGGCCCCAAGAGGAGAGGTTGGCAGCTAGGGTTGAGTGGCGAGAAGAATACTTAGGTGGCTAGGGTTCAGAGAAAGAATCATGCTTATATGTGCCCCCTAGCACCTCCTTATATAGAGTTTTAGTCGTGGGTCTCACTTCTTATGTTGTGAATAGATTTATTCCTATTAATTGAATATAAATATTCAATTATACACTTAAGCTATGGACCCCTCCAGATTACGCTAAATCAAGTCAACAAGCCTCCGAATAAATCCGGCGTCTTTTTACGTCACTTGACCTATTAACTAGACATAGTCAACCGAGGTCAAATATGGTCACTCAAAAGTCAACTGAGGTCAATTGATATCAAAATATCATCCAACTCTATATAATCATCTCCCATCTCAATGCATGCATCTGTGATCCATAAGACTCCCAAACAGATCTGAATCATCTAGAGATTTGATCTAAGGCTACCCGATCAATATGGGATTTTAAGTGTCTAGGTGTATGACCTGGTAGGTTCCTCTAACATTGACAGTGATAACCTCATCATCACAAGTAGTGAATGACATATAGTAGTGCATTGTTGCTACCCAAGTCATCGGAATAGATGTCATCATCGATAACCCCTAAACCGCAACAAAGTACATGTGTATTCTTGTCCCTTTGCTAGACTAACATCCAGATTGGACAAGTGTGTCACACTAGCTTAACCCAATCAAATGGTCATGACTAAATCAGGCTTAACCTGTGGCCACACACTTTCAGTCATGCATCCATATAGGGG
Organism: Costus lasius; assembly: GCA_027563935.2. Lineage (NCBI taxonomy): Eukaryota > Viridiplantae > Streptophyta > Magnoliopsida > Zingiberales > Costaceae > Costus > Costus lasius. The sequence continues at coordinate 19,845,879 of CM050451.1, read as the reverse complement.
GCCCAAAGACATTAAGCTTCCAATTAAGGCAGGGGCTATATATATATATATGGTTCTTAACAATATCTTGTTATGTTTTTCATTTTGGTTAATTCTAGTTTCGCTAAGTTCAAAAAGGAATGATTGAAGCGAAATTAGCTTCCAAAAGTAAAATTATGTTTGGAGATATTTGGATACTAGAGAATATGCTTGGATAGTTTCACATAACAAAGTGCGAGAAAACCTTTCTAGCAATTCTATTCCACTCAATCTTGACACAAATAATTTGGAGGCATCTAGAGATTCAAATCATGAAGAACTTGATAAGGCTTTAAACAATATACTTGATGGTGTTCGCTAAGAAGATGTTTCTAGGAAAGAAAAATAACAAAGGAGATGTGATGATACTCCTTAAGTCAAAAAATCGCAACTGAACATGTTTCAAAAAGGGTGAAAGAAGCAACAAGAAAGACTATAAGTACTTTTGAGCTTAGAGAGGACAATAGGACTTAAATTAAAAGTGTCTAGAGTAGGACAAGAATGAATTTAAGACTAGTGGATCCACCAAACTATAGCATGGGAGAAGTAATAGCTAATAATAAAACAATTACATAGCTAAATGTTGATAAAAAAAATATTTGTTAGTTGTTGATTTAGTAGAGGAGTAGAAAAAAATAGAAGCATATGTGGCACTTGATACTGTGGAAGAAAAGATGAAATGACTTAAACATAAATTTAGTAAGCCCAGATAAATTGCATTTCGAACTAGTATTGCATTTTAAATAATCAAATAGTATGCTTGATTTAAGAACTTAAATGATTTGGATATTTTAGATTTGCTTTGTATTATAATGAATTTGGATCTTTTTTTAACTCGTAACCATTATTTATGATGTTGTAATGAATCTAAATATTTTAAGATATGGTTTATTATGCCTAATTAAGTAGGTTTTTTTTATAGCTTTTACTTATGCTGCAATAATTGTAGTTGCTTCTTACTAAGATGTTATTTTTCATTTTGGTTTATAATTTAACCTTTTATTATCGTTCCCAACAAGGATCTGGCGGTCAAGTATCAATTACATGACTCATTTATATCTAAGCAAATCAAACTGTGATTTTGTGTGAACTCTAAGCATGAAATACAATAGAGATAGCGTTTTGCGGTAAAAATTAGGTTTTAGAAGGTCAGGACTCAGGGTTTCACCATACTGACAATTATGAATTTGATAAAAACTAATCTTTGAACATAAGATTATAATATTAAAAGAGATTTTTCCTAAGGTACAGATTACCTTCCCTTGAAGTGTAATCCGGTACCTAACTACGCTAATTCCTTACTCTCGTGACAATTAACGCAACTAGGCCCATTAAGTTCTATGAAAAATCATGGAATCCTTGAAATGAATCCAAACTACTCCTGTGATTGGATTCGTAGGTTTGAATAGAATAGTTCCGACGTTGTGATTCACCTCCTAGTACTTCTCACAACGTCTAAGACGTAAATAGACTTAGTTAGAGTAAATTATGGGATAAACTCAATTCTAATCAAATCAATGCTATAATAATCATGTTAAAGAATAAAAATATAAATTTTAATCCATAAGCATCAGTGGGCAACATCCCTAATCCCGAAAAGAAGTTTACTTGCTCATGTTCGAAGAAAACAACACATATATAGATGAAACTTGCATTGAATCCTAATAAAATACAAGAAAATCACTAGAACAGTAATCAGAAATGCTTCCCCTCGATCTAGAGATGAATATGAAGTATCTAATTCTCCTCTTTGCGTGATTCCTCGCTCAAATTTTGCTCTGGAAGTCGATTTTGCCCTAGCCGCTGCCTCCGTTCATGTTCACCCATAAAAGTCTCCTCTACCCTCCAAAAATTCTTCCTTTTATAGTTTAATCTGTTCAGAACCCTTCAAGTAAGAATTCTAGAGAGTTTGGTTCAAATCTGACTCGATTCGGGGTTGAATCGAGTGAAATATGCCAAGAGGTGGAAATATTCACGGCCTGTTAACTGTTGACGGCTGTAGCCATGAAAGTTTATGTGAATAAAGACCCATGTACACAGTAATATTCACTGCCCGTGAAGGATTTACGGCCTCACCCGTGAAAGTTTATGTTAACTTTTTAATTTAGCCACGATTTCACACCTCGAGCACGAAACTCACGTCCAGCTAAGAAACTCACGGCTGCGGCCGTGAATGTCGCGTCTCACACTATTTTCGTCCCAAATTTGAAGTGCGACTTTGTAATTTCCTCTAGAATCATGCTACGGCTTCAAATTTGCAAAATCTATCATTTTTATGCCATTTTGCTTGTATTTTTATAAAAATCAAGAAAAGTGAAGATTCCATACCAAGTGAAGTAAAAACACTAAAAACTAGTATAAAATCATAACATAAACCCAAAATATCACATAAAATATAGGTAAAAATATGATGTAAATGCAACGCATCAAAATACCCTAGACTTAAAGCTTTGCTTGTCCTCAAGCAATATTTTGATATGTATGGAGAATGTAAAGATAAGGAACAATCTTATTTGTCTTCTCCTTAATAACGTCCCTAGTCCACAATTCAAGAAATCGGTCTTTCAGAGCTCAAGTAATTTTAAGAAAAATCATAATAGAGATAAATTCTCAAGAGTTTACAATCCAAGAAAGATAAAATTCACAATTCATGTCATAACAGTCATCCTTCACGCACTAAGTATCAAATACTCTAAACTTAATAAATCCACATTACTCAATAGACAAAAATTTATTTCAATAATCTCGGTGATGTTAAGGATAAGAGATTTTTAGAGTAATTTGGTCTTTAAGTGGTTATATGCCCTTTCTTGTGCATCATAATATTGTTTAAAATATACCATAAAGCAGTATAATTTAACTCATAGTCTCAATCATAAGGTCAGTGGAGTTGTCCACTTAACCTACAACTTTCCCTCTCTCTCTCTCTTTTTTTTTTTAAAAAAACTTCTTAGAGAAAGCCAGCCAGTGGCATGGTATTTAAATCGTTACCGATCTTTCTGCAAGAGGGATAAATATTTATTTTTAAGATTTCCCTTTGTTACTTGATTGTAATAGACTTAAAGTATACCACTCATGGTATAATATAACTCATGACCTTAGATTACTCAACTAGAGTAGTTGGAGCAAATCTCTATTTAAAGAAATATCACCAATTTTCTATTCATAAATATTTTCCATCAATCAAAGATAGATAAATTAAACTTCAAGTATAAAAATACTATGCACCTGTCGCATGAACATATAACAATTCACATATGTATTTTATCAATACGAGAATTGAATTTTCTCAACAATTTAAGTCTACATGAAATTTTAGAAATTTCCTAAGTCATCAAATCAAATACTCCAAATGTTTTCCAAGTTCAGAATTAAAGATAAAACAAATTTGATTATCCTTAACAATCATAAATATTCAAAATACATACCTATAAAACTTTAAAGGGAAGTAAAAATACATGGAAACACCCTAGACTTAAATTGTTGCATATGCATAACATTTAATCAAGTTATGACAGATTTCAGAAAAAAATTTACAAGAGTTTCCTTTAAAATATGAGCGAAACCCTATGCAATTATATCAAAACAGGTATACGTGACTTAGAAAAATATGGAAGCTGTATTACATCATAGATATTCATATTTTACATGGTAAACAAGTTTCAAACATCAAATACCTTCATATTTTATTAACTAAATCACATTTACCATACTTACAAACATTATTCATTTCAATATCAAATCCAATATCAAAAATCATCCAAAAATCAACCAAAATACCATCATAATATCACAAATCATCACATAACATCATAGATACATGGTAAGCCTCAAATATATACAATACCATCACAATCAAACCATGTACCACATCTAAAATCCTAATGCTGCCATGTATATATATAATACCATTGAGAATATCAAGTATCAGATACAAATCCAGAAATACACATCAAGAGCACTAAAATACAAAACACACACACACACAAATAAAACATATAAAATCATGTGTGCGCTGCATCAGCCTCAATCTCTATCAACTCCTGCTTAAAAGGAAGAATTCATATGCGATATAATTAGAAGGTAAAGAGAAGTAATACTCAATGCATATAGAAATAATAAAATAATACTATACTCACAGTGAAAACATCAATTTGTCTCTGTATTCTCGGAGTCCGCCTTCAAATTTGTGATCTCTAGTAGGCTGTGTCGATGATCTAGGGAGATGTAGCCACAAAAGCTCCTCGATCGCGCATAGAGACTCAAGTGTCCTCGTTTGTCCCTGCTCCAAGCGTGATATGTCGTCGCGTATCCTCCATTGCTCAGCTTAGATCTGGTGAAAGGAAGGATCTGATGGGGCTGATGTAAATGGAATAGGCACAGAAATCCTCAGCGGTGTGGTTTCAGCGATTGGAAACAAGATGCTCGACGGCATGAAAATCTCCGTTTGGAGAGCTGATGAGGTCCGATGGCTAGTAGAGAAGAGCTTCATGGGGGGGTGGAGACTTGCTACAAACGGTTGAGAAAAAGGCTGCCGGCTGAATTGAGATAGAGGCGGCAGCAGAAGAGGTCACGGGCACAATACTTGGACGGAAGGGCAGGCGGCGTCGGTAGAAACTTGGCTTAAGAAGTTTATGGGAGCGAAGACTATGTTGCCCTATTTTTTTTATAAGATAAAATTATGGGCATGAAATATTTTACACCCTTACCGTGAAATCTTCTATAGAAAATCAACTAAACATTATGGGTGTAAAAATAATTACGGTAGTGCCGTAAAACATTCTAGTTGATAATAATGCAAAATTACGGCCGTAATAATAATTACGGCTCTGCCATAATTTTTACGTAAACTTCAAAAATCACCATATCGTCATAAAAAAAATTAGACTCATCTACAAAAAGGAAAAAGAATAATTAGTATGCATATGTATGTAAAAATAAAATAGAAAAGCTAAAGTAAGAGTGCATGGGTTGCCTCCCAAGAAGCGCTAATTTTTAGGTCATTAACTTGACCGAAACTCAAATATCATGGCGAAGCAAGTGGATCGGTACCATAGTAAATAGCATACAATTTTTTGCATTTCCATTGGCCTAAAAGTTTAGCCACTAATCCAAACATCCAAAATTTCATATAAAATACAATCGATGTGGCTTCCTCAAATATGCAGAAATCAAAATCAATATTTTCAATTCCACTTAATGGGTATTTAATAATCTTCCTATATTTATTAGAAAGTAAAATCGCCAGTCCTTTCTTCAAATTTATATATTCAATTGCAATAAGAATGGGACTTCGATCAAAATATTCATGTATTGGATCATCGAGATAATTTTTTTGTTCCACATTAGATTTCTCAACAATGCATAATTCTTCTAGTTTCTCTGCAGATATTTTAGATAATAAATTAGAAGGGTGAATAGTAGATATGGGCAAAATTTCAGAGTGAGATTCATCAATATTCATAATTTTCAAATCTTTTTCAAGTTCCTCATGTCCTTTATCAAATAATTTATCAATTTTAAAATTATCAACAAAATCAGAGTAAGACTTTTCAAAATATGTTTCCTCATGCCTTTCATCAGATTATTTATCAAAATAATTAATTTCAGAATCATCAAAATCAGAGTCAGATTCATTAAATTCAGCAATTTTCAAACCTTTTTCAAGTTCATTAGATTTAACTACAAACAATTTATCATCAAAAGAATTAATTTCATAGTTATCACCAGAATCAAAAGGGGATTTTTCTAAATCAACTGTAGAATCACCAGAGTCAGAAGGGGACTTTTCTAAATTAATTTTCTTAGTTTCCAAATTAAACTCAGTTAAATAACCTTGTTGTGCTATCTGGGTTTCTAACATTTCAGTATTAGCAAATATAGATTCTACCTTAGAATTAAGCTGATCAATCACCCCTCTAAGATCTTCGAATTCCTTCATAAATTTTTCTAACATGGATTCTAGCCTAGATTCTTTAGTATCCTTAAAGTATGGTTCATAACTATAGTTTGAGCAATCCTCACAAAAAGAAGTTTGGTGATTTTCCCATCTAGAATTATATTGATCATCTTGGTACCATGGTGAATTGGGATTTGGAGGAATTAAAAATTGGCAATCAGAAGTATAATGATCAAAACATCCACAAATATCACATCTAATAGAAGAATAAGATGTCATAACAGGGCGCATATTAAAAAGTGTCTAATTTATAAGCTAAAGAATCTACCTTTTCCGCAAGAGTGCACCATGAATCATCTTCATACTTACTTTGTGGCATGTATACCTCACCTCTTTCAGTTGCCCATGAGTTGTGATTAAGAGACATCTCTTCAAATCTGAGCTTATCTACACAACTTAAAAAAATTTGTGATCTCAAAGTCCACAGGAAATAAAAATTGTCAAGATCTAAAGGTCCTATGCATAAATAAATAGAATAATCGTGTAAACTCAAAATTTTTTTTAAAAAAATAAAAAGATGATCCAACTTGTGAAAATCCAACTTGTGAAAATTCCAAAACCTACAAAAACAAAAAACAAAGTTAAAATTAAAGATAAATAAAACTTAGTCTAGTAATACTAACAACTATTTTGATATTAACAAAACTAAGGTCTCTGGCAACGACGCCAAAAACTTGTTGTGTCCGCAAGTGCACGGATACTCGAAGTAATAAAAGATATCGAACCCACAAAGACCTATGTGTTAAGTACCAAATTGTTGTGTTCTCATTAGCTACGCAGACAATGTAAAGTGAAATAAGTCATAAGTGTACGATCATAAACTGTTACGGTTTATCAGAGAGAGAAATTTGGGACTAGGGTTTCATCCTTCTTAATTTCTACGACTAGATATAAATAAGTGTTTGTCAGCTATTCTTGTTATGATAAAGATGAAATTTACTTATAAAGAAATTGCCTCCTCTCGGATGAATAATTTACACCGAATAACCTTCACTCTCGTGACTTGCTACTCAGTGTTTAGAATAAGTAAATAAGACAAAGAAAGTTAAAAATCACTTTCGTGGCTTAACTCTCAGTGTCAACATCTCAAGCAAAATTAAATATTCTCATATCTTAATTTCACAGGTTTCACTTAAGGGTTTCCAACAATCCAAATCACCTCTTGGTACATATTTTCATGTCTAACTCCATAAAAATTCCTAGATCAAATTATCAACAAGAATTTATGCTTCAAAAATCATGATTTAAGAACAAATCTATTCTCATAGCCTAAGTTCCTAAAACTATAATTTAAGGGTTCCGAGTATTGTAAGTCATCTCTCAGTACATGTTACAAACTCTAAAACATGCTGATACTTGAAAATAGAAAAGATTAAAGACAATTATCACTTCAGTAAAATTATTATATCGAAGAACAACTTAACAAAATAAAAATCATTTAGTCATTTTAGAAATTAAGAGGATTACTCCCCATGTCCCAAGAAGGTTTTTACGCTATCATGGTAGAAGAAGTACAATAATTTGTCATTTCAGAAAATTCAAAATTCGAAAAGAAAAGGAAATAGTGTTACTGTTCACGAGAGTGTGAAAAATTTCACAGCCCATAAAATCTATGCTGAAACGCTGTGAACAGTAGTCGCGATCACGATCATGCTGATTTCTCCTCCAATCGAGCTCCTTCTGATATGAAACTTTTCGTATATCTTCTCCTCCTCGAGGTGCTCCTTCCTTGAAAATTTTATCATTTAAGATGCTCTATACATCTCTTGGCGAAGAACCCTAAGGCGGCGGCGATCTCTCTGATTTCTCCTTCTATCGTTGATTAAAATTGGATGATTCTTGTCCACAAATCTTCTCCTCGATTTATAGAAGGACTCTACAATTTTAGATTTTCCGATTAAGGCTCTGATTTGTCTAATTTCACTTTGAAAATTCCGGGAATAGAGGCAGCAGAAATCTCGTTCAAACTTAAAATCACGGCGGTGATTATTTTTAGGGTACTGCCATGCAATTCTCTGTGGAAATTTCCAAGAAATTATGGTTGTAATAATAATTATGGCAGGGCCATGATTCTTTTTGTAAACTCCAAATTTATTCCAATAAAATTACGGCCATAATAAAAATTACGGTAGTGCCATAATTTTGCCTTGAACTCCGTTTCGATGTCAGGAACTCATTCGTGCATTTAGATGCTTCAAAATCCATCGAAATTAAGCCCTCTTTACCTGAAATTGATCAAAAATTAGAAGAGGTGTAGATTCCAAAATAATTGACCAAATAAACATAAAAACAAGCAAAAGGGAATAAATATGACTCAAAAAGACTAAACAATTAATATAAAATTTACTATGAATTTTTGAGTCATCACTCTAACCATCTCATCACTCCCTGCTCACCCAAAAATGGTATGTGCGAGACCCCGGTGAGTATATCAGAGTCCTGGGCTAGACAGACGAGTAGCTCTGGAGGTCCTCGGATTAAATCCTGCCTCTCCAGATATTTGCTCCCAGAAAGTCCGACCGGTGTACTCATAGGGGTGATGTCGAGTACTGTCCGCGGGGAACCAAAAAATATGACCTATATGATCCAAAGTAAGAACATTATCCCAGTTCCCCAACCGGAAGGCCATATGCCCTGGATTTCTATCATCATAATTATGTAGGGTACTCAGAACAGAGCTAAAGAACTCCAGGGTAAGCTGAACATATGTCGGGTGTCTCTGCCGATAAAAAATCCTGCCACCCTATGTTCGACAACATCCACTGGATGTCATCGAACAATCCTAGGGTTTGCAAGCTCTGATCATCTCAATATTGGGTGCTAATAACCCCTTGAGCTGACATAGCTCTGTATCTCCTCTCCTGATCCCTACTCCTATATCTAATCTATCATGGGTAGGGAACTAGGACAGGAGGTGGAGATCGTGCTCGTCTCCTCTCAACTATAATAGGCTTTGGTACTGGAGGTGACGGCTCTAGTGATGATGGCTCTGGTGATGCAGCTAGTGATACTAAAGCTAGGACAGGCACCTCAGGAATATGTGGTACCTCAAGTGCTGGAAGTGCTGCCTTTGGAGCCTCAGATGGCTCTTGTGAAATTGATGGTGATGATAGCAAATCTGGAATATCCACAAATATCTCTGGTAAATCAGTGAAAATCTCAAGAGATCCCTCCGCATTGTTAGGTAGCTCTGGTGTAGCAGCCTTAGGTATTGGTAAGTCACCCTAGGCTGAGGACGGAGAGGAAATCTATGGAGTCTGGACAGAATCTGGTATAGCATCCTCTACCTCCATGGACTCCATATCAGTGCGAATAGCAGACTCTGGTAAGTTGGAAGGAGGCTCAGATATGGTAGCCTCTTTCACATCCATAGGAACAGAAGTAATCTGCTGCTCATCAGCATGCTCCATCTCAACTGTAATGGGAGCTGGCTCTAGGGGTGCCACTGGTGTCTCTGTGGTCTCTGGTACAAGAGACAGACGTGGGGCTACTCTCCTTCCCCATGCAGAAGTAGATCGACTAGTACGCTTCCTAGCATACCGTCTTGTGATCCTCTGATCTCTACTCTCGGGCCTATGAGTAGGCCTCTTAGAAATAATCTCCAACTCTGGAGAACTAATTGGCTCCTTGGCTGCTTAGGAGGATATGGTCCTCGTACCCCTTTCTTTCTAACTTCCCCATAAGGTCTAGTCCTCACAAATCTCCTCGGTGCCATAGTTTCATAGAAATAATCACAAATATACAAAAATCTATGTAAAAATCGTGAAAGCTACAGTAACCTGAACAATCGCCGCACAAGATTTTACAAAAATCTCCCTAAGAATCTATGTAAACTATCTCCAAATCGGTGCTAGAAGCATGCAAATCAAGTGGAGAATCCAAATATAACAGCAGAGTAGGATTTGCACACAAATTTGGAAGAAAATCGGATCGAAATCAGGCATTGGCGATGAAATAGGTGTTCTGGTGAACGTTCGACGCTTTTCCATGAAATCTGGCCGAAATCTGGTGAAAGATCATCGGATATCACTTGCCGGAAGTGGAGGAAGGTCAGAAGAGAAGATTTGTCGCCTGTGGTGGAAGGAATCATCGAGAATAGCGTGTAACAAGCATGGGCGTAAACCCTAGTTTCGCCCGTTAAGTTCAAAACGAAAGAACTCACGGTTCGTAAGTCGTTCACGGCTTCAACCGTGATTATCTCTATGACTTAGCCTTTTACAAATAAAACTTACGGCCCGTGAGTGACTCACGGCCGTGACCGTGAATATCTCACCAAAGCTCTGTTCTTCATGAAAAATTTTTCAGAAAATTTTTAAAAAAATTCCAGTACGTAAAACAACATATTCAAAAGACTTTTCATATATATAAGTTCATCAAATCATACAGTTTAAATTCTCTAAAAATTCTAAGAAAATTAAAAACTAAAATTGAAAATACTAAAATTAATAAAACTAAAAAACTTTGGGTTGCCTCCCGAAAAGCGCTTATTTAAGGTCATTAGCTTGACCATAACAGAGTTTATGAATGTTCTAGTGGATCTGAGGTGTAGTGAATGATATGAAACTTTTCATCTTCATGCCTTCTTAAGTCGACTTGTGGACTTAAATTGGTCATCTGTAATTGTGCCCATGTTCCATCTCTTTTCTCTTCCTTTGTCTTTTTCATGTTTTAAATATTCCTCCAAGGGATTCTTGTCAACCTCTATGGTATTACTACCATTTGTTCTGTTTTCCTCGTCTTCAATGTGTTGGTGAGATTCTACAAAAGAAAGCTTCTTAAATTTTAAAGAAAAATCAAATACCAATTTATTCTCACCAATACTCAATATCAGCTTTCCATTCAATATATCGACAATTATAAAATCAGTTAAAATGGAGAAGTCACCAATTCTAATAGAAACATCTTCTAAATTTCCAATAGATTGTTGGACAGAACCATTAGCAAACTGAAGCAAAAGTTTCGTGGGTTTCATGTATCCACTGTCAATCTTCTTAGAAATAGATAAGGCCATTAAACTTACACTTGCCCCTAAATCACATAAAGCATCTTCAATAGAGATCATACCAACCTGATAGGGAATTAAAAAACTTTCAAGATCTTTTACCTTCTTTATTACTATGGGTCGACTTACCCCACTGCTTCCTACCTCAAATTCTACAATGTCATGCTTCTCCAATTTCGCTTTTGCCAGCCTCTAAGGGTAAGGAATGGGTGGAACGTATGCAGGCGGACCTACATAGACTTCCTCCCTCTCCTTCTCCATTGACATCTCTTTTTCAGGTAGAGTTCCTTCAGGCTTCTTTTCCCAAACTTCAGGTGTAGGTTCTTTATTAGGCATCCCAGGTTCATCAAGCCCATGATGAGGACACATGCGTTGAAGCTGCTTGAAACGATCTCAAGCATCATAGAGTGATTCTCCTTCTTTTTGTCCAAAGCAAGTTATCATATTCCTCAGCTGAACTGTCTTGCTTGGTGGAAAGTATTTAGTTAGAAAAGCTCATGAAAGCTCGTCCCATGTAGTAATCGATCCAATGGGAAGAGAATATAACCAAGCGCGTGCGCGATCCCTGAGAGAAAATGGAAACAATCTCAGTCTAATTGCATTAGAAGATACACCGTTTACCTTAACGGTGTCACAATATTGTAAAAAGATGACACGTACCGCAAGTGCACGGTTATGTCATAGTAATATAAAAGTTTGTCGAACCCACAGGGAACAAGGTTAAGTACTAGAAAGTCCAAGTTTCAATAGCTAAGCAGGTCTGAAAGGGGTTTTGATATCAATTAACTGGAAACAAGAAATCAGAGAAATTACGGGAGAGTATATGTATGAAAGAGATCAGGGCTTTAGTATCCACCACACTGATGATTTTTATCCCAAATTAATATATATGTTACAAGAATTCTTAATTTCGCATAAGGAACCTTACCCTTAGGTACAAGTGCCCCCTCTCGGTGGTACACCTTGGTGTTTATCTAGAATGGTCTCCTACTCTCGCGGTGGATCGTTATAAATAAACCCTTCGTGTTCTATGGAAGGTTATGAGACTCTTGAGTGAACACCAAGCACTCTCGTGTCATGGGTTCACAAGTTTTACTAAGAAAATCTACCGCCACTATCCTCCTCTCGGTATGAATCGTGATTGCTGGAGTATGATAATACGTGGCTAGGGTAAAATCATGAAATAAGCATAGCAAAGTAAACTATGCTCAAACAAGAATTCAAATTAACAATATGGAATAAGTTTCATAATAAAAACCGTCAGCGGGCTTCAACCAAGCCCCGAAATAATTTTTACACTACAAAATTCATGAAAATCGCACAAAACTCTCTTTGTAAAGATAGGAAAACTATAAGAAAGTGTCTCTGAGAAGGAGGAGACGATAAACCGAAGCAAATCTCTAAGAATCGCGATGTCTTAATGATCTGATTTCGCAAAGTCGCCTCGAAATCAAGTGTCGCCGCTCCTTCTTGCCCTAACTTGATCATTCGCCAATTTCTCTCCCTTTAGGAAGTTTCGGAGAGGGCTTTTATATCCATTGGATTCGCCTCTCAATAAGCTTTCCAAAACGTGCTCACTTGCTAAATTTGGACATCTATAGGATTCAAAATCGAAGGGAATCCGAGTAGAGGTCGGACGTCATTATGCCTCAGTTAGAATCACAGGTGAACCCCACCCACCGGGTTCACCTGGTGATGAAGTCTTCTATACAGTTTCGTCGAGAAAGAATCACTGGCGAACCCTGTTGGGTTCACCAGGTGGTGAAGCTGACTGTAGTCTTCTACCGAAATTCCTTCAGAAAGAATCATGGGGTGAAGAGGAACCCTCATCTGTTTTTCGGCGGGGTTCACTAGTGTTTTTGCTGATGAACGAAACTCACAGTGCACTTCACTAGTTGGTGAACCCGACGGGGTTCATCCGTGATTCTTTCTGAGAAAATTTGCACAGAAACCCACTGTGCTCTTCACTGGCAGGTGAACCCCATCGGGTTCACCGGTGCTTCTCTCTTGACTAGAACTACACAGCAAACTTCACCACCTGGTGAACCCGATGGGGTTCACCCGTACTTTTTACTGGGCAGCCCGACATCCATTCGGATTTTTGGCAATTTTGAGCCCGATTGATGTCCAAATTTGGCAAGAGAGGACTTTTTAGAAAGCTAATTTGAAGGAGAACACAAGGAATATAAAAGCCCTAATTTTTATTGCCTAATTATCGAAAAATTGGAGGAGAGGCAACTAGGGTGGACAAAGGATGACGACAGTGTGTTCTTGAGGGGATTTCGCGAGTTTAGATCATCTAAGCTTGATGATTCTTCCAGTTTGGCTTCGGTTCATCATCTCCTCCCCCTCAGAAACATTTTCTTGTAGTTTTCCTATCTTTATAGAGATATTTTTGAGTGATTCCATGAATATCGTAGCGTAAAACTCTTTTCAGGGCTCGGTTGAAGTCCGCTAACGATTGTTATTTGCAAACTTTAATTCAAAACTGTTATTTGGATTTTTGTGTTGGCATATTTTACTCTGCTATGCTTGTTTCATGATTTTACATTGGCCACGTATTGTCACGTTTTAGCCGTTACGATTCATACCGAGAGGAGGATCGCAACGGTGGATCCGCTTAGTAAAACTTGTGAATCCATGACACGAGAGTGCTTGGTATTCACTCGAGGATTTCATAACCTTCCATGGAACGCATAGGGTTTGTCTAGAACGATCCACCGCGAGAGTAGGAGACTATTCTAGACACCTTGTACCTCAGGGATAGGTACCTTATGCAAAAACCTTGAATCCATATAATTGATCTTTTTAATCGCAATTAAGATCGTCAGCGCGGTGGATACCGGAGCCCTGATCTTTCTCATTTATATTCTCTTCTATCGTTGCCTAGATCCCTCGTTTACGATTGAGGTTCATAAGATTTAGATCTTCTGGTTCAATTTGGAGTCGAATCGAGTGAAAAACTTGACGGACGGACGTTTTCACGGCTCGTGATGAGTTTACGGCCTCGGCCGTAAATGCTTCTATGTCTACATGCCTTTGTACACAGAAAGTTTCATGGACCGTGATGGATTCACGGCTTCACCCGTGAAAGTTTTTGTGCGTTCCCATACTTAGGTGCGTTTCGCCCGTTCGAAAGCCCAAAAAATTACGGCCAGCCCAATAATTACGGCCAAGGCCGTGAAAGTCTCAATCTTCACTATTTTCGCTCTAAATTTGACGTGTAAACTCGTGATCTCCTCGGGAATCATGCTACAGACTTAAAACTTGCAAAATCCATTATTTTTTTTTGCCATTTTACTTACATTTTCATAAAAACTAAAAAAAGTAAAGATTCTATGCCAAGTGAAGTAAAAAACATTAAAAGTTGCATAAAATCATTCAATTAAGCCCAAAATATGATATAAAATATAGGCAAAAATGTAATGTAAATACAACTCATCAGAAAACCCTAGACTTAAAAGTTTGCTTGTCCTCAAGCAATATTCTGATAAGTATAAGGAATGTAAAGATAAGGAACACTCATCTCTTTTTCCTTAATAAAATACTTAGTCCACACTTTAAGCAATTAATTTTTCAAAACTCAAGTAATTTAAGAAAAATCATAATAGAGATAAATTCTCAAGAGTTTACAATCCAAGAAAGATAAAATCCACAATTGAAGTCATAATATTCATCCTTCACACACTAAGTATCAAATACTCTCATTTTAATAAATCCACTTCATTTAATAAAAAGAATTTCTACTTCAAGAATTTCAGTGATGTTAAAGATAAGAGACTTTTAATGCAATTTGGTCTTTAAATGGTAATGTGTCCTTTCCTGTTAGCATCATAATATTATTTAAAGTATACTATAAAGCAGTATAACTTAACTCATAGTCTAAATCTTAAAGTCAGCGGAGTTGTCCACTTGACCTATAACTCCCTCTTTTTTTTTTCATTTTTATTCTCCTTTTTATTTATTTTATTTCTTTTTTTTATTTCTGGAGAGAGCCGATCAGTGGCATGGTATTTAAATCATTGTTGGTCTTTCTGCAAGAGGGTTAAATATCTGTTTTAAAAATTCTCCCTCTGTTACTTGATCATAACAGATTTAAAGTATACCAAACAATGATTTTAGATTTCTCAACTAGAGGAGTTGGCGCAAATCTCAATTAAAGGAATATCACCAAATTCTATTCATAAAAATGTTCCATCAAGCAAGAATAGATAAATTAAACTTTCAAGTACAAAAATAATATGCATGTGTCGCATGATCATATAACAATCTATATATGAATTTTATCAATACCAGAATTGAATTTACTTAACAATTTAAGTCTACATGAAATTTCAAAAATCCCCTAAGTCATCAAATCAAATACTAAAAATGTTTCCTAAGTTCAGAATTTTAGATAAAACAAACTTGTGTATCCTTAAAAATCTTAAACATTCAAATACATATCCATAAAGCTTTGAAGGAAAAAAAAAATAAAACATGAAGGGACACCCTAGACTTAAATTGTTGCATATACATGAAGATTAAATCAAGTCATGATGAATTTCAAAAAAAATTTGCAAGAGTTTTCTTTGTAATGTTGGCGAAAACCTGTACAATTATATCAAAATAGGTAAACATGACTCAGAAAAATCCAGAAACTGTATTACATCATAGATATCAGCATTTTACATAGTAAACAAGCCTCAAATATCAAATATCATCATGTTTTATCATCTAAATCACTTTTACATATACTCACAATGGAGATATCACAAGAATCACGGTTTGTGATTGATTCACGACTGCACCCATGATGGTCTCTGTTGTACCGTAAGGTAACACTACAAGTATGACACGCGTGTACCTTGGACTAATCCTCAGTAACGGTGCCAAAAACTTGTTGTTATCCCGCAAGTGCACGGGTACACGAAGTAATAAAGAAAGTATCGAATCCACAGGGACCTACGTTGTCAAGTACTGAATAATTGATTTTTCACTATCTAGGCAATCGAATAAAGGTCAAGTCAAGATCGAAAACACACGGAAGAATACTGTCGAGAGAAAGCTAGGACTAGGGTTTCGTTTACTTAACTGTTATGACTAGATTTGAATAGGGATTTCGTCAGTTCAATTTTATCATGATGAAGATGCAATTTACCTAATAAAAGGATTGTTCACTCTCGTGCAAACAATCACGCAAGGATTTATCTTCGCTTTTGCGCAAGATTTGTCCCAACGCTGAAGATAAGTAAATTATCAATCAACGAATTCAAGGATCACTTTCGTGCATCCGAATCCTGTGTTGATAAACTCTAGCGGAATCTCAAGGATCACTTTCGTGCATCCAAGTCTCAACACTAGTTTTACTCTTGGATCTCCAACGTTCCGATCCTTGCTTTCGCACAAGATCTCCACGTTTGACAAATAGACTCGATCTATGGATTCATGTTATAATCATGGCAATTATTCTACTAGAACAGATCAAGTTGGATCTAACCTAAGGAAGGGTTCCTAACATGCAATTCTAGGGTTCCAAATTCTCAAGCAATTACCTTTCAGTCAATAGCGAAAATTCTAAGAACATAATTAGTAATATTGATCTATAGAGAGTCTAAGCACAATTATCACAAGGGCAAAATCATCATGCTAAGATTATACGCAACGAAATCATGAAAAAGAAGTTATCTAGTCATTAAAAGTCAGGTGAACTACTCCCCCATGTCCCAAAAGTAGTTTAAGCTATCATCGTGAAGGAATTACAATAAGTCATGGTTTCAGAAGATCAAAAATCAAAGGAAAAGAGAAGTTTAGAAAATACAGCACGGCTGTGAAGTATTTCACAGCCGTAATTTGCAATTTGAGGCGATGAACAGTGTCGGCGCCTCTTCTTCCTTTGATTTCTCCTTCAATTGATCTCCTTTCTGTCTGAAACTTCTGGCACGTTGTCTCTTCCCTCAGATAAAGCTTCAGTAGAAAGATCATGGTTGGAGATCGTCTGGATCAAGCGTGGTGGCGAAACCCTAGGCAGCGGCGTGAATGCTGATTTCTCCCTCGATAGTCAATGAAAGTTGGGGCTTCCGGTGTGTGCGTATTCCTCCCATCCAAAGCTCTCCCTTTGCTTCTTACGGCTTCGGATATAAGGCCCTGGATCGTCCGCTATCATCTCCGCAAGAATCGAGCGTGGAAATTGACTTGGGCGTCGCATTCAAAATAAGAATTACGACAGTGTAATAGTTCACGGCACTGCCGTCGATCGAGTCTTCTGTTCTGATGTCGTCTGGGGAATACGGCACCGTAATCTAGTTTATGGTAGTGCCGTAAAATCGGTTGAACTTTCTGTTCGAAATCGTCCGGAAAATACGGTACCGTAAATTAATTTACGGCAGTGTCGTAAAATTTGGAAAACTTTCTGTTCGGAAATTCTTTAAAATATGGCAGGGCTCGGATTTTACGGTACTGTCTAAAATTACGGTACCGTAAAATGGATTACGACACTACCGTAATTTGCTGAGTTACTCCGTTTTGCGTGAAATTTCTTGGGTGATCCCCTCTTGATGATGGTAACTCTTTCATGTATCTGATTCTGCTTGAAAACGCCTTAAATAGTGCCTTTTTGCCTGAAAAACATGAAAACCAAAATAGAAGTATACTTTGCAATATTTGATAGATTCAACAAAAAAGCAAGTAAAAGATCCTCAATTTGGCATGAAAAGGTACCCAAAATGAAGTAAAATATACTACATATTTTGGTGTCATCAAACACATAAGGCTCAAATTTTGCTTGTCCTCAAGCAAAAAATCAAAATTTTGAAATCAAAGTTTGATTAAAAGATTACCCTTTTCATGCTCAATAAATTTCTAAGATACAATCTGTCAATGAAAAATTTCATCAATTAATTTACAAAACTTTAAATAAACATATCATTCTCAGGACTCAATTCTCTAGATCTACAACTCAAGCAAATAAAATTTTGCAATTTGTATAATAGTTATAATTTTCAATCTCAAGATTCCACCCTGTTTTAGTTCAAATCTATCATGCTTTTGTTTACAGGAATTAGGTTTCCAAGATCTCTTTCCACACAAAATTTTTTTATTCTTTTTCTTTTTCATGCATAGACATTGTTTTTGCATAGATGGCATGTATCCACGTAGACATATACCTTTTTATTTTTGACTTCAACTCTTTCTTCGGTACCACTGTCAATTTTACACAGTGCCAAGTAGAGGAGTCTCATTCTTTTCATCACTCATTATTTTTCATGCATAGACTTCAACCCATGTTTTAGGTACCACTATCAATTTTACATAGTGCCAAGTAGGGGAGTCTCTCACTATTTTTATGGATCTTGGATTCCTATTTCTCAACAAATAGCAAAATAGACTAAACCTCAACTAGGTTGATCAATTGATCTAAATTCACAAATCATACTAATATACTCATTTTATTTAAAAGAGTAGTTTCACCTTCAAATTTTATTCTTCAAATAATACATTCAACCAAAATTTCATGCATCAATCAATGTCGTATTTCAATAGACAGATATGTATTGAAGAAATAAATTTAACACAATAGGGCTAATCATCAATCATCACAATATTCAACATCACATGTCGTATCTTCAAAATATCATCATCATTATATGGTACAACCATATTGAAAAGTGAATCATCAGAATATCATACAACCATATCGAACATCAGAAATCCGTATCATCATCAAAGTACAACCAAATCAAAAAATAGCAATAAGTATGTCAAGCAGAGTAGCAGTAGCAGTGGTTGTGAAGCATCATCCTTCCCTTTAAATCACATGAAACATCAATGAGATATATATGGAAAAACACAGTAAAGCAATAAAGGAAGATAATACTCACAAAGTATCTATGCATCATCATTTGATCGGGTGGCCTCAGAATCTCTAGCAGCAGCCTACATGGGATCATAATATGGTGTTCCTCCTTGATCACCCTGGTATCCATAATCTCTCTGATCTGCATAACCAAAACGGTCAAAGAGGAAGTTACCCATGTCTTCCATATGATTACATAACCTCTCCATATCTCTCTGGATGTGCCCTAGAGTCTCTTCCATCCTCTCCTAGCGTTCTTGATTATACATTTGTGTTGTGAGCGCCTGGAATCCTGGATCATGGTGGCTAGCAAAACCTCCTCTGGTGCTCTGTGAAGAAACACCGGCTGCCTGTTCAGAATCATGTGGTGGTGACTCCATCCCATATGGATCACCCCTTCCACCCTAGGTGGGTGGTGGTGGAACTGTGGTCAATGGTGGAGTAAAAGTCGCTTCAGCTGCACTAGGAGATAACTTCCAGTTGGCTCTTTCCCTGACAGTGGTTTTCTGGACATGGGGTAAAGGAAGAGTATGTTGGGAAACCCCAGGGACATTTTACAATTTTCAGAGTCATGGACATACATTTTTCGCAGCGGAAGAATGTCCCCGAAACAAGCCGGTCCCAAAAACCCAGTGAAGATCTCTTGCGAGGGGTCGACACGATGTGATAGTAAGTACCTTTAAGCAATTAGAAGCCGATGTCGATGAAGGCGCCCAAGTGTTCGCCCTCTGCAGTCTCGCACACACGGATTCCTCAAGTTTTCTTCTTCCTCGCCCGGTGCTAGCCTCGGGAAGAAGATCCATGCCTTAGGAGAGTTCTCCAAGCAACTTGCGCCACCACCAAGATGTGATGCGCCAAGGAGATGGAAAGAGAAGGGAACGCCGCAAGCCTTCTTGTTCCTTTGCGCCAAGGAAAGGAAGAGGAGAAAGATGAAGCATGCTTGCGCCCTTGATGGAAGAAGAAGAGCTCTAAGCTCTCCAAGCCGTCGCCCTCTAATGCTTCACGCCTCCAAGGAATTAGCATCATCAAGAGAGGGGGCGGCAAGGGCTTATTTATAGGAGCAAGAGGCGGTTAGGGGAGAAAGGCAAGTGTTGACAATTAGGGCATGATTCTAGGAGATTATTTAATCAAATATACTAATTAAATCTCCACTCCCATATGCGCCTAAGACTTGCCAAAGCAAGTATCAGCCATATACGCCCATATCATGCCATATGAGGCATTAATCCCATCTATGCGCCTAGACCTAGTCAAGGCAATATAATGGATTGCCTAATATGGCTTGGGCGCAAGTCCTAATCCAATTAGGACTCTAATTATGTTAATAATCAGCCCACAATTGTCAAATACAATCCAATCAATTATCTTGGGTGATTTATTCAAATCCAATTTGATTTAATCACCTAGGAGATACCAAACAAGGCATAGGCGCAAATTCTAGTCCAACTAGAATCCCATATGCGCCTATCCTATTAATTCATCCCCATTATACCCTTCAAGCCTCATAGCCCTTCAATACAACTTATTAGCAAGCCCAACTAAACAATGGGCCAAGCCCAAAGTCCATTATGCATGTTAACCAAGCTATTGGATCCAATCCAATTTAACCCATGGTCAAATGAGGTTAACCATGATTAATTTGATCAATATGCTAAAAACGGAAGTTGGCTCCAATAAGTTTCTTCCATCTCATCAGGCCCATTGGCGCTGATGAAATCTCCCAAATAGATCCGAGTTATCCAATAACTCGATCTAAAGGCTACCCGATCAATATGAAAACTCGAGTATCAAGGTGTGCGACCCTGTAGGTTCCTCTAACGCTGGCAGTGCTAACCAAAGGTCATCACAAGCAGTGAGTGGCACCTAGCAGTGCATCGCTGCTACCCAGGTCATTGGAATGGATATCGACATCGACATCCCCATCATCGCAACTAGGTACAGATGCATTACAGTCTCTTTGTCGAACTGATATCCGATTGGACAAGTGTGTCACCACTTGTTTTCACCCAATCACATGGTTATGACTAAATCAGGTTTTCACCTGGGTATGGCCATACACTTTCAGTCATAGAACCGTAGAGGAGCTCCATGGATATCATGCTTCCCTAAGGAAGGGGCAAATCCTATGTCTGTCCATTGGCCTTCTCATGTGGGTCGTGACATGCTCAATGACAACCGTTATGACCTCCCAACTACGGCGAGGTGTTAGGTTGTATCAAAGCAAGTCCCTAACCATATAGAATGGTCAATGACCTCAAGTCAAGGGATCAATGCATCTCCTGTCACTTGTGAGGATAACTCATGACACCAAGTCATAGCCTCACAGCGGGTCTATCCAGTATATCCTCCAATGATATACCCATGTGTCTGCGTTAGCACCACGTGCCTAACCAGCCCACATACCAGTCTCACAAGTACCAGAGTTGTCCCATATCCACTCACGTACATCGACTAGGGACAATCATTTGAGCACAGATCCAATCTGTCTCCAGGGACATTATCATGTAAGTACACAATCGCAGGTGTAGACAAACAATGATAACGACAATGCCAAAAAGATATATGAATATCAGAGTTAAGTAGTACAAAGATGGACCAAAACTAGGTCCTTGGGCATATACACCAACAATCTCCCACTTGCACTAAGACCTAGAGGTTGAGCAACCTTAACCCCATATCTCTAGTACGACGATCATGCTTCTGCTACGCCAAAGCCTTGGTCAATGGGTCGGCTAGATTTCTCTCTGTGTCAACTCTGCTAATCTTGACATCACCTTGATCAATGATCTCTCTGATCAGGCGAAATCTCCTGAGTATGTGTTTGGACCTTTGATGAGACCGTGGTTCCTTAACATGTGCAGTTCCCATTGTTGTCATAGTAGAGCTCAATGGGATCCATTGCACTTGGAACCAGCTGAAGTTCAGAAAAGAACTTCCTGATCCAAATGGCTTCATTGGCTGCCTCAGAAGCAACCACATACTCAGCTTCGGTTATAGAATTAGCTATGGTGGATTGCTTGAAGCTCTTTCAGCATACAGCACCTCCAACAAATAGCTGGTTTGCGATCTGAAGTCGTCAGGATCAGACTGGAATGACTCATCAGTGAAGCCCTGCACACTGAGCTCTTCCAGTCCCCGTAGACCATACAGAATAAATCCTTAGTCCTTTTCAGGAAACTCAAGGATTTTCTTTACAGCCACCCAGTGCTGCAAACCTGGATTGGATTGGTATCGGCTGGTTATGCTTACAGCATAACCCACATCTGGTCTAGTACATAGCATTGCATACATGATTGATTCCATTGCCGAAGCATAGGGAATTCGACTCATGTTATCCCTCTCAGCCCGTGTTGTAGGACACTGGCTCTTTGAGAGAGTAAAGCCATCTCTCATTGGAAGGTATCCTTTCTTGGATTGCTCCAAGTTGAACCTCTCCAGGACCTTATCAATGTGGGTACTCTGACTAAGGGCCAAGAGCCTCTTGGATCTATCCCAGTAGATCCTCACGCCTAGAATATAGGCGGCCTCCCCTAAGTCTTTCATCTCAAAACATTTCCCCAACCATGTCTTCACAGCTTGAAGACTAGGGATGTCGTTTCCGATGAGCAGTATGTCATCGACATACATGACCAGAAAAGTCACCAAGCTCCCACTGAATTTTCTATATACACGGGCGTCATCTTCACTTTTGATAAAGCCATAATCTCTCACAGCTTCATCAAACTGAAGATTCTAACTTCGAGATTCTTGCTTTAATCCATAAATGGATTTCTTTAGCCTGCAGACTTTACTAGTATCTGCAGGATGGATGAAGTTATTAGGTTGTGTCATATACACATCCTTAGTCAGCTTCCCGTTAAGGAACGCTGTCTTCACATCCATCTGCCATATCTCATAGTCATGATATGCAGCTATAGCAAGCAGAATCCGAATGGATTTGATCATGGCAACTAGCGAGAAGGTTTCATCATAGTCCACCCCGTGGACTTGTTTAAATCCTTTAGCCACTAGTCTACCCTTATAGGTAACTATTTTTCCATCCATGCCTGTCTTCCTCTTGAAGACCCATTTACACCCTATGGGTTTTACCCCATCAGACAACTCAACCAAATCCCAAACTTGGTTAGCCGACATGGAATCCATCTCGGATCGCATGGCCTCAAGCCATCTCTCGGAGTCCGGTCCACTGACCGCCTCATCATAAGTCCTGGGTTCATCCTCAATGATGAAGATCCCGTCGTGTTGGGTCGGCAGCGACCCATACCTCTCAGGTGCACGACGAAACCTCCCAGACCTACATGGGACCTGTGTCTGAGCCTCAGGTTGCCTAGCAACCGGTGCAGGAGGCTCAAATTCCATCTCTTTTTCTTTGTGGTTGCACTTGGTCCTCATCCAAGTCAAACTTCCAGCCGCTAACTTCTTTCATGAGAAATTCTTTCTCTAGAAAGACAGCCCCCCAAGCAACAAAAACTTTGTTCTCGGTTGGGACATAGAAGTAGTATCCTTTAGTTTCCTTAGGATACCCCACAAACACACATTTATCAGATCTAGGTTCTAGCTTGCTAGAATCCTGACGTTTGACATAAGCCTTACATCCCCAAATCCTGATAAGAGTGAGATCTGGGCATCTCCCACTCCATACCTCGTATGGAATCTTTGAGACACTCTCAGATGGAACATTATTCAGTATTAGAGAAGCTGTCTCAAGTGCATGTCCCCAGAATGAGGAGGTAGAGTTGCATGACTCATCATAGATCGAACCATGTCCAACAAAGTTTGATTTCTCCTTTCAGACACATCATTCCATTGAGGTGTTCCAGGAGGAGTGAGTTGGGATATGATCCCACACTCTCTCATATAGTCAAAGAACTCACCGCTCAGGTACTCTTCACCACGATCTGATCGAAGAGTCTTAATGGATCTACCAAGCTGGTTTTCTACTTCATGTCTAAACTCCTTAAATTTCTCAAAGGATTCAGACTTATGTCTCATCAGATAGACATAACCATATTTACTGAAGTCATCAGTAAACGCGATGAAGTAGTTGTACCTTCCTCTGGCTTGTTTATTGAAAGGCCCATACACGTCAGTATGTATGAGATTTAATAAACCTCCTGCCCTCTCACCAGTCTTGGTGAAGGACGCCTTTGTCATTTTCCCTAATAAACTAGGTTCACAAGTATCAAATTCCTCCAAGGAACTTGAATATAACAACCCATTTTCATGGAGTTGTCGAATGCGATTCTTGTTTATATGGGCTAATCGACAATGCCGTAGGAAAGCACCAACTGAACCACTCAGTTTGGTCCTTTTATTATTTATGTTACAAATAGAGCTATCCATGTCCAAGACATGCGGTCCGTTGCACAAAGTACCATTCCCATAAAACATGTTTGCAAAAGAAAAAGAACATAAGTTCTCTTTTATTTCAAACCTAAATCCTTTCTTTGCCAAGCAAGGAGTGGATACAATGTTTTGGTAAGGGAAGGTACATAATAGCAATTTTCTAGCTTTAACTGAAGTCCTAAAGGCAGGGAGAGAAACTCCTACAGCAACAACAGCAACTTGTGCCCTGTTACCTATCCGTAGGTCAATCTCTCTAGGCCTTACCGATCTATCCTTTCAGAGCCATCGCATATTTGTACAAATATGAGCTCCACATGCAGTATCCAATACCCATTTCATAGGAGTAGAAAGGTTGACTTCGGTAACACAAATACCTGAGCATGAAGACAAGGCCTTGCCTTTCTTCTCCTCATTCTGAAGTTGCAACATGTCCTTCAACATGTGAGGTGGCCCTCCACATGAATAGCACCTACTATTCCTGATCATATCCATCTTTTAATTTCAGTTCCTTGGTCAAGCCTTTCGGCTCAACACACTGAATATCAACTTTAGGAGGATTGAGCTCAACCAATTCATCAAAGAGCTGCCTCAGATTAAAAATAATCTCAGAGGCACTCTTCGATTCATATTACCCTCTAAATTCAGGTGACATGTTGGTTAGCAACTTCCAAAGTATCAACCTGATGCTTATCATAAGCATCCCTCTCAGCCGCTGAGGCCGAGCATGGAAGTGGCTCAGGAAAAAGGACGCTCAAGGACACAAAGCTTCCTTTTGAGCTTGAGCACGATTCTCAAGTTCATATACCAATCCAGTAAGTTGGATCCAGCCAACTTATCCCTTTCCAGGGGAGATCGTAGTGACCAACTACTATTGTTCACAGCCATTGTTCCACAACAACCAAGAAACAGCAGATTAGTACTACTTCGAGTCATTTAAACTGGACTTGTTTTAAATGACCATGGCTCCCACTATTTTTAATTGAATTGACAACCCACAAAGTCAATCGAGAAATCCAAGATTTCCTAGTGAGATGAGATCCTCATTCCACATAGGGCTTTGCGTCCCACGAGGGTGGGATGAGATGCACAAAGTGACCCATGTTTCCTAAGGTGGACTCGCCGGCCGATTGCTCCAAGCAATTCCCCTTATTGAGACAGTCCAGGCATTTCATGTCCAGCGAGGGCTGGATACAGCATGAAACCCTAACCTCTCAACGATGCCTCTAGAGTTTCATCATGTGCCTAGCACACATGAAAATCTAATCAAGTCCATTCCTAACCGTTATGCCCAGGGCCAACGAGTTTCCTTGCGAAGGCACGCCCAGGTTAAAACTGGACTGGGGAGACCATTGCCACCACGCACTTTCTAAAGATAAGTGGGTGTGTCCCACGAGGGTGGGAAACAATTCACAACTCCACTGATCGATAGCTTAGTGAGGGCTACGCGTTAGAAGGCTACTAGACTTGATATTTTAAATGAGGGTTTTTATTTAAGGTCTCATCATCTCAGTTTTATCTTATGTCTATCATTACAGGCATGCAATCCTACGGTGATAACATAACAATAAAACATCACAGGCATGCTTTAGCTTTTGTAAAGAAAGCAATAAAAGGATGATGTGATCATAGCCCATTCAAGACATTGAACCAATCCATGCCAAAAAGGGGTTCAACTCTTGACCTAGGATTCAAGCCCCAAGACGAGACCTAGCCTAGCCGACCTCTAGCTCTATCTTCAAGGTTGGCTCCAAGGTCCTTCTCTCATGGTTTAGCTCTCAAACCCTAGGGGTACACCCACAAGGTTCGGCCAATGCCATGGTCTTCCTCCAAGGAAGGTGCGCCATCTAGCAAGCCACAAGAGGGATAGCACACAAGCATAAGGCTTGGCCAAACCCTAACTTGCGCCCCCATGCAAGGATGTGCCACCTTTGAAGCTTGTTGCGCCATCAGGCAAGGATGCGCAACCAAGCAAGCATGCACCTTGCTCCAAGTAGATGTGCCACCCTAATCTTCTTCTTAGTTAAAAGCAAAAAGAAAAGCGGCACGCAGGCCTCACAAGGATACATCACAGGCATGCTAAGGGGCTTGACATATGACCATAACATCATGCACAATCATGTACTTACTCATGCAATTCTACATGCTCATGAAAAACATAAAATCTGAAATTTTACTTTTTCATAAAACATGTCTCTCTTCCTTCCCTTCATATCACAAATCTTTGATTCTAAGTTTCTCTCAGGAGTCTACAAGAGGCATACCGGTTGCCCTACTTGCAATCCCTAACTTGCTAGGATAAGGGCAATCACCCAGTCCATGCCCTATCCCAACAAGTCTCTCAAGATAGGTCTATCCTATTATGAGAGGAGAAATTTTCTCTTCCATGTATGGGTCTATCCCATCACATGAAGAGAGCAAAGAACCACAAGAAGTTAATTAGAAGTAAGAAACAAGAGACCTACAATTTTTCTACTTAAAGAAAAACCATGCGCCAACATCTATGCAATATGCGAAAATGTAGATATGGCATGTGAGCATGAAAAGCATGAAAGAACATCGTTCGAGGCTCGCAAGTAGCTCTGATACCACTGTTGGGAAACCCCGGGGACATTTTACAATTTTCAGAGTCATGGACATACATTTTTCGCAGCGGAAGAATGTCCCCGAAACAAGCCGGTCCCAAAAACCCAGTGAAGATCTCTTGCGAGGGGGTCGACACGATGTGATAGTAAGTACCTTTAAGCAATTAGAAGCCGATGTCGATGAAGGCGCCCAAGTGTTCGCCCTCTGCAGTCTCGCACACACGGATTCCTCAAGTTTTCTTCTTCCTCGCTCGGTGCTAGCCTCGGGAAGAAGATCCATGCCTTAGGAGAGTTCTCCAAGCAACTTGCGCCACCACCAAGATGTGATGCGCCAAGGAGATGGAAAGAGAAGGGAACGCCGCAAGCCTTCTTGTTCCTTTGCGCCAAGGAAAGGAAGAGGAGAAAGATGAAGCATGCTTGCGCCCTTGATGGAAGAAGAAGAGCTCTAAGCTCTCCAAGCCGTCGCCCTCTAATCCTTCACGCCTCCAAGGAATTAGCATCATCAAGAGAGGGGGCAGCAAGGGCTTATTTATAGGAGCAAGAGGCGGTTAGGGGAGAAAGGCAAGTGTTGACAATTAGGGCATGATTCTAGGAGATTATTTAATCAAATATACTGATTAAATCTCCACTCCCATATGCGCCTAAGACTTGCCAAAGCAAGTATCAGCCATATGCGCTCATATCATGCCATATGAGGCATTAATCCCATCTATGCGCCTAGACCTAGTCAAGGCAATATAATGGATTGCCTAATATGGCTTGGGCGCAAGTCCTAATCCAATTAGGACTCTAATTATGTTAATAATCAGCCCACAATTGTCAAATACAATCCAATCAATTATCTTGGGTGATTTATTCAAATCCAATTTGATTTAATCACCTAGGAGATACCAAACAAGGCATAGGCACAAATTCTAGTCCAACTAGAATCCCATATGCGCCTATGCTATTAATTCATCCCCATTATACCCTTCAAGCCTCATAGCCCTTCAATACAACTTATTAGCAAGCCCAACTAAACAATGGGCCAAGCCTAAAGTCCATTATGCATGTTAACCAAGCTATTGGATCCAATCCAATTTAACCCATGGTCAAATGAGGTTAACCATGGTTAATTTGATCAATATGCTAAAAACGGAAGTTGGCTTCAATAAGTTTCTTCCATCTCATCAGGCCCATTGGCGCTGATGAAATCTCCCAAATAGATCCGAGTTATCCAATAACTCGATCTAAAGGCTACCCGATCAATATGAAAACTCGAGTATCAAGGTGTGCGACCCTGTAGGTTCCTCTAACGCTGGCAGTGCTAACCAAAGGTCATCACAAGCAGTGAGTGGCACCTAGCAGTGCATCGCTGCTACCCAGGTCATTGGAATAGATATCGACATCGACATCCCCATCATCGCAACTAGGTACAGATGCATTACAGTCTCTTTGCCGAACTGATATCCGATTGGACAAGTGTGTCACCACTTGTTTTCACCCAATCACATGGTTATGACTAAATCAGGTTTTCACCTGGGTATGGCCATACACTTTCAGTCATAGAACCGTAGAGGAGCTCCATGGATATCATGCTTCCCTAAGGAAGGGGCAAATCCTATGTCTGTCCATTGGCCTTCTCATGTGGGTCGTGACATGCTCAATGACAACCGTTATGACCTCCCAACTACGGCGAGGTGTTAGGTTGTATCAAAGCAAGTCCCTAACTATATAGAATGGTCAATGACCTCAAGTCAAGGGATCAATGCATCTCCTATCACTTGTGAGGATAACTCATGACACCAAGTCATAGCCTCACAGCGGGTCTATCCAGTATATCCTCCAATGATATACCCATGTGTCTGCGTTAGTACCACGTGCCTAACCAGCCCACATACCAGTCTCACAAGTACCAGAGCTGTCCCATATCCACTCAGGTACATCGACTAGGGACAATCATTTGAGCACATATCCAATCTGTCTTCAGGGACATTATCATGTAAGTACACAATCGCAGGTGTAGACAAACAATGATAACGACAATGCCAGAAAGATATATGAATATCAGAGTTAAGTAGTACAAAGATGGACCAAAACTAGGTCCTTGGGCATATACACCAACAGAGTAGGGGCATCTGGTCCAAGGACCAAACAAAAGGTATCACCCTCTCTAACGATCATCTTCATTGCTATGCAAGACTCGATGTCGAGCCTTGCATTCCTCCTTGCCAACTCAACTCCATAGGGCTCAATCCCACAATGTCTAGCTGTAGGAGTAATCAAACCTCCTATCACCATAGACCCTCTAGTTGCCCTGGCTACCTTGTCCATATGCTTAACCATGAAATAAACAACATCCACTGCGAATCCATTGAGCATGCCCCAGAGAAAGTACAGCTCGTGTTGACGGACCATGCCGTCACTCTCTCCTCTCCAAAATACTGTGTGTACCAGAACCCGATGAGCATACTTGATACAAGGGTTCATGATTTTTGAGGCTCTAGCAGACACAACATAGAAGTGGTTCTCATTTGTGATCTAGTTCCAAAATATGCTCTCCATGAATCCTAGGGGTATCTCAGTGTACCCTCCTATGCTTAGTCCAAAGATGTCTCTAACTTCTTGCAAGGTAAGTTTCCTCTCTTCATTTGCTAATCTGAAACTGACTTCTCCCTCTACAAGGCCATGAGAAAACTCTTTTAGTTCTATGATCATACTGCTCAAGAACTCCAAGACAAGTGGCAAATAGGTGTGCGGAGTCATTTGGAAGAACTGCTTGGCTTGGATTCTCTCAAACATCCAAAGTACATCATCATAAAGCCCTAAGGTTTCAAGAGTCCTCTGATTAGCATACTTTGTATTTACAATTCTCCTTTCCAACAGTTTATTGTATCTTGATTCCTGCATTTCATTCCTGAATATGTTCCATATGGATTTTGTGGTTGAGACGATCTTGCAGGGGCTTTCCCTTTTCCTTTTCGACTCCCGGTTTCTCTTTGACAAATTGACTTTGTTCTTGGCATGCTTGTCAACAAGCTGCAAACTCACAATTTAATGGCAGCAAAACAATGATACAGTTCAATTCAAGTCAAAAGGCATCCTATCGACATGTTCCAATATCATAAAAAACAGGGCATAAACAGAGCATGTAATCTCAATCTCAATATCAATATGGCAGGTATGAATCATAGTTTTAGTATCATGAACAACACTAACCAAGTAAATATGAAGCAAAAATCAACTCATAACTCCAGCTCAAACTCCAAAAATCATCAAAACCATGAATGAACAGTAACTTTACCACATTTCAACCTATTTCAGTTCAAATCATCTATCAAATCGAACCAAATTCTTTCCAATCAACAAGGGATTGAAAGTTCATCCTCTCACAAGCGAATAGAATCAAAAATCACTTAAAATGGTGGAGGATCGAGCGAAAATGAGCAAAAGGGGCGAAAATTAGTGAAAACTCGCCAAATCGGACAAATCGGGGAATCAGTTACCTAATCGATGATGAAAACTGAACCGAAGTGGTCGCCGGCGTCTTCAAGAGGTCGGAGATGATTGGAAGTCCAAGGATGGCTCAAAAACGAATGAGATCGAGGGTAAAAACCCTAAAAATGGTTCGGTTGAAACCCTAAATACAGCATAGGACTCGCGTGCCAGAAAGCGGATTACGACAGTGTAATGCCTTACGGCACTGCCGTAAAATCGTTAAAGCTCTCGAGTCGAAAACGGTTTGCAAATACGGTACCGTAAAATTCAAGCAGCGATTTTTTTTTTTAAAATGAAAAATAAAATTCCAGAAAATAAGGCACGTAAAATAACTTACGGTAGTGCCGTAAAATTAAGGGAACTCTCAGGTTATTTTTGATGACAAAATACGGTACCGTAATTTACCTTACGGCAGTACCGTAATTTTGAAGTGACCTTCTGATCGAAAGAGGACTGGAAATACGGTACCGTAAAATACTTTACGGTAGTGCCGTATTTTGCATCAAATCTCGATTTTCCTACAAAAATAAAAGAAAAAAATTAGTATTAAGCTAAAATTAAGTTAAAGAAAACAAAATAGAGGTTAGAAAGCTTAGGTTGCCTCCCAAGAAGCGCTAATTTAAAGGTCATTAGCTTGACCCTTTAACACTCGGGTTTGATCGTGAACTGCTGAATTGCCCTCCTGATTTTCCAACATAAGGCTCAATCTTGAAATAGTATCCAAATTTACTCAGAATCCTTTCTAATTTGTCAATCAATCTAGAGCTTTCTCTTCTTCTCTTCCTTCTTGTTGTTTTCTTTTTTTGCAATTTCTTGTCAATACCCTCAGAAAGATTGTTAGATTCATGATTTGAGGTTTCATCAAACAGACTTGAAACATCATAAATTTCATCATTAAATATTTCAACACTACAACAAGATCCTGAGTATGAAAGTTTGTTCAATGAATCATTAAGATTAAATTCAATCTTGTTGTCACATATATCAAAAGTAATCTTTCCTTCTTGCACATCTATGTTTGCCTTAGCAGTGGCCAAAAGTGGTCTTCCAAGAATTATGGGATTTCTAGAATTTTCCTCCATGTCTAACACTACAAAATCTGCAGGAATGAAAAACTTACCAATTTGTACAGGAACATTCTCTAAAATACCCACAGGATACTTTACCGATGAATCCGCGAGCTGTAAGGATATGAATGTATGCTTTAGCTCTCCAAGATTTAGTTTCCTGTAAGTAGAAAGAGGCATTAGACTCACACTAGCACCAAGGTCACATAAGGCTCGGTCAAAAGCCATAGTGCCTATTGAACAAGGTATAGAAAAACTACCTGGATCCTTCAGTTTAGGTGGTAGTTTGTTCTGTATGATAGCACTACAATCTTCAGTTAACGTAACGGTGCATGTGCCATAATCATCCAATTTTCTTTTACTAGACAAAATCTCTTTTAAAAACTTGGCATAAGATGGCATTTCAGTAATAGCTTCAGTAAAAGGGATGTTAACATAAAGCTTTTTCAGGATTTCAAGGAATTTGCCAAACTTTTTGTCTAGTTTATTCTGAATCAACCTTTGAGGAAAGGGTATAGGTGGTTGGTAAGGAGAAGGCAAATTAGCTTTAGGATTGTCTTTTTCACATGATTCATCTCCTTTAGGTTTATCACCCTTTTGAGGTGGTAAACAAGTTTGGGATTTCTCATGTGAAGAAGATTCTCCTAACTCTAATTCCTCTTCATTATCATCAAGCTCTTTTTCATTATTTTCAAACCTCCCTCTAGGTTTTCTTAGTTGTTTCCCACTTCTAGTCATGATGGCATTACAATGCTCCCTAGGGTTTATCTCAGGTTTTGCAGGCAATTTCCCTGGGGGTCTGTAAGGTCCACTAGCATGTTGTGCAATCTCATTTTCAAGAATTTTGTTGTGGGCTTCTACTCTATCCAGTCTAGAATTGATTTGATCAAGAATTTCCCTAAATTCCTTCATTGGTCTATTTTGGTTTGTCATGATTTCTTTTTGATCAGACATAAATTGATTTTGATTGGCCAAAAGTTTTTCAAGTATGGATCCCTCATTAGAATTCTGATTTTGATTTTGATTGAAGTTCTGATTTGGTCTTTGATATCCTCTATTCTTAGTGTTTCCCCCTACATTGTTATTGTTTTTCCATGAAAGGTTGGGGTGATTTCTCCATTCAGGGTTATATGTACTAGAATAGGGATCATTAGGTCTACTTTGATTATAGTTCCCTATGGCATTCACATGTTCATTACCCTGATCAACAACTATTCTACAGTTTTCAGAAGCATGACCATCATTGCCACAAATTTCACAAGTGATAGCAGAAACAGAAGCAGTTTGCATAGAATTAAACTTACTGTACAAAAAATCTACCTTCTCTTCTAATGATCGCCATCCATTACCATCACCCTTACCTTGAGAAGGCTTGTACAGTACTCCTCTCTCAGCAGTCCATTGATTGTGATTCAATGCCATCTCCTCTAGCAGTCTGAAGGCATCATCTGGTGTTTTGCTCATAAGAGCTCCACTTGCAGCAGCATCCACAGTTAATTTGATATTATTTGATAATCCATAGTAAAAAGTTTGCAGTAAAACCCAATCTTCAATGCCATGGTGAGGACACTTCCGCTATAGTTTGTTGAATCTCTCCCAAGCCTCGCTGAATGACTCCCCATCTCTTTGTTGAAAGTTTGTAATTTGATTCCTCAACTGAAGTGTCTTGCTTGGGGGAAAGTATTTTGCCAAGAAGGAATTTGACAGTTGATTCCAAGTGGTGAAGGTACCGGTTGGATGTGAATGAAGCCATGTCTTTGCTCGGTCTCTAAGAGAAAAAGGAAAAAGTCTTAGTCTCAATGCATCGTTAGAAACACCATTAAATTTAATAGTATCGCATAATTCAAGAAATGAGGCCAAGTGTTGATTGGGATCCTCCAGTTGAGATCCTCCAAATTGATTTTGTTGAAACATTGAAATAAAAGCAGGCTTAATCTCGAAATTGTTAGCCTCTATTGCTGGCCTAGCAATACTAGAATGAATTTCATGTTGATTAGGGGCTGCATTGTCCCTAAGTGTTCTCTGATGGTTTTGATTGTCTCCCATCTCTAATATTTCTTCTTGTAACTCCGGTTGGGATGTCTCTTGCAGTTCTTCTTCTAATCTCAACTTTCTGCGCACTCTCAGTGTTTTGTTGATTTCAGGATCTAATGGTATAAGTGGTCCTGACCTAAGACTCCTGCGCATGCAAAGTAAATAGATCAAGTGTTTTCAAGAAAAAACAGAAAATAACAAATAATAAAAAAACAATAAATAAAAACCTAGTCTAGCAATAATCTCAATATCTTCAATATTGACAAAACTAAGGTCCCCGGCAACGGCGCTAAAAACTTGTTGTACCGTAAGGTAACACTACAAGTATGGCACGCGTGTACCTTGGACTAATCCTCAGTAACGGCGCCAAAAACTTATTGTTATCCTGCAAGTGCACGGGTACATGAAGTAATAAAGAAAGTATCGAATCCACAGGGACCTACGTTGTCAAGTACTGAATAATTGATTTTTCACTATCTAGGCAATCGAATAAAAGTCAAGTCAAGATCGAAAACACACGGAAGAATACTGTTGAGAGAAAGCTGGGACTAGGGTTTCGTTTACTTAACTGTTATGACTAGATTTGAATAGGGATTTCGTCAGTTCAATTTTATCATAATGAAGATGCAATTTACCTAATAAAAGGATTATTTCACTCTCGTGCAAACAATCACGCAGGGATTTATCTTCGCTTTCGCGCAAGATTTGTCCCAATGCTGAAGATAAGTAAATTATCAATTAACGAATTCAAGAATCACTTTCGTGCATCCGAATCCTGGGTTGATAAACTCTAGCGGAATCTCAAGGATCACTTTCGTGCATCCAAGTCTCAACACTAGTTTTACTCTTGGATCTCCAACGTTCCGATCCTTGCTTTCGCACAAGATCTCCACGTTTGACAAATAGACTCGATCTATGGATTCATGTTATAATCATGGCAATTATTCTACTAGAACAGATCAAGTTGGATCTAACCTAAGGAAGGGTTCCTAACATGCAATTCTAGGGTTCCAAATTCTCAAGAAATTACCTTTCAGTCAATAGCGAAAATTCTAAGAACATAATTAGTAACATGGATCTATAGAGAGTCTAAGCACAATTATCACAAGGGCAAAATCATCATGCTAAGATTAAACGCAACGAAATCATGAAAAAGAAGTTATCTAGTCATTAAAAGTCAGGTGAACTACTCCCCCATGTCCCAAAAGTAGTTTATGCTATCATTGTCAGGGAATTACAATGAGTCATGGTTTCAGAAGATCAAAAATCAAAGGAAAAGAGAAGTTTAGAAAATACAGCACAGCTGTGAAGTATTTCACAGCTGTAATTTGCAATTTGAGGCGATGAACAGTGTCGGCGCCTCTTCTTCCTTTGATTCCTCCTTCAATTGATCTCCTTTCTATCTGAAACTTCTGGCACGTTGTCTCTTCCCTTAGATGAAGCTTCAGTAGAAAGATCACGGTCGGAGATCGTCTGGATCAAGCTTGGTGGCGAAACCCTAGGCGGTGGCGTGAATGCTGATTTCTCCCTCGACAGTCAATGAAAGTTGGGGCTTCCGGTGTGTACATATTCCTCCCGTCCAAAGCTCTCCCTTTGCTTCTTATGGCTTCGAATATAAGGCCCTGGATCGTCCGCTATCATCTTCGCAAGAATCGGGCATGGAAATTGACCTGGGCGTCGCGTTCAAAACAAGAATTACGGCAGTGTAATAGTTCACGGCACTGCCGTAAAATTGGTCGAGTCTTCTGTTATGATGTCGTCTGGGGAATACGGCACCGTAATCTAGTTTACGGTAATGCCGTAAAATCGGTTGAACTTTCTGTTCGAAATCGTCTAGAAAATACGGTATCGTAAATTTTTTTACAGCAGTGCCGTAAAATCTGGAAAACTTTCTGTTCGGAAATTCTTCAAAATACAGCAGGGCTCGGATTTTACGGTACTGTCTGAAATTACGGTACCGTAAAATGGATTATGGCACTGCCGTAATTTGCTGAGTTGCTCCGTTTTGCGTGAAATTTCTTGCGTGATCTCATCTTGATGATGGTAACTCTTCCATGTATTTGATTTTGCTTGAAAACGCCTTAAATAGTGCCTTTTTGCCTGAAAAACACGAAAAACCAAAATAGAAGTAGACTTTACAATATTTGATAGATTCAACATAAAAGCAAGTAAAAGATCCTCAATTTGGCATGAAAAGGTACCCAAAATGAAGCAAAATATACTACATATTTTGGTGTCATCAGTCTCGTTAATCACTTTTCTCCCATATAAAAATTCTCCAAACATTTATACATATAAAACAACTTATTAAAAGATATCTCATCAACAAGAACTCATCAAAATCATGGTGTAAAAATTCCTAAAAATCAAAAGAAAATCAAAAACTAAAACTAAAAATAGTAAAAGTCAGAAATTTGGGTTGTCTCCCAAAAAGCGCTTATTTAAGGTCATTAGCTTGACCATAGCTTCCTGTCATGGTGGAGTTGGTGAATCAATGCCATAGTAGAGAGCATATAATCTTCTACTTTTTCTCTATCTCAAAAATGTGCCTACCAAAGTATATATCCAGTTAAACAGGTGGATCTATGCCGTAGTGGCCAGTACATGCATAGAAAATTAAAAGTTAAAGTCATAAAAAGAAGGCTTAATAATTTTTCTGCATTTATTCAAGAGTAATATCATGCTTTCTTCCTTTAGATTTATATCATCAATTGGAAGAAGATTAGAATTAAAATCAAAGAATTCATACCTTGGATTGATCAAGAAGTTTTCAAATTTTATTTTGGGTTTTTCACTTACCTCAATGTCAATGTGATCAAGAATCTCATGTGTTATCATCTTTTGGGTACCTGTGGTTGGATTTACATCAAATAATAATTCAGCCACCTCATCATTATTCTCTTTATCATCTCTTTCATCATATGTCATGCAAATTTCTAATGGATTTTTCTGGAGAAAAATAATTGATGGTTCATATGGTGCTGGTGGTGTAATATGTATAGGATCCTCTTTCTCATTTTTCTTCTCAATTTCTTTCTCTTCAATGGGGTATTCCATCCTAACACTATCAAATTCATCCCCATCTATCTAACTAGTTCTTACTTGAGGATCTATAAATTCATTATCCTTCTTTTCACAAGACTCTAAAAGTTCAAATTTTTCTTCAAACATGTCCCAAATACTTGTGTTGCAAGATACTATGTTATGTGAGAGGGAACTAGATGGCTGGTAAAGTGTTGAGGAAGAACTAATGGGGTATTTAGAATTTTTAAAATTATCAAAATTTGAAAAAGTTAAATCATAATTTGTGACTGGAGTCATGACTAGTTATTGTTCTAACTCTATAAAATTCTTAGATTCATTATGGATTCCATCCTTTATGTCATTTTTATTAGTGCCATAAAATATACTATGAAGATCCTCCCAATGTTTGTTGATGACAGCTATAGAATTTTCAAGCATGGCTTTTAAGTTAGATTTTTGAGGTTGACTAAAGTCTGATTGTGGAATAAATGTTGGGTCATTCTGATAAAGATGGTTTTTGTGGTTCTCCCAACTTGGATTATAGGTACTAGGGCATGAGTTAAAGCATGAAGGAATCCCTGATTGACTTCAGTATAATGATGCCCATGATATCCACAAATATCGCAAATAACATATTTCAACTTAGAATATTGCATGATTAAATAATTAGTGTGTTGAGTAAAAGAATTTACCTTTGCTGCAAGTGATTGTAATGAATCCATACCATATTCCCTAGTCATCATCGGTGGCACATACCTCTCATTTGACCATTGACATTGATTAAACATTATATTTGCAATAAAATTCAAAAATATAAAATATAAAATAGGAAATGTAAAATAAAGCTTAAAATATTTAGTCAAATAAATTTTGGCACAAGTTTTCTTGTTCATACAACGTGTTAATCCAGAAAGAGAAAAATAAAATAATCTAACTATATAATAAAAAAAATTAAAAAAAATAAAT
Organism: Costus lasius; assembly: GCA_027563935.2. Lineage (NCBI taxonomy): Eukaryota > Viridiplantae > Streptophyta > Magnoliopsida > Zingiberales > Costaceae > Costus > Costus lasius. Next base: position 19,808,570 of record CM050451.1, on the reverse strand, counting down.
AAAATAAAAAGAACAAAAATAAAAATAAAAAAATAAAAAATAAAAACAAAAACAAACATAAATAAATTAAAAATGTCTAGTATATAAATATCATTATTAAATCGATATTGGCTAGCCTGATCCCCGGCAATGGCGCCAAAAAACTTGATGCGTCCGCAAGTGCACAGATTTATTGAAGTAATAAAATAAGATATCATTCCCTACGAGGATCAGGTGGTCCAGTACCGATTACATGATTGATCTATATCTAGATGATTCAAAGCGTGGTTTTTGTTTGGAAACTTCTAGATACGAATAAAAAGAAACAGAGGTAACGTTTTTGGGCAAAACTTAATGTGGAGAAAATCAGAATTTGGGGTTTCACCACGCTGACAATTATGAGTTTAATAAAAATAAACCTTTGAACAGAAAATTAAAGCGTTGAAAAGGATTTTTCCTAAGGTACAAATTACCTCCTCCCGAAGCATAATTCGGTATCTAACTACGCTAACTCTCTACTCTCGTGACAGTTAAAGTAACTAGACCCATTAAGTTCTATGAAAAATCATATAAATCCTTCAAACGAATTCGAACTACTCCTGTGATCGAATTCATAGGTTTGAAAAGAATAGTTTCGACGCTACGATTCACCTCCCGGTCCTTCTCGCAACGTCTAAGACATAAACTTACTTGATCAGAGTAAATTACGGAATAACACAATTCTAATCAAATCAATTCTATAAAAATCATGACAAAGATTTAAGATAATAGATTTAATCCATGAATCGTCAACAGGCTACACCCTTAATCCCGAAATAAGGTTTACATGTTCATGTTCAAAGCAAACAGCATGTTTATCGATGAAAATCGCATGAAAACCTAAGAAGATTACAGGAAATTGCTAGACAAGTAATTAGAAAAGCTTCCCCTTGATCTAGAGACGAAGATAAAACATCCAATTCTTCCTTTGCGCTGCTTTCTTGATCAAATTCTGCCCTGAAATTGATTTTCACCGTCGCCGCCACCACCATTCGTTTTCAACCGTAGAAGCCCCCGAAACCCTTCCAAAATCCTTTCTTTTATAGTTTAATCAGTATGGAGCCCATCTAGGAAGGTTTCTGAAGAGTTTGGTTCAAATCCGTTCAATTTGGAGTCGAATCGAGTGAAAAACTCGATGGGTGGATGTTTTCACGGCCCGTGATGAGTTTACGGCCTCGGCCGTAAATGCTTCTGTGTCTACATGCCTTTGTACACAGAAAGTTTCACGGACCGTGATGGATTCATGACTTTACCCATGAAAGTTTCTGTGTGTTCCCATACTTAGCCGCGTTTCGCCCGTTCGAACGCCAAAATTACGGCCGGCCCAATAATTACGGCCAAGGTCGTGAAAGTCGTGATCTTCAGTATCTTTGCTTCAAATTTGACGTGTAAACTCGTGATCTCCTTAGTAAACATGCGACGGCCTTAAAACTCACAAAATCCATCATTTTTGTGCCATTTTACCTACATTTTCATAAAAATAAAAAAAGTAAAGATTCTATGCCAAGTGAAGTGAAAACATTAAAAATTACATAAAATCATTCAATTAAGCCCAAAATATGATATAAAATATAGGCAAAAAGTGATGTAAATGCAACTCATCAATGACCATTGACAACGAACCTTCCCGTGCGTTCAGTCTAGATTGTGATCGCGCCATAAGGTTGCACATACTGCACCACAAAAGGGCCGGACCACCTTGTTCGAAGCTTCCTTGGAAATAGTCGAAGTCTTGAATTAAAGAGTAAAACTTTATCCTCCGCTTGAAATTCTTTCTTCACAATGTGCTTGTCATGCTAGTATTTAGTGTGTGCTTTGTATATCTTGGTGTTTTCATATGGAAAGAAGTGCATTTCATCCAATTCATCATGCTGCAACTTCCTCCTCTCCCCGGTGCTTTTGAAGTCATAGTTAATTTGCTTGACAACCCAAAATGCTTTGTGCTCAAGTTCAACGGGTAAGTGACAGGATTTACCATAAATAAGTTAGAAAGGAGACATACCAATGGGTGTCTTGAATGCGGTTCTATAGGCCTATAAAGCATCATGTATTTTCCTCGCTCAATCCTTCCGTGATCGTGATACAGTTGTCTCTAATATTTGTTTAATTTCTCTATTAGAAACTTCTACCTGACCACTAGTCTGAGGATGATAGGGCATGGAAATCTTGTGCTTTACACTATACTTCTTCAAGAGCGCTCTAAACCTTTGTTCAATGAAGTGGGATCTGCCATCACCGATCAAAACATGTGGAACTCCAAATCGAGAAAAAATAGTCCGCTTCATAAGTTTCATAACGACCTTAGAGTCATTAGTAGCTTCGGCGGATGCCTCAACCCACTTAGACACGTAGTCAATGGCAACAAGGATATACCGTTTGCCACATGAGGAAGGGAAGGGTCCCATAAAGTCGAAGGGTCCCATAAAGTCTAATATTTGTTCAGAGGTAATTTGTCCCTTTTGGAGAGATTTCAAGTCCGTTGGCAACTGTCACAATTCAAAGCAAAATGTTCAGCATCATAAAATAGAGAAGGCCAAAATAAACCTGACTGTAGAACTTTGTAGGCTGTTTTAGCAGCTCCGGCGTGTCCTCCGTATGGTGAAGAATGGAAATAAGTCAGCACATCTTGCATCTCCACCTCGGGTACGCAATGTCTATACAGTCTATCAGCACATCGCCGCTACAAGTATGGTTCATCCCAGTAATAAAACCTCACATCATGCAAAAACCTTTTCTTCCTCTGAAAAGAAAGATTAGGAGGAAGAATGTTAGACACAATGTAATTCACATAATCTGCATACCATGAGACTTGTTATTCCAGTAAAGCATATAGATGTTCTTCAAAGAATGTATCATTGATCTCAACATCAAATTCTTGTAAGAGGAGAATGATGAGTTGCATTTACATCATGTTTTTGCCTATATTTTACATGATATTTTGGGCTTAATTGAATGATTTTATGCAATTTTTAATGTTTTTACTTCACTTGGCATAGAATCTTCACTTTTCTTGATTTTTATGAAAATATAGGTAAAATGGCTCAAAACTATTGGATTTTGTGAGTTTTGAAGCCATAGCATGATTCCCGAGGAGATCACGAATTTACACATCAAATTTGGAGCGAAAATAATGAAGAACGCAACTTTCATGGCCTTGGCCGTAATTATTGGGCCGGCCGTAATTTTGGCGTTCGAACGGGCAAAATGCGGCTAAGTTAAAAAGTCCACATAAACTTTCACAGGTGAGGCCGTGAATCCATCACAGCCCGTGAAACTTTTTGTGTACAAAGGGCTGTACACACAGAAATAATTACGGCCTCGACTGTAAACTCATTACGGACCGTGAAAACGTCCGCCCTTTCGGTTTTTCACTCGATTAGAACCCCAATCGAGTCGAAACTGAACCAAACTCACCAAAAACCTTCCTAGATGGGTTCTATACTAATTAAACTAAAAAAAGAAAGGATTTTAGCAGGGTTTCGGGGGGCTTCTACAGATGAAAACCGACTGAGGCGGTGGCGACGGCGAAAATCAATTTTAAGGCAAAATTCTGGCGAGAGATCACACAAAAGAGGGGATTTGACGCTTCATCTTCATCACCAAATCAAGGGGAAGAGTTCTAATTACTTTCCTAGTGTCTCTTTGCATTATTTTTACGGGATTACATGTTGAATTCATCACTAAACATGCTGTATTCAAAACCTATTTTCTGGATTTGGGAAGTAGCCCGTTGATTGATTTATGAATTACAACTTTCGTATGAATCTTTGTTAAGATTATTATTGAGTTGATTTGATTTGAATTGTACGTATCCCGCTTTAATACTCTGGACAAGTTTTATTGCGTTTGAGACGTCGCGAGAAGGATCAAGAGGTGAATCGCAACGTCGCATCTATTCTTGTCGAACTTACGAATCCGATCACGGGAGTAGTTTGGATTCATTTGAACGATTTACATGATTTTTCACAGAACTTAAAGGATCTAATTGCGTTAATTGTCATGAGAGTAGGGAATTAACATAATTAGGTGCAAGATTACGCTTCGGGAGGAGGTAATATGTACCTTAGGAAAAATCCCTTTCAATGTTTTAATTTTCTGTTCAAAGTTTTATTTTTATTAAATTCATAATCGTCAGCGTGGTGAAACCCCAAATCTTGATTTTCTCCATATTGATTTTTGCCCAAAAATGTTACCTCTGTTTCTTTTTATTTGTACTTAGAAGTTTCCAAACAAAAATCACAAATTTGATTTGTCTAGATATAGATCGACCGTGTAATTGGTACTTGACTGCCTGATTCTTATTGGGAACGATAATTTTTATTACTTCGATAATTCCGTGCACTTGCGAGACGTATCAAGTTTTTGGCGCCGTTGCCGGGTATCAGGCCAGCCAATATCGATTTAATCGTGAGATTTATAGACTAGACATTTTTTTATTTTTGTTTTTGTTTTTGTTTTTGTCTGTTTTTCGCATATTTTTTCTTTATAGTTAGTTTATTTTATTTTTCTCTTTTTGGATTAACATGTTGTATGAACAGGAGAACTCAAGCCAGAAATCACTAGATCAAATATTTTAAGTTTTATTTTGCATTTCCAATTTTATATTTTGTATTTCTGAATTTTATTGAAAATATGATATTTAACCAATGTCAATGGTCAAATCAGGGGTATGTGCCACCGATAATGACAAGAGAACATGGCACGGATGCATTTCAATCACTTGCAGCAAAGATAAATTCTTTTACTCAACATACTGAATACTTAAGAATGCAATATTCTAAGTTGAAATATGTTACTTGCGATATTTGTGGATATCATGGGCATCATTATACTAAATGTCAATTAGGGATTGCTTTATGCTTTAACTCATGCCCTAGTACTCACAATCAAAGTTGGGAGAACCATCAAAACTATCTTTATTAGAATGACCCAACATTTATTCCACAATCAGACTTTAGTCAACCTCAAGAATCCAACTTAGAAGCCATGCTTGAAAATTCTATAGCTGCTATGGGAAAACAAAGTGAGGAACTTCAATGTATAATTTATGGCACTGATAAAAATGATATAGAGGAAGAAATCTATGATGAATCTGAGAATTTTTCAGAGTTGGAAAATTGCTAATGGAATATGATTTTCCATTTTTAAATTTGCAATATTTTAAAAATTCTAACTCTTCCTCAACACTTCAGCCATCTAGTCCCCTCTCACATAACATGGTACCTTGCAACACAAATACTTGGGACACATTTGAAGAGAAATTTAAACTTTTAAAGTCTTATGAAAAGAAGGATGTTGAATTTAAGGATCCTCAAGTAAGAAGTAACGAGATAAATGGGGATGAATTTGATAGTGTTAAGATGGAATACCCCACTGAAGAGAAAGAAATTAAGGAGAAATATGAGGAAGAGGATCCTGTGCAAACTACACCACCACCACCATATGAACCATCAACACTTGATTCTATTGACATTAAAGTAAGTGAAAAATCTAATGTGAAATTTGAAAACTTCTTGAGCAATCTAAGGCATGCATTTTTTGATCTTAATTTTAGTTTTCTTCCAAGATATGAATTCTTTGATTTTAATTCTAATCTTTTTCTAATTGCTGATTTAAATCTAAAGGAAGAATGCATGAAATTACTCTTGGATAAATGCAAAAAAATTATTGGATATTCTTTGCATAACTTTAATTTTTATTTTTATATGCATGTAATGACCACTGGAACATTTATCCACCTATTTCACTGGAAATATACTTTGGTGGGTACACTCTTGAGACGGAGAAAAAGCAGAAGATTATATGCTCTCTACTATGGCATTGATTCACCAACTCTACCATGACATGAAGCTATGGTCAAGCTAATGATCTGAAACAAGCGCTTTTTGGGAGACAACCCAAATTTTTAACTTTTACTACTCTTAGTTTTAGTATTTGATTTTCTTGAAATTTTTAGGAATTGTTTGAGCATGTTTTGATGAAATTTTTATTGATAGAAAATCTTTTGATAAGTTGTTTTATTTGTAGAAATTTTTGGAGAATTTTTATATGGGAGAAAAATGATTAACGAGACCATCACGGGTGCAGCCATGAATCAATCACAAACTGTGATTTTTGCGATATCTCCATTGTGAGTATATGTGAATGTGATTTAGATGATAAAACATGATGGTATTTGATATTTGAGACTCGTTTACCGTGTAAAATGCTGATATCTATGATGTAATACAGTTTCCGAATTTTTCTAAGTCATGTTTACTTGTTTTGATATAACTGTATAGGGTTTCACTTGCATTTTAAGGGGAATTCTTGCAAATTTTTTTTCTAAAATCTATCATTCATTGATTTTAATGTCTATGTGTTGGGAAACCCTGGGGATATTTTATAATTTTTCATCAAACATTACATTGCACAGCGGAAGAATATCCCCGAAATAGGCCAGTCCCAAAAACCTAGTGAAGATCATCATGCGAGGGGGTCGACATGATGAGAGGAGAAAGTACCTTAAAACGATTTGGAGTGATGCTGATGTAGGCACCCAAGTGTGCGCCCTCTGCAGTCTCACACACACGGATGCCTCGAGCTCTCTTTTTCCTCGCCCGGTGCTAGACTCGGGAAGAAGATCCAAGCCTTTGTTCACTTTTCTTCTATGCTTGCGCCACCTTCAGAGGAAGATGCGCCAATAGAAGAAGAAGGAAAGGAGATTGCCGCCAAGCCCTTATCCCTCTTGCGCCAAGAGGAGAGTGGAAGAAGTAGCTTGCGGCCTCAAGGTGGAAGAAGATGCGCCAATACTTTGATGCTCTCGCCCTTTTGCCCTTGCTCACACCAAATTGATTGTTATATTTGGGGCACACGCATGCATCTATTTTATAGATGCAAGAGGTGGTGGCAAGAAAAAGGTGTGGAGGCACAATAATCATGAAGAATGCGGCTAGGGTTGAATGAGGGAGCAATTAGGGTTTAGGATTTGGAAAGTTTCCAAGACCTTACCATAAACCTTTCCTAATCTTCCATATGTGCCAAGGACCTTCCTAAGAAGTCCTCCTAGCCATATCAACCCCTAGACTTGCCTAAGAGGCAAACCTACCATCAAGGAACAAAGGGGGAGGCGCCCTTTACTTCTAAATGAAGCAAAGGCGCCAAGCATCAGCCCATTATACCCTTGGCGCCAATGGGGTTGCTTTTTCTCCCCATTATACCCTTTTGAGTTCTTGTATCTTCATGACAACTTGTTATTGGGCCTCATTGGATAATGAGCAAGCCCAAACTTCATTACATGAGTTGATTAGGCTATTAGATCCAATCCAATGCAACCCTAAACCAAATGTGACCAATCATGGTCAATTTCAGGTCAACCTGCCAAAAATAAAGTTTGGCTCCAATAACATTCTTCCATCTCATCAGGCCCATTGGCACTGATGAAATCTTCAAAATAGATTCAAGTTATCCAATAACTCAATCATAAGGCTTCCCTATCAATACGAGAACTCGAGTATCAAGGTGTGCGACCCTGTAGGTTCCTCTGATGTTGGCAGTGCTGACCGAAGGTCACCACAAGCAGTGAGTGGCACCTAACGGTGCATCACTGCTACCCAAGTCATCATAATGGATATCGACATCGACATCCTCATCATCGCAACTAGGTACAGATGCATTACAGTCTCTTTGCCGAACTGATATCCGATTAGACAAGTGTGTCACCACTTGTTTTTACCCAATCACATGGTCATGACTAAATCAGGTTTTCACCTAGGTATGGCCATACACTTTCAGTCATAGAACCATAGTGGAGCTCCATGGATATCAAGCTTCCTTCAGGAAGGGGCAAATCCTTTGTCTATCCATTGACCTTCTCATATGGGTCGTAACATGCCTAATGACAACCGTTATTACCTCCCAACTACGGCGAGGTGTTAGGTTGTATCAAAGCATGTCCCTAACCATATAGAATGGTCAATTACCTCAAGTTAAGGGATCAATGCATCTCCTGTCACTTGTGAGGATAACTCATGACACCAAGTCATAGCCTCACAACGGGTCAGTCCAATATATCCACCACTGATATACCCATATGTCTGCATTAGCACCACGTGCCTAACCAGCCCATATACCAATCTCACATGTACTAGAGCTGTCCCATATCCACTCAGGTACATTGACTGGGGATAACCATTTGAGCACAGATCCAATCTATCTCCAGGGACATTATCATGTAAGTACACAATCACAGATGTAGACAAACAATGATAACAACAATGCCAGAATGATATATAAATATCAGAGTCAAGTAGTACAAATATGGACCAATACTAGGTCTCAGGGCACATACACCAACAATCTCCCACTTGCACTAAGACCTAGAGGTTGAGGGACCTCAACCCCATATCTCTAGCATGACCATCATGCTCCTGCTGCGCCAAAGCTTTGGTCAGTGGGTTTACTAGATTGTTCTCTATGTCAACTCTGCTAATCTTGACATCACCTTGGTCAATGATCTCTCTGATCAGGTGAAATCTCCTGAGCATGTGTTTGGACCTTTGATGAGACTGTCGTTCTTTAGCTTGTGCAATTGCCCCATTGTTGTCACAGTAGAGCTCAATGGGATCCATTGAACTTGGAACCACCTGAAGTTCAGAAATGAACTTCCTTATCCAAACAACTTCTTTAGCTACCTCAAAAGCGGCTACATACTCAGCCTCGGTTGTAGAATTAGCTATAGTGGATTGCATGAAGTTTTTCCTGCATATAGCGGCTCCATTCAACTTGAACACATAGCCGGCCTGCGATCTGAAGTCGTTAGGGTCAGACTAGAATGACGCATTAATGTAGCCCTGAATACTGAGCTCTTCCTGTCCCTCATAGACCAAGAACAAATCCTTAGTTCTTCTCAGATACTTAAGGATGTTCTTCATAGCCACCCAGTGTTGCAGACCTGGATTGGATTGGTATTGGCTGGTTATGCTCACAGCATAAGCCACGTCTGGTCTAGTACACAACATTGCATACATGATCGATCCCACTACCGAAGCATAGGGCACTCGACTCATGTCATCCCTCTCAGCCTGTGTGGTGGGACACTGGCTCTTTGAGAGAGTAAGGCCATATCTCACTGGAAGGTACCCGTTCTTGGATTGCTCCAAGTTGAACCTCTCTGGGACCTTATCAATGTAGGTACTTTGACTCAGGGCTAGGAGTCTCTTGGATCTATCTCGGTAAATCTTCATGCCTAAGATATAGGCGACCTCCCCTAAGTCCTTCATCCCGAAATACTTCCCTAACCATGTCTTCACAGATTGAAGACTAGGAATGTCATTTCCGATGAGCAGTATGCCATCGACATACAAGACCAGAAAAGTCACTAAGCTCCCACTAAATTTTCTGTATGCACAGGCATCATCTTCGCTTTTGATAAAGCCAAAATCTCTCACAGTGACACAACCGCAAGTGCACGGTTATGTCGAAGTAATATAAAAGATGTCGAATCCCACAGGGAACAAAGTTGAGTACCAGAAATTCCAAGTCCTAATAGCTAGGCCAATCGAAATTGGGTTTTGAAAGCATAAATCGAAAACAAGCAATCAACGCTACGACGGCAGGGATTGAATATGAGAGAGAAATCAGGGCATTGGTTTTCACCACGATGACTACTTTAATCACACAAGACAGATGTCAGTTATTTGGATTATTGATTTTACACAAGGAATCTAACCCTAACGTACAAGGTGCCTTCTCTCGAGTGTACACCACAGTGTTCGACTTAGATCGACCTCCTACTCTCGTGGTGGGTCGTTCTAAGATGAACCCAATGAGTTCTATGGTAGATTATGAAACTCTCGAGCGAAGACTAAGCACTCTCGTGTCGAGGTATCGCAAGTTTTACTTGGGGATTCCACCCTTACGATCCTTCTCTCGATATGAATCGTAATGGCTAACACGTGAAAGTACTCGGCCAAGGTAAAATCATGAAATAAACACATCAAAGTAAAATATGCTTACAACACAATCCAAATAACAGAATAAAGATAAAGTTTGCAATTAAATTCGTCAACGGGTTTAAACCAAGCCCCGAAATGGGGTTTACGCTATAATCATCATTGAAACGCTTAAAAATCTCTCTTTTAACATAGGAAGATCACAAGAAAAAGTTTCTAAGGGGTAGGAGAAGATAAACCAAAATGATCCTGACGAATCCAAGTGTTCCGACGATCGGATCTCTAAAAATCACCCTGAACTCGTGTTGTCGCATTGTTCTTTCGCCCTCATCGCTTCATCCTGTGATTACATCATTAGGGCATAAAAATTAGGGCTTTTATATCCTACGTGTTTGCCTTTCAAAGCGCTTTCCATAGACACCTTACTTGCCAAATTCGGACTCCAAACGGGTGAGAAATCAAGGAAAAACCGAGTAGAGGTCGGACTTGTGCGTGAGCCTGGATCAGAATCACGGGCGAACCCCGCCGGGTTCACCTGGCTGTGATTCGTTCTGTGCATTCTGGCAAAAAGAAGCGCGGTGCACCCCGCTGGGGTTCACCTTGGTGTGCTCACTCTGGACAGTTCTCGGCCCAAAGGAATTCTAGTGAACCCCGCTAGGGTTCACCCGGCCGTGAAGCTCTATGTGAGTTCTGCTGGCTGGCGACTGGGATGGTGAACCCCGTGGGGTTCACCTGGCCGTATTTTTCAGGCTAACTCTGTTTTGGCCCAAATTTTACGTGTAGCTTCGTCTTCATATAAGAAATCGTCCCATGGCCTTAGAATCTTTAAAATATGTCAAAAAAGGGTGATTTTTTCCTGAAATTCCACAAAAGCACAAAAAAGTGAAGATTCTAAAGCATGCAAGAAAATAAGCCTTAAAAGAGTATAAAAGTGTCAAAATAAGCCTAGATTTAGCATGAAATGACCATCAAAATTACTATCAAAATGCAAGACATCACACAACTTCATCAAATCAAAGATTCCAACTTTGAGATGCTTACTTTAATCCATAAATGGATTTCTTTAGCCTGCAGACCTTGTTAGCTTCTGCAGGATGGATAAAGCCATGAGGATGTGTCATGTACACATCCTCTGTTAGCTTCCATTAAGGAACACTGTCTTCACATCCATCTATCATATCTCATAATCATGATATGCAGCTATAGCAAGCAGAATCTGAATAGATTTGATCATGGCAACTAGTGAAAAGGTTTCATCATAGTCCACCCCGTGGACCTGTCTGAATCCTTTTGCCACAAGTCTTCCCTTATAGGTGGCTATGTTGCCATCCATGTCAGTCTTCCTTTTGAAGACACATTTACACCCTACGAGTTTTACCCCATCAGGCAGCTCAACCAAATCTCAAACTTGGTTAGCCGATATGGAATCCATCTCAGATCGCATGGCCTCAAGCCATTTCTTGGAGGCCGGTCCACTGACCACCTCATCATAGGTCCTGGCCTCATCTTCTATGATGAAGATCCCATTGTGTTGGGTCGGCAGCGACCCATACCTCTCAGGTGCATGACGAATCCTCCCAGACCTACATGGGACCTGTGTCTGAGCCTCAGGTTGCCCAGCAACTGGTGCAGGTGGCTCAAGTTCCATCTCTTTGTCTCGTGGTTGCACTTGGACCTCGTCCAAGTCAAACTTGCTCCCACTGACTTCTTTCATGAGAAATTCTTTCTCTAGAAAGACAACACCTCGAGCAACAAAAATTTTATTTTCGGTGGGAACGTAGAAGTAGTATCCTTTAGTTTCCATAGGATACCCCACAAAGACACATTTATCAGATCTAGGTTCTAGCTTGCTAGAATCCTGACGTTTGACATAAGCCTCACATCCCCAGATCCTCATAAAAGAGAGGTTGGGGCGTCTCCCATTCCATACCTTCCCATTCCATACCTTGTATGGTATCTTGGAGACACTCTTAGATGGAACGTTATTCAGCATAAGAGAAGCTGTCTCAAGTGCATATCCCCAGAATGAGGGTGGTAGAGTTGCATGACTCATCATAGATCGAACCATGTCCAACAAGGTCCGATTTCTTCTCTTAGACACACCATTCCATTGAGGTGTTCCTGGAGGAGTGAGTTGAGATATAATCCTATACCTTCTAAGATAGTCGAAGAACTCACCGCTCAGGTATTCTCCTCCACGATCTGATCAAAGAGTTTTAATGGATCTACCAAGCTAGTTCTCTACTTCATGTCTAAACTCCTTTAATTTCTCAAAGGATTCAGATTTATGTCTCATCAAGTAGACATAACCACATCTACTGAAGTCATTAGTAAATGTGATGAAGTAGCTGTGTCCTCTTCTGGCTTGTTTATTGAACGGCCAACACACATCAGTATGTATGAGATCCAACAAACCTTGCGCCCTCTCACTAGTTTTGGTGAAGGTTGCCTTCTTCATTTTCCCTATTAAACAAGGCTCACAAGTATCAAATTCCTCCAAGGAACTTGAATCTAACAATCCATTTGCATGGAGTTGTTGAATGTGATTCTTGTTTATATGGGCTAATTGACAATGCCACAGGAAAGCACCAATTAAACCACTCAGTTTAGTCCTCTTACTATTTATGTTACAGATAGAGCTATTCATGTCCAAGACATGCAAACCATTACACAATGCATCTTTCCCATAAAACATATTTGCAAATGAAAAAGAACAAAAGTTCTCCTTTATTTCAAATTTAAAACCTTTCCTTGCTAAGCGAGGAATGGACATAATGTTTTTGGTAAGAGAAGGTACATAATAGCAATCGTCTAGCTCTAATTGAAGTCCAGAAGGCAAAGAGAGAGTCAAAACTCCTATAGCAACAATAGCAACTTGTGCCCCATTTCCAACTTGTAGGTCAATCTCTCCAGGCCGTACCGATCTACTTTTCTTGAGCCCCTGCATATTTATACAAATATGAGCTCCACATGCGGTATCCAATACCCATGACATAGAAGTAGAAAGGTTGACTTCAGTAACATAAATACCTAAGCTAGAAGCTAAGGCAAAGCCTTTCTTCTCCTCATTCTGAAGTTGCTTGCAGTCCCTTCTCCAGTGGCCCTGCTTGCCACAGTGGAAGCACCTCTGTTCCCTTGACTTCTTTGCCCTTTTCTTCAGTGCTTTGGTTGGACTTTTGGCACTGCCCTTGGCATATGCCTTACCCTTCTTCTTCATCTTCTTGGCCATAGGGACCAAAAGAATAGAATTGGGTTTGGTCTTACCCATTTCTCGCTCGACTGTTTGGAGCATATTCAACAGCTCCTCCTGTGTGCATTCAATCCGGTTCATGTTAAAATTTATAATAAACGGATTGAAGCTAGGGGGCAGGGACTGTAGAATAAGATCCACAACCAGCTTGTTATCTATGGTATGCCCCAGTCTTCTGAGATGATCCACGTTCCCAATCAACTTGAGTACATGGGGCTCACTGGTGCACCCTCATATAACTTGCACCAAAAGACTGCTTTGGCAGTGTCATATCTCTCAGTTCTAGACTAAGCCTCGAACATCTGTTTCAAATGAGTAATCATTTGAAAAGCGTTCTGCTCCTCATATTGCACCTAAGGTTCAGGTGCCAAAGTGGCTAGCATGAGACATGCTACTTCCAAAGAGTCATCCTGATGCTTTCAAAAAGCATCCCTATCTGCCGCTCGGGCATTAGGCGTAGGAGTCGCAGGCAGAGGCTGCTCAAGGACATATAGCTTCTTCTCGAGCTTGAGGGCTATCCTCAAGTTCCGATGCCAGTCCATAAAGTTGAATCCAACCAACTTGTCCTTCTCTAGAAGGGATCGCAGTGTTAATCCGCCAGTGTTTGTAGCCATGGTTCTACAACAACCAAGAAACAGCAAATTACTACTACTTTCAGATCATTCAATCTGGACTTGTATTAAATGATTATGGCTCCCACTATTTTAATTGAATTGACAACCCACAAAGTCAACCAGGAAATCTCAGATTTTCTAGTGAGATGGGATCCTTATTCCACATAGGGCTTCATGTCCCACGAGGGTGGGATGAGATGCACAAAGTGACCCATGCTTCCTGAGGTGGGCACACCGGCCGATTGCTCTAAGCAATTCCCCTTATTGAGACTATCTTGGCATTTCATATCCAGTGAGGGTTGGATATAGCATGAAACCCTAACCTCTCAATGATGCCTCTAGAGTCTCATTATGTGCCTAGCACAAGTAAGAGTCTAGTCAAGTCCATTCCTAACCATTATGCCCAGGGCCAACGAGTTTCCTTGCAAAGGAATGTCTAGGGTAAAACTGGACTGGGGAAACCATTGTCACCACACACCTTCTAAAGATAAGTGGGTGTGTCCCACGAGGGTGGGAAACAGTTCACAACACCACTGATCGATAGCTTGATGAGGGCTATGCATTAGAAGACTACTAGACTTGATATTTTAAGTGAGGGTTTTTGAGGTCTCATTAACTCAGTTTTATCTTATGTCTAACATTACAGGTATGCAATCCTATAGTGATAACATAACGATAAAACATTACATGCATTCTTTGCTTCAGCAGATAACGAAAGCAGTAAAAGGATGATGTGATCATAGCCCATTCAAGACATTGAACCGACCCATGCCAAAAAGGGGTTCAACTCTTGACATAGGATACAAGCCCCTAAAACTAGACCTAGCCTAGCCGACCTCTAGCTTGGTGATGAGTTGCATTTACACCATATTTTTGCCTATATTTTACATCATATTTTGGGCTTAATTGAATAATTTTATGCAATTTTTAATGTTTTTTACTTCACTTTGCATAGAATCTTCATTTTTCTTGGTTTTTATGAAAATGTAGGTAAAATGGCTAAAAAATGATGGATTTTGAAAGTTTTGAAGCCATATCACGATTCCCAAGGAGATTACGAACTTACACATCAAATTTAGAGCGAAAAGGGGGAAGAATTGATAACATGCATTTATATAATTTTTTTAGTATACTTTTGCCATCATTTATCTCTCTTTTCTATCATATTTTTACATATTTTCGTTTAAATCGCTTTGTTTGTTCGGAAGCTTCACCTCTCTTCACTTTTGTCATATTTTAGGTGAAAACAACCAAATTTTGAGTGCAAGAAAAGATTCCAGATGCTGAGACGAAGTCACCGGTCAAATTTCATGCAAAACGAAGCTTCGGACAAAAATACAGTAGGGCCGTACTATAAATTACGGTACCGTGGTTTCACCAAAAACCACGGCACTACCGTAATTTTGGACACTACCGTATTTTGAGAGATTTTCTAACAGAAGATTACTGAGAAATTACGGCACCACCGTAAGGACTTTCACGGGCTATATTTTGATGCTGGTTTTAACCCGAGAGATTTCTAGAAATTACGGCATAGCCGTAATGTATTTCATGGTCCGTATTTTGAGGCCGTTTTCCACCCAAGATATTTCAAGAAAATACTGCACTGTCGTAATACATTTCACGGTACCGTAATTCCAGATATTATCTGCACCGAAATCTCGACCGAAATTACGGTAGTGTCGTAACCAAAAATATGGCCATAATTTTCTCCACCAGATTCGGATTTGACTTCGTTTATCATCCGATTCAATTCATTTTTGAACCAAATTTTGGGGGAAACCTAATTCAAGCATGAGAAACTATTTAAGTTAGCTTTTGGCAGAATTTGAGGACTTTTTGGTCACTTTTCGAGTGGGATTGAAGAAAGGGACAAAAATTGAGGCAGAGGTGGCGACCGGCAATTTTCACACCGAAAAGGCTTCGATTTCAGGGGTTGTTGGTGACGATCTTCATTAGGAAACTTTAATCCTTGTCTTCCTTTGTCTTTTTCGTATTATCTAGCCAATTTGTAATAAAAAAACATGGATTTTTCATACGTGAACGTGTATAACATGTCAGCGTAAACCTTTATTCAGGATTAAGGGTGTAGCCCTCTTTGTTTTCATGACATGATTATTTTATAGCATCTTGTGAAGTTATTTACTCTTGTTAGATTCAATTATTGTTGTATTAATCACATGATAATTACTGGCCATGATTCTCATGTCTTAGATGTCTCAAGAAGTACTGAAAAGTGAATTGAGACATCAGATCTATAATACTTGGACAAGTCAATTTGAACATGAGAGTAGTTTAAATTGACTTGAGGGATCTTCAAATTTATCAAGAGCCCATTGGGTTTATCTCGAATTAATAACCACGAGAGTAGGAGATTAGTTCGGATAAACACCGGATTATACTACTGAGAGGGGGCAATCTGTACATGTGGATGAATCCCCTTCAACATAGTAAATCCTTCTTAAGACATCTTTAATTTTAATAAGTCATGAGACATAGAGTGGTGAACCCTAAATCCTGATTTCCCATAAATTGATTGTAACGCCCTTGATTTTCTGAATTATGATTTAAGGTTAGAAATTCAGTTTATGTATTTTTATCGGTTAAAATTTAGGGATTTTTACCTAAGTGTAGGAATTTTCCTACAGGGCAAAAATAATTATTTTGGTTGGGGATTCGAACCCTCAACCTTGATTCTTTGCTTCTGGAATTCTTCCACCGTGATGGCGCATATTTCTGATGTTATTGGAGTGGCGCATGGTGGTTAAGCCCAGGTAAGCCCATTAAAGCCGATTTCCACTTAAGTTAATTGGGTTATTGGATCTTGGATCCGTTTGGGGTGGGAAAAAAAAAAGGGGAAAATTCGTGAGAGCTCCTCTCCCTCACGATTTTTGGTTTGTTTCTTGCCCTAGCCGCCTGTCTTGTCGCCCCTCACTGTGCTTGGCGCCTCCTGCAAATTTCTGACGCTGGTGGTGGCAGACTGGTGGTGGACGAACTTTCTGGAGATCCCTGATCCTCTGTTTTGGCGTTTTCTCTGTGGGCGATTTTTTTTCTGGTGAGTAATTCGATCCTAAGGAGTCTAATCCGCTAAATTGTAGATTATCATTCAATTAAAATTCGTTAATTGCAATGATTATCTGTATGAACCAAAAGTCTGCAAGTAAATCTTATTCTGGTTTTCGTTAATCTGACCTTTGTGTACTATAACCCCAATATCTCATGGTATATAGATCCAAATCGCACGAAATAAATTTTGTATAAAACTAGATACATTCGGCTTTAATTTGAATATGATATCGACCATATCCGAACTGTATTCGTATTTCAATCTGTATTGCAAACTAGCTGTACAAAATCAGTTTTCTGGAAATCAGGATTTCGACCTTTATGTGTTCGAACCATCATATCTCCCTAGGTATAGCTCGAAATCTTGTCAAATCAGTTTTATTAGAAAGTAGACTTGAAGGGGTTCATTTTGACTACCATGTTGCCTATTTTCTGTTAGTTATTGGATCTGAAATTTGTGTCGCAATTCTGATATACGAATCTGTTTTCTGAAATTCTGAAATCCCGACCTTTCTATGTTCGAACACCCATATCTTCCCGGTTATAACTCCAAATCCGACGGATTCAGTTCTATTGGAAAGTAGATTCAAATAGCTTTATTTTGAATACAATATTGACTAGCTTTGGTTCGAAATTGGACCAAAAATATATGTTGCAATCTGACAATATAAATCTGCTATGTTTTGGTTAGACGAATATTCCCTTGTGAGAAAAATTTATCCTGTATGGTTTAATCTCTTAAATTGTGGTCTGTAGTTCTTCTAAAATTTATTTGCTTGATGAGAAATTTTAGAGAAAACAAAATTGGGGATTTAACTAAGAACTTAGGAATTTTCGAAAATCATGGTTCGAGCCAATTTTGGGGCTTTTGTCAATTTTCTTCACGAACGTGTAATTAAAATTATCTGTAGTGGGGGACTGAAATTATTTACATGAAATTTGTATGTCCTGTTAAGGTTCTGAAAGTGGCGCCCCTTACAGTAATTTTATAGCTCACGGTTTTAGAAATTTTGAGGAGATTATTTCATGAATAATTTCTATTCTGTGTTTAAATGTTTGTTATATGAATAATTTCTGTTCTGTATTTAATTGTTTGTTATGTGGATATTTCCTGTTCTGTTTATATGTTGTGAAGTTTCTGAAAACCTTGAATGTGTTAAAACATTTGTGAGAACATAGAATGGTTTGACATGAATTAAGGTTAGTTGTAAGGAATTCACTCATATAAATTCTGTTCTGTGTTTAAGGACTGGATATTAGGGTGTGTCATCTTCTGGTTTGTTAGACTTTGGGTATAATGTAAGAATTAAGTAGTGGTTGGTCCTACTCCTCCGTTTTGGTACAATCTGTTCTGTAAAATTATGCCCTAGTGTAGCACTCTTCCGTGTCCTTACCCTCCTTCTGTGGCGCTGTAATGGTGCTGATAGTCTACTACGACCCGTGAGACACTATTTCTGTTCTGTTCTGGGTATTGGAGGCCAGAGTGCCACGTCCTAACAAGACGGGGGCCACCCACTGATACCTCCTCTACCATTCAGTTCTGGGTATTGGAGGCCAGAGTGCCACGTCCTAACAAGACGGGGGCCACCCACTGATACCTCCTCTACCATTCAGTTCTGGGTATTGGAGGCCAGAGTGCCACGTCCTAACAAGACGGGGGGCCACCCACTGATACCTCCTCTACCATTCTGTTCTGGGTATTGGAGACCAGAGTGCCACGTCTTGACAAGACGGGGGCCACCCACTGATATCTCCTCTACCATTCTGTTTCTGATATGCATGCATTGTCTCGTCCTCGGCAGAGGTGGGGTCAGACCTTCTGTGGTCATCAGGCCTTCTGTGGCCTTTCTGTTTCCGATGTAGACTATCCGTTTGGACTGTGAAAATTCTGATTTTCTGTCTGTCAGTTCTGATTTCTGTAGTTCTGTTTCGATCTGTATTTAGATGTATTAGGCGGTGTGGTTAGTTGGTATGGGTTGGTATATTCATATCCTACCTGCTTGAAGCCTATTGTTACAAGTATCTGTATTTGATTGTGTTTTGTTTCTGATATGAGTGTGCATGTTAAGCTGATTTATTTTATCTGTTAAATAAAAGAATTTCAACTTAAGCATGATATTTTTGATGTGTACTATGGATGACTTTTAGTGTCTTTTACTCACTGAGCTTTTTAGCTCACCTCCGTTGTTTAAATGTTTTCAGGTGAGACATCAAGACAGTAACTGCTACAGCTAATTGTTATGATGCTAATGTTTGATGTAATTTCCAAGAATTTTCTTCTAAAAATTTATCAGGCCTGCGTGCCTAATTTGTTATGACTTATGTGACACGTTTTATCTCCTGAGGGCTTATGCCTGTTTTCAGGATATTATATTATAGTTGTCTCGTTTAAATTATTGGATACGAGTCTTGGATTCTTTTATTGAATTGGTTCTTATTTTGAAATGTCCGATTTGAGATGTGTAACCGAATTTGTGTGGTTTTAGTATCTGAATAATCAGTTCTGCATATTTCTGAAATTCCACATATGTGTAGTGTGGACATTTGTTGTTGTTACATGTGTGTCTGTGCAGCAGTAGTTTAGTATACTTGCTGCCGGATTCTTCTCAACTTCCGGATTTCTATTTCCTAGTAATCGATCCTACTCAGTTCTGTGCGGTTTCAGTTCCGTAGTAATGTCCTTCGATGCCGCTTTCTTCTTGTGTTTTAATGGAAGAGTAAAATTTTTTTGAAACCCCGTATTTTACTTGTATGCGTGTGGGGTGTGATTCTGAGGGATGTTACAGATGGTATCAGAGCAATTTTACTAGCAATTAGAAACTCCGGGGAAGGAAAACTTTGTTTGTGTATTGCTAGAAACCAAGTTAGGATCTGATTTGTGATTGAATATTGGTTGTTATTCTACTGTGTTATGTGATGCAGGTAAAAATGGTGCGACCAAGAGCTAGCAGTAGCAACGGTGATCAACAGCCTGATCTGAGGCAGACCATGGAGGCTATGACTGCTATGATGCAACAACAGAACGCATTCATCCAGCAGCAAACTCAGATGATGCAGCAGCAGCAGGCGCAGCACATGGAGGTTCAGCAACAGTTATTGCAGCGGCTGTCGCAGACACAGTCTCAGTCACAGGCACAACCGTCTAGTTCTTCTCTGGGTGATGGCGCACATCAACGATATGCTCGGTTGGTTCGAGAGTTTCAGCACCTGAACCCGACTGCATTTTATGGTAGTCCGGGGCCCAGAGCAGCTGAGGATTGGCTTTTGACACTGGAAAAGATTTTCCAGGTTTTGCGCTGTGATGATGCAGACAAGCTATGTTTGTCTGTCTTCATGTTGCGTGGAGATGCCGAAGACTGGTGGAAGGGAGTCGTCAGACTGGCGGCAACTGAATCCAGAGTTGTTGATTGGCAGTACTTCATGATGAAGTTCAATGCCAAGTTTTTCCCCTCTAGCTTATCTGAGGAGCGCGAGGTGGAGTTTATTCATCTTGAGCAGGGTGACCTGACGGTGGATCAGTATGAAGCCACATTCGCTCGGTTGTCGGGGTATGCTCCTCACTTAGTCAACACCGAGGAAAGAAGAGCCAAGAAGTTTCAGCGGGGTTTGAGGAAAGATATCAGGACAAGGGTAGCTATGCTACACTTGGAAACTTATGCTGAAGTGGTAGACAGGGCTCGCACTGCTGAGAGGTGCATTGCGGAGATGGCTGCAGATATTATTCCAGTCACTGCACCCGCCCCTACTTCTGTGACTTACGCACCCACTCTGGGTGGTAAGGATAAGAAGAATTTCAAGAGGAAGAAAGACAATAAGGGCAGATACCAACCTTATCAGAAGCCAGCCAGCACGGTTTCTCAGAATGGCAAGAAGTGTCTCCACTGTGGGAGCACTAAACATCAGGATAATGAGTGCTACAGGAAGACTGGCGCTTGCTTCAGATGTGGTAAGGTGGGGCATATGATTAGGGACTGTCCTATGCCGGATGCTAGAGGACAGGGTTAGGGTGAGAAGCCTACTGTGCAGACTCGCGTGTATGCCATCGCGGAGAGGGATGCTTCGGCTTCGAAGTCCGTGGTGGAAGGTACACTTTATGTGTTTAGTTATTTGGCACGCATTCTTTTTGATCCTGGTGCCAATTTATCCTTTGTGTCTACATGTTTTGCATCATGTCTGCCTGTGTTGCCTAGGATACTTGATTTCTGTATTTCTGTTCATACACCTATGGGTGAGGCCATATCTACAGATATAACATACCCTGACTGTTTGATTAAGGTAGAAGGATATGATTTACCTATTGATTTGATTAGTCTTCCTATGAAAGACTATGACATCATTCTGGGCATGGATTGGCTGTCTGCCTATCATGCTACTTTAGATTGTTTTGAAAAGCTAATTACTCTGCATCTAAGTGATGGACAACAACTGGTTATCCAAGGCCGGATTTCAGAACAAGAGCCTTTGGTGATATCTCATCTGCAGGCCAGGAAGCTTTTAGCCCAGGGCTGCAAGGGGTATCTGGCGCATGTCAAGGTGCAGACTGAGCCTGATTTGGATCTGGCTAAAATTCCTGTGGTAAGAGAGTTTGCTGACGTCTTCTCTGATTTATCTGGGTTACCACCCAGCAGAGAAGTTGAGTTTGGTATCGAGTTGTTGCCAGGCACAGCACCGATATCTAAGGCTCCTTACAGGATGGCAACTTCAGAACTGACAGAGCTGAAGAAGCAACTGGAAGAACTATTAGAGAAGGGGTATATTCGACCCAGTGTTTCTCCATGGGGAGCACCGGTGTTATTTGTGAAGAAGAGGGATGGTACTTTGCGCATGTGCATCGATTACCGTCAACTCAATCAAGTGACTGTTAAGAATAAGTACCCATTACCCCGTATTGATGATCTCTTTGATCAGTTGCAGGATGCTACTGTATTCTCTAAAATTGATCTGAGGTCTGGCTATTATCAGATGAAAGTTCAGGAGGAGGATGTATCTAAAACTGCATTCAGGACCAGGTATGGGCACTACGAATTTCTTGTTATGCCCTTTGGACTGACAAATGCCCCTGCGGTGTTTATGGATCTGATGAACAGGGTATTTCATGAACTCCTGGACAAATGTGTGGTCGTCTTCATTGATGATATTCTGATCTACTCCAAGAATGCGCAAGATCACTCTCAGGATTTGCGCAAAGTGCTGGAGATTCTGAGGCTGAAGCAGCTGTATGCTAAGGCCAGCAAATGCGAGTTCTGGCTAAAGCAGATTGGCTTTCTGGGGCACATTATTTCTGATCAGGGTGTGTCTGTGGATCCAGTGAAGGTGGAGGCCATTCTTCACTGGGGAAGACCAACTACAGCGACTGAGGTCAGAAGTTTTCTGGGCTTAGCTAGATATTACCGCCACTTTGTGGAAGGTTTTTCCAAGCTGGTAGGTCCTCTGACTAAGCTAACTAGAAAAAATTTAAAGTTTGAGTGGTCTGATGATTGTGAGTCTAGTTTTCAGGAACTGAAAAAGGGACTGACCAGTGCTCCTATCCTCATCATTCCCTGTGATGGACAGAAGTTCACTGTTTACACTGATGCCTCTGGTAAGGGTCTGGGTGCTGTACTGATGCAGCAAGGAAAGGTAGTCGCTTATGCTTCAAGGCAACTCAAGGACTATGAAGTAAACTACCCCACTCATGATCTGGAGTTGGCAGCTGTAGTTTTTGCCTTGAAAATCTGGAGGCACTATCTGTTTGGACAGACATTTGAATTGTTTACAGATCACCAGAGTTTGAAGTATATCTTCACTCAGAAAGAGCTGAATATGAGACAGAGGCGATGGCTTGAATTGATAAAGGATTATGACTTCACCATCCAGTATCAGTCTGGTAAAGCCAATGTGGTGGCTGATGCTCTTAGTCGGTATCCTGTGACTCAGATAGCTGCACTACGAGTCCAGGAGTGGCGACTATTGCAGGAGTTCAGTGACATGCATCTGAGTGTGACTCCGGGTGAGAGAGGCGGTCTTCTGGCTTCTCTCAGGGTTCAGTCAGACTTACTGCAGAGACTGAGATCAGGACAGCAGTCAGATCAGGATATTCTACGGTGGAAAGAGAGGTCTGAGCAAGGCTGGGATGAGAATTTTAGTATGTCGGATGATGGTCTCCTCAGATTCCGTGGAAGGGTCTGTGTCCCTGAGGACCCTGAGTTGAGAAATGACATTCTTAAGGAAATTCATTGCACTAAGTATACCGTTCATCCTGGTAGTACCAAGATGTATCAGGATCTGAAAAAGACTTTCTGGTGGCATGGTATGAAGAAGGATGTGCATTTGTTTGTGTCCAGATGTTTGACTTGCCAAACCGTGAAGGCTGAGCATCAGAGGCCGGGCGGTTTGATGTAGTCTCTCCCTATTCCTCAGTGGAAGTGGGAGCATATCAGTATGGACTTTGTGTGTGGACTGCCCAATACCAGAAGGAATCATGATGCCGTATGGGTGATTGTGGACAGACTCATGAAGTCAGCTCACTTCTTACCGATCAAAATGACTTACAGTTTGGATCGGTTAGCAAAACTGTACATCGATGAGATTGTCAGATTGCATGGAGTTCCCTTGGACATTGTCTCTGATCGTGATCCTCGATTTCTGTCCAGGTTTTGGAAGAAATTATAGGAAGATTTGGGAACTAATCTGAGTTTTAGCACTGCATATCATCCTCAATCTGATGGTCAGACAGAGAGAACTATTCAGACACTAGAGGATCTTCTGAGATCTTATGTGGTTGACTGGTCTGTTGAGTGGGATCTGGACTTATCACTAATAGAGTTCACCTACAACAATAGCTTTCACTCTAGCATACAGATGGCTCCGTATGAGGCCCTATATGGGAGGAAATGCAGAACGCCTATATGCTGGGAGGAAACTGGGGACAGAACAGTGCTAAGGTCTGATGCTGTTCAGGAAGCCACTGAGAAGATCAGAGAAATTCAGAGAAAAATGAAGATTGCTCAGGATAGACAGAGGAGTTATGCTGATGTGAGGCGGCGTCCTCTTGAGTTTTTGGTGGGAGAGCATGTTTTCCTAAAGGTCTCGCCTATGAAAGGGGTGATGAGATTTGGGAAGAGAGGAAAATTGAGTCCCAGGTACATTGGTCCCTTTGATATCATTGAGAGGGTTGGACCTGTGGCATACCGACTTGCTCTGCCCCCATCACTGGAACACCTCCATAATGTGTTCCATGTTTCTGCACTCAGAAAATATTGTTCTGATCCTTCTCATGTTCTGGAGTTGGAACCTCTCCAGCTTGAAGAGAACATGACTTTTGTGGTGAAACCTCTCAGAATTGAAGATAGAAAAGAGAAAGTGCTGAGGAATAAGGTTATTCCACTTGTGAAAGTCATCTGGGGAAATCAGTCTGTTGAAGAAGCCTCTTGGGAGGTTGAAGCAGATATGAGAAAGGAGCATCCTCACCTGTTCAGTGACGGGCTTGGTCAGCTTTAGGGGACTAAAGCTCTATAAGGGGGGAGGATGTAACGCCCTTGATTTTCTGAATTATGATTTAAGGTTAGAAATTCAGTTTATGTATTTTTATCGGTTAAAATTTAGGGATTTTTACCTAAGTGTAGGAATTTTCCTACAGGGCAAAAATAATTATTTTGGTTGGGGATTCGAACCCTCAACCTTGATTCTTTGCTTCTGGAATTCTTCCACCGTGATGGCGCATATTTCTGATGTTATTGGAGTGGCGCATGGTGGTTAAGCCCAGGTAAGCCCATTAAAGCCGATTTCCACTTAAGTTAATTGGGTTATTGGATCTTGGATCCGTTTGGGGTGGAAAAAAAAAAAGGGGGAAAATTCGTGAGAGCTCCTCTCCCTCACGATTTTTGGTTTGTTTCTTGCCCTAGCCGCCTGTCTTGTCGCCCCTCACTGTGCTTGGCGCCTCCTGCAAATTTCTGACGCTGGTGGTGGCAGACTGGTGGTGGACGAACTTTCTGGAGATCCCTGATCCTCTGTTTTGGCGTTTTCTCTGTGGGCGATTTTTTTTCTGGTGAGTAATTCGATCCTAAGGAGTCTAATCCGCTAAATTGTAGATTATCATTCAATTAAAATTCGTTAATTGCAATGATTATCTGTATGAACCAAAAGTCTGCAAGTAAATCTTATTCTGGTTTTCGTTAATCTGACCTTTGTGTACTATAACCCCAATATCTCATGGCATATAGATCCAAATCGCACGAAATAAATTTTGTATAAAACTAGATACATTCGGCTTTAATTTGAATATGATATCGACCATATCCGAACTGTATTCGTATTTCAATCTGTATTGCAAACTAGCTGTACAAAATCAGTTTTCTGGAAATCTGGATTTCGACCTTTATGTGTTCGAACCATCATATCTCCCTAGGTATAGCTCGAAATCTTGTCAAATCAGTTTTATTAGAAAGTAGACTTGAAGGGGTTCATTTTGACTACCATGTTGCCTATTTTCTGTTAGTTATTGGATCTGAAATTTGTGTCGCAATTCTGATATACGAATCTGTTTTCTGAAATTCTGAAATCCCGACCTTTCTATGTTCGAACACCCATATCTTCCCGGTTATAACTCCAAATCCGACGGATTCAGTTCTATTGGAAAGTAGATTCAAATAGCTTTATTTTGAATACAATATTGACTAGCTTTGGTTCGAAATTGGACCAAAAATATATGTTGCAATCTGACAATATAAATCTGCTATGTTTTGGTTAGACGAATATTCCCTTGTGAGAAAAATTTATCCTGTATGGTTTAATCTCTTAAATTGTGGTCTTTAGTTCTTCTAAAATTTATTTGCTTGATGAGAAATTTTAGAGAAAACAAAATTGGGGATTTAACTAAGAACTTAGGAATTTTCGAAAATCATGGTTCGAGCCAATTTTGGGGCTTTTGTCAATTTTCTTCACGAACGTGTAATTAAAATTATCTGTAGTGGGGGACTGAAATTATTTACATGAAATTTGTACGTCCTGTTAAGGTTCTGAAAGTGGCGCCCCTTACAGTAATTTTATAGCTCACGGTTTTAGAAATTTTGAGGAGATTATTTCATGAATAATTTCTGTTCTGTGTTTAAATGTTTGTTATATGAATAATTTCTGTTCTGTATTTAATTGTTTGTTATGTGGATATTTCCTGTTCTGTTTATATGTTGTGAAGTTTCTGAAAACCTTGAATGTGTTAAAACATTTGTGAGAACATAGAATGGTTTGACATGAAT
Source organism: Costus lasius (assembly GCA_027563935.2). NCBI lineage: Eukaryota > Viridiplantae > Streptophyta > Magnoliopsida > Zingiberales > Costaceae > Costus > Costus lasius. The sequence continues at coordinate 19,782,457 of CM050451.1, read as the reverse complement.
TAAGGTTAGTTGTAAGGAATTCACTCATATAAATTCTGTTCTGTGTTTAAGGACTGGATATTAGGGTGTGTCATCTTCTGGTTTGTTAGACTTTGGGCATAATGTAAGAATTAAGTAGTGGTTGGTCCTACTCCTCCGTTTTGGTACAATCTGTTCTGTAAAATTATGCCCTAGTGTAGCACTCTTCCGTGTCCTTACCCTCCTTCTGTGGCGCTGTAATGGTGCTGATAGTCTACTACGACCCGTGAGACACTATTTCTGTTCTGTTCTGGGTATTGGAGGCCAGAGTGCCACGTCCTAACAAGACGGGGGCCACCCACTGATACCTCCTCTACCATTCAGTTCTGGGTATTGGAGGCCAGAGTGCCACGTCCTAACAAGACGGGGGCCACCCACTGATACCTCCTCTACCATTCAGTTCTGGGTATTGGAGGCCAGAGTGCCACGTCCTAACAAGACGGGGGCCACCCACTGATACCTCCTCTACCATTCTGTTCTGGGTATTGGAGACTAGAGTGCCACGTCCTGACAAGACGGGGGCCACCCACTGATATCTCCTCTACCATTCTGTTTCTGATATGCATGCATTGTCTCGTCCTCGGCAGAGGTGGGGTCAGACCTTCTGTGGTCATCAGGCCTTCTGTGGCCTTTCTGTTTCCGATGTAGACTATCCGTTTGGACTGTGAAAATTCTGATTTTCTGTCTGTCAGTTCTGATTTCTGTAGTTCTGTTTCGATCTGTATTTAGATGTATTAGGCGGTGTGGTTAGTTGGTATGGGTTGGTATATTCATATCCTACCTGCTTGAAGCCTATTGTTACAAGTATCTGTATTTGATTGTGTTTTGTTTCTGATATGAGTGTGCATGTTAAGCTGATTTATTTTATCTGTTAAATAAAAGAATTTCAACTTAAGCATGATATTTTTGATGTGTACTATGGATGACTTTTAGTGTCTTTTACTCACTGAGCTTTTTAGCTCACCTCCGTTGTTTAAATGTTTTCAGGTGAGACATCAAGACAGTAACTGCTACAGCTAATTGTTATGATGCTAATGTTTGATGTAATTTCCAAGAATTTTCTTCTAAAAATTTATCAGGCCTGCGTGCCTAATTTGTTATGACTTATGTGACACGTTTTATCTCCTGAGGGCTTATGCTTGTTTTCAGGATATTATATTATAGTTGTCTCGTTTAAATTATTGGATACGAGTCTTGGATTCTTTTATTGAATTGGTTCTTATTTTGAAATGTCCGATTTGAGATGTGTAACCGAATTTGTGTGGTTTTAGTATCTGAATAATCAGTTCTGCATATTTCTGAAATTCCACATATGTGTAGTGTGGACATTTGTTGTTGTTACATGTGTGTCTGTGCAGCAGTAGTTTAGTATACTTGCTGCCGGATTCTTCTCAACTTCCGGATTTCTATTTCCTAGTAATCGATCCTACTCAGTTCTGTGCGGTTTCAGTTCCGTAGTAATGTCCTTCGATGCCGCTTTCTTCTTGTGTTTTAATGGAAGAGTAAAAATTTTTTGAAACCCCGTATTTTACTTGTATGCGTGTGGGGTGTGATTCTGAGGGATGTTACATTGATTACACCCAAATCCTGCTCATTGCTTCTTCGTTTTTAGTAGTGATAAAGATCATTTTCTCCCTGATTTATCTAGCTAACGATTCTAAGCAAGAATTAGTACTTAGCCATTGGTCCCTGTGGATTCGATATTTTATTACTTCAATTTGTCTGTACACTTGTGGATCACATCAAGTTTTTGGCGCCGTTGCCGGGGACCAATTATGCTAATATTGTTTTAATTTAAGAATTGATAGACTAGACTTTTGTTTACTTCTTAATTCTATTTTGTCTTCCCTTCTTGAACTCATTCTCTATTTTTCTCTTTTTAGTTTAATTTGTTGAATGTTTATGCCCAGGTGCTCTAGAAAGCTATTTGAGGAGGATCCGGAACCAGAACGCACGTTTCGCTTGCGTAGAAAATAATTAGCAAAGGAGACCAAAGAATCCAAGATGGGTGACGCAAACCCGCAACCGAGAACTCTTAAGGACTATGCAAATCCAAATTATCAAGGAGTCCGATCAAGTATTGTTCGCCCCAACATTGAGGTGAATAACTTCAAAATCAAGCCTTCTCTGCTATCCATGGTTCAGCAGAACCAATTTGGAGGACTACCTTCTGAGGATCCTAATATGCACCTTTCCATATTTCTTGAATATTGCGATACTTAGAAAATGAATGGCATTTCTAGCGATGCCTTGAGACTAAGATTATTTTCCTTTTCTCTTAGGGACAGGGCTCGTGCATGGCTGCATTCAAAACTGTCAGGTTCCATAATGACTTGGGAGGAGCTATCCAATGCCTTTCTTACACAATACTTTCCCCCAAGTAAGACTGCTCATCTAAGGAACCAGATCACGAATTTTGTTCAGAGGGAAGGAGAATCACTATACGAGGCGTGGGACCGATTTAAAGAGCTTCAGACGATGTGTCCGCATCACGGCCTTGAGAAGTGGGTATTAGTCCATACTTTCTATAATGCACTTAACTATAATACTGATATGTCAGTTGATGCTGCCACTGGGGGAGCAATCATGAATAAAAGTGTGGACGATGCGATCAATCTGTTTGAGGAGATGGCCTTGAACCATTGTCAATGGGTAAGTGAGAGAGGACCATCTGCTAAGGCATCAGGTAGGTATGATTTGGATGCTATAACTTCGCTTGCTGCTAAGGTTGACTCTTTGACTCATAAAATTAATTCCTTGAATGTTAATTCTGTCACTGTTAATGCTACTTTGTGTGAGATTTGTGGCAATGCAGGACATAATGTAGAGGAGTGTTAGCTAGGAGTTTCTACTCAGGGGGAGTGCAATTCTGAACAAGCAAATGCAATTGGGAACTATAATGGGAGACCTCAGAATGACCCATACTCCAGTACCTACAACCCTGGTTGGAGGAACCATCCCAATCTTTCTTGGAAGAGCAATCAGAATCAAAATCAAGCACCCCAGAACAACAATCGACAACCCTCTAATTTTCAGTCAAGACAATATAACCTATTGGTGTATATACCCTAGGACCTAGTTTTGGTGCATTATTGTACTACTTGACATTGTTATTTATATTATTTTGGCATTGTTATTATCTATGTTTGTCTACATCTGTGATTATGTACTTACATGATAATGTCCCTGGAGACAGATTGGATTTGTGCTCAAATAGTTGTCCCCAGTCGATGTACTTGAGTGGATATGGGATAGCTCTAGTACTTGTGAGACTAGTATATGGGCTGGTTAGGCACGAGGTGCTAACACAGACATATGGGTATATCAGTGGTAGATATACTGGACCAACCCGCTGTGAGGCAATGACTTGGTGTCACGAGTTATCCTCACAAGTGATAGGAGATGCATTGATCCCTTGACTTGAGGTCATTAGCCATTCTATATGGTTAGGGACATGCTTTGATACAACCTAACACCTCGCCGTAGTTGGGAGGTCATAAGGGTTATCATTGAGCATGTCACGACCCATATGAGAAGGTCAATGGACAGACATAGGATTTGCCCCTTCCTAAGGGAAGCTTGATATCCCTAGAGCTCCTCTATGGTTCTATGACTAAAAGTGTATGGCCATACCTAGGTGAGAACCTGATTTAGTCATGACCATGAGATTGGATGAAAACAAGTAGTGACACGCTTGTCCAATCGGATATCAGTTCGGCAAAGAGACTGTAATGCATCTGCACCTATTTGCGATGATAGGGATCTCGATGTCGATATCCATTCCGATGACTTGGGTAGCGGTGATGCACTGCTAGGTGCCACTCACTGCTTGTGATGACCTTAGGTCAGCACTGCCAACGTCAGAGGAACCTACAGGGTCGCACACCTTGATACTCGAGTTCTCGTATTGATCGAGAAGGTTTAAGATCGAGTTATTGAATAACTCGGATTTATTTTGGAGATTTCATCAGTGCCAATGGGCCTGATGAGATGGAAGAATGTTATTAGAGCCAAACTTCATTTTTGGCAGGTTGACTCGAAATTGACCATAGTTGGTCAATTTGGACTTGGGTTGCATTGGATTGGATCCAATTGCTTAATCAACCCATGCAATGAAGTTTGGGCTTACTCATTATTCAATGAGGCCCAATAACAAGTTGTCATGAAGAGGCAATGGGCTAAAAGGGTATAATGGGGAGAAAAACCAACCCCATTGTCGCCAAGGGCATAATGGGGAGAGCTTGGCGCAATTTGCTTCCTTTGGAAGGAATTAGCGCCTCCCCCTTTATGCATGGATGGAAAGCTTGCCTCTAAAGCAAGGCTTGAGGCATCTAAGGCATAATGGACTTACTAGGTAAGTCTTAGGCAATTTGGGGTTGTTTATGGAATAGGCTTGGAGTCTTTCCTAAACTCAAACCCTAATTGCACACATACCCTAAACCTAGCCGCCCCCTCTTGCTTGGACTTGCGCCCACCCTTTGATCTCTTGGCCGCCCCTTGCTACTATATATTGGAAGGATGCGTGAGCTCCTTCATGCAATTAATTCAAGAGGCGTGAACAACCTTGAAGGGGCGAGAGCAAGAGCACTTAGTGCAAGCATCCTTCTTCCATCAAGTGGCCACAAGCTTCCTCTCTTCTTCCTCCTTTGGCGTAAGAGAAGCAAAGGCTTGGTGGCATTCTCCCTTCTCCTCTCTTCTTCCTCTTCAATTGGCGCTTGTACCTTGGAGGCGGCACAAGGCTTGAAGAAGGAGCACAAAAGCTTGGATCTTATTCCCGAGGCTCGCACCGTGCGTGGAAGAAGAGAACTCGAGACATCCGTGTGTGTGAGACTGCAGAGTGCGCACGTTTGGGCGCCTACAGCATCAACGGCCTCATCTTGCTTTAAGGTATTTTCTATCTCATCATGTCGACTCCCTCACATGCGATCTTCACTGGGTTTTTGGGACCGGCCTATTTCGGGGATAGTATTTCGCTGTGCTATGTATTTGTGTTGATATGACTCTGAAAAATTATAAAATATCCCCGGGGTTTCCCAACATAACCAACCTCTAGCACCCCAGAAGTCTAACTTGGAGATTATGATGGAAAATTTCATTGCCTCACAGGCAAAGCAAAATGAAAGGTTCATACAGCAATTTGAGAAGCAGGACGATAACTTCAGACATTTCAATGAGACTATCAAGAATCTTAGTTCCGAGGTAGAATCTATAAAGACTCATCAGAGGATGTTGGAAACTCAAATAGCTCAGCAGGCCAGCTCTTCAAGTAGGCCTACAGGCGGATTACCGGAAAAACCAGAGGTGAACCCACATGAGTATTGCAATGCTATTATCACACGCCGTGGGAAACAGTTAGAGGAACCAAGAGTACCAGACTCAACACAAGAAGAAGGGGAGCAAAATTCTGAACCTACAAAGGAAAAGGGAAAAGAAGGAGAAACAACTTTGCAAGAAAGGGAGCTAGAGCCAGTTTATATACCACCACCTCCCTACAAACCACCAGTACCTTTCCCTCAGAGATTGACAAAGGCTAAAGTTGATAAGCAGTTTAGAAAATTTTTAGAGATACTCAAAAAGCTTTATATTAATATACCTTTCACTGATGCCTTGTCACAGATGTTTTTTTATGCCAAGTATTTGAAGGAGATTTTGTCCAACAAGAGGAAGTTGGAGGAGCATGGAATGGTCGCACTTACAGAGGAGTGCAGTGCTATAATCCAGAACAAGCTGCCACCTAAGCATAAGGACCCAGGGAGTTTTTCAATTCCTTGCTTGATTGGTAATATGTCTATTGACCGTGCTTTGTGTGATTTAGGAGCTAGTGTCAGCTTGATGCCACACTCTATTTGTAAAAAGCTGGACATTGGAGATTTGAAGCTGATGTAGGGACATCTCCAAGGATTTAATTATGTTTGATGTTATTTTGAAAACTTATTGCATTTTGATATTTTGGACTATATGTTACAACATTACTTTAATTTCTGCACTTGTGGTTAATGTTGTAGTTAGGAGTAGCCTAGGATTTATTTTCCAAGCCTTTATTTTATTTTGTAGTGAATGTATTAGGTTGCTTTAGCTTAGGTTGAGTATGTGTACTTGTACAAGGCACCTCACCCCTCCACCCAAAACCAGCCCACTCAAAATAGCCCAAAGATCACTCACATGGGGCCTTATAACCAGCCCAATTGAGAAGCCCAAGGCCCACACAAACTAACAGCAATAGGCAGGTCAAAATAGTCAACATGAGGACCATTTCAAGATCAATTTTGTTGCATGCGACAAGGACAAAGCTGAAGGTGGGAAACCTGCTCATCAAGGACTATAAACAAGGACCAAATTGCTTGCCTAAAAGAGGAAACTCCAGCCTTTACATGCAACTAGAAATCAGGACCAAAGCAGCCCAAAAACCCAGCTGGCTGCTTACCTTAATGAAGAAATTCTGCAGCCCGCTTACCTCAGCCATTTTGAACACAATTGCAGCCAAGTGGGAGTGAACGTTGGAGGGGAAGGTTAAAAGACCTTGTACATTGGTTTGGGAGGTTATCGTATCCTTTATGAAAAACAATTCGAGTTGAAATCGTTTGAGAAAACCCTTTGTGTTAGTGTTGCCTTGTGCGTTTGTGCCAAGAGTGGAGCTTGCTCCTCTTGTGTACCGAGAGTTGAGCTTGCTCCTCTCTTTATCCTTCTCTTCTCTTCTCTTCTATCAATCTCCTCTCTTCTCTTCTCTTCATCTTCTTGCTGCCGACAACCAATCCTCTTATCACGTCTCCATTCTTCAGCCGACCATTCTCCAGCGTTACTGTTCCATTGCTGCATCATCAATAATCTCGCAAGTTGCCATTTCTAGTTGAAACCAACGGCAGTAGACGCAATAGACAACTCCTTGAAGACCAGCTATTGACGTTCATTGCTTGGGAATTTCAGAAGGGGTTCGGCCCCCTTCCCTTAAGGGGGCCTCAGGTGCCTGCTCTCCTTCTCAATCCTATGAACCGCATGCTAAACATCTCCATGTTAGAACTTTGTTTTTGCTGTTACATTAGAAGAGCCACATACCTAAGGTGATCTAGGGCGTTAGGATTTTCATCCTTTCATCAGTGGTATCAGAGCGATACCTTAGGTGCTCATAGATTATTCTGTTCTTTCATTCTAATCTGAGTTTGTTTGCGTGAAACTTCTGCATACTGTTTCGTGTATTTATGCTCTGAAGTCTATTTGTTTCCTGCAGTCCACTAGTGTTTTCTTTGTCATTGAGTGGATATTTTCCTTGCCGGATTTCTTGCTTATGAATCTCTGAATTTGTTTCTTCTGAATCCTGCTAGTTGCGCCGTGAACATTGTGCTGCATTTGTTGCTGAATCTTGCTCGCAACGTGTTTGTTGAAATTTCTGTTTACGGTGCTTACTGCTTCAACTTCCCTGTTAAAATTGAGACTTTCTGAGTTGGGTTTTCTGCTCTCATTCTCTTTGAAATCTTATGCTGTATCTCTGAAGGACCTATGTTCTATGAGATTTGCAATCTGCTCAGTCCTGGTTTTCTGTCAAATCTCCATGCTAAATTTGTTTGCTGAGTCTCGCTGTAGCTTGCATTTCGGGACTGAACTGTACTTGATTTTCTAGATTTGGTGCTCTCACATGCGTTGGATTTTAATCTGAAATAAAATGATAAGTCTTCTGCATCACAGTGTTCTGGATTAAATGCAATGGGTTTCTGAATTTCTGATGGTGTTTCCTTGCTGTTGGAACTCGATTACATTTCGGAGTAGTGTTTTCTAATCCCAGTTGAGCCTTAATTTTCTGATTTCCTGCGTAAAGATTTCTCAGTAGATATTCTGATGGAAGGACTTTAACAAACTTGTTGAAATCCTGCTGTCTTCTTGATTTTCAGCATGGATACTGTGGCATACCGGGGCTAGTTGAAACTGCAGAAATTGATCTTACACATGAATACTTCTCCTGTTGCCCAATAATAGTATTTCTGAAATTAATACTTGCTGTGCAATGAAATTGAAAATCTTACACATGAATACTTCTCACTTCTAGTTGTATCAGCTTCAGTTACGATCACCTGACCGCTATGGCCGAAACTTAACCAACTAAAGCTGGAATCTAAATACTGTTCCTTACCATCTCCGAAGCGAATTGAAAATTCTGGAATTTTTACTGTAGTTACTAGCTAATATTTTCGTTTGCTCCCTCGCTCTTGCTATCTGCTACCATTGTTGATTGTCGTAGATTAGAAATAACATGCTGCTGAATCTATTAATGCAATTGCTGAAACTTGTTGCCGAATATTGCTTCACTTGTTGAATGTATACTTATTCAATAGTTGATGTGGTATTCTGAATTTCTGCATGCATAGCTGCTTTGCATTGTCATCTCTTAAATTTTCAAACATGGCATCTAGTTTCAATCAAGAACTCGATGATCTAATTAAGTCCATGTATCAAACGATAGATGAGTGCAATAATCACTACATGGGTGGGCTTCCAACCTATAGAATCACCCTTATATCTGATTACTTTCATACTTATACTAAAATTGATGATAAGGTGTGTAAGATTGCCATTGATGAATGCATAGGGTTCAACTTCATAACCCCCATAGCAATTGATAAGTTCCAATTGACCACCGAACTTAACCCAAACCCTTATACCATTACTTGGGAAGATGGAACCCGAACCTTAGTGGCACTTAGCTGCCTTGTTCCTATCAAGTTAGCCACCCATGAACAAGAGGTTTGGTGTGATGTCCTGCCTTTAAAGGGTACTTATCATGTCCACCTAGGTCAGCCTTGGGTAGATAACATGGATGGATACTACCATAGAGGAAAAGATAGCTATGTCTTGCGGGTCTTCAAGCCACAGCTACACATTAGGA